>OX101785.1:2923585-3598585 GCA_944452715.1 Ophion slaviceki | reverse complement strand
ATTCGGAAGTCGGAACCTTACCCGCGATCTACAAACTAAATCGGCAAAATATGTTTTTGGATGACGATGAGGATGAGGAATTCAAAAGAGCTTTCGTATAATTTACATCGTTGGAACGCAACGAAAATTCTTGATTTTTTCATTTTTTTTTTTCATTACTAACTAAACGTATTTCGCAAGCTCAGGATTATATGAGGGTGTTCGAAAATATTTCACCGTGTTGAAGTTCGTATCGTTGGAATGCAACAAAAAAAATTTCTTGATTTTTAAAAAATTTCTTCAAATTTACTATTTTCTAAAATGTTTATTTACAACTTTTGGTTATAAGTTTTAAAGATTCTCAAAAATATTTCGGCGACTTGCGTAGCCTTGATGTGCTTAAAAAAAATACGGGATTACGAAAGAAATATATTTTCGTTGCATTCCTACGATGCAAACTTCAGTACCATAATATTTTGGTGATTTCGGTAGCCTCAATGTGCCGAAAAAAATAGGGCGATAGGGAAAAAAAATATTTTCGTTGCATTTCAACGATGAAAACTTCAACCCCACGCCAAGATTCCATGCTGGTGACTCGTAGAAATGTGCTGTGCGCTGGCCCGTAAATGTTGAGCAAACTTACTGCACCTTTTGCTGCAAAGTACAGTGTAACGTTACAAGTTACCTGCAGGCAATCCTGATCGCCACGTACGAATGTTATTTTTGCTTCTCTCGCTCTCTCCCTCTTTTTATCGCAATTTTTATCACGCAATTTGTAACTATTTCTCTTTTCTTCATTTACAATGTCGTACAATCAATTTTCTCGTGAATGTTCTACCATTTTTGATCGTCTTTATTCGATTTTATATACGAAAATCATGGGCCAATTAAACGAGGATTTACGCGCGAGGCGATTTTTATTCCGGATTATATGTATAGATAAAGTGTTATTGAAATTGATGAGAAAAATAATTGAATTTATTTGCACGACGGTCCAGAGAAAACGTCACGGAAAGAAGACTTATTACGACCGTTTGTTTTTTTTATATGCGAACGCAGAACCTGTACGGAGTGATGAAGTTCAGTGTTTCCCTTCTGGGTGGTCGGAATTTTCCTCTTGTGGCACTTTCACGAGACGTGGTGGCCGTTTTATTTTTTTTGCCACTGTTTCTATCGGGCTCGTGCCATAGTCATTTTTTTTCACCTGCGCTAATCGTATCTCTCGACTCGGAGGATTTGAAAAGCTCCAATGCAACTGCTTTCATATTAAAGTGTCACATCTCATACGTAACTTCTTTTGTTTAATTGCCTATGACATATCAAAGAGTATGGGGATGTTTCGAATTTATATAAAACGAAATGACGTTAATTTTAATCGTCTTGTTAATTTACGGAAAATTAAATAAAAAATAATATTAAATTATAATGAATAATAACACCAATACATTCAATTAAAGTACCATTAATAATTAAATTAATTAATTTAATCGAATAAAAATTTTATAAATAATTTTAATGATTTTTTTTTCATTCGTTATGTATGTTTCTATACTGAACATTTTCCTGCTCCGGTTCTTTAAAATTCAATCCAATTTTATCTATTTTCGATCGATCGGATCTCCGATAGATAATACCCGAGACAGCGATAAAGAAAGAGGTAGAGTTAGGGATAAAAAATCTAATATTCATTTTTCCTTTTCCTTCTATCCATTTTTGTAACCACTTCCGTTCGTGCAACTTACAATTAGAAATAAATTCTTTTTCATTCACACCGATGCTCTGGGACATTCCAAATACGATACTAACTGTGGTGGCTCGTTACGAGAACGTACCTATCGCTTTGGATCGAGTAGCCTCGAGGCATAAATCTCTCTCTCTTTCTCTCTCTCCTTCTCTATTGCGATATACATACATAGATATATCATAATGTACGTCATGTCCGTATTACATCTGTATGTATATTTGTCCACGTATGGAACTATGGATCCTATACTATATAGTCTATTACACGTTACTACTTGCACTACCACTATTGTACACGTGCGGCCTCGAGACGTCTCGTTACGGGAGTACCTTATGAATTTTCCCTCGCTCGTGTGGATATCTCTCACAGGAACACACACGCCTATCTATTTATGGCCTCAGACGCGGTACTCGCTACGTTCTTCGAACATGAGAGACACTACGTCCCCCGGATAGGGCCCACTTTATACACACATACACATATCCATTTATATATATATATATATATATATACACACACACACACACACACACACACACACACACACACACACACACACACACACACACACACACACACACACACACACATACATACATACATATGTATGTATGTCTGCTGTATGTATTGTATATGTATATGTATATGCGTATATATATATATATATATACACCTATAGTAATATGTGTCGTATATTATTTTAAGTGGAGAATTTAAGTGGCTCGAAACGTCAGCTTGTAATAGGTCGATTAACAGAGGTGTTTTAGCGTTGGAAATTAAAATAACCGAAAAAAAGGACAATGGAAGAGTGCATGATTTATAATTCCCGTATGGTTGTGTGCTCATTTCGACGCGAAACCGTCAATTTTATTGCTTTCGTTCGAAAGTTCGAAAACCCAAACAAACGCGAATAAAAAAATCGTATGGATTAGTTGGAGAAATAAAGCGAAGAAAAGCTTTTATTTTTTGTCCATATTCTTAAAAAAAAATCGAATTTCAAGCTTTCGAGGACCCATACAAAGCCAAACGAACCTTAGCAGATCCAAATAAAATCATTCGAGTGGATTAATTTGAGAAACAGTGGAAAAAAAAACATGTTTGCTAATATTTTCCGGAATTTTTTTTATTTCGAGCTTTTGAGGACTCAAACGAACCGAAACAGGCCCAAACGAAGTAATTCGAGTTGGTTTATGAGAGAAACCAAGCAAAAAACTTTGTTCGTATTTCTCGCATTTTGATTTCAAGCTCTCGAGGGTCAGACAAACGAAAATGAACACGGTCAAGCCCAAACAACCTTAGATGAATCCAAACAAACGCACACAATCCAAAAAAAAAACAAACAAAATAACCCGAGGAGATTAAGGGGTTAGGCCACCCTAGAGGCCGAAAAAGTATGCTTTTTGGGGATTTTTTTCCAGAAAAACGATAAAAAAAACGAAATTACACAAAAGGGTGTTTATCATATATATCAGTGACTGTATGCAATAATTTTTTTGAAGCGATACATTTTTAAATGGCGGCTGCGCAGCGTTTATCTCAAAACTGCTTTTTTATGTTGGCCGAAAACATAATCAGGCAATTTTCAACCGATTCACTTAAAATGTTGAATGTATCTTGAAAAATACATTGTCTATGGAAGTACGTAGGATTTTTTTTATATTGCATAGTTAATTTGTTGTTAACAATTATCTGACGATTTTTTGGGCAAATTTTTCACTTTCCACAAATTCGCCTAAAAAATCGTCAGATAATTGTTAACAACAAATGAACTATGCAATATTAAAAAAATCCTACGTACTTCCATAGACAATGTATTTTTTAAGATACATTCAACATTTCAAGTGAATCGGTTGCAAATTGTCTGAGTTATGTTTCCGGCCAACTTAAGGGACCAGCCCACTTTGGAGCCACGAAAAAAAGGCTATTTTCGCGATTTTTTTAAGGATTTCATAAAAGTTGTTGGGATTGATAAACAAATTCTTGAAATACATTTTTTTAATGCTTAATTCATTTTTATTCATTTTTAAGTAAAAAAAACTATACTTTAACGTAACGCCTCAAAAATATGGTAAAAATAAAAGTCCATTAAATTCAGTATGATAGCAGCTACAAAATGACCCTCGGATATGAAGTTTTATCAAAAAATAAAAAAATGGCAGATGAAAAACGAAAAGTCCTAAAAAACGCGTTTTTTCGCAGTTTTTCGCAAAAAAAAGAGTAAAAATCGAAATCGTAAAACCATCGAGGGTCATCTTGTTGCGAATCATGTTTACAATACGTGGTTCAAATTTCAAGAGAATCGGTTCATTACTTCCAGAGATACGATGGAGCTAGATTTTGAAAACGTTGTATCGAGAAAAACGCGTTTGAAGTTTATACTATGAAAAACTCTTACCTAAACTCAATCGGCAATTCCTGCTCCGTACAAAATCCCTTCTGACTGCTCATCATCGTCGATTTCTTTAAGGCGTTACCCCCACTTGTAGCGCAAAAAAAGCCTTTTTCATGATTTTTTTTAAAGAAAACTACAAAACTTTTCTAATCGATCAATATACCATCTTAAAGAACACATCTTGAAGAACTTTCAGTAATTTTTTTATTGAAAAATATTACATTGTTTAGTGGCAAATGGCCGTCAATGAAATAATGTTTTTATATACACGGTTTGCGGTGACCAACATTGCGGCGAAGTGGATCATCTGAAAAAAAAATGCGGATGGATTTAGTCAAATATAAGTATAAACTAGTCTTTAATCGAAGGATTTAAAAAAATATTCATTTTTCACAAAATGGCGGACAGTCAAAGTTAATGGTTCGATTTTAACGAAAAAAAAACGGCCGTTTTTTGGCTATAAAACGGCCATTTTTTTTTTTTCGAAAAAAAAAATCGAACGATTAAAGACTACATTTTTATGTATTAAATAAGCCTGAAAAATTTCAAGAAGATCGGTTCATTAGTGTTCGAGTAATCTTGGTCACCGACTTCAGAAATGCCATTTTGAGAAAAACGCGTTTAAAATTTCAATTTCAGTTTACACGAAGAAAATATTTTTTTTTGTAAACTTACATAATCATCTATTTCGGGCATCAAAAAAAACTGCACTTCAAATTGCACTTCAAAAAAATGCAATAAAAAAATCGATTTTTTTTCAAAATCGCAAGTGGGGGTAACCCCTTAAGTCTTGCTTGTTTTCGATTTTTTGAAATTTTCAAAGTCGACTGGCCCCTTTAAAAATGCACTTTTGAGATAAACACTGCACAGCCGCCATTTGGAAATTAATCGCTTCATAAAAATTATTGTACACAGTCACTGATATGTGTGATAAACACCCTTTTTGTAATCTCGATTTATTTTGTGGTTTTTCTGAAAAAAAAAATCTCCAGGACCTATTTTTTCGGCCTCTAGAGTGGCCTAAGGCTTTAATTAGGCAGGGCAAGAGAAAAAGCTGAAAAAAAAATAATTTCGAAGTTTCAAGGTGATGCAGAGCCCTCAACCGGCCTAATGTACGTGTATCATCGCATCTTTTCAAGGGAGCCAGATCATTGAGATAAGATGGCCCACGGTCAATTGAAAAGGCCGCGTAGCGGAGCTCCGATCCTATCGGAAGTGAAGAATGATCGTGGCTCGCGATCACGTGGATCGCACAATGATCCTGCGCCCACGTAGAAACCCCGGCGGTTTTCACGAACATACATACAGCCGTGCACGAGCCTCTCTCATCGTGCTGTGTGAACACGTTGCTCGTACACACGAGGCAACACGCGCGCACAAGCGCTGGTCCTTGGGCAGGCTGTATCTCCGGTGATCGTGATCGGGGAAATCAGGAATCGATTTATCCTCTCGAGAATCGTAATCCTGATGTTAGTAGGTAACGGGTTAGTAGGTACGTCTTTTCGACTACACCCTTCGGCCTGCCATTTTTCGGTATCACAAAAGCCTTTCGACGAGGGAACAGAGGAACATTGATCTTTCAAACGGTTCCACCTGTGTCCAATCACTTTCACGTTGAGACTGCAAAGTGGCCTGTTCGAAATAGACAGAAGAATGGCACCTTACTTTACCTTCGACGAATTTCGAGTTAACGATCGATGAACGTAAAAAATCGAGCCGCCAGCATCCGAGAGTGTGATCACGAGAGCCAGGCAAAAGCAGAAGCACACAGAGCCAATTACCTTCGGCCTGCTGCTGCTGCTTCTGCTGCTGGGAGATCGGCGATTTGGCGCAGAGAAGGGCAAAGAAGCCTCTTCGAAGTTCCCTGCGATATATATAGTCTCGTATGGCGACGTGGAAAAAGGAAGAGGAGGACAGGAACGAGAGACGATTCCTGCAGCAACAGCCGAGAACCGGATGTGTGGACACGCGAAAGATAAATATGGCGGCTGTGGCCCTCGGGGTGGGCCCTATACCGATTCTCTCTCACTCGCCGTCCCTTTTCTTCCTTTCACTTGATCTCCTAACCTCTCTCGTACTCTCCTGCTCACGTTGCATCGCGCGCCAATGATCGCACCACCAAAACGATCGTGCAATTATTTTCACGTGCCGATCATCACGCTTGTAAACCGAGCGATTGAGGGCTTAGGCCACTCTACAATTTTCGAAAAATCGTTTTTTTTTTAATGGTCCTGAAAAAAACCCAGGACCTGAAAAATGATGTCCCAAAAGATTGTGGCCGGGAAAAATCTGTAAGTACTCGGTTTTCGAATTTTAGCACAAGGCCGCCTGGTCCGCAGCGAGCGGACTCAAAACTTCGAACGCGTTTATCTGCACCATTTGGCCAAAAATTAAAGGAGACTTTGTCCTTGGAGTGCCATATTTCAGGTGTTTACATATTATTTTTTTTTAAGGAAACGAGTAAAGCTTTTTGAGTGCGGTTTTTTTCTTGCTTTTATTCATGATATACAGAACGTTAAAAAAATTAAAAAAAAAACCAAAATGGCGGCCGTTGCAGCTCCGCGAAAACAGGTTCTCAAATCGCGAGAGGTAAACGGCTGACATCACTGCCCCCTCTTTGTTGATCTGAAACACAAATTCAAAGCATATTATCAATCTGTGACCCTTTGATCATGGAATGACGGATGGGTTTTTCGTTTAGTACAAATTTCGGAAAATAGCGGCAATTTAAAAAAAATCGAATTTTCGCGTTTTTTTCGCATAAAAAGATAAATAATAAATGCAAAAATGTATCTATCGAAAAAACGATCCGTCATTCCGTGAAGACATATTTTCTGAGTATGCTCTCCAAATTTCAGGTCGACATGTTAATTACAGCGGTCAGGAGAATGTCAGCCATTTTTAAAAACGTGTTTTCGAGAAAAACGCGTTTAAAGTTTTGTAATGTGTTTACACAAATGTGTTTATAATTACCGCTAATCGGCAATGCCTGGTCCATAGAGGCATCCCTCCTCTTCTTCTAGCTGCTCATGTTGAGCCGCTAACATCTCCCGCTGCTTTCAAGGACAAAGTCTCCGTTAATATGTCGAAAAAATGCTACGTACTTCTATAGCAGTTATTATATATAATGGAAAAAAATTCATTGGCTCATTATAGTTAAAAAATTACAGGAGTTGTTTGTCCGGCCGTGGACCCTGGAAAAACGGAGGGTCATCGCGAAATGCTGCACAACCGCCATTTTGAAATTAATCGCATCAAAAAAATTGGTGTATACGATCACTGACATGTATGATAAACACCCTTTTTCGTAATCTCGATTTATTTTGTAGTTTTTCTGGGAAAAAATCCCCAAAAAGCCTATTTTTTCGGCCTCTAGAGTGTCCTAAGGCCTTAACTTTACTTTCCATTTCGCTTTTTCCCCACTCTCTCCTCATCCTCTAGACGAAAAATTATTTCCGAAAAAGAAGGCAAAGTCAAAACCACTTTAGTGCTCGTGGCATTGTTTCGTGACAGTCGCGGGGATTGAGTGATACAGGCGGCTGGATTTTCGTTTGACGAAATCCAAGAGTGCACACACGTGCCTCATACGAGAGGAGAGTGAGAAAGAGAAGAGGGTTTCTTGAGCACCGTATATGAAAGTAGCGAGAGAAAGACGCGGAAAGGTAGAGGCTGTAGGGTCGAGGCAAGCGAGTGATCAAGCCCTCTGTGTACCGGAGACTTTGGTAGGATAGCGCGCAATCTCGTATTCATGAATTTCTCGTACACTCTCGTCCCTTCCAGCCTTGATGTTTTTTCCTTCCTCTTTAGCCAGACAAGCATACGTACGACGAACAACCCAGCCACGAAATCTCGAACCCACAAAATACATACATCGGATCTCTCGATACAACTTTCCCCCTGCACTGAGAAAAAAAAGTCATTGATCCAATATCATTGGTGTTATTGAATGAAATTTCGGTGATTCAATTGTAAAATTGTTGGTGTAAATAGTCGGATTTATTAGTCCAAACAAAACGCTATTGACTTTAATAACATGATAAAATTAAAAGTTTTTTTTTCATTCGAAATATATATTGTTAGCCGAGAACAATATATTATTGAAACTATCTAAAACATTATCGCGAACAAATTATATAGGTTTGAATGCATTTTCTGCAACGAGCAAAAAAAGCGTTTCAATTCATAACATGAATATTGTTGATTCGAGTACACAAGAAGAATTGAATTTCGCTCGTTTGATTCAGATAACATTTCTATTGAGTAAATATGTTATTTTATTTTTTTCACCATATCCGATATTGATTTCCAAGTACATTATTCGTTAAAATATTAATATTTTATTTTGATTGAAAAATATTAAGCAAATGACTGAATTGGTTAAAAAATTGTGCGAAAATAAAATTTGTTTCTTGCGCGTTTGGTTGAAAAAATTCAACCAAATCATGGCCGAGCGCCACCGAAATTATAGGTGTGAGGAAACTCGTAGTTCTCGGAGTAACCGCTAGAAGCCGCACGCGCGCTCGTTTCTCGTAAGCGTAGCGCGAACCGAAAATCTACTTAAGACGTTACCCCCACTTGTAGCGCAAAAAAGGCCTTTTTCATGAATTTTTTTAAAGAAAACTACAAAACTTTTTTAATCGATCAATACACCATCTTAAAGAACACATCTTGAAGAATTTTCAGTAATTTTTTTATTGAAAAATATTACATTGTTTAGTGGCAAATGGCCGTCAATGAAATAATGTTTTTATATACACGGTTTGCGGTGACCAACATTGCGGCGAAGTGGATCATCTGAAAAAAAAATGCGGATGGATTTAGTCAAATATAAGTATAAACTAGTCTTTAATCGAAGGATTTTAAAAAATATTCATTTTTCACAAAATGGCGGAGAGTCAAAGTTAATGGTTCGATTTTAACGAAAAAAACGGCCGTTTTTTGGCTATAAAACGGCCATTTTTTTCGAAAAAAAAATCGAACGATTAAAGACTACATTTTTATGTATTAAATAAGCCTGCAAAATTTCAAGAAGATCGGTTCATTAGTGTTCGAGTAATCTTGGTCACCGACTTCAGAAATGCCATTTTGAGAAAAACGCGTTTAAAGTTTCAATTTCAGTTTACACGAAGAAAATATTTTTTTTTGTAAACTTACACAGCGTCATCTATTCCGGGCATCAAAAAAAAACTGCACTTCAAATTGCACTTCAAAAAAATGCAATAAAAAAAATCGATTTTTTCAAAATCGCAAATGGGGGTAACCCCTTAAACGCCGGAGAAACTCTAAAGAGTATCGCTTCTTGGCCTATGGCTAAGATCAAAGTGTACCATCTGTTCTTATCAGTTGAATATCTGATATTCTCTCCATGGATATTCCATTTGATATCTGACATTCTCTCCACTATTATCGTGGATGATCATTCTAATGTTCACTTTTTATTTAAGATTTAAAACAAATTGAAAAATGTACGTCCCATGACATATTCGTTTCGATGCAGTAAAGAAATAATTAATTCTATTGATTATATTTTTGTACGACAAAAAATGTTGTAGCAACCGCTTGATTATTCCATCCATACATCTACGGATTGTATATAGAATGATTTCAATAGAATATAATTTTATTTGAAGGATAATGTAGATATTCAGAGAACAGAAGAGCTTTTTCAAATAAAATAACATGTTATTTAAATCAATCACATTTTCCAATATTTTATAGTATTGTAACAATCGCATATATCGGTGGCACTCCGCAGCAGCACATCTATTTTGAACAACCAATATATTTTTTTCATTCAATTGGTTTTTTTTCTCAGTGTGTCTATGTCGCAAAGCATACTCGATAGCAAAAAATCACTCAGATACGAGATAGCGGATGAATTGGCAGTTTAAAAAATGGCCGACGCCTGCAATGAGAATCGCCGAGGCACAAATACTTGGTAGCCAATCGATCCTATCCAATAGTAGATCTGATGGCCAGCGGATATTGTCGACCGCGGTGAGTGGACGACGTTCAAATCGAACATTGGCTCAAGCCGGGCCAACATCGGCGACAAAGTGCAGCTGACTCTTAGAAGCCTACCCCAGACCACAAAGCGATTCCCCTACGATCGGTAGATCGATAACTGTCTTCTCACCCCTGGCAGTTCTCCACGGAAGGAAAAAAAACACTTGGTTCGACGAAATCGGCAAATGGCCCACGAAATATTGGGTCCAAACCCTAAACTACCTGATTATTCCGACCATTCGTTAGTCTGGAAACCCCCAATGACTTCATCAACCCATGTTATGAATCCAAGATGATCATCTTGAAGAACGCGTGCACCGCGCTATTTACTCCGCCGTAGATGACATTCCGTGACATTATCGTTACCATTTTGTTCTCCAACAGCAAGCAACCTTCCATGTTTTCGACGCATGTATATCAATGTACGAACCAGTCCTCCACGCATATTGAAAGGGCTGCTGCAGTGCACACGTCTTGCCGGTATATCCGGGCCTAATTGTCTCCCGGTGCTTCAGGGTGCGCTACCGTGCATATCCTCTCGTCACACCAACGTACGATAATATCCCCCCCGTATGTTTACCCTGAGGCGATGCTGGAAAGCAGGCCGTACAGGTATACAGAGACGCGTATGTCGCGGCTCACGGAGCCCCTATGGCGTTGTACCGGCTAACGCAAACTCGCTGGTACCTCGAGTATCATCTCGTATTCATGAATTCCCCGTAGTATACCTTACTGCTACATACCCCGAAGCAGCCGCGCGCCAGCTACCGCGACTTCAACGTCTACCGATTCTCATGCACATACCAACATGTGGACATACGAGAGTACTCTGTCCACTCGGGCACGCGTTCTTCGCGTGTGGGGCTCGCCAGGACCTGCTCGGGTGTACGTTCCCCCTTGAGCCAGCTCTCGGAACCCTTAGAACACTTTTTTACCTGCCAGAGGGGGGTGGAGCAAAAGTACTTTGGTATTTCCGTTGCAACATCAATTCCAATCAATCAATCGCTTTCTGCGATCATTCCACTCAATTGGGATGACTTTGGAGCGCCGTATAGTGCCCCGTAACGGCATCAAAATCCGTTTTCCTTGCGGGGCTCAGTTGACAAGACTTAACGGAGTCCGGTATGGAGAGTTCGTTGCTCTCGTTGCTGCGGCAATCGAGACGAAGAGAGACGCAATAGTGGTCGCATCCGATGATGACTTTGCGGTTCCGCAATTCCGAGGAACTGAATCGTTGCAAAAAAAGCGCGCTCTTCCGAGGCCCCTTAGCCGGCCCTTTCCGCTCTCAGCCTCTCATCGCGCTTGGCATTCGATAACACAGAATCTGGGTCAAAGAGCTATTCTTGACAAGTACCCCGTTGGGGTGATGTTAATATAGTGTGTGTGTTCGTGTATAAATGTATAGACACATATATATAGTCGTTGCAACGTATCGAAGCACTGACATTATTGGAGATAACTTATGTATAAATATACATTTGTACATATATAATATTGGTATTCACAGATTCATCTAATCTCCATTTGATGTCAACGGGTCTGCATAAGCTTGGGATACAAAAAATAGTTCGATTTTCAAGATTTTTTCTGACGAGGGTATTGGAATGACGAGGTCGGGATTTTACCCATAATTGATACATAATCTTGCCGAGTTTGAGTTTTTTTTTCATCGAAAAATATTGACAAACAATGACGTTATTATTATTTAAGCAAAGAGCTGACGTTGCGGGATGTTCAATCGGCGCAGGTCGCTCTGGCAACTAAGGTGATGTGAAATGAAAAATTGAAAAATTAATCTTTGGTATGATAATAAAACTTTCGTATGACTGAGGACGTTTTTTGAAATGTTGACGATTGAGGAAATAGCAAGCTGCGTCAAACAAGTTCCATTTTCGAATAAAAACACGGCTTTAATCGTTTGTCATTAACAAATAGATGCCGATGTGAAAAACTCATCCGGCTATAAGATAGAAAGTGTTATAGACCGAATTTGATGTGAATAGGACGAATGGATTTTCAGATACGACTTGGACCGTTTTATAAAACAATTTCGAGAAAAACGCACAAGACCCCTGACAAAAATCGTCGCAACTCGGTCAATTTTTGGAATTTCTACAAAATCTTTGTTGCAAATCAAAGTTAAGGCTATAAAGCAGGCAAAATCATATTTCGTCAATTTCAAGCTTACTTCGTCAATTACAAGTCTTTCATTCTCCACAAGCTCGTAAATTTCGACATACGAAGCATCGACGGGCGAAAAACCCGTTCGGAAAAACTGTCCAGCCTTACGAAAGCAGTCGATTACCGGTCTTGTCACCCGGCGGGTCTAACATCACATCAAAGTGATGCGAATCCCAACGCAAGCATTATATGAAATGGTAAGCGATGTGAGCTTTGGCGAGAGAGCCAAAAATAATTTCGCAGCATACCTTAAGGCCTTAGGCCACTCTAGACGCCGAAAAAATAGGCTTTTTGACAAAAGTTTGACAATTATCTGACGAATAGCTTTTTGACAAAAATTTGACAACTATCTGACGATTTTTTAAGCAAATTTTTCACTTTCCAAAAATTTGCCTAAAAAATCGTCAGATAATTGTTAATCAAAAATAAACTATGCGATATAAAAAAAAATCCTACGTACTCCCATAGACAATGTATTTTTCAAGATATATTCAACATTGCAAATGAATCGGTTGAAAATTGTCTGAGTCATGTTGCCGGCCAACTTAAAAAATGCAGTTTTGAGATAAACGCTGCACAGCCGCCATTTTGAAATTAATCGCTTCAAAAAAATTATTGTATACAGTTACTGATATGTATGACAAACACCCTTTTTTGTAATCTTGATTTATTTTGTAGTTTTTCCAAAAAATCCCCAAAAGCCTTGTTTCGGCCGCTGGAGTGGCCCAACCCTTTAAAAAACTAGCAACGTTGGACGGTAACCTAACCGGAATCGATAACGAGGCCCCAAGGCCCCAAAACTCAGTGTTAGAGCCAACACAATAGCATACACCTACTCACCATACCATCTGTAGATAAAGTTCCATCCCATACCTGCATCACTTAGAGTCGCGAAACATCGAACTACAAAAGCACGTGCTAGTCAGGAATGACAAACAATGCAAGCCATCAATAATCGTCAGATAAATATATGATGATTAGTCACTTAGGATCCTATTACACATGTTCCATCAATAAAAGCCATAGCGGCCCACTATGTACAAACAACTGAAGAATAAGAATAAAAAATCATCATCATCATCAAGGTGATGCGAAAGCAGTGACGTTTTCCCATAGTCGGTAAGATCAAAACGAGAAATGAAAAGAATGAATAAAAAAATACCAAAGAATGCAAATTCTTCCGCAACACGGTGGAATTCCGTTTTCTTTCCAACCCCCTGACCGTCTTTGTCTATGCGAGCGTTCTTCCTTCTGGATTCACACGACCGTGAAAACCGTTGTTGGCCTCGCTGCTATCCCTCTGGTGACTTCCTGAAAAGGTCGAAGAATTTTCCTTCGAATCTCGAAAGAACCGTCCATATTCCGCAAACGTTACATACGTACGTTTCTCCAGCTCCCTCTGGGTCCCCCCCCCCCCCCCCAGCCACGCATGTATATGCAAGTTCGCGTAACTACGCGGGACGTGTTGCGTTTCGAAAAGGCATGGAGAATCATGCGTGCCACGGAGAAGAGAGTCTTCTCTCGCTTTGGCTCTCTCGCACGTTCGTTCCTACGAACAAACCGCAAACCCATATTCGGTATTCCACTCTGCAAATATACTACACGCAGAAGGCAAAACTTATTGCGGCATTTCGTCGGTGCATACTGCCTCCCTTCGGTATTCTCACGTACTCATGTATATGCATGTATGTGCGTACAGGGTGGCCTGTAAAGTGACGTCCGAGAGGAAATTCTTGATGTCTATCCGACACCCATCCGAATCACCTCCATGTATGCTCTACGATGTTTTTTAGTTTTCGTGAAAAAAGTATTTTTTTATTTCTCTCTTCTGTGCGCGTACTTTCTTCGCGATTTTATTCGGCTGGTGTTATCTTTGAGAAGGGTTGTTGAGCAATAAATTAACGACCTACTGAACACTGACGTAGATGCCTTGGATTTTGATGGAAAGTTAACGGGGTCCTCTAGTTTCTCGGCTGTTTTTTTACGGCTTTTTCAATAATTTTTTACGGGCAAAGCATCGAAATAATCAGTCTCACTGTTTTGCATAATCTTTATTAACATTTAAATAAGCTTTACAAATTTTTTGAAGTTAAAATATATAATAGAATAAACGTTATAGTGGCCGACAGGAAGACATCAAGTAAAAGAGGTGCTTGACGGTGACCAAGATTGCGGCTGTTCTGCTTATCTGAAATCAAAAAACCAAACGGCATTTTAATCTTCATATTTAAGACTAGCGATTGAAGTAGAGTGAATTCTAAATTACAAAAATTGACTTTTTTATGCACTTTTGAAAATTACATTCTATTTTTTACTCATTTTTTCTTAAGTTTTTCGCTCGTACAAAAAAAACTATCGAAGCAATCATGATAATCTTAGTTCAATCGCTGGCTTATAACGTATTAAAGATGCTGTATAAATTTGAACAAGATCGGTGCAGTAGTTTCTGAAATATCGTGGTCACCGTTTCGAAAAATGGTGTTTCGAGAAAAACGCGTTTGAAAGTTCGCGCATGTGATTTATGCTTGTGAACCACTTCGAATATCGAAAAATCCTTTGGCACACATTTTCTACACATGTTGTAGATGTGATTTATGAAAAAAAAAATCGATGTTTTCGACCCGAGAAACTAGAGGACCCCGTTAAGCAAGTAGGCTAAAGCGTATCAGTCACTAAAGCTCGCGTGATAGAAAAGAATACTCATACCAGTCAATACGGGCCCCAATTGCGTTGAAAAAAATCCATGAAAAAAAGTACATCCATGAAAGAGAAAACAATGAAACCCATGGCACAGAAAAACGTGGACGAAGAAAAAAAAGTTTTTTCTCGACAGCTGTGAAAGATCGTGGATCATACTTTAGGTGGGGTTGAAGTTTGCATCGTTGGAATGCAATGAAGATTAAGGGGCTACACCAGTGCGAATACTGAAAGTTTGGGTGATTTTCGGGAATTTTTTTGAAGAAAAGTACTCAATTAAATATTTCGGAAAATTAAGAATATATTTGGCTATATTTGAAGTATGTTACATAATTTTTTCATCGAAAAATATTGAGATCCAAGCGACTTACGCGCTGCCTTCGGAGGAGCCAAAAAAAAGTTCCTCCACTGCTGACATGATTCCGGCCGATTGAATAGCTCAAAGCGAAAAAGGAAAACATGTCGTTAAACTGGAAGGTATTTCCTGTACAATGACGTAAGATTTTCGAAAAATATCAAAATCTAACAAAATGGCGTAGTTATGAAAAAAGTCTGTTTTCTTGCCTATAAAATGGTTGTTTTTTTCAATGCCAAAACGTCAATTTTCATCCAATCAAAAATATCCTACGTCATTGTAGAGTAAATATATTCAAGAGTACTCAGTTCAAATTTCAAGTCAATCGGATAATTGCTCTTTGAGTTACAATGTCAGCAGATTTGAAAAATCTTATTTCGAGAAAAACGCGTTTAAAGATTTAACTATCGATTTTTGCAAGATAAAATGATAATGATATTCTTGAAAGTATAAACTGTCGAAAAAGGCACAAAAAATCGATTTTTTTTAAGTGTCACACTAGTATATCCCCTTAATATTACTGAATTCCTTTAATTTTTTTTCGCAGTTTTTGCCTACAAAAAACCGTCATCCATTTTTGAAGATAGTTATTTATCGATCTACAATATAAATGTATCAAAAAATGATCTTCTATAATAATGAAAATATGGAAAATAAAACGTGAAAAATAACTTTCGTTGCGTTCCATCGATGCGAACTTCAACACCATTTACATGGGGGCGATTCGAACAGCTATTGATGCGAGGTATCTAGATTTGCCTTTCGGACGTCACTTTTCTGGCCACCCTGTATATTCATGCATACTTGCCTGTATACATCCGAAGGTTTATTATCATTTTCAAAGGGTTTTCGTGCCATCATCATATTCTCGTACACGGGCTTAACAAACCGGATGACCATGTATTGCCTGACTACAAAGTCTGAAATTTCTGCGCGAAATAAAACGCGGTATTGCACATGCGCGTCTTCGAAATAAAAATGAAATAAAAAAATAGCGTAACGAGCCAGAGTGCCCGCGAAATTGTTCGTTCGCAATCATTTCCACTCTCTCGTATAATATTATTTTGCACCTCCCAAGGACACTATTATCCCATGCAGAGATGTTGCTCCTACGAGGAGGGTGTCGCGGGAATGGCGGCAACTTTGCCTAATGGCGAAAAAAATCACCAGCCTTCGGTTGCTCGAAATTATTTCCATTTTGCAATTCAATGAGGGATGCTATAGCCTTCTTCGAAAACAGTATTCTAATTAAACTTGATGGTTGTAGCTGATGCAACGAAGTTCATTGTGAAATATTGGCTTTTGGAAAACAAGCATTTCAGGAATATTAGGATTTTCACCTGGTTCTTCGATTCTATGAAGAATCTTGGGAATTTGATGTCATCGTTTTTGGAACCGAAACCGTGGGGGAGCTTTATCATCGCGTTGAAGTTTGCATCGTTGGAATGCAACGAAAATTAATTATTTTCGAATACTCCATTTTTTTGGCCAAGTTGGGCTGTAAAAATCGCTCAATCGGTTTTACGCATTCTTACTAGAAATTTACGACCTCAATTTGCAAAAAAAAGGTTTGGATGCTGATGAACATAAAGAAATAAAAAAAATGCAAAGAAACGAAGATATCGTTGCATTCCACAACGCCGTAAAGTGCAACATCATAGGAGGCGTACACAAATTACGTAACGCCAAATTCTCAATCCCCCCTCCCCTCCCTCTATTCCGTTACGTAACGGGTGCTTTGTCGTCAATAATTGCGATTTTTTTCATGGACATAACTAATTATGAAAGTATCGGGTTTATACTCATTTTATTAAGTATATATTCATCTAGTTTTATACCAAATTTTTTACAAAAATCTTTAAAATTAACCGTGATGCATGCGTTGATTTAACGACGAAAAAAAAATTCTCTTCTTTGTCCCATTGATGTCTTTATGAAAGGTTATCTGCAAATAAAAAGTCAAAAATTTGTCAATCTCTAGACAAATGTGGATATTGTAATGCGCAGCCGTTTTTTTATTTTGGTTTTTTTACAAAATGCCGATGGTTCGGACATTTTTTTCTATTTTCAAGGCCCTTTTTTGTATTCAAGCAGTCTTTAAAAAAATGAATTATCAAAATTAAAAAACATCGTCTATGTACAACCTTAGTCACTGCGATTACAACAATGTCAAACAAAAAAATTGTAAATCGGTTGATAAATTTTTGAGTATTCGCAGGGACAAGGTCGAAAAAAGTAGTTTCGAGAAAAACGCGTTCAAAGTTTTCGTTCTGTTTTTCTTGATATAAAGTTTTTTTTTTCTAGAATATTGATACTTACATTAAGGGGCTACACCAGTGTGAACGCTGAAAATTTCGGTGATTTTCGGGAATTTTTTGAAAGAAAAGTACTCAATTAAATGTTTCGGAAAATTAAAAATATATTTGGCTATATTTGACCTATATTACATAATTCTTTTCATAGAAAAATATTGAGATTCAAGCGACTTATGCACTGCTTTCGGAAGCGTCAAAAAACAAAGTTCCTCCACTGCTGACATGATTCCGGCCGATTGAGTAGCTGAAACCGGAAAAGGAAAAAGTATCGTTAAACTGGAAGGTATTTCCTGTACAATGACGTACAATTTTCGAAAAATATCAAAATCTAACAAAATGGCACAGTTATGAAAAAAGTCTGTTTTCTTGCCTATAAAATGGTCGTTTTTTTTCGATGCCAAATCGTCAATTTTCATCCAATCAAAAATATCCTACGTCATTGTAGAGTAAATATATTCAAGAGTACTCAGTTCGAATTTCAAGTCAATCGGATAATTGCTCGTTGAGTTACAATGTCAGCAAATTTAAAAAATCTCATTTCGAGAAAAACGCGTTTAAAGACTTAACTATCGATTTTTGCAAGATAAAATGATTAGAGATACGGCCTTAAAATTTTTACAGGATATTTTTGAAAGTATAAACTGTCGAAAAAGGCAAAAAAAATCGATTTTTTTAAAGTGTCACACTGGTTTAGCCCGTTAAAGTATCTAGTCCCAGGCGATATGACGGCTCTTCATCTTCATTATATTTCACAAAATAATAAGAGCCTGCACTTCATCTATTGTGAACGATGCGACACCTGTAGGGACTGAGGGCACTAACCGGTCGCGCTACCTGTTCTCACTAAAGTGTCTGTAACTCCGTCAATTTTCGGACTTGTGACTAAAAATGTTGCCAACATATTTTTGAATGTATGTACTTTCAAGAATTATAAAAAACAAAAAATATTTTCTTCAAATTTTGCTTGGGGAAAGGGGGAAAGCTACTTTCCCCCCTTAACTGACATTTCGTATGGAAAGCTGTCAACTTACCGCGGTAAAATTGCGCGCGATCTTTAAATTCAAAACTTGAACATGCAGAAATGTTGCTATTTCTGGCAGTTCTAAAATCGTGACGTAACGGAAACCGTGCCCCCTCCACAAAGTTGAATCCTTTTCAACTTTCCTATTTTCATTATTATCGAAAATCATGATTTGCGAATCACTAAATAGGAATTCCAAAAACTGTTGATTTGATTTTCGTAGCCAAAATGTGCCAAAGTGCATTTGAAGAAAAACAAAAGTCTTTTTCGTTCCGTTGCAACGATGCAAGCTTCAACGTCGTGCTTTTTTTCATCGGAGAAAAGTAATAGCCAATAGGAAATTGAGCTGCTTTCCCTCTTGGTCTGCCCGTTCAACTCTGTAGCCAGTTACGGTAAGATTCCCAACGACAAAGATGATGATGATGATGATGATGATGATGATGATGATGATGATGATGATGATGATGATGACTGTAATGATGATGATTGCGGTAAACGCGGCCCTTATTTCCCCAGTTACGTGAACCATATATCTCGACCAGACTCCCGGTCGCGTAGAGCTTTCTCGTTGTTTCCCTTGTTATTCCTGTTGTAATGAGATAAGTGTAGACACTTAGGAGGCTCAGCCGAAGTGATTCTCGTTCGGGAATTATTAACCGAGTCACCCAGAGAAAGATCGCTGAAGAAGGGGATGGAACTGAGTCTGGATCCTCTCGCTTGTCATTATTTTTCCTCGTATATCTATACACACAGCCACCTTGGATGATCGCTTTTCTTCCTGTGTATCGACGCTCGTCAACCCAACCGTGGTCATCAACCTTGTCTTGCACCTTTTTGTTTTTTCCATACCTTCACCGCATCGGAGGAGAAGAGACGGAGATAAAGATCCGTCGGTTGCACTTTACGATCTCGTAAAATCTCCGTGGTGTTTCGACCTTCGGGAACATCGTCTCTTGCCTTCCTCCATAAGTCGAGAACAAGGTGCCCTCACCAAACAGACAGAAGTAATTTTCGAACTCTAATCCCAAATTTACTTGACATTCGTCGTAAAATTTGCCGAGGAGGTCACGTGATATCCTCGGAGTCTACGGCCTCCACAAATCTGTCCAATCGGACTTCCTAATATCTTGGCTGGCGATGCTATTCCCATTGGGATGTCAATAGGCTTCACGACGTACATTAGCCAGAGACGCTGCTGGACTGGGGCGTAAATTTGTTCAATCGGAAAATTCATCTGTTAACTTCCTCCGGGGACGCGAAGGAAATTCCCTCGGGGCGGACAACGCGGACGAAGGAGAGCCAGAGATGGAGAAAGCGAGAGGACTAATAAGAGATGCCGACTGGCGGAATAGGGAGATAGATAAAGAGGACGGAATTTATATTCCGACGTCGTTTTAAACTTTGCCATTTGCCGAGCTTGACCTCTCGTGCCATCCACTTGGTCTCCGCGTGTGTCCTGTCTGTGTCTGATCGATGAGGAAAGAGGAGGCGGAGTGTGCGGAAATCCTCTTCGCGACGACCTCCAATGAGAATCTTGGATATGCACATGGAGGAAGGTGATTTTGAAGACATTTGACTTTGTGCAGCGTCCACGTAGCGATTGGCTCCATACTCGTCGGGAATCGAAACGACCTGGAGGCAAATGGAAGCCTATGAAGGGGTTACGGGGCGGAAAATTTTGGTGATTTTCGAGAATTTTTCGGAGGAAAAGTACTCAATCAAATGTTTCGGAAAATTAAGAATATATTTGGCTATATTTGATCTATATTACATAATTTTTTCATAGAAAAATATTGAGATCCAAGCGATTTGTGCGCTGCCTTCGGAGGCGCCAAAAAAAAAGTTCCTCCACTGCTGACATGATCCGGCCGATTGATTGACTGAAACCGAAAAAGGAAAAAATGTCGTTAAACTGGAAGGTATTTCCTGTACAATGACGTAGGATTTTCGAAAAATATCAAAAACTAAGCGAATGGCGTAGTTATGAAAAAAAGTCTGTTTTCTTGCCTATAAAATGGTCGTTTTTTTCAATGCCAAATCGTCAATTTTCATCCAATGAAAAATATCCTACGTCATTGTAGAGTAAATATATTCAAGAGTACTCAGTTTAAATTTCAAGTCAATCGGATAATTGCTCTTTGAGTTACAATGTCAGCAAATTTGAAAAATCTCATTTCGAGAAAAACGCGTTTAAAGATTCAACTATCGATTTTTGCAAGATAAAATGATATTGATATAAATGATAATGATATTCTTGAAAGTATAAACTGTCGAAAAAGGCAAAAAAATCGATTTTTTGAAAGTCTCGTACTGGTATAGCCCCTTACCTGTGTTTGAAAATTTCAAAAAATCCATTTTTTTTCAAATTTTATTATCTAATAGTACAATATGTCTGGAATATTCTTCCAACGTTTTTGGTTTATTATTATTCGATTACGAAGGTAATCGAATTTTTCTCAAAAACTGATGCACCGATCTTATTGAAATTTTGCGCACTTCTTCAAAATAGCATTGACTAGTGATTGAACGAAGGTTTTTTTTCTATTAAAACTAATTCTACAGGGCTATACGTAGTGTAAATTGTACCAAAAATTGAACTATTTTGCATAAAACTCTGCCAAAAATTCAAATTTAAATTTTTCTTGAAATCCTTCACTCAATAACGAGCTATACTTATCTACCAACAAAAAAATTTGATTTTTCAATTTCGGATAAAGCTATCATGAGTTATCCTGACCACCACTAGACCCTTTTTTTAGGGTTCTCCGGAAACCAGGTCCCACCGGCTGAATTTCCAAAATTTTTGGATGAATTTTTTTTAATTGTTGAA
This sequence comes from Ophion slaviceki, assembly GCA_944452715.1. Classification (NCBI taxonomy): domain Eukaryota; kingdom Metazoa; phylum Arthropoda; class Insecta; order Hymenoptera; family Ichneumonidae; genus Ophion; species Ophion slaviceki. Next base: position 3,577,065 of record OX101785.1, on the reverse strand, counting down.
ATGCCGCTCTTTTATGTGCTTAACATTTTGAATAAAATAATTTATATATAATATTTTCTTTTAATAGAGAAAATATACTTTTTTGCTTCGAAACCCACGTTACGCCTTAAGGCCTTTCCAAGGGCTGTTCTCGAAACAGTCATATGATGGCCAATATTGGATTGTACGCGTTGGCAATATTCCTTTCTCATGTACAGACATAGATGTATTTTACCGGGCAAGGGTGCACACCATCAAGATTCACCTCGGCGACGTCTTCTGACTCGGCACACAAGCCCTCGATGTCAAACGCTTCCCTCTCGGCCGTTTTACCGCGTCTACCTTCGCAACGGAATTAATATTATCGAATTTTCCCGTCCACGCTCCTTCGGTTATTGATTCACTCAAGCAGCACTATGCAGTTGACGCAACTCCGCCGAACTCCTTCCTCGTATACCACTGCCACCCTCTGGGACATGCTGTCAACCCGAGAACGAGGCTCCACCGTCGTCACAATTACTTACAGCGACGGGCAACGAAACTGCACCTGTGATGATCACGACAAAATCGACAACACCAACTTTTAGAAACCGAAGCGAATCATTGCGTTGAATTTCATATTGTTGAAATTCAATCGAAATTCACATTTCTATTTTTATTCTCTTATTTCTATCGTTATATTAAACCTTTTTTGCAAAGTTCAAGGGCAGATATCGAAATTGGCGTAATAAAAAATGGATGAAGGACTTTCGTAGCGGAAATATGCACAAAGTAAATTTGAGCAACTACACTGACAGAAAAATTCTATTCATATTAAGCCGTTACCCCCACTTGTAGCGCTAAAAAGGCCTTTTTCATGAATTTTTTTAATGAAAACTACAAAACTTTTTTAATCGATCAATATACCATCTTAAAGAACTTTCAGTAATTTTTTTATTGAAAAATATTACATTGTTTAGTGGCAAATGGCCGTCAATGAAATAATATTTTTATATACACGGTTTGCGGTGACCAACATTGCGGCGAAGTGGATCATCTGAAAAAAAAATGCGGATGGATTTAGTCAAATATAAGTATAAACTAGTCTTTAATCGAAGGATTTTAAAAAATATTCATTTTTCACAAAATGGCGGACGGTCAAAGTTAATGGTCCGATTTTAACGAAAAAAAATCGAACGATTAAAGACTACATTTTTATGTATTAAATAAGCCTGCAAAATTTCAAGAAGATCGGTTCATTAGTGTTCGAGTAATCTTGGTCATCGACTTCAGAAATGCCATTTTGAGAAAAACGCGTTTAAAGTTTCAATTTCAGTTTACACGAAGAAAATATTTTTTTTTGTAAACTTATATAGAGTCATCTATTCCGGGCATCAAAAAAAAAACTGCACTTCAAATTGCACTTCAAAAAAATGCAATAAAAAAAATCGATTTTTTCAAAAACGCAAGTGGGGGTAACCCCTTAACCAACCGCGTCTATTTGACTTTTATTTTATTTGAATGAACTAGATTTTCTGTGGAATCTAATTTTTTCTATTGCATTCCATTATTGGAATTATTTATTTTAAATGTATTTATTTATTCAAATCAAAATCTTTTTAATATCGACCAACAAGTAAATATTCTATTTAATCCTAATAAATCTGTGATTCGGTTTCATGAGTTCAAAAAACAATTTAGTTGTATCCACTAAATGGATCTATTTGATTTCGACATTTCCACGACAAAATTTTGACTTCTATGACATATTTTATGCATATAGTACACTTAGATTTACAGTGTACATTGTAAGCAAATAAAGATTGATTTGAATCGAATCTTTATTTATTCAATTTGAATATCTTAAGGCCTTAGGCTACTCGAGAGCCCGAAAAAATTGGCTTTCTGGGGATTTTTTTTCAGAAAAACTACAAAATAAATCGATATTACAAAAAAGGGTGTTTATCACACATATCAGTGACTGTATACAATAATTTTTTTAAAGCGATTAATTTCAAAATGGCGGCTGTGCAGCGTTTATCTAAAAACTGCATTTTTAGTTGGCCGGAAACATAACTCAGACAATTTTCAACCGATTTACTTGAAATGTTGAATATATCTTGCAAAATACATTGTCTATGGAAGTACGTAGGATTTTTTTTCATATAGACGATTTTTGGGCAAATTTTTCACTTTCCAAAAATTTGCCTAAAAAATCGTCAGATAGTAAAATAAATAAACAAATAAAAAAATATCTTCGAAACAAATAAGATCGTAGTAGGCCGTGAGACAAGGAAAAAACTTATTTGATGTAAATACATCCTATTTGAATTATTTTTTTGGCAGTGTAAAAAGGATCATTTTGTCATTGCACTCAAACGCTGCGGACTTCAATCTCACGACGAAAAAACGAAAAATGGTTTTTATTCTTTCTGGCTGGCTAGGTACCTTGAGGTTGTCAATTGACGAGCCACTTCTGCAAGTTGAACTTTGCAAGTTAGCCGAATTATCGAGTAATATCCGTAGGGCAATGCCACCCAATTAACGTCCGATTAAAATCCTCGACGCTACTGTGCAAACTCTTCAATCTCTCGGGGGGCTCCTTCCCTCTCGTTTCCTCTTGTTCAACTTCATATTTCATCCCCGGCAACATACTACGGAATATATTTCTCCGTGTGTGTGGGTGTACGTCTACAACTTGATCGTCGCCCTAATATTGCCCTACCACTAAACATGTTCTACATTTCGTACCGCCGCGGCCTTCCTCTCTCGTTTGCTGTCCCTCCATTTCGCCCCGGCCCTCCGGAAATTAACTTTGTCGCCCGAGAGACCCTCGCTCCTTTTGTCTCCCACTTCCCACTCAGGTGGGCGTACAGTTTGCCCATCGACCTTCGTCTCGTCTCGTCGGAACTGGGTAGACCGGAAATCGAAGGCCCTTGGGGAGTGTTAAGCATTAACCTTCTCCGTGACCCCCTTTCCACCCCCGCGACTCACACGTTTATTTATTAAGGATTCACTTAGGGAAATATTTTTAACGCGTGTCTAGGAATGTTGACTGTCACATTTGGCTCTTGAAAGGAGCCAGTTTTTTTTTCGAAATCTCTGATTTTTCGGACGGGACGGTACTTGAAATGACCTTTATATGAATCACTAAGTAGATGGAAATCTGTTCTATTGGGACTTCCGGTTTAGTCGCAACTTTTCTCAACAATTATTCGATTTTTATTTAATTTTTTTCGTTCATTCAAATGGTGCTTCAAAAAGGGCCTCGTGAAAATTCTCGGTAGAACGCTATTTTTTTTCATTTCGTAGCGAGGTAGGCCATGAGTGTAAAACTCAGTTTCCGGGACGTTAAGGGTGTTAGAACGGCCGCCGTGTTGAAATTAAAGGTGAATTGGTTTTTTTATTTATCTCCGTCACCGAGAGGCTGACAAAAATTTTGTAGAGATCTTTTTTGTAGTTGATATAATTATCTATAACTTTTTCTTATAACTTTTTGCGCTAATGTCACTAATAAAAAAGTTATAAACAAAAAAAGATGAACAATTAGGGAATAAAAAACTTTGAGGCAAGATTATTAATTAATTTGAAATCTGACAATAAAAATTTTCCTTACCTTTTTTATAGAGCATTTGGTTATAAACAATTTAACCTCCCACGGAATGAAAAAAAAATGGCGTTCTACCCAAAATTTTCAGCAAAATCACCATTTGACCGTACTATTCGAGACGCTTCGGGTTTGATTGAAAAGTTGACTCACTCGCATCAACGCTGAATGATTAATTGTGTTCGAAAATCATTAACACCATTTCTTATCTATTATTTTTAGACATTCATTTATTTATTAATTTTTTAATGAAAACATTTTTAATTCAATTTATTAATTGACATGGTCAATTTTTATTTTTATTCAAATCAATTTTTTAATAATGCATTAATTGATGAATAAATTAATAAGAAAAAAATGGGTCAGAGCGAAATACTCTACAGGAACATTTTTTTCTACACAAAAACGATATTTCAACAATTAATTGAATCTTGAAATCTCGACCAATAAATTTAATAAAAAATTGACCAACTAAAATATCAAATTTTCATTTTAAATATTGATTTTAATTTGAACGATGATTCAATTAAATTAATTTATGAATATTTTTTTTAAATAATTGATTAATTCGTGAAAAAATGAATAAGAAATTGCGTTTGAAAAGGTGGGCTAAGGCAGAGTACTCGACATAAATATTTCTCTCTACACAGTAACGATCTAAGGTCCACATGGGCGAATAATCGTGAGTGGAGTGTCGTAAAAAGAAAAAAAATTGCTCCGCCCGATGGGAACTTCTCCTCTCGTACTCGCGCGATGTATTTATTATTATACCTCGCCGAAATTTCCTACAGGAAATTGGCGACAAGTACGAGCTTCCTTTTCCTCACTCTCCTCTTTCATGTACATGCGTATGTGTCTGTGTGTGTTTGCCTCCGCACACAAGGGCTCGAGCAAACTGGGTTAGCTCGTAATCGAAAGTGACGTTTAATTTGTTGCCCGGGGCTGTTTGCCCATACCGTCATGGATATATTACATTTATTTTTCCTACTGAGCAAATATTAGGAATTGAAGGAGTGCTGCTACGTGTGCGCTCGTCGTTTCTCAATTTTGCGCAAAACTTTGTTATAATATTCATTTCGAGGGAATAAGCGAAATTTCCACGTGCCTGCCCCAAGGCGACTATCAAAAGTCCGTCAAGCCTGCAAAATAAAATATACGTACTCCTCGCCAAAATTTATCTTTAGCGGAAAATGTTTTTTTTTTCACATATCGGTTGTGAAGGAAAAACTTGGGGAGCGATGTGTCACGGAGGAAAACGACGATGGAAAGGAAGACCCGGTCTCTCCTTTGAGCAGCAACTTTCACTCCAAAAACGTGGCTGACGATAAATCGTCAAGATCCAATACAAGCGCAGGGGAGTTTGAGCGCACGATGCCTGTCTCCGTCGTAAATCGAGCTTCGGCGTACAGAGAGACGAGACGAGGCGTCTGAGGAGTAAAAAAAAAAAGAAAAAAAAACACCAAGAAGGACCAAAATGAAAAGAGGACGTTGTCGAGACTCTTGTCTAAATTTCGTAATACCCATGCGTACCAGGTCGCTGGAATTCTGTGCAATAAAATAGAAGCTTTCACTCTCAGTTGCGAATTTTTGTTTTTCTTCTTTTTCTCGCTCGTAATTTCGACAGGCAATGAAACGAAAACCAAAAAAAAACTCATTGTTTTTCAAAGTTCGACTTTTACCTTTCGACGAGCATCATCCGAGGTTTTCAATCAATCTGGAAAATATAATTTGAAAATAGCGTAAATGAGAAAGAAAAAAAGTCGAAAAAAATTGCTCTTTTTTTTGTCCGGTAACGACCTACCACGAAGAAGAAAAGAACCGCCAACAGAAAGAAAAAAATAAATCAACATTTTTACCTCATCGAGGGAGCTCGTAGATACCGTTTTCTTTGAAGTTTTTCATTCGTTTTTTTTTTACGCCACTTTACGTACAAGAACAGTTTTTTCTTGCGTTTGAATTATTTTCGCGGGATTTATATTTTTATTTTTATATCTATGAAAATAAATCAAACAAATGAAAATTAAATCAAAATAGCATAAAAAAATTTATGAAAATAAAAATTAAATTCCTACACATATAAAATGAAACTAAAAAATTAAATTGATACAATTTATTGAAATATATTTATTTCAATTAATTTAAAAAAAAATTAATTTAAAAATCATCATTTGCGTTTAGCTTGGTTTGTAATGCGCCCTCGAGAGTCGAGGTACTGGATAAAATTAATGTTAATTTTAATCGAAATAAATAGTAAATCAAAATGAAATAACAAATTTAACTAAATGTTTCATTTTAATTGAACATTCGGTGATACTCTGTTTTTATTGTTGTTACCGAGTCTTTAGAATTTTTTACACGCGTTGAGCGGTTTATATCAGGCATCTAGAGTTAATTAGTGTAAAAATTATTAGATAGGAATGTGACCAGCATGTCATCTCCATAAAGTTCCGTACAAATGAAACGATTTTTAGAGTCGTAATTTTTCGTCAATAGTTCGGTAACTTGAGTTGAAATTTTACCAGTATACCGGGTTTTTATTTTTTTCTTATTTTTACTTGATTATAAACGAAAATCAGTTGATTGTTAAGTATTCGGGCTCGTAAAACGTTTCGGGACAATTGAGTAAATTCTTGGTAATACACTAAATGCACCCTCTACATTTTTAATCAATCGTCTAGACCGTTTCTATAAAATTTACAATTAAAGGAACACTGTCCAAAATACGGAGATGCCTAATTATCATAATGTAAGGAGTGACGAATTTTTCATAATGTACTGCGTGATTTGACAGTTTTTCTAACATTTTAAACATTTTTTTCCCCTATGTTAAAAAGTGTTTTTTCAATTGTTAATTTTACAGAATTTTATTTAATTTTATTTTATTAATACAGAATTTAATTCTGTAATAATTTTTTAATAAATAATAATAAATAATTTAATAAATTTAATAATTTTTTAAATAAAATTAATAATAATAATAAATAAAGTTTTAATTTTTTAATAAATAAGTTTTAATAAAGTTTTAATAAAATTAATAAATTTTATTAATACAGAATTATTTTATTTTATTTTATTAATACAGAATTTTATTTAATTTTATTTACAGAATTTACAGAGTTAATTTTAATTGTTAATTTTACAGAAAGGAAAGACGACCGATTAAACATTCGGAAGGTGCATTCAGTATATAACAAAAAATGTACTGTATAAATTTGAAGCAAATGGTAACATATCGTCAATTGTCCCGAAACTCCTTAAAGGGGGGGATATCTTTAGGCGAGGAAAAAATTGCTGATTTTCATGATTTTTCCGAAGGAAAGATTTCTTCACCATTTTTGGGACTAGGGTACGTTTAATACTACTTTGGCTGTTGCATGATATATATTTTTTTTTATCTTTAAAAATGGCGGATGTATGGTCTCCTAAACGGGTTGCGGCGGATGTTGTCAGACGGTATGACACGTCGGCATTATTAATCTGAAAAAACACCAACAAAGATTTTCCTTTCATTCACACTCATACGCGGAATATGAACCAAGAAAAAGGGAGAAATGTTGAAAATCGATTAAATGGTACGCTATGAAACAAAAAAATTGATTTTTCCGCATAAATGGCTATATTTTGCAATAAAAAATTCTTTAAAAAAATTTTTTAAACGTATAGGGTCACGATTTAGACAATAAGGTTAGAAAGATTTGTACCAAATTTTATCAGAGCCGATTGATTAGTTTTCTAGCTACACGTCACGCCAGTTTTAAAAATACAGTTTAGAAGACCGTGCCATACCGCCGCCATTTGTAAAGATTAATAAATTTAAAAAAACCCTGTCACAGCCAAAAGTAGTAATAAAACATACCCTAAGTCTCAAAAATGATGAAGAAATCTCTAATATAAAAAAAATCACAAAAGTCCCCAAATTTTGTCCCCCTTAAATGCCTGAGAAAAATGTCAGATAAAGTTCCGAAAAGCCCATACCGCCGATTAATTTGGAATTTCGTGTACCCATGTATTTTGATTCGCTGATCACGAATACGATAGTGAAATACCCGCAAAGTTGATTTTCAACATCAAAAATCACAAAAACTGATTTTAAAAAATTCTATTTTACATCAATAAATGTTGATCTTAGAGAAAAATGTTTCCGACAAAAGTTGCGGCCTATAAAAAGATTGATTTTTTATGCTCTATACAGGTTTTGTCTAAAACCATTCTGTTTCGAGGAAAGTGAGATAATTCTCCAAGTATATTTTGCTAAACTATTAGTTTCGATATTATTTACTTTCGCACTGTACCGCAAGAAGGTTTGAGTTTAATCTTTAAACCCAAACAAACCCAAACAAAAAAGCAAAAAATAGAATAAAATACAAAAAAAGCGGGAAAAAAAACATGCACTTTAAAGACTAAACACCAACCTACCCGCGGTAAAGTGCGTAAGTAGATAATATCGAAACTAACGGAGTTTAGCAAAATGTACTTATTCGAACGTTATCCCATTTTTCTCGAAACAAAATGGTTTTAGACAAAAACTGTATACAACATAAAAGATCGATCTTGTTATAAGCTATAACTTTTAAGGGAAACATTTTTCTCTAAAATCAACATTTATAAAAATAAAATGGAAAAACTTTAAAAATACTTTCACAATCATATTCGTCATCAGCGAGTCAAAATACATGGGTACACGGAATTCCAAATTAATCGGCGGTATGGACTTTTCGGAACTACACCCAAAATATCTTTCTCAGGACATGAACCCCTTTTTTCATATTTTTCAACGCCTGCGACCAATACGAAGCTATATCCGCAACCGTATGCTTGTTCGTATCTTCCTTCCTCGTCCCCCTATCGGGGGGCCCTCGAGTATCGTGTACGGTACCGAGAAAGTGTACTCGACCAAGTACACGCGCAGCACTCCGCGTATGTACGCTCGTGCGGTGCGCAGTCACGCACGCGGAAAATTATTACCCGTGACACCCCCTTGGAAGCATCCCTCCGCGTAAGACGATAAGTTCGTGTGCGTGTGCCGCACGATGGGCGAGTGAGAGGAAAAGAGCGCGACAGAGGGGGAACGTAAGAGGTGGAGAAAGATGAGCGTTATGCGCTTCGACACAGCACACATCGGGGACCGTGAGGCACGCGTCGGCGCGTCAGCACGTTCTTAGCGATATTAATTAAAGCGCCCCGCTGCAAATTTCACGGGTATAAATTACAGCGAAGCCAGGTAACCGCGTGCTCGCGTATCGTCTGTCAGGCTCGCCGCAACTCGCCGCTCTCTTCTATAGTGCTCTAGACGTCAATTCATAGATGTATATATGTATAGGGTGACCTGAAGAGTGACCCCCAAGAGGAAAATCTAGCCTCGTGTCGATACCTATCCGAAAAACATCCCCACGTGTGCCCTACGATCTTTTTTACTTTTCGAGAAAAAAACCAGTTTTCATTTTTTTCTCGAGTTTTCCTGTAGCGCGGTTTTTTATTTTTTTGTTCGCTCTTGTGTATGTACTTTCCTCTTGGAAGTTTCTTGAAGCAATTGACAGTCATTTAGACTATTAGTATAAGTATTACTCATACTATAAGTATTACTTATAGTATAAGTATTACCCATACTATAAGTATTGCTTATACTATAAGTATTACTTATAGTATAAGTATTACTCATACTATAAGTATTACTCATACTATAAGTATTACTTATACTATAAGTATTACTCATACTATAAGTATTACTCATACTATAAGTATTACTCATACTATAAGTATTACTCATACTATAAGTATTACTCATGCTATAAGTATTACTCATACTATAAGTATTACTCATGCTATAAGTATTACTTGTACTATAAGTATTACTCATACTATAAGTATTACTCATACTATAAGTATTACTCATGCTATAAGTATTACTTATACTATAAGTATTACTCATACCACAAGTATTACTTATACTAAACGTTCGTAGTATGAGTATATTATGAGTACAATACTTATACTATAAGGAGGCTAATTAGTATAAGTATTTTTTTTATCATCTGATCTTTATTGACTGATCCTGTTAAACCTCTACTTTCTTCAACTTTCAATCAATTTGTGTTTAAGTTGATAATTTATTGATTGCTCAACACTGCACTTCGTAGCGATAACGCAGGTGAAAAAAAACGCGAGGTAAGTATATGCAGAAAAGAGAGAAATAAAAGAAAAGCTCTTTCCTCGATAAGTAAAAAAGATCGTAGAACTACGTGGGGGGGTTGATTCGGATAGGTATCGATACTAGACGTCTAGATTTTCCTTTTGGACGTCAGTTTTAGGCCCTCTCTGTTCGTACATATATATACAGGACTGGTCGAAAGTTTGCGATCACTTTGGATAATTGCGAAAGCATATTAGATACCATTCAGTTTATACAGCTATATGGTGTCTTCGTAGAATAATAGTAAATAAAATGAATTAGATGATTCTGATATAACTTTGCAACTATTCAAAGTTATCGGAAATTTTGCAATTATCCATACTGATCGAAAACTTTTTACGGGTACTGCATATATATATATAAACACTAGGCACAAAAATTAAAGGATACGAAAAATTCTGAAAGTTTTTGCTGATTTTCAAAAGGCTCTCGTGGTGTGAAAAATGGTCGTAGAGCAAAAACAAAAAAAGAAAATTGAAGCTTCAAGTCTCTAGTTATTTTTATCGTTAACCATTTTAGAGTAATCATAAAAGAACCAGCGGACACTTTTTTTCCAAATTTTCGCTCATCTTTCGAAAGGTGCACGGGCCTCAATGAATTTTTTTCGGTAATTGCAATTAAAAAGTCTTCCAGCTTGATTCCTTTCCTTAAATTTGAGCGGTCGAAGAGTTTTTTACAGTGATTCTTCGCCGAGTTATCGGTGTTCAGAGCAAAAAAGACACATTTGACTTTGAATATCAATTACTCGGGAACTAATGGTCGTACAGAAAATAAAGGGAGGGTACGGAAAACATCAGAGTATTCTCTCGAAGTTGCTTTTATTGTCTTCCCATGAAATTCTTTTTTTTTGTTCGAAAAATTTGATTTAAAAAAATGTGGAAAAAAACGTTTCTACGATTTTTCGTATAACTTGAGATAACTGTACGAATAATGAACATAGGAGGATAATTTTCATTTTTATTTTACCTCAAAGTATCCCGAAAAAACCCAAGAAAGTACAAACCTCTGCGATTTCTTCTTCATAGTGCTCCGAACGATTGAAATTGGAACTTTTGCTGAAAAGTGAATCAAAGGATGAATTTTTCTTTTTTTATGCACTTTTCAAGATGAAAATGTATTTTTGTTAATAATCCTATAATCATATATACACAGAGATAAGTACATCGACGAAAACAAAAACCCGCGATACAGGAAAACGACCAAAAGCATTGAAAAATGTTTTTTTTTTCTCAAAAAGTAAGGAATCTCATAGCAAAAGTTCAAATATATATATATATATATATATATATATATATATATATATATATATATATATATCAAAGTGAAAAAAAATCTACTATTTTTTTTTCAAATTCCCCTACTGAGTAGCTGCAGTAAGGTAAAATGAGACGCCTATTAAAGTATGAGCCCCTCATATCAATATTTGAAGGTTCCCATCGCGATTTTCTATTCCCATGTCAAAACTTCATTATCTCAAACTAATCGTAGATAATCAATTCAAAATCACTTCGGATCGTTTACATAGGATAATTTACCCGGACTCGTGGATCTTTACTTGACAGATTTTTCATTGAAAAATAAATTATTCGTAAGGAAATATATTTTTGTCTATGTTGGTAAAAGCTGCGCGACAAATCGTACGCGAGGCTGTTGGTAGTTCGGATAAAATCTCACTAAGCGATGTAACAACACGAAAGCCTGCGCGAAATCATATATACACGGATTTTATACGCGTGATTCATAAAATAATATTCTCGATATATGGCCAAGTCTCGGATAATAATCCGTCTTTCCGTCTGCCCATACTCGTTTCGGAATATTTAATAATAGTATTTCCCTTCGCGATATCCACGCACCTATAATGCTATGCGGAATGCAACATCTTTCATACATACGTACGTACGTACACACACACGCACACGCATATATATATATATGTTTGCACACACACACATGAGATATTTATTACATTCGGGTATGACGTATGCAAAGTACTTGCAATTTCACTTTATTATGTACCTACTTCCCTCACGTTTAATTTTATTTGATTTTTCTCGTATTTTACCCCCTCATCCCTCCTTGGAATCTTTCTCTTCGAAGGCACCCCATATTATTTCCCGCGATCTTATGCGCTCTCTCTCTCTCTCTCTCTGTCTCTCTCGCAAGTTTATCTCCGACTCATTGCGGCCACCACGCCTTTCTGGCCCTCGTGCTATATATGGCCTTAAACGGGCCAACACGTATATAATTCTCACCTCCTCTTTTCCCTCGTAAAGATCGTAACCGCGCGCGCGCTTGCATTAAACTCTCTCGACTTCCACGACCGTGCCGGATCCGCACCGGTCTGTGGGTCCCGATGCCCTTTAATTTGGCACGTGTACCAGCGAAAATAACACGCCCGGTCTCGGGGTCTCTCTGTGGGCCGCGGTATACCATTGTTGCAATGATTATCGGTTGCTCGTGCCCCCCCCCCCCCCTCACCCCGCCGTGTACCATTTTACGTGCGAATACATTACGTGTACCGCACCAATGTATCGACACACCGATGTCCATCGCTATCCATATGTATGTGAATAGCCTTTGCGCACGGAACATCGGAATCGTGAGCCCGGGGATTCCCCTTTGAGCATTCGAGGCAAAGCACGGAAGCGGGTGGCACGCGTGTTCAGTTTGACGAATATTTTTGTCATATTCAGCTTATTCACTTTTATTTTGTTATTATCATCGGTTTGTTATATTTTTAATTAAATTATCATTATTAAATTAATGTCAGAAAATTATGATTATTATTATCAGTGTTTATTCTTTATTTGAGTTAATTTTTATTTATATATTTATTATGAATACGTAGATATCATTTTTATTATATTGGCTATATTTATAAATCTTAAGGGCTTACATACACCTGAGACGCCAAAAGTAAGGTTATGTTTAAGAATTTTTGATTGTGTATAAAGCTAAATTTTATTGAACAACCTTGATAAACATTTTAAAGTATGCCATTTTATTAACATTGTGTGAAAATTTGGTTAAAAAAATTCAAACGGTAAAAAAGTTACGGTCGTTTTCCTGGGACGTGTTTTTGTTGACAGCGTTTGCGTTAGCAGACGTGGCTCTGCCAAAATGCCCAAGGGAAGAAGTAAGGGCAATTATAAATGGAAACCCATGAAAACGGGAAAAAAAACTAAAAGAAGCAATGGAAATCGTGAATGAGGGGCCAGCTGGCAAATCGTTGGGAATGGAGCTGTAAGGGAGTTGGAAAGAAAAATAAAAAGAGGCATACAAATTTAAAAAAATTATTTAAATAACTATTAATTAAATATAAATAACAAATAAATATTAATTAAATAAAATTAAAATTAAAATAGAAAGAGGCATAAAAATCGATGCGTCAACATACCGTAAGGAATATAAACATAGGAAAACAAGAATACACATGGAAAAATATTGGGAGGACAAGATGATTAGCGGAGAATTAACCCTCATCAGATAAGGGTGTTTTCGACCGCCGTTAAGGATAATGGTGGGTCACTCGTGCTTTCCGATAATTTTGCAATACTTAAAGTGCTACAAAAAATCTGGAAAAATGCATGGACCTTGTTGAGACCCTTTACTCGATAATTATAATTTATCCGACCAGAAAAAATTAATTTTTAATAACAATTTCATGCAAAATCCGGAGGCATGCAAGCATTTTTCAGGGTATTGTTCAAGTCACGAGTGACCCACCTTTATCCGATGAGGGTTAAAAGAAACGTGGGCGAGGATAAGATGTCGAAATATCGAGAAAGACGGGAAAAAGGGTATGTAGACGCCAAATGTAGAATATGCAAGCAGGACGTTAAAAAATTTAGACATATTTGCGAGTGTACGGAAGTTAAGGGAAAACTAAACCAAAAAATGGTTGGAAAATAGCAGAGGTTTAGAAATTGACCGGAAAATAGAATCGCACCTAAAAATGCAACTGTTGGGCGCTGGAATAAAAATAAGCTCACGTGCACGTACTTTGTTCTAGACAATAGTTTATTGCGAAGATTGCGAAGATGACGATAGATAAAGATTAAGAAAGTGTTCTAGACCAAAAACGAATATATCGAAAAAGGAAGTGGCCCGAGAACGCGAAGGAGATCCCGTTACGTGGACGCAGACAAACGTGATGACAGTGGCGCTCTCTGTGTAGCCCTAAGAGCGACTGCAGCGCTACTTGCGAGTAGAAGGTCAGGGCGGACTGCGAGCGCGGGTTCAAATTTACGTTCCAACACTTCCCCTCGATGCAGTTGCCTTTGTCCCTGAGGACTACTTATCAATTATGCCCAACAAATTTAGGCAATGACGGTGCTTAGGGCCTGGTACTCCTTTCGTTAAAAAGTCCGCTGCCATGTCCGTCGTTCCGACATGTTCAATCCGGATTATACCTCGGTCGAGAGCTTCTCGCACGAAGTGGTGTCTGACATCGATGTGTTTCGTCCGTGCGTGGAAAACTGCATTTTCCGCCAGCTTCCTCGCTCCGTTATTGTCGCACAGAATCCGTATCCTCGGCTGCTCGTCGATACCGATTTCTCCCAGAAATCGTCGAAGAAAATGCGCCTCCTTGGCTGCTTCGCATAGGGCCATATACTCGGCCTCTGTTGATGACAGGGCTGTCGTCTTTTGTTTACGAGAAGCCCACGAGATGGGACAGCCGCTTGAAACGAAAACGTATCCTGTATAAGATCCTCGATCTGCGGAATTGTTGGCCCAATCAGCATCTACGTAGCCCTTGATCTCCTCGTCCGTTTCGTAATACTTGAGCCCTTGGTTTGCCGTTCCGCGCAGGTATCGCAGCACTCGTTTTGCCGCGGTCCAATGTTTCTCGCCGTGGCACGTGTTGAACTGACTCAAAAAGTTAACAGCGTGCGCTATGTCAGGTCTTGTACTCACAGCTAAGTACATCAGCGAGCCTATCAATTCTTGATAAGGACGCTTCGATCGTTCGCTTTCCTCTGCGTCGGCCTTGTCGATTCTAAAATTCGACTCCAATGGCGTGGCCACCGCCGTTGCGTCGGCCATTCCGAACCGATTTAGGACACTCTCGGTATAGCCTCGTTGCGTTATACTTATGACGCCTTTTTCTTGACAAAACTCCATGCCAAGGCACGATTTTGCCTCTCCGAGATTCTTTATCTCAAGGCTGTCTGCTAGGTGCTTGTATAACTCGTCGGCGGAGGAGTTTTCTTTGCAAGCGACGATAATATCGTCTACATACGTGGCTATTAACATGGTCCCTTTATCGTTCGCCTTGATGAACACGCATGGATCTGCTGTCGATTTCTTTGCGTCGAACGCCGCCAGCACCTCGGCTAGTTTCTCATACCAGCATCTTCCTGCTTGTCGAAGACCATATAAAGCTTTCTTCAGAAGGCAGACCTTGTTTCCTTTCTCCAATTCCTCCAGAATCTGAGAAGCTTTTTGTCGGACGTTACTCTTCGGCGGCTCGGTCTCCATCAGGATACGCAGTCCTTCTTCGATGTGAGTCGGCGGTTCCATGTACACGGTTTCCTTGAGTGTCCCGTTGAGGAACGCAGTTGCCACGTCAAAATGATGGATCTTCATCTCATGCTTCGCTGCGAGCGACGCGATAAGCCGAATCGATTCCAATCGAGCTACGGGAGCAAACGTGTCATCGAAGTCTATGCCTGGTACCTGAGCAAATCCTTTCGCTACAACTCTGGCTTTATATCTTTCGATAGTCCCGTCTTGTGCGAATTTGTGCCGCAGAACCAGCCTACTGCCGAGAACCTTTCCTGTGTCCGGACGAGGTACCATTTCCCATGCGTCATTTTTTATTATAGATTTTAATTCGGATGCAATCGCTCGGTTCCAGTTTTCGGCGTCTGTTCCTTGAACAGCATCCTTCAGATTTATCTCAATCAGTCCAGCGATGTCCGGGATTTCCTGAGTTTGTTCGGCTGTATTAAAAACTCGTCGAGGCCTTCCCCTCAATCCTGTACGTATTAGGCGAGGCCGCCCGCCAATCCTTTTCGACGTAGTCGGAGTGTCTTGAGGCTCGTGTTTTACTGACCCTCCCTCATTTGCGTCTTCCGGCAGGATCTCGTCCGTGTTCTCTTCCCTTTCGGTTTCTGGAGAAATCACAGGGAGAACTATCTCGTTGTCGTCGGTTTCCGTTTGACAATTCGATTGTTCATTCTCGGTCTCCTCTTTCGATGGGCGAGTTTCTGGATGTTCGCTGATGACTTTAATGTCCCTCGCGATGTCGATGCCCCTTTTTTCAGGACTCCAGACACGATATGCTTTCGAGACCTCAGAGTATCCGACGAGAGTTCCGGTACGGGACCGGGCGTCGAATTTGTCCTTTTGGGGCTCCAAATTGCAAATCGCCACTCGACTTCCGAATATTTTCAGGTGATGTAAATTCGGAATCTTGCTCGTCCATTTTTCATAGGGCGTTCTTCCGTTCAGGCTGGCGCTCGGGCATCTGTTCCGTAAGTAGTTTGCTGTATTCACAGCTTCAGCCCAGAGGAACTTCGGCAATGATGACTCCATCATGAGACAGCGTGCCATGTCCAATAGAGTGCGGTTTTTGCGTTCTGCCACCCCGTTTTGTTGAGGCGTATGGGGTACAGTCAATCGTCTCCGAATTCCGCAAAGTTTCAGATATTCCTCGAATTGATTGTTCACGTATTCACGTCCATTATCTGACTGGAGATAGCGTATCCTTTTGCCGGTGTGGTTCTCTGCCAGTGCTTTGAAATCTCTGAATGCTTCCAGAGCTTCGCTCTTTTGCCGTAGGAAGCGAATTTCGCACCATCTTGTCGCGTCGTCTACGAAAATTATAAAATATTTCGATTTGGCTAGAGATTCGGTGCGCATTGGTCCGCATACGTCTGTATGGACGATTTCCAGCACATCGGCCTTCTCTTTAGTCTGTTTTTTGATAAATGGCGATCGTGTCATCTTAGCCTTCATGCAAATCTCGCAAGCATCGTTCTTGGAGTGCCTTTCGGCTTTTATTCCTTCGATCGCACCTTCTTCGATGGCTCGCGTAAGATCTTTGTAGTTAAGATGACCTAGGAGGCGGTGGCTGACTTCCGTTGACGAGGGCAGGCGAGTCTTGTTGTGTCGCGGCTCGACATTCGCGCTGCTTTCGGGTTGCGCGGGTTGGATGCAATAGAGGCCGCTGTTGGTTCGGCTAGCTCTCAGTAACGTGTTCTGATTTTTGTCAGTGACCTTCGCCTCGTCCTTATCGAATATGACCGTCAAGTTTTTGTCACAGATTCTGCCGACTGACAAAAGGTTAAGGCGCAGATCGGGTACACAAAGCGCATTATCCAATGTAACTCTTTTCTTTCGACCATTTTCTTTTGTATTAAAACATACTGACCCAGTTCCTGTGACTTGCGACGATGCGTGGCTTGCCAGGCTTACGTCGTCTCGCCCTTCTGAGAAGTTGTTTGAGAAGGAGTTCACGTCGTTGCACATGTGCGTAGTGCAACCGCTGTCTACGCACCATGATACCGCGTTGACGGATTTTCTGACGTGGAGTGCTTCTGGGTCCGGTGGCTTCCGGGCAGGTTCGGCATCCAGCGTAGCATAGAGAGATAGTTGGTCGACGGCGTTCGCGTCGTTATTCCGCCTTGTTTCTTCGGTACAGTCAGCGGCCTTGTGCCCGGTTTTTCAGCAACGATGGCATTTGTACCTGAAGGCCTCCTTTTTCTTCGCTGGTTGCCCTCTTCTTTCCTCCTTACTTCCGTTCTTCCAGGAGTTTTTCCGATCGTTCGCCTTACTCTTTGCGAACATCGCGTTGGAGTTACTCTCTCGATTCTCATTTTTTCTCGAATCGTTTTCCTCAAGAATTTTGAGTCGGAGTGCCTCGGGTGTCGGCAACGTGTCTCTGGACTCGATCGCGCATCTGAAATTTGTGTAACTTTTCGGAAGACTGTACAACAGCAAGACACTTAGGAGGTCCGGATTGATTTCAACTCCCATTTCCCCGAGCTTGTCGGCTGTGTCAAAGAACTTCGAAAGATGGTCACGAACATCCTCTACTTCTCCCATCCGATGCAGCGTGAGCTGTTTAATCAATGTAGCTTTCCGTGCGGGTCCAGACGACTGATATGTTCTCTCCAATTTCAGCCAGAGTTCTCTTGAAGTGTTACAATCTTTCGTTTGTTTTAACTCAGAGGGTTTAATCGATAGGATAATCTCAGCCTTTGCCTTTGCGTCATCCGCTTCCCACTTGCGCACATTTTCCGCCTGGTTTGGTTCCGGTTTTGGCACGCTTCCACAGACATAACCCCATGTGTCGTTCCGGGTTAATAGCGCCTGCATTTGGATGCGCCAAGTGTCGAAATTGTCTTTGTTAAGAGGTTCTATCCTCGTAAATTGCATGGATGCCATTTTTTTTTCTTATCAAGTTTATCGCAATTTCACACACCGCGAACACTGTTCACTTTAGTCGAAAGTTTGTAACCGCGTGGCGTAGGTTTTCCGAGTACGATGCACTTGTTGTTGCGACCTGGGCCCATAACCTGTTGGGCGCTGGAATAAAAATAAGCTCACGTGCACGTACTTTGTTCTAGACAATAGTTTATTGCGAAGATTGCGAAGATGACGATAGATAAAGATTAAGAAAGTGTTCTAGACCAAAAACGAATATATCGAAAAAGGAAGTGGCCCGAGAACGCGAAGGAGATCCCGTTACGTGGACGCAGACAAACGTGATGACAGTGGCGCTCTCTGTGTAGCCCTAAGAGCGACTGCAGCGCTACTTGCGAGTAGAAGGTCAGGGCGGACTGCGAGCGCGGGTTCAAATTTACGTTCCAACAGCAACCGGCAAAGCAATTATGTGATTGCATCAGACAATTTGACAAACTAGCAATTAGGATAGATATGAGAGCATCAATGTTAACTAATTGATGTAATTGAAAACCGAAGGCCATTTATGTAAACACCCTTAAAAAGGCTATGCAAGGAATAAAATACTACTACACTACTATAATCTTTACTTAAATAAAAATTAATTTCCTCATGTGAATTTATTTTTATTTAAATTAATTTGTATTTTATTATCAATGTATTATTAGTAATACGGGAATCATCGGCTATCGGCAAAACAGCTGCGAAATATATTATTCAAGGTAGTAGTCTAGCCACAGTCACGTTGAAAAGTTCATTCTCCGCTCAATCGATAAAAGCTTCGAAATATTGCGAAATATGTTTATAATGTAGGTTGTACGTTTTATCAGGATGTAAAGACTTATAAAGTAATGAAGAAAACACCTAACATAATGTTTAGAGTTCCAAAAATAACAACGTTCCCTCGATCACCTTACCCCCAATTTGCATTAGACTATCCATTCCAGCTACTAATACGTAGACACTCTGCGTATATGGATATGCACACACTACCGCAGTCTAGCGAGTGCGGAGATCCCGGCAACGTCGCAAGCCCAGCGAATTTTTGTCCTGATATTTGGTATAAACGGAAATGCAAAATTTGAGCTGTGGCTGGAATAATGGAACAACTGCAACATGAAGGCAAATTTGGCAAACAAAAAGGAGAACCATGTAGAGGTTATGAACAACGAAAATGTGGGACATCGTATTGTGAATTGTTGAATTGATGAATTTCACTTGGATGAATTGATCATGCAAGTTTTTTACACTTATATATTCTCTCAACGAACATTTTATTTTGTTCGTTTTCTAATTTTGACCTAGCAATATATATATATATATATATATATATATATATATATATATATATATATATATATTGCTAGGTCAAAATTAGAAAACGAACAAAATAAAATGTTCGTTGAGACAATATATAAGTGTAAAAAACTTTTATATATATATATATATAAGAAAATATAAAAAATCTGCCGCGTCTCGCGATACATTTTCTACCAATGAAGATCGCTAGATCGCCGGCTCTAGTCTGCTCCAGTCGCTTCGTGGCGGAAGCGTTGCTGAATATTGCTTAACGGGGTCCTCTAGTTTCTCGGCTGTTTTTTTACGGCTTTTTCAATAATTTTTTACGGTCAAAGCATCGAAATAATCAATCTCATTGTTTTTGCATAATCTTTATTAACATTTAAATAAGCTTTACAAATTTTTTGAAGTCGAAATATATAATAGAATAAACGTGATAGTGGCCGACAGGAAGACATCAAGCAAAAGAGGTGCTTGACGGTGACCAAGATTGCGGCTGTTCTGCTTATCTGCAATCAAAAAACCAAACGGCATTTTAATCTTCATATTTAAGACTAGCGATTGAACTAGAGTGAATTCTAAATTACAAAAATTAACTTTTTTATACACTTTTGAAAATTACATTCTATTTTTTACTCATTTTTTCTTAAGTTTTTCGCTCGTACAAAAAAAAAACTATCGAAGCAATCATGATAATCCTAGTTCAATCGCTGGCTTATAACATATTAAAGATGCTGTATAAATTTGAACAAGATCGGTGCAGTAGTTTCTGAAATATCGTGGTCACCGTTTCGAAAAATGGTGTTTCGAGAAAAACGCGTTTGAAAGTTCGCGCATGTGATTTATACTTGTGAACCACTTCGAATATCGAAAAATCCCTTGGCACACATTTTCTACACATGTTGTAGATGTGATTTATGAAAAAAAAAATCGATTTTTTCGACCCGAGAAACTAGAGGACCCCGTTAATTTGAGCGGTCTTCTCACTTTAGACGCTAAAAAAGGCCATTTTCAGAATTTTTTATCGGTTTATATTATAGATATTCATATAAATACTTCATAAATACACTTTCGAAATACAGAAAAAAATTTACTTATTTATTTAAGTCACTATTTATAGACGAAAATGGTAGTTAAAAAAATGTCCTAAAAAATTGTAGGTCTGCGCTCTTGATGAAATCTCGGAGATGGATCATCCGAAACAACATAATCGAACGGTTTTAGATTCAGTATGTTAATGGCTATAGCGCATATCGTACGATTTTTTATATATGCAAAAATAATAAAATGGCGAACATTTTTCGAAAAAAAAACAAAAAAAACGTTTTTTTCACAGTTTCTGCCAAAAAAAATAGTAAACATAAATTTAAAAAAACCTTGATATGGGCTATAGCTATAGTTGTAAAGAATATGTGGTTAAACTTTCATAAAGATCGGTTCAGTAGTTTCGAAGATTTTATCAAGAAGCCGTCGAAAAACGTTGTTTCGAGAAAAACGCGTTTAAAGTTTGTTTGGGTTACATAAATACATTTTAAAAAATTTTAATGTATTTCGAAAATGTATTTATCGAGTGTAACAACTTTTATATCAATATCTATAATATAAACCTATCAAAAACATTCGTGAAAATAGCCTTTTTTAGCGTATAAAGTAAGAAGACCCCTTAAATCGCTATATCAATGAAACTAGACGGTCAAAGTTCATGATTTTTTTTTACCCACTTCGTCATATGTTCCTATGTAATTGAGATTTTAAAAATAAAAATCTGTAGGAAAGTTTCGACGTTATTGCATGAAATGTGAAATTTTTCACCATTCCCCATAAGAACACGTGTAAAACCGTGCAACATTTAATTGCCAATATCTCGAATACAGAACGGTGAATCCTTTTGAAATTTTGCAGCTAATAACTCGATAGTGTCTTGAATGTGTCCTCAAAATTGAAAAAAATCTATAGAAAAACGCCTTGGCGAGACTACCACCTTAAAAACGGCCGTATTTAAATTGAGTCTGAAGAATCTTCGTATGTTTTACGACCATTCCAAAGCTCAGATTGAACTAATTTCAAAATTGCCACTGATTTTTCATCGGGGGGCCTTTGACAGCTGAACTCACTAACAGTTTTATGACAACTGAAAAACTAAATCACTTTTTCTTATTTAAAAAAAGAACTAATGTTAGAAATAATGTTTTTCACTATGACTTGTAACTATTTATTTATTTCTTATTCTTTAATTTGATTTATTCCAGTGTACAACATTCGCCTGTAACATATCCGTTTCCTTCTATACTCTCGAAAAATCTAAACTTCTACTTTCCTTCATTATTTTTTTACAAAATAATTAAAGACCACGTGTTCATGGCACTATCTTAGCTCATCCAACTTTTATGCAAACCTCAAAACCTCCAAAATAATTGACTTTTTATAAATAATTGAATTGATGCCCCGAGTATTCTCAATAAATGAAGTACAACTTATTAGACGAAGACGAATACTCTAGGAAATTCGAATTAAGATGAATTCGATCGAATGGACCAGCATGTTTTTTTTTTTGGTCTTATATCACGTTTTGGCCCTCGAGCGTTCGGCGCGTTATTTAACTCGCGAGGGGCGGGGGGGGGGGGGGAATAACGTGGATGTGGATCAGGCTCGACGTAAAATTCACAGGTAATTCGGGCTCTTGGCAAAAAGAAGTCGTAAGTGCTGAGGGCGAAGAAAACCAGTTTTCGGCAGGGGCGAGAGACGGAGACCGCGAGAGAGTGATCTCGGACTACTTGGCCCACCCGCGATACATCGCATGTTCGACCTCAATTTCGTATTCATTAGATATTCCATATATTAGACCCGCTCGTCTCTGCACGATATAACTCAACGTTTCCTCCATTCGAATCGCTACCGATACTTTCGTATTTCCATAAAATAAAAAACGCAAAAAGAAAACAATCGGAGCTTTTGATTGAAATTCTCGCTATCTACATTCAGATGATTGCTTCAATATTAATTACTGCGTCAATTCGATCATTCCGGACTTTCGTTCCACCCGTTTTCGTTTCACCCTTCGCCGAGTTCATCGATAATTCATAAAACTCATTATTCGTCGCGCGAATAAAAATGAAAATTGTGACCAATGTACACTGCTCTGGCGTTAATCGATCATTTGAATTTTTTCAGGAACTCAAAGAGAGCTTCAATTATGGGCTCTTTTGTCCTCCGGTGAACGGAAAAGCTGGCAAATTCCTCGACGAGGAACGTCGACTCGGAGATTATCCGTTCAACGGCCCAGTTGGCTACTTGGAGGTATAACAATTAGTAATTAATCATATAATTATAATTATAATAATGCATACAAATATCGAAGTCCTAAGGGAGGAGACCACTGTGAACGAAAAAAGATCGTTTTTTTCCGATTTTTTTTCATCTACTAGACTATTCATTTGAGATTTGGAAAAAGGTATGATATTAAGCATACATTGAACTTGATTCGTGTAAATTATTGTTTAAAAAAAATTAACAACGAAATGCGGTTGCTCCGAAAAATTAAAAAAAAACTTTTAATCTATACAATTAATTAATTTAGAATTTATACAAATGTGGTTGTACGTAGCCGTTTTTCTAAAGGAAAAAATTCACAAAGTAACGAGGGTTGAAAAAAATGTAGTTTTGGCAAAATTTTTACTTATATTTCGAGGCTTCAAAAATACTAAGTAAAAAAATTGCTGCGTACAATGATAGCTGCTGCAATTGCGGAAATTTTGGTTTTGCTACCAGGTGTGTAAGTATGAAACCGGAATTTGCCCATAGGTGGCGCTAGATGTCGATGCAGTTACCGACACATCACGTCAGCGGTGTCTTGTTATTGTATTGATATCCGACAAAGATTTCCAACTCACAATAACACGAGTTTCATTCAGTAGCATTAGTTTATTAGAGATAAACATGTCGAGTTTTGTGCCAACAAATTACGATTTGCGGACAGCACTACTTTTCTGTTTTCATCTGAAGAAAACCGCAGCCGAATCGCATCGAATGCTTGTGGAGGCGTTTGGTGAGCATGCTCTCGGTAAAACACAGTGTTTCGAGTGGTTCAAACGGTTCAAAAGTGGCGATTTTGACGTGAGGAACGAAGAACGTGGAAGACCACCGAAAAAGTTTGAAGACGCTGACCAAGCCTTGTTGGACGAAGACGACACTCAAACACAACAACAACTGGCGGATCAGTTAAAGGTGACCCGAGAAACCATCTCCCTTCGGTTGAAAGCCATGGGAAAGATACAAAAGGTGGGGAAATGGGTTCCACATGAACTCAACGAAAGACAGCAGGAAAACCGCAAAACATCATGCGAAATGCTGCTCGCCAGGTTCAAAAGAAAGTCATTTCTCCATCGAATTGTGACTGGCGATGAAAAGTGGATATATTTCGAGAATCCTAAGCGCAAAAAGTCATGGGTTACTCCGGGTGAACCATCAACATCGACGGCAAGACCAAACCGCTACGGACGAAAGACAATGCTGTGTGTTTGGTGGGATCAGAAGGGCGAATCTACTACGAGCTGCTGAAACCTGGGGAAACTGTCAATACTCAACGCTACCGACAACAAATGACCGATTTGGATCGAGTTTTGCGTGAAAAACGACCAGTATACCAACAAAGACAACACAAGGTGATTTTGCTGCATGACAATGCACCAGCACACAAAGCAAAACAGGTCCAGGAAACGATAGAGTTGTTCCGTTGGGAGATTCTTCAGCACGCGCCTTACTCACCGGACCTTGCCCCATCCGATTACTACTTGTTCGCATCGATGGGACACGCACTTGCTGAGCAGCGCTTTACTTCTTACGAAGATGTACGAAAATGGCTCGATGACTGGTTTGCCTCAAAAGAGCAACAGTTCTTTTGGCGCGGAATCCACAAATTGCCAGAAAGGTGGGAAAAATGTATAGATAGCGACGGACAATACTTTGAATAAGTTACTTTGTATAATATCATTACAATAAACGTGTTTTTTCTGTACAAAAATTCCGGATTCATACTTACACACCTGGTAAATTGAGAATCGGTAGTTATAGCTAGAGTTATGATTCCGGCCAGGTCAAGAAAAGTCGTCAAAAGTTTCTCACTAAATCGCCTGTAATTTGGTTAATTTTCAATAATTCAACTTGACATTTTCTTCACATCTGCTTGAATATGTATACTTTGAGAAAATGCAACAAAAATCGGTTCTTTTCACGTGTCACAGTGGTGTCTTGCCTTGACGAAAAAAAAATCCGTAGCAACGTCAAAAATATTTCATTCGATTTTTTGTGTAATGACTCCAGCTCTTTTTAAGCTATAGGAAGTGTTTTGCGATAAATAGTGTGTCCTAAAATATTGGGTTTTATAGAAAAAATAAATAAAACTATATTTTTAACTCAAATTTTTATTTTTCTTCGAAACTAAATTTAATATAATTTATATAACTAAGATGATGATGCGTGCCATGGCTCTTCTTCGTCCTGCTCACTCTCTGTCTTCAGGAACCTCCTCCGAATCTGAATCTGACAAGAAACATCACTCGAGTGTCCGTCTCTGGTTTTGTTGAAACTCATATATGTGATAAAGCATTGAAAACTGTAAGACACTTCTTTTTTTAACTGCCCAAAATCGTTTTGAAGGGGGGAAACAACCCTTCAAAGAAAGGCGTGTCACCCCTTAATTTCATTTTTCTCAATTATTCTATTGTGGATTTTTCATCACTTTACATCAGAAGAATTTTGGTTGTTGTTTCGTTCAGATCGGTAGACTGCTTGTGGGTGAAACGGCAAAATCACCCCTCGATACACTTTTCTTTGACAGGTGGTTTCCACCCGTAAAAACGTTTTTCCGCAGATAAAAAAAATACCTGTCCAATAGTTTTCAATGCTTTATCACATAGATGCGTTTCAACAAAATCGACGGCGGACACTTAACCCTTTCAAGCATACATTTTTCTTCACGTGCAATTGACTTGAAATGTTGTACTCGGGGGTTTTTGCGGTCGCTGATTACGAATCTGCACTCAAAATCCGGGAATCCAAGATGGCGGATCCAATATGGCGGATCCAATATGGCGGACCATAAATGCAAAACGTCGTTTGACGATAGCGAAAGTTGGCACTCTGGGGTTTTCGGGGTCGCTGATTACAAATCTGCACTCAAAGTTCGAGAAATCAATATGGCGGACCATAAATGCAAAACGTTGCTTGATGATAGCGAAAGTTGGTACTCGAGGGTTTTCGGGGTCGCTGTTACATGAAATAGGCTTCCCAAAAAAGAATAGATCATCAAATTTGGAAAAAATCCTAAAGTTTTTGCCATTTACGTCCGCCATATTGGATCCGCCATTTTCAATTTGACGGTTTAGACTTCGGGTTCGTATTCAGTGGATCAAAAACCAAGTTTTTACCTATTTTTTGGTTATGGTTATGCTGCCTGCTAGATTGGTCGTAATCAGATTTATGATGTAAAAAGTTCGTTTTTTTTTGCACTTTCGTTATTGATGACATCCGCTACGTGAAGAATAAAAAATTAATATGTATGTTTTAGAAGTTATTAAAGTCTTAGGAACCTTGAAAAGCATTTCCAACCGCCATATTTAATTAAAAAAACACTTTTGAATCGTCAAAATCTGAATTGAATTGGGTGTAACACCAGTGTTACACTATGCCGCAAAGGGTTAAGTGATGATCGTTGTGAGTCATCTTCAGAGTCAGATTCAGCGGGAATCATCAATTCAATTGCATCCTTCGTGAACGGCATTGATTTTTTTAGGGGCTGGTCTCATAGTGACCAGTGGGTCGCAATTTAGTAATATCGTGTTTATAATATCAAGGTTACACTCCACCCGAATATAAATTCCCTACTCTTTTCACTATCATGGTTGTTCACCCCTGACTCGATGAAGTGCGGATAAGTGCGGCTGATTTGATGATTATATTGCACAAACTATCATCTCGCAATAACAATTTAAATAATGACCGGGACGAACCCGGAAATACAACAAAAAGCTTTTTATGCACAAAAATCTGGTAGAAAATTTAACAATTCTGAACTTTTTTTTTTTTTCAAATGCCGAAAAAAAACAACATTCCATTAAGGGGTTAGGCCACTGTAGAGTACGAAAAAATAGGCTTTTTGGGGATTTTTTTTCAGAAAAACTATAAAATAAATCGAGATTATAAAAAAGGGTGTTTATCATACATATCAGTGACTGTATACAATAATTTTTTTGAAGCGATTAATTCCGAAATGGCGGCTGTGCAGCGTTTATCACAAAACTGAATTTTTTAAGTTGGCTGGAAACATAACTCAGACAACTTTCAACCGATTCACTTGAAATGTTGAAAAAATACATTGTCTACGGAAGCAGAATTTTTCACTTTCCAAAAATTTGCCTAAAAAATCGTCAGATAATTGTTAATAACAAATAAACTATGCAATATAAAACAATCTCACGTACTTCCATAGACAATGTATTTTTCAAGATATATTCAACATTTCAAGTGAATCGGTTAAAAATTGTCTGAGTTATGTTTCCGACCAACTTAAAAAATGCAGTTTTGAGATAAACGCTGCACAGCCGCCATTTTGAAATTAATCGCGTCAAAAAAATTATTCTATACAGTCACTGATATGTATGATAAACACCCTTTTTTGTAATCTAGATTTATTGTGTAGTTTTTCTGAAAAAAAAAATTCCCCAAAAAGCCTATTTTTTCGGCCTCTAGAGTGGCCTAAGGCCTTAACAAATAACACAGAAAAATGTTTCAAAAGTATGTGTTCTTACCTGTGTAATATGTGTTCGATTCACATCCATAACAATATTTTCATAGAAATCGCTGTTAACAAACATTTTTACGTTTTAACTGAGACAGTCAAACTTAGATGCCCGAGAAAGATACGTGCAATTGCAGCCATGGTAAAGTTACGACTGAAACTCGGGCGCGGGTGCAACCGACGAGAAACGGGGAAGGGTTGCCTATTATTCTCTAGTCATTTAACAATTATATTAATCGGTTTTTTTCACCTGCGTCAAGCTTTATAAATTGATTTATGACCGGCTAGATCGTCAGAATACTCGTATATGCACCGAGAAGAAAGAAGAAGAAAAAAAAAGGAAAACGCGTAAACGGAGATTCTTGCCGATGAATGGAAGCTCAAATGACTTCACCTTCATTCTCGTCCCTTCGTGGTCGTCCTTCTTTTTTCCCATCTGCTTTGCCGCCCGCGGGGCTCTCTCTTTCTCTCTCCCCATGGACAAGACTCTAAATGACTCTCGACAGGTCTATATATTCGTTCTCACTTCGAGAATGCAAAACAAAATACACCGAAGGGCATCTTTTGTGCGGCAAAAGAAAAAAGACAAATATACGCACGTGGAATGAGTAAAAAAATCGTTCAACCATCGTCATCATCGTCATTCCAAATCCAAACAATGCTTTCTTTTTTTTCAGAAAAAAAGCTCGGAATATTCATTTACTCGTTTCAATGTGGGTGGCCTGAAGAAAATTGTTCTACGAATTAATTCCGCGTTCGCATCGAATTAACGAAAAATATTGTCACCTCGAGCTAAAGTTTTCCCCAGGTCCAAGATCGTACGTTGAGTCGACAATTTTTTTTTCAATATACACTATGCTCACCCCTGTTGGAATTAAAATTTTTACGAAAAAATTATTAATTTCCATGTCTTCGGATAAAGGTCGAGAAATAACGTAATTCTGAGAGTACAATTTTTGCTGCATTTCGTGAATGAAAAAAAAAGAATGGAAAATAAGGGAACTAGGATCGGCAAACTGCAGACGCGTTGTCTTGCGATTTTCTCGCTTCTGTTTGCCGCCTCTCCTTTCCCCTTCTCTTTACGCGGCTGCTTCTCGTGCCAAGAAAAAAAGAGAAAAACAAATATGCTTGTCGGGTTAACGAGTTCTGAACGCCGCATCGCGGTTTCTTACGTAACCACGGATATACAGGTACCAAAGTCGATTGTGTATATATATATACAGGGTGTCCCTCTTATCTCTGATACCCGAGATAACTCGGAAATTATTGACGTCACAAAAAAATGTTCGAGACAAAAGTTGTACGGTGTGAAGGGAAGGGTAGGGATTTCGGCGTGAAAAAAAAACACTTTTTTGCGATTTTTTTTTCATCTATATGGATACAGTAAATTTATTGAAACCTTTTGTACATTGTTAAGTGTCATTTCAAGAACATTCCGTGAGATTTGTACGCGAAAATATCTACAAACAAGCCGGTGACAAAGCTTTTCCAAGAACGCCTTTGGAAAAACACGATTTGCGGTGTTCACTGTATCTCAGCTAGAAATTATTTAATATGACCTTTCAGATGACCTTCTTAGTTTTCCTAAATTCAGACCATCCGGTACAACTTTGACACAGAATTGGTGGATTACCCATATACATACACAGGGTGTCGTGTATACGTACACGACTGTACACAATATATATATATATATATATATATATATATATATATATATATATATATATATATATATGTATGTATGTATGTATGTATGTATGTATGTATGTATGTATGTGTGTGTGTGTGTGTGTGTGTATATATATATATATATATATATATATATATATATATATATATATATGTATGTATATATATATATTGTGTACGGCCGTGGATCGAAGTAGAGTGTTAGTAGTACCGGTAAAGTAATAGTCGGACGGCAAATCTCTGGATCGCCATCCAGACGAGACGAGCTCACTGAAAAATAAAAATAAATCAATAAAAATTGACCGGAGCGCATAAATGTTTTACTATAAGAAAACACTTATAATAATTAAGAGCTGTCGTTGGTCGTCCGATTTTGGTTTTTGGTTTTAGGACTTTTTCAACTACGTCCTGCTAATTGTAAACCAAAAGGAAACTAAAGATTGAGTGGACAAGGCAAATCCCACTCGAAGAACAACTCCGACAAAATAAATTCGAGATACCGCTTTTTTTCACACATTTACATTCAGGGCCATGCGGATGAAATTGCGCAACGTTGCGTGCTAATAATTGTTCTTTTGGCGGAGAGCGAAAAAAACGACAAATTTGTATAGACCCTCCTGTGAAAAGTGCGAGCTAGACATCGAGATGGAAGGCATGGACTGTGATGCCTTTTTTTTCTTCGAATTTCGTGTAATTATATACGCGAGGATAAATTGAACTTAGTAATCTTGCCTCGGGCCTGGCGGTTTTTTTTTTTTTTTTCATTTTTTTCATTTTTTTCGCGGAACATAAACGATTTTTTCGCATCTGGACAACGAGGGGGAAAAAACGCGATCCGAGATATCTTTGTTTTATATCGTTATCCGCTAGGATAGATTACGTGCGCGTATGTGAAAACGAGAGGGATCAACATTATTTTGGTTAAGAAAACGTGGCGAAAGGAGTGGAAAAATTATGTTTTCGTCTATTGACCGCTTCACAGGGTCTATCTACCCAGGTAGGAAATTAAGTTCCTTGTTTCACCGAGCCTGAGTGAGACAGACCTGGCCCAGGTTTCATTGCATCGTTTGGAGCAGCCTGGAACCAAGACTGGCTGCTTAGCCTAAACTCAGGGTTATTTCAAGCTTTATTCAGCCGGTGAATTTTGAGGCTGAAAAATCAAGGCTGGATGCAGACTTGTTTCAGGTTGTGATAAAATAAAATAAGTTTAAAATAATATTTTTTCTGTACCTTTATGAAAAAAAAATTTAGCAATAAATTTGTCGGGTGCGGAGGCACGAAAAACGAAAGCGAAGGAGGCAGCTCAGAATATTTAAACATATGCTCTTATCGATATTTATGAGGTACACAAAAAAGTATATACGAAAATAAAAGTACGCAATAAAATAAAGTATTGTTTTTAAACATATTTTTTATATATATTTTGTAACAAATAATATAACAAATAATAAATATATATAACAAATCAAATGAATTCTTTACAAATTTATTAAATGTACCCCAATGTAGAATATAGAAAACTAAAAACAGGCCTCATATAGCCTCGGGAAGAGTTTGGGAAAAGCCTGGTCATAAATGCTCGTGAAGGCTTCATTAAGGCTCGTTTTGAGCCTTGTTGTTTCGTCGTTTCAGGCTTAGTACAGGCTTTTCTACCAGCCTTTGGTCAAGCCTGTGTGCAAGAGCCTGAAACCGCGTTATCATTCAGAGGTTCAGCTAGGCCTGAAATCAGGCTGGTGCTCAGCCTGAATTAAAAAATGTGAGCCTTGTTTCAGAGCTTGGCGAGCCCTTTTTTCATCGTCAATTCCTACCTGGGTAGTAGGCAATTTTCCGCCGATTACGAATATCACCGAGTTTTTGTCGAAAGCTCAAAATTACGCCGGTCAAATGCGAAAAACGTGGTTTTTCACACTTTTTATGATTTTTCATAAAAATGATGGCTTTTTGGGGAAAATTAATGGTGAATTCGTCTTCAGGGAATAAATATACATCGATACGGACATAGAAAAAAAAAATTAAAAACCCATTTTTTTGCTCATTTCGACCAAAAATATGTGGCTTCACCGAATCGTCGATCATTTATTTTCGGTTGAGATTTGGAACTCTTGTTTATGCCCATTCTCTTCGCTATCGTTTTCTCTTTGAAACACCGTTCAATCCATGAAATTCCGATGATTTTTCAATTTTTCCCAAAAGTCACCTCTTTGCCTCTTTTTCAATAATTTTTCAAGTGGATATTTCGGGAAAACTATCTGAGATATCGAAATGACATCAACGGCATTCTCTCAGTCTATAAAAATACTTTTCATAACCGCTCCATTAAATTTGTATCATTCAAATAGAACCGACGGTACAGCTGTTTTTGGCAATTCCGAAAAAGTGTTCAAAACGGAAAAAAAATTATTTTTTCGTCTTTCAGAGGGTTTCAAGGGCTTAAAAGGGAATGTAAAGGGAAATTTTCCACCGACTACCATTGTCACCGATTTTTGTTGTTAAAAGCTCAAAGTTAGGCCGGCTAAACGGGAAAAACCTGTGTCCGTACACACTCGGGTGTATGCTTGCGGCTAGAACTGCAAACTCAGGCATTGACATGCTCTTCGCTCTGAAAGGTGGATTCCCCCCTTAAAATGGTTTTTTCTTCGATTAAAAAAAAACTTCGATGTATAATAATAAAAAAAAAATTACATAATCGGAGGCGGACACCACAGTGATGTTCCTCGTAAGAACAAAATACTCGTAGGATTCTCAATGCGGATGTCGTGATAATGGCAATGAAACAGTAGCAACGGTACGGAATTACGCCGCCGGTAATTTTGAACCGTTATGAAGTACGAAGCCTGCAGGATCGTCTTTTATATATATATATATATATATATATATATATATATATATATATATATATATATATATATATATAATACAGTGGTATTCGTTGGAGCGTGGTGGACATACGAGAAATCAGCTTGCTGGAATATCACAGCAACGTTTGCCGATCGAAAGAATTCGTTTCGCTATACATAGGAGGGCGTTGAGTATTGAACGGAAGAAAAAAGGAGTAAAAAAAAATTGCATACTCAATACAGTTCGTACCGACTCGAAACAGTGGCGCAGTTACGGGGGCGAGTTGTTATTATGTGCCAACTGTCTCGTGTCCATACGACTGCAACAATCCTCGCCTTCTCGCACGCAGAAGCCGGTCTCTTTCCTATTGTCCCATTGTTGCCACCGATATCGCTAACGCAATGGAAAAAATCATCCGTTTTTTGTTTTGTATATCATTTTTCAACAATGCTCCTTATGAATTATTTTTGTCCGTGGAAAAATGGAAGAAGACAAGATGTAAAAGAAACATCCTCGATATAAGTCGCGTATTGAAATTGCGACGGATACGATGTAGTTCGATCGAAAAAAAATGGTCAATGATCTGTCCTATGGGTGAATAAAAAAATTCGTCGTTTTTTTTCAGTTCGAAGATTTGGCGAATTTACGTGTGAATGAACATTGGACGATTGACATTTTCGTGGTAGATCGCGATTAAGAGGGACAAAAAAACAAAAATGTATGAGTACAAGAATTATATTCTATTTTGTGGAGGTTAAAATTAGAGTAAATTCTGTTGGTTTTTAATTTGTAGTGAAAAGTAACAAAAACAATCTGCCAATGATTTTTTTTTAAACCGTTGTTTGCTTTTTATAGCAAGCTTCGTGAGTGTTTGATTGCGCGACAGTTCTCCTCAATTAAGGGAGGACGCCACTGTGACGGGCCGAAAAAGGCCGTTTTTTCGATTATTTTTTGCCTACTAGATTATTTATTTGGGATTTGGAAAAAAGGTATGTTATAAAGCATACATTGAACTTATTTCGTTTAAATTTTTATTTTAAAAATTAAAAACTAATAACGGTATTGAGGTATAATAGAGCCTGTATAAAAATGCGGTCCAACAGCTGAATCGGTACAATGTCTGTGGGTCTGAGGAATAAAAATAAAGTTGGTGTAAAAAATAAAAACAAAATCATTTTATAAGCTATATAAATTCAGTACGCGTTGCAAGTAAATGTTTTCTAAAAAAAAAAAATGCACAAAATACCGGCTGTTAAAAAAAAGTAATTGTGGAAAACTTCTACTTATATCCGGGGTCTTAAATAAACTCACTTTAGACGCTAAAAAAGGCTGTTTCCATGATTTTTTAAAATAGGTTTATATTATAGATATTGACATAAAAGTTGTTACACTTTATAAATTCACTTTCGAAATACATTGAACAATTTTTTTTATTTATTCAAGTTACTATTTACAGACGAAAATGGTAGTTAAGGTGGGGTACCTGAGTGAACGGCGAGAAAACAGGTAAACTTCGGGAATTTTAATCTCAAAAACCAATGTTTCGATTGGATCCGGGGTTTTTTTATTGGAAAATATGTACATTGAGGTATGTTTAGGATTCTTTAAAAATAAATTCGTTGACTGGAAGCGATTCAAACGCGATTATCTCGAAACATAGTTTTCAAAGTCGGTGCCAGATGTATCTCGAAAACGGCTTGTCCGATTTTGTCCAAATTTGGATACAATATTCTTCGATAGTTTTTCTCGTTCGCCACGTAGGATTTTTTTGAAATTTTCATTTTTGACGAAATTGCGAGCGTTTTAATTTAACATTCGTTTTTCGTTCGCAATTTCCGACGATTTTGGATTGCATACACATTGCATAAAAAAGCAATGGTTCAATCAAATGAAAAACCCCTACGTGGCGAACGAGAAAAACTATCGAAGAATATTGTGTCCAAATTTGGACAAAATCGGACAAGCCGTTTTCGAGATACATCTGGCACCGACTTTGAAAACTATGTTTCGAGATAATCGCGTTTGAATCGCTTCCAGTCAACGAATTTATTTTTAAAAATTCCTAAACATACCTCAATGTACATATTTTCCAAAAAAACAAACCCGGATCCAATCGAAACATTAGTTTTTGAGTTAAAAATTCTCGAAGTTTATCAATTTTCGAAGATTTCATCAACAAGCCGTCGAAAAACGTTGTTTAAAAAAAACGCGTTTAAAGTTTGTTTGGGTTACATAAGTACAAACATTTTTTAAAAATGTATTTCGAAAATGTATTTATTAAGTGTAACAACTTTTATATCAATATCTATAATATAAACCTATCAAAAAATGCACGAAAATAGCCTTTTTTAGCGTTTAAAGTGAGAAGACCCCTTAAGGCGTTGCCCCCACTTGTAGCGCAAAAAAGGCCTTTTTCATGAATTTTTTTAAAGAAAACTACAAAACTTTTTTAATCGATCAATATACCATCTCAAAGAACACATCTTGAAGAACTTTCAGTAATTTTTTTATTGAAAAATATTACATTGTTTAGTGGCAAATGGCCGTCAACGAAATAATGTTTTTATATACACGGTTTGCGGTGACCAACATTGCGGCGAAGTGGATCATCTGAAAAAAAAATGCGGATGGATTTAGTCAAATATAAGTATAAACTAGTCTTTAATCGAAGGATTTTAAAAAATATTCATTTTTCACAAAATGGCGGACAGTCAAAGTTAATGGTTCGATTTTAACGAAAAAAAACGGCCGTTTTTTGGCTATAAAACGGCCATTTTTTTTTTTCGAAAAAAAAAATCGAACGATTAAAGACTACATTTTTATGTATTAAGGGGTTAGGCCACTGTAACGGTCCAAAAAAAAGGTTTTTTCACGAATTTTTTGCTTCCAAAATTGAAGGTAATTGAAAAAAAACTTTTAAGGGTGTTATCGGGCATACATTAAACTTTATTATCAAATTTTTTTACAGCAAAAAAAAACAAAATGGCGGTTCCACAGCTATCTTCCCGGGGCATGTTTCGCTTGCAGGGCTCCGCGGCACGCAGCACCACTGGTGCACTTTTGAATCTAGAACAAAAAAAAAACCATCAATCTAGAGGGTTATAGCTAGAGAATGTCGATCGGATTTTAAAAAGTATCAATTTTTGTGGATTTGGCGTGCGTTTGAAAAAAAAATTGATTTTTGACGAAAAAAACGGCTAGTATTTTGTTAATAAAAAATCAATAAATAAAGTTATTGAAAATCCCGATCGACATTCTCAAGATAATGTTAATGTTCACATCTGGTCAAAATTTCAAGTAAAAAAAAAGAAAATTGTTCGAGTGATGCTGCGTGCCATTTTGAAAAACCGTATTTCGAGAAAAACGCGTTTAAAGTTTTGCGAATAGCTCTATTTCCTAAGGAAAAAACTATTGCGAATTGCTCTATTTCCTAAGGAAAAAATTTTTTTCTCGCACGGGACCTTTTTTCCCTTATTCTAGAGGGTTTAAACTATTTTTGAAGCCAATAAAAAAAAAATCGATTTTTCAAAAAATTTACAGTGGCCTTACCCCTTAAATAAGCCTGCAAAATTTCAAGAAGATCGGTTCATTAGTGTTCGTGTAATTTTGGTCACCGACTTCAGAAATGCCATTTTGAGAAAAACGCGTTTAAAGTTTCAATTTCAGTTTACACGAAGTGTAAAGTTTCAGTTTATCTCAGTCAATTTTGTTCGGATCGACTAGAAATTTTCAGGACATATTCTCAGATACTTATACTTCCAAAAAAATGCAATAAAAAAAAATCGATTTTTTCAAAATCGCAAGTGGGGGTAACCCCTTAAATTCTGCATAGCGCTAATTATCTCGGGACACGCCCAGGATGAGGGCGACGTTGGACCCATCGAGGGACTTCCCGAGAGGATCAATCTTTCATTCAACGATCGGTTGACCTTAGACTATCGCGAGCGTTGTGTACACTTCCTCCACTAATATTACGCAGAACTATGTATGCCGATGCATATACCCGACAGCAGGAAATTATGATGTCATACTCCATTACGTCATATGTATCTTTCGTTATTTTTTTTCCTCACGAGCAGCGTTTCGCTATAGAGGAGGCAGTACGAGTCCTCGAGCGTTCGCGAAACGCCGCGACCGTAATACGACCGTTTGGTAAACTCTCGTCTTATCTGTCTTTGTTGTTACAGCTCAAATACAAGAGGCGAGTTTACAAGATGTTGCACCTCGACGAGAAGCAACTGAAGGCGATGCACACGCGGACTAATCTGCGAAGGTTGCTCGATTACGTGGCGAACAGTCAGGTCGAGAAGATCGCAAAGATGTGCAGCAAGGGACTCGACCCGAATTTTCATTGTCAAGAGACCGGAGGTGACTTAGAATCGAATGAGTGTGAAAAAAAAAAAACAACATCGTCATTCGCGAAGGAATGTGTCTCATTGGGATTTCGTTTGTTTTCTCGATGTTGCAGAAACTCCGCTGACCCTGGCGACGAGCTTGAAAAAGCCATCGAAAGTAATAATAGCGCTGGTGAACGGTGGTGCCCTTTTGGATTATCGAACGAAAGAGGGCCTGACAGCGATGCATCGAGCCGTCGAGAGAAACAGCCTCGAAGCCGTTAAGACCCTTCTCGAGCTCGGTGCCAGTCCGAATTACAAGGACACGAAGGGACTGACGCCCCTCTATTACAGCGTAATATACAAAACTGATCCGATGCTGTGCGAGACCCTGCTGCACGATCACGCGACTATCGGGGCTCAAGATCTTCAGGGCTGGCAGGAAGTACATCAGGTGAGGGTCCCTAAAACGACCGAAAAGAACCCGTCCACACTGAGAAAACAACATCATTGATCCAATATCATTGGTGCTATCGAATGAAATTTCGTTGATTCAATTGTAAAATTGTTGGTGTAAATAATCGGATTTATTAGTCCAAACAAAACATGATTTCGATAACATGATAAAATTGAAAGTTTTTTTTTCATTCAGAAGATATATTGTTAACCGAGAACAATATATTATTGAAACTATCTAAAAAATTAACGCGAACAAATTATATAGTTTTGAATGCATTTTCTGCAAGGAAGAAAAAAAAAGCGTTTCAATTCATAACATGAATATTGTTGATTCGAGTACACAAGAAAAATTGAATTTCGCTCGCTTGATTCAGATAAAATTTCTATAGAGTAAATATGTTATTTTTTTCACCATACCCGATATTGATTTTCAAGTACATTATTCGTTGAAATATTAATATTTTATTTTGATTGAAAAATATTAAGCAAATGCCTGAATTGGTTAAAAAATTATGCGAAAATAAAATTTGTTTCTTGCGCATTTGGTTGAAAAAATTCAACCGAGTCATGGCCGAGCGCCATCGAAATTATAGGTGTGAGGAAAACCGTAGTTCTCGGAGTAACCGCTAGAAGCCGCACGCGCGCTCGTTTCTCGTAAGCGTAGCGCGAACCGAAAATCTACTTAAACGCCGGAGAAACTCTAAAGAGTATCGCTCCTTGGCCTGTGGCTAAGATCAAAGTTTAGTATCTGTTCTTATCAGTTGAATATCCGATATTCTCTCCATGGATATTCCATTGGATATCTGATATTCTCTCCACTATTATCGCGGATGATCATTCTAATACTCACTTTTTATTTATGATTTAAAACAAATTGAAAAACTTACGCCTCATGGCATGTTCGTTTCGATGTAGTAAAGAAATAATTCGTTCTATTGATTATATTTTTGTACGAAATAAAAAATGTCGTAGCAACCGCTTAATTATTTCGTCCATACATCTACGGATGTATATAGAATGATTTCAATAGAATATCATTTTACTTGAAGGATAATGGAGATATTCAGAGAACAGAAGAGATTTTCAAATAAAATAATATGTTATTTGAATCAATCACATTTTCCAATATTTTATAGTATTGTAACAATCTCATATATCGGTGGCACTCTGCGATCAGACATTTATTTGAATCAACCAATATATTTTTTTTATTCAATTGGTTTTTTCTCAGTGTATTCAAAGGCACTCTGGTCGGTTCGCTTGCAGTACAGTCGTGCTGTATATTGGAATCGGACAAAATTAGAAGGCTGCTTCTTTGACAGGTGATTTTGAAGGTGCAGCGGGTGCTAAATTCAAATTTGCCTAAAAATTGGGCTGTTGGGTTTTTTTTAGGGGATGAAGGGGGATGGGGGTGGTTTAATGCTAAATTACAACCCCCACGAGGTCGGCGCCGGGACACAAAATGTTCGGGAAAAACCGGGCTTTATTTTTGTCCACAGCGCCGAAGTCGTGGAAGTTCATTTTGGGGGTGAAAAAGTAGGCTGAAATTTTGAAAAATCGGTTTTAATTCGATAACTCTTTAGGAAAAATTCATAGAATTTTT
Organism: Ophion slaviceki; assembly: GCA_944452715.1. NCBI lineage: Eukaryota > Metazoa > Arthropoda > Insecta > Hymenoptera > Ichneumonidae > Ophion > Ophion slaviceki. Next base: position 3,538,875 of record OX101785.1, on the reverse strand, counting down.
GTTCGAATGGGAACGTTGGAGCGCTTGATAAGACGCGTCGATCGAGTATTTGATCATCCCTCTCCAATAATATCTTCACCCCCAAAAAAATTGTTGGAATATCAAGAAAAAATTGTTTATTGAATAACTCAAAAACAATCGATTTTTCGGGGATGGTTTGAATGTACGAAATGCAGAAAATAATTTTCTCCATATTTTCGTTTCTATGGACCACCCTTGAATTTTGCTTTTTCCAACCCCTCTCGGGGGTTGAAAATTCAAAATGAAATTCTGGGGAAACTATCGACCGAAAATAAAGCGATACGAGTTTGGCGCTGTGGACAAAAGTGTAGCTGATGGTTCAAGCTACAAATTGTTCCACGGCGGCGAATTCGTGCGGTCAATAGTTTTCCCAGAATTTCATTTTGAATTTTCAACCCCCGAGAGGGGTTAAAAAAACAAAATTCAAGGGTGGTCCATAGAAACGTAAATATAGAGAAAATTATTCTCTACATTTCGTACATTCAAACTATGCCCGAAAATCGATTGTTTTTGAGTTATTCGATAAACAATTTTGTTTTGGTATTTCAACAATTTTTATGGGGGTTAAGATATTATCGGAGAGTGATGATCAAATACTCGATCGACGCGTCTTTTCAAGGGCTGCAACGTTCCCATTTGAAGAAAAAGTGTACGAATTCTTTCAAAAGAGTTATTAAATTAAAACTGATGTTTCAAAATTTCACCCCACTTTTTCACTCCCAAAATGAACTACCACGACTGCAGCGCTGTGGACAAAACTAAAGACCGGATTTTTCTCAACATTTCGTCTCACGGCGCCGACCTCCTAGGGGTTGTAGTTTGGCAGCAATCCACCCCCATCCCCCTTCATCCCCTAAAAAAAAACCTGCACCCCGATTTTCAGGCAAACTTGGATTAGGACTCACGGCACCTACAAAATAACCTGTCGAAAAACTGGCCTCCTTTTTTCCGATTACGGGACTTTTCGGCGACAGCACGACTCGACCGTGACTTGACAATATTCCAGAATTTCGCACTAAAAATAAGTAATCGATGAGTCAGCCAACGAACAAAACTCGCCCGAAGAAACTGCCGAATCTTCGCCTTTTTCTTCACCGTTCTTCATTCTCGCATCGGCCATCTTGTTTTCTAATTTTGTTTTTTTTTTTCAAGGCCTGCCGTAACAACTTGGTCCAACATCTCGATCATCTGCTGTTCTACGGGGCCGACATGAACGCTCGCAACGCATCGGGTAACACGCCGTTGCACGTATGCGCGGTCAACAACACGGATTCCTCGTGCATTCGCCAATTGTTGTTTCGTGGTGCACAAAAAGACAGTCTTAACTATGCTAACCAGACGCCGTATCAAGTGGCCGTCATTGCGGGAAATATGGAGCTTGCCGAAGTCATCAAGAGCTATCAGCCCGAGGAAGTCGGTGAGTGGAGTTGCGAAGGGAAACACACGCACACTCACACACGAAAACAGACACGCACAAATGGGACGTTGACTCGCTGGGTGAAAACGTAAAACGGCTACTGGACATTCCCCACTTGACTGACAAATGTTCGGCAGGACTTTGCGCAACGCAAATCGGCGGAAGAAGAAGCGAGACGAAGGCCACGGCGAGGAAAGAATGGAGCCTTGGAAATTTTGCATGCAACAAAAATTATCTTTTGTTTGTTTAACCAAATTTAATTCGCCAGATTCGAGCTGCGAATATGGCGCAAATTTTTATGAGGATTCAGCCATCAATGACAATTCGGCAATATATGATTTTGGACAATAATGAAAATGGGAAATTGAATGGGAATTTGCAATGTCCTTGCCCACATTACGTTTGGCAGATTTGAGCTACGGAGATAACGCACACTTTCTTCGGGATTCTTATTTAGCGAACTGCAAGCCGAATCTGCAAAAAACGATTTTGGATAATAATGATAATTAATTAATTTTATTAGTGATTCATCTATTTAGTATGAATATCAAGCTGTTAGAAATTTCGGTGCATTTAAACGATGCAAACTTCAGGCCCTCACGCTGATGGGCCGAATTTTACATGACGAGTTTGCATCGTTTTAAGGCCTTAGGCCACAGTAACGGATATAAAATCATGTGCGAATTGAACCATTTTTTTCGCATGAAAAAGTGATTCACTCATAAAATTAATTACACATCTATTCAGTATGAATATTAAGCTGTTAGAAAAAAAAATATATATATATATATTTTTACGACTACTAATATTTTTTTTAGGCCCTCGGCGGCGTGAAATTTAGCATCCACAATTTTTTACCTAGAACACAAAACAAAAATTCTCGTCAATCTATATTAGAATACCTAGAGAAGTGCGTACGGAATTTAAAAAATATTGTTTTATTCAAAAGTTGTAGGTATTTGAACTTAAGAAATGAATTTTCAGTGAAAGATTTCGTTATAACTGCTGATAAACTGCTCATAAAATGAAAAGTTTTCGATTAATCAGAAATTCTGTACGTACTTCTCTGCGAAATGCAATTAGGAGCATAACTTCTAAATTTGAAGTAAATCGAGTGAAAATTGTTGAAGTTAATTGTCACGCCAATTGGAAAAAATCTGTTTCGAGAAGTTTCGAGTAGTCGGCCATTTTGTACATCGAAAAGAAAATAATTTCTAACAGCTTGGTATTCACACTAAATAAATGTGTAATTAATTTTATGAGTGAATCACTTTTTCATACGAAAAAAAAATTGTTAAATTCGCACATGATTTTGTACCCGTTTACTGTGCCCTAAGACCTTAACGCAACGATTTTTTTCTTCTCTTCATTCATATCGAAAGTCTTTTTTGCTAATTAAGGTGAAAAATCTGTAATAAAAATACGTTAAACGTGTAAGTGGTCTTGAGAGTCTGAATGGGCAAAAAAATTGAGAAAAAGAATATAATTCATTTTTGTTGCATTCCAACGACGCAAACTTCAAGACCCCACGCTGATGTACCGAATTTTACATGCCGTTCAAGTTTGCTGCGTTTTAACGCGGTTTTTTTTTTCTTCTTTTTTCATATCTTTTGTTTATCTTTATCGAAAGCCTTTTTTTAACGAATTGAGAGAAAAAAATCTCTAATAAAAAGACATAAAAACGTGCAAGTGGTTTTAAGAGCCCGAATTGGCAATCAAAAATGTAGCAATTGAAAAGAATTCGTTTCCGTTGTATTCCAACGTCATCATTCTTTCCGGCTTTCTCCGTTAGGCTATTTGGCTCCTGACTCTTCCGTTGTTCGCTTTCGTCTCTCCGATTCACAAAGTCACACCCTCACTTTACCTCCTCCCCCCTCTCCCTCCCTCTCCCGCGCTTCTCCGTCTCCCTTGGCCGATCCAGGAACAAGACGGAAGGAGATATAAGTCGCCGGGACGAAAAAGCTCCACGGATTGACGTTGACGTACGACGACGTGACTGCCTCGAGAGATCCTACGAGAGATACGTAGGATAAGACAGAAGTGGGCGCGCGAGAAACGAGACGGCAACTCCAACGACCCATCGATTACCCCCGGAGTAGGGCGAGCAGAAAAAAGACTCGCGGGGGAAGGGGTACTCTCATTCGTACCACACGCTCCCAACGCACAATTGCAGTTACCTCACACACACACACACACGCACACACACACACACGCGCACACACACACACACACACACACACACACACACACACACACACACACACACACACACACACACACACACAAAACACACACACACACACACACACACACACACACACACACACAAAACACACACACACACACACACACACACACACACACACACACACACACACACACACAAAACACACACACACACACACACACACACACACACACACACACACACACACACACACACACACACACACACACACACACCAACTTTTACACACAAATCGCGAGACTTACCGTATTCGTACGGAGTCCTGTTTTTCTATGGTAATCCTTGTGACGGTACTCTGTTTCACATACATAGAGGGTGTGCTTCTTCCATTATTCACCCGAACTTGTTAACTCTGCTGTCGTGGACAATGCGAGAAAATGTGAGTCTCGCAATGAAGGGTGTTGGGCCCAATTGAATGTTGTTGAAGTTTGCATCGTTGAAATGCAACGAAAATTCTTTTTCAATTTTATTTATTTTTATTTGTCTTATTTTTCTCCATTTTTGGAAGTCATCGAAGATTGATTTTTTATAGATATCGGTTGGGGGTCTCCGATGAGGACCTTTGAAAAAGTTTGCCGTAGCCTGGAACGGCCAAAAAAAAATTGGCATTTTGAAAAACAGTAGTTTCGTTATGCTGCTGAAGTTTGCATCGTTGGAACGAAACGAATGTTTTTTTTATATTTTATTTTTCATGTATTTATTATTATTGAATATTTTTCGCATAGATTTATATTGTAGATCGATGAATAAATAGCTTAAAAAATGGTTGAAGGTTTTTTGGAGGCATAATGTGCCAAAAGAAATGAAAGGAATTCAGCAATATTAATTTTCGTTGCATTCCAACGATGTAAACTTCAACCTCATGTTTCGTTGCGTTTCAACGAGTCAAACTTCAATAGCTTCTAATTGAAAAAGAATGAGAGCGCGGAATGGACCTCGAATGTATTCGAAATGGACATGAGAGGAAAATCTGTTGTTCTTTTTATTCGAAATCTTGTGAATATTGAGTATAAATATTCTGTAAATATTTATTTTCTGATATAAATTTGAATATTCGTTTGGAATTATTTTTGACATGTTCATTTTGAATTAATAAATTAAATTTAATATTTACTTTCATTTTGATTTTAATTATAGTATTTGATTAAATGTTTATTTTTATTTTCAATATAAATACAAATATTTATTCAATATTTGATATATCTATTTTGTAAATATTCCATTTGTGAATAACCCTTGATTCCAGTTACATTTATTTCGACTTTACGTGCGCATTATTGGTATGAAAATAACGGCGCTGAAGTTCGCATCGTTGGAACGCAATGAAAATGAATTATTTTTAAAAACTTACATTTTTCAGCCGATTTGCGCTGTGAAAATCGCTCAAACGTTTCAACGTATCATTAGACATCTATGATGTCAACTTGCAAGAAAAAAAGGCTTTGGATAGTGATAAAAATATGGCATTGAAGTGTGCATCGTTGGAGTGCAATGCCATGTCATTTTTCAACTACTCGAAACTTCTCGTACCTAATCTCCGTTAATTTTTTCAAGGCCATATAAAAAGGAAGAAACAAAAATTGAAGAAAACAAAAAATATCGTCGCATTCCAATGATGCAAACGTCGACGTCGTATGAAAATTATGGAGAAACCTCTATACTCTCCAATCACCCTCGAGATCCGAAATTTCCTTGGCAAATTAAATCCCACAAATTCAAATCGAAACGTAATCTACGCGAGCAACCTCCAAGGGTTGGACGAAACTTGGAATTTTTTCTCACGAATCACGATCTACTTGTTGGATAATATATGAATTGGGACACCCTCTATGTACCTGTAGATTGTTATATATCGCATGCTGTGTATCGGCTTGGGCATAATGCACGTGCACGCTTTTAGCATACTCGTTAGATGTTCGTTAGAGGTATTCGATGGTAGTAGTGATGGAAACGGTATAGACAAAGCGTGTATATATATATATATATATATATATATATATATATATTAGCTACATGCATACACAGAGAGTAGATAGTGAAGACTGTATCGAGGTTCGATCGTCGTCGTCGTCCTCATCGTCTTCGTCGTCGTCGTCTTCGGTGTCGTCGTCGTTTGGCCAATATCGGTATCGATCGATCTACCGGTTGGATGTTTACGTTGGGAGAAAAAGAATAAGCACGAGGAAGTAAATGCCTCGGTGAAAACGTATCGCGGAATAGAGGATACTTTATGGTCAAATTTAAATGGTTACTGTAAATCTTTTGGTGGTCTGGGTGATGGTTTTATATACACACACACGTTATATATATATATATATATATATATATATATATATATATATATATATTTCTGTGCTTGTGTGTATTATGCACGCAGGAGAAACGCGGTATTTGCGAAAGGATTGCGAAAAATACGGAACCACTGTGGAACGAGAAGAATGAGAGAGAGAGAGAGAGAGAGAGAGAGAGAGGGAGAGAGAGAGAGAGTAAAATAAAATATTCGAATAACTGAAATCAACAGGACGCGGGATTTCAGTAATTCCGGCAATTTACAAATTTTTTTTTACGATCGTTTGGAAGTCCTCTCGAAGTGAAAAAATTATGTTACATCCATTGGCGTAGCCAGAAGGGGGCGCACCCTCCCGCCAAAACGCCAGTGCCCCCGGAAAAAAATCGATCCAAAATAATAAAATTCAAATAATCGATTAATTTTATTTGTTTCACCCAAGCAAAGTAAAGAAACAATTTAACAAAAACTGAACTATGTTCTTCGTCGGAATCTCGTAACTTGTATAAAAGGTAGCTATTTCATTGAGTAAATTGAATAGATATTTAAATTTCACAATTCACTTGACCAGGAAAATACTGAAAGATCAACATTTACTACCAAGTAATAGATAATATCGTTGTAAATCTAAAACGTCGATTTGAGAATATACCGTTAGTTTATAGAGTTGACGGATTGTTTAAATTGAATATGAAGAACGCATTCATCAATAATTATTGGAAAATCTTAATAATATTGATACGTGAGCCGAAGCGATGGTCATGGGAAACATACTTTGTAACCCCCGAAAAAACTCCAAGAGAACTATCCGAGAAAAAATGGCGTGCGCTTCTGGGCCGGGATTCGAACTCGGGACCTTTCGATGGCCGGTCGACTGGTCTGACCACTGAGCTACGCCGGCCCGCTTACCTCATCTTTCTCGGAGAGTCGCGATATTCGTAACGTGACGTTAAAACTTTCGTTTAAAAATGATGAAATGAATGCTGGAAATTTAAGGGGTCTTCTCACTTTAGACGCTAAAAGAAGGCTATTTTCATGAATTTATTTTATAGGTTTATATTATAGATATTGATATAAAAGTTGTTACACTTAACAAATAAAATTTCGAGATATATATTAAAAAAAATTATTTATTCAAGTCACTATTTATAGACAAAAATGGTAGTTAAAAAAATGTCTTAAAAAAATTGTAGATCTGCGCTGTTGATGAAATCTCGGAGATGGATCATCCGAAACAAAAAAAAACAAACGGTTTTAGATTCAGTATGTTAATGGCTATAGCGCGTATACGATTTTTTAAATAAGCAAAAATAACAAAATGGCGGATATTTTTTGAAAAAAACAAAAAAAAACGTGCTTTTTTCACCGTTTTTGGCAAAAAAAAAGTAGAAAATATCAAAATTTAAAAAAATCCGTGATATGCACTATAGCTATAGTTGTAAAGAATATGTAGATAAAATAAAAAAGTTTGAAGTTTGTTTGGGTTACATAAATGCATTAAATTTTTTTTCTTTTGTATTTCGAGTGTTTTTTTAAATGTAACAACTTTTATATAAATATCGATAATATTAACCTATCAAAAAATTCATGAAAATAGCCCTTTTTAGCGTCTAAAGTAAGACCCCTGAAGAAAGCACATTAACGAGGAGTACCCCCCTCACTTGTATAAACTTTTCCGAGCAAAAAGAGTACTCCCAGTAAGCTTCGCCAGCTGTGAGAGAAGTTTGTCTTCCATGAGGTTGATAAAAACGTGGCCTAGAAGCAGAATGCTTCAGGAACTATTCATCACTGCTGAACATAGATGACGTTGTTAAAAAAATTTCAACTAAAAAAATGTTGGACCGTTTTGCAAAAAAAAAAAGAAAGTTGAAACTTATTTAAGGGGTATGCATAACCTTGAAGTTAAAAAAACTGGTCGATTTTCAATATTTTTTTCGTCTCAGGTATTGGGATGATGAGGCCACCGTTTCTTTTTTATTGCAAAATACATACAAATAACATAATCATTGTCATTTAATCTCAGGACTGTAGCCTCCGCACGGCTCGGTCGCGTACATGATTCCGGTAACTAGATTCATCTAAAGTAAAAAATGGAAAAATATACTTTAAGTACAATGGTGGAACTACAAAACTACCGATTACATTTTCGAATTTTTAAAGTTTGCATAAATTGCACCGTTTTGAAAAAAAAGTCGATTTTCGACAAAAAATAACGACTTTAAACGTATGTTATTAGCAAACGGAGGAAAGTATCGAAAAAAGATCCGCTCTTTCGATTGAAAATGTTATAAAATATATTCAGTCCGAATTTGACGTAAATCGGACGATTAAATTTTGAGATACGACGTACGCCAAATTTCAAAGTATACTTTCGAGATAAACGCTAGAGAAGAAAACGTACTAAATCCACTTATTCCGTATACAATTTTCTTATAAATATTTGAGTCTGCCAATATCTTCGGAGGTTCTTTATGGTTTCGGGTACGGGCAATACGAATAGGACATTTATTTTGTTCTAGAATCGTGTTTTTTCGTTATAAACGATTTAATTGTTATAACGACGATTTTGACGAAAAAGTGTATCAATTTTTGGAAGTTTAAAAAATCTTTTAACAAAATCAAAGATTTTCAAATTTTAGGAATTTTTTTTGGAATTGCAATTTTTGGATTATGGAATTTTTCGGAATTGGAATTTCTACAAAATCTTTTAACCAAATTAAAGACATTACGCAATAATAAAATAAAATAAACCAAAAAACGACTTTTTTTAATTCCAGTGTCACGCATACCCCTTAATTGAGTAACAACTGAAAGTAAAGTTTAAAGACTGTTAACTGAATTAAAGAATGGTTGTAAATTGGTTGATTATTTTTTACGATATTGCAAGAGTTTAATATTAACGTTAAAATGAACGTGTGATTAAAGCTTCATATTTTATGTGTGTTACGTGATTATCGATTATTATGTAAATTTTATTTTTAAAAAGATCATTGTGAAGAACATCACTTTTTTGTCAGACCGCCCCCCCCCCCTCGCCCCAAATAAAAATTCTGACTACGCCAATGGCTTCATCGCAACGCGGTCTCCCGTTTATCCTTTTCCTCGTTTTTAGAATTTCTTAGCCACAGTAGGAATCATTATGAATTCTAAGTATATCCGTCCGGCCCCGATAAATAATTGCGGCCACTGTAAAGCAAAATAGTTTTGAAAAACAACAGTAGACTCTTTTTAATCGTTCGTGCGCCGCGCGCTCCGTCGATTATTGTGACTAAAAAACGGTGAGAAACACTGCGAATTATTACGGACGAAGATGACGTGGATAAAGAGAAGAAGAAAAAAAAAGAGTCAGGCGTAATGAACCGCGAAGGATTTTTCTATCTGAGGATCTCTCTGGGGCGTATTTGTAACGAGCCGACGATCTTGCGAGGGACGTCGAAAAATATGTAAGGAGAGCGGGAAAAAGAGTTTTAAAAAAATCCCATTTCGTGTATCTTTCGAACGAGTCCCTCGTAAAATTAGCAATTGTATCCGACGAAACTGATACACCGTTGTGCGTGAGACTGTGACTTGTGGGCGTGCGTGGCTTCACCGCTTCGTAAATCTATCACTAACAAAGTAATCGTCGTTGTGCTATTTTTTATAATCGAATTAATTCACTCTGAGTTGTATTATTGTACATTATTTTATTATCATTGATTTATTTTTTACACACACACACACTTGTCAGAATGTACATTAGGGTGGCACAAATTTGAGCTCCACTTTTTCCCTCTTCCTCACCATACTTTAGAGAATTATCTTCTCTAAAGAAAAAAAGAAATAAAATATAAGGGAATATAAAATAGGTCCCCCGTTTTATCCGGTTGGAAGTGTGAGGTAAATTAAAAAAAAGTCCGTTTCTAGAGGAAAAAAGGATTAATGGTTTTGAAAATTATACAAAGTGTTAAATTTGTGAGTGAGAAGAGAAAAAAAATTCTCGACAATTGGAAATTTCGAAGCTCTTGAGCCCCCACTAAATACACATTGGTCGGCTAGAGCTTTCGCGAGCTAAATGATTAAATTATAAAGCGTAAAATACATTGGTGTGAAGTGAACGAAAAAAATCGATTTTTAAATGAAAAATTGAATTTTTGGGAGGCTTGAGCGACGTCTAAATATTTTTTGACCGCTCGCAGCTTTCTCGACAATTTTTTTTTCTTTAAAGTGGATAATTTGATGGTGTGAAAAAGGAAAAAAATAGAGTTTCAATTTGTGCCACCCTTGTGTGCATATCTTTTTTTTAAATTTTTCTTCCTTTTATTTTCTGGTGACGTGTGGTAAAGCAAAAGTGGAAACAAACATTACAATCGATATGGTAAAATGGTAATATGGAACGGATTGACTTTTCACGTAGTTATGTTGATACTGGTATGACGTAATTGTGTAAGGGACGAGAAACGGAACGAATAGTGGAGACATTCGAGAGAATGTGTCGAATAACTCGCGCCGAAGGCCCCGGCGGTTATCGTAAACTTTACGTATTGTACGGTACTGTGCGGTATTGAAGTTTGCATCGTTGGAATGCAACGAAAATATTTCTTTTTTCTTCGTATTGCCCAATTTTTGTTCCCACATTTAGACTACAAATATGACTGAAATAATTTCGGGGATCCTTATTTTGGATCCATAACCAAAAACTGCGAAAGAAAAGTTTGGGTAGTAATGAAAATGAAGAAATGAAAAAATAATGAAGGTTTCTCGCTGCATTCCAGCAACGCAAACTTCAACAGCATATGATCTGTCGCAGGCTAAAATAACCCTGGACTATCCACGATTCATACATTTTATACTATGCTTTGGGAAAAAATAATCGACTGTTCGGAGCAATCAAACGGCATTTAAAGTGACTTTTTAATGGAATTTATTATTTCATCGGAGAATAATAAAAACGTTGCCAAAATTACACGATTCGTTGAGAACCGTAACAGTCTTTATTTCTTGTTGATGAATAAAAATTCGTAACTCGTCGAAGTCGAGAATATTTTTTGTTAATTTAGCCTTTTCGTATTTGCGAAGTTTGGAATATTTTTTAAGCTTTGAACTTTGGCGTATTTTTTAAGTTTTTGAAGTTTTTAAGAGAGGATACCACTGTGATGGGCCGAAAAAAGGTCGTTTCCTCAAAAATTTTTTTGTCTACTTGATTATTTATTCGAGAGTTGGAAAAAAAGGTACGTTATTGAGCATACATTGAACTTACTCGTGTACATTTTTATTTCAAAAATTAAAAATGAACAACTTTTTAGAAAATCTCCATCTGAAATCTTTTCAGAAGAAATCGATAACGTGAAAATGGTTGATCTGAAAAATAAAAATGAAAAAGTTTTCTAACCTATATAAATGTAGTTCTCGATGTACGTAGCCGAAAAACAAAAATCACAAATGATGGGTGTTGAAAAAAAAAGTGTAATTTTGGCGACATTTTTACTTATATTCAGGGCTTAAAAAATACTAAATTTCAAAAAAGTCTACGTACAACGCTAATGCAATGACGAACATTTTGGTTTTTCAAAATTAAAAATCAGACAACATCACTAAATCGTCTTTAACTTGGTCAATTTTCAATATTTTAACTTGAAATTATTTTTTCATATTCTCGAATATATATACTTCGAGAGAAAGCGAAAAAAATCGATTTTTTGACCCGTCGGAGTGGTGTCCCTCAAAGAATCCGCCGTAGTCTACGGCACAAGGATTATATCGAAAGTGTCAATCAGAGGTTTGCACAATGAAATATCTCAAGAATCTTGGATACTCCGAGTCTAATAGCGAGTCTTCGAAAATGCAAAAATTCGCGGGTGTCCCAGTCTCTCTCTCTCTCTCTCCCTCTCTCTTTCTCGTTATGACATTGAAGGTTGCATCATTGGAATGCAACAATAATTTGTGCATTTTTCATTTCTTTATTTTTTATCATCCAGTCTTTTTCTAAAATTGAGGTTGTAAATCTCTAATAAGAATACGTAGAAACGTTTGCTGAAATTCACAGTCTGAAAGTGCCAAAAAAAATAGCACACCAAAAAACAATAATTTCCGTTGCGTTGCAACGACGCAAACTTCACCATCATTATTTCTCTCGTCTCTCTCTGTCTCCGTCTCCGTTTCTCTCTCGCCACCTGAGCCCCCAATCGGCCAATAGCCCGCCCTTGTAAGGCTAAGTAATACTTTCTTTACTTATCCTCGCAACCTCGAATTTTGCAGTACCATTTAAAGGGCCGCCACGCTACAACCCGAAGAGACGTTCCGTGGCGTTCGGCGGTATGACGACGAGCTGCTCGGCGAGCAATCTGGGCACGTTAACGAGGATACCGTCGTCGAGCGAGCATCAGGCCGGCCCAGGAGCGATGAGCCCGTCAACGAGCACGCTAACGCGAACGATCTCGGTCGATCAGTATCCAACGGGCGCGTTGAGCCGGCTGTCGATTTCGGAACAAAACTCGACCGGACTGTCGAACAGAGCAGCCTCGACGACGGCGACAACGAGAACGACAACGTCATCAACAGCCTCCTCCTCCTCGTCGTCATCATCGTCAGGCTCGTCGTCGTCCTCTGGCGGCGAGCAATTGTACTCTTGCAGCAACGTAAAACGCGGCGTTGCCACCAACGTCGAGCAATACGCGATGGGAACACTCAGCAGAGTCACGCCGAGCAACAACGAGAATTATCAAAATTCCGGGACACTGAGCCGAACGCCGTCCAGCGAGCGAGAATACGCGAGAACAGGAAGCCTCACCAGAGCACCGTCCAACGAGCAATACTCGAACACCGCTACACTCAGCAGAACACCGTCCACGGAAAAATACGCGGCCGCGAATGTCAGCAGAGCTTCCTCAACCGAGCAACAGCAACAGTATTCGAGTTGCAATATCACACGAACCGAGTCCCACCAAAGCAACCTGAACAGAGTACCGTCCATTGAACGTGCCGATAATAACGCCGCCACCCAGAGAATACCGTCCGAACAGCATACCACGGGACCAACTCCGAGAGCACCCCAGCACGATCACCAACAAACCGGTCATCATCATCATCACCATCATGCCATCGTCAGCAGAAGCGAACATCTTCAAAACACCATCAATCGATTACCGTCCGAATATCACAGCCCCGGAGCCCTCAGAGATCCAACTGCGAGGTGAGCATAAACTGTCTTTGAAACGGGACCGAGAGTCACCGGTTCGGTCGGCGGAAAAGGCCACGTTGCGAGGAAACGGATAAAGCCTATCGCGTTACAATGGTGACTCGGGATTAACCGAATAATCTCATGGAGAGTAAGGACGGGCTTGACGGAGTTTAGGGACTGTTGACGATATGGTACCATTTGATTCAAATTTGTGAAAATATATTTCTACGTACACCGAGTGCACCCTCTACATTTTAAATAGATCGTTTATACCGTCTCTATAAAATGGACAATGGAAGAGACACTTTAACACAGCCGAAAAAATAGGCTTTTTGGCGATTTTTTTTTTTCAGAAAAACTACAAAGTAAACGGAGATTACAAAAAAGGGTGTTTATCGTGCATATCAGTGACTGTATACAAGAATTTTTTTGAAGCGATCAATTTCAAAATGGCGGCTGTGCAGCGTTTATCTCAAAACTGCATTTTCTAAGTTGGCCGGAAGCATAACTCATAGAATTTTCAACAATTCACTTGAAATGTTGAATATATCTTGAAAAATACATTGTCTATGGAAGTACGTAGGATTTTGTTATTAACAATTATCTGACGATTATTTAGGCAAATTTTTCACTTTCCAAAAATTCGCCTAAAAAATCGTTAATAACAAATGAACTATGCAATATAAAAAAAAATCCTGCGTACTTTCATAGACAATGTATTTTTTAAAGATATATTCAACATTTCAAGTGAATCGGTTGAAAATTGTCGGAGTTATGTTTCCGGCCAACTCAAAAAATGCAGTTTTGAGATAACCGCTGCACAGCCGCCATTTTGAAATTAATCGCTTCAAAAAATGTATTGTACATAGTCACTGATATGCATGATAAACACCCTTTTTTGTAATCTCGATTTATTTTGTAGTTTTTCTGAAAAAAAAACAATCCCCAAAAAACCTATTTTTTCGGCCTCTAGAGTGGCCTAAGGCCATAATGTACTGAGTGATTTAGCAGTTTTTCACTCACAAGGAACATCACTTTGGTGTCCTCGTCCGATTTTGTTGAAACTTTTTAAGTGGAAGAGTTTCAAAAACTAAGAGACACGTATTTTTTTTATCGACGAAAAAACCGTTTTAAGGGGTGAGCACCCTAAAAAATGGGGATGTTTTCCGTCGATAACGTTTTAACGGTATAATTTGTTATAACGGAGATATATATATAATTATACGGAGATATATATATAATGTTATAACGGAGATATAAACAATTTCAAATTGCAACAATGCTTATTTTTTGTGTACGGTACATTGGAGATGAGAACGATAACGTTATCGACGAAAAACGAAAAACACCCCTATTTTCGAGAGTGCGTTTCACCCCTTAAAACCGTTTTTCCGCCGATAAAAAAATATGTGTCTCTTAGTTTTTGATACTCTTCCACATAAAAAAGTTTCAACAAAATCGGAGGAGGTCACCAAAGTGATGTTCCTTGCCAGTACATCATGACAATTTCGTGATCAGTGTCATAATGCACTGAGTGATTTGACAATTTTTGATAACATTTTAAACATTTTTTCACACTACTTCGTGCAAAAAACTGCCATTCAGAGATAAACTTAGCCATCTCCCTACGTTAAAAAGTGTTTCTTCAATTGCATTGAAGAAATACTCTACGATCAATGAAAAATTTGGAGGGTGCATTCAGTATATGACAAAGAATTTACTGTCTACATTGGCATCAAATGATAACATATCGTCAATTGTCCCGAAACTTCTTAAGGGGTCTTCTCACTTTAGACGCTAAAAAAGGCTATTTTCGTGATTTTTTTTGATAGGTTTATATTACAGATATTGATCTAAAAGTTGTTACTCTTAATAAATACACTTTCGAAATACATTTAAATGTTTTTTTTATTCATTTAAGGGAAGGTTCTGCCTTGTTGGGCCAAAAAATGTTCGACTTTTCACCAATTTTTTATGCGAAAAGAATTATATATAGAATGTTGATATTTGGTATGGTGACTAAGCGGTCTTTATTGAACATCAAAATATTTTTTAAAGTTTGACAAAACATGGTGGTGGGAGTGGGAGGGGCCACGTATGTCGGTGCGCGGGCGATGACATTCTTTGCTTGCGGAAGTCCTGAGTCCCGGACAGGTGACTTGAAGCAAAAAAATCGAACAAATTTTTACTTTGTACAATATTGTGTATAAATTGACGTAGAATCAAGAAGAAAATTAAAAAATACAAAAATAGTGAGCAAAAAACTGCGAAAATTTTTGGGAACAAAACGAACTTCCTTCCGATCGCTCACTATTTTTTTATTTTTCAATTTTTTTTCTTGATTCTAGGTCAACTTATACACAATATTGTACAAAGTAAAAATATATTTGACTTTTTTGCTTCAGATCACCTGTGAGAGACTTAGGATTTGCGCAAGCGAAGAATGTCATCGTCCGCGCACCGACATACGTGGCTCCTCCCACTCCCACCACCATGTTTTGTCAAACTTCAAAAAATATTTTGATGTTCAATAAAGACCGCTTAGTCAACATACCAAATATCAACATTCTATATTTAATACTTTCCGCATAAAAAATTGGTGAAAAATCGAACATTTTTTGGCCCAACAAGGCAGACCCTTCCCTTAAGTCATTATTTATAGACGAAAATGGTAGTTAAAAAAATGTCCTAAAAAAATTGTAGGTCTCCGCTGTTGATGAAATCTCGGAGATGGACCATCCGAAATAAAAAAATCAAACGGTTTTAGATTCAGTATACTAATAGCTATAGCGCATATATGATTTTTTATATATGCAAAAATAACAAAATCGCGGACATTTTTCGAAAAAACAAAAAAAAACGTTTTTTCACCGTTTTTGGCCAAAAAAAAATAGTAAATATCAAAATTAAAAAAAAATCCTTGATATGCACTATAGCTATATTTGTAAAGAATTGTGGTTAAAATTTCGTAAGGATCGGTTCAGTAGTTTCGAAGATTTTATCAACAAGCCGTCGAAAAACGTTATTTCGAAAAAAACGCGTTTAAAGTTTGTTTGGGTTACCTAAATGCATAAAGAATTTTTTAAAAATGTATCTCGAAAGTGTATTTATTAACTGCAACAACTTTTATATCAATATCTATAATATAAACCTATCAAAAAATGCATGAAAATCGCCTTTTTGCGTCTAAAGTGAGGAGACCCCTTAAGAAATACATCGATTTCCTGAGCCCTACACGTGTAAATGGAATCATTCAAATGTAAAGACAAACATCACCAACGACACGTGTTGAGATAATACCAAATGACCTTATCGCACAATGGAGATATTTGTTTCCTCGATACGCGGCCATCTTGAAATTTCCCACCGACCATTTCAAAAGACAATTTACGCTTATGCCGAAAGAACGATGAAAAATTAAAAGAAACGAAAGGCAAAGTAACAGTACGTGTATTCAAACGTAACGACGTTCACGAACGATTTCAAGATCACCGGGAGCGGAGCACTATCAGAACTTAAGAATAGAGGGACTGACGAGACTGCACGAGCATCGTATCGAGTTGCAGCATCGTCTGGACATTCACGGACGTACAATGGAGATGCCGCCGTCACCCTCGCCGAGCAGTCGGAGCCTAGCTCCCTTCAGCTCGGCTAGTTCCAGCCTATCCGAGGGCAGCAATCAGCCCTCCGGCGAAGATTCCGCCAGCATCGTCACAGGTACACAACGTCTTTATTCATCTTTTTTTTTCCACCCCGCGCAAACACGACACGCGCGGAAAATTAAAAAAAAATAACACAAAAGAAAGATAAACACTCGCATAGACAGAAAATAAACGTCGAGGGGAGTTCGTGGAGCTGACTCCGTGCACAAACGATCAGGTGGAAGATTCATCGAGAATCGTCGAAAATTTGTGTGCGTCGTCGCGAAGGAAGAGAGAGTAGAAACAGACGCGTCCAGCGACATCGAGAATGCGACAAAAAAACACAATAAAACGATAGGATCGTCAATATGGAACAGGAACAATATGTGACATATGATTTTGTGTTTACAATGTTTTGTGGATATTTATATCTAGATGGGATGTTATGAAGACCTAGCTGTCCGAGAGTGTTCAATCCATTTTCAACCTGCCGAGATTATGGGGTTTTTTTATAATGTTTTTTTTACTTCGCAACCCCTCGTATTTTTCGTGCAAACAAGTCCAACTTTCATACATATCATTACGCTGCAAACGATTATAGTAGATTATGTGCGAGTAGTGATGAAAACGAATGGAGCTGGAATATTCGTCGGACATTCGTAGAATTCGAATGGCGAAATTACTCGAACATTTCCGGAGTTTGAATAACTTGCATTCCAAAATTCAGACTACCCGCACATCTCTATAGAAAATATGCTGCAACGTCACAATTCATATGGCGCAAAATATTGAAGGAGGCTGTGCATGCGCAATGTATATACATTTTTTTTAAATCATATAAAGCTCAAAGAAGCAACGATTTCGACGCGGCTCCCGTCGAGTTTCGCGTTTAGACGAGTTTTTCCATAGCTAACTAGCTCTTTTCCTTCTTATTTGTTATCGTTCGAGTTCGTTTAGAGCATTTTTTTTTCATTTCTTCTTCTTCCTCTTCTCTCCGTTAGAGAATTCTCATGAATTTCGCAACGCACGTGGGCAACGTTATCGTTATTATCAGGCTGAGTATGTCTGGCGTCGAAGATTGTCCAATTTCTGAATGTTGGATGAATTTTTTTTACAGATAAGAGCCTCGGCGATACCGCCTCGGATGTAATAAGCGACAGTTCGGGGGTCGGAACGTCGCAGTCCGACACGACCAATTCCCTCTCGATACCCGGGACCACGGTCGTATGCGTTGAGAGTTACAGCAGCGGAATTGCCGGTCACCTCACCATCAATCAGGGAGACATCCTCGAGGGTGAGAAAGAGAGACGACTTCGATTCATCGTCAATGGACAAAAAAGAACATTTGGAATTCCAACCCCTCTTTAAATGGACAAAAAACATTTGGAATTTCACCCCCCCTGCGTTACAATACTCCAGGATTGCAAAGAATGCATTACTTTTTGTCATTAGCGTTTTCATTACACATTACGTTACATTTTGTAGTGAAAAAAAATTCCATTGCCCATTACATTACATTCAGTAATGTAAAAAAATTCCATTACACATTACAATACATTTTGTAATGCAAAGAATTGCCATTAATGCTGCTGAAGTTTGCATCGTTGGAACGCAACGAATGGTTTTTTTATATCTTCTTTTCCATGTATTTATCATTATTGAATTTTTTTTCTTATAGATTTACATTGTAGATCGCTAAATAAATAGCTTAAAAATGGTTGAAGGTTTATTGGAGGCATAATGTGCCAAAAGAAATTAACGGAATTCAGAAATATTAATTTTCGTTGCATACCAACGATGCAAACTTCAACCTCATTTGCCATTACTCATTACATTGAATTCTGTAATGTAAAAAATGTTCATTACTTATTACATTGGAATTTGTGATGTAAAATATATCCATTCCTCATTACATTACATTTTGTAACGTCAAATATTTTCATTACCTAATACAATGTAATGGTTAATGGAAATATTTTACATTACAAAATGTAATGTAATGAGTAATGGATTTTCTTTACATTACAAAATGTAATGTAATGAGCAATGGAGTTTTTTTTACATTACAAAATACAAGTTAATGAGAAATGGAATTTTTTCACATTACTAATGCAATGCAATGTATAAAATCTCCATGACTCATTACAATATAATGAGGATTATTATTCGTTTTCCATTAGGGGCAGTGGTTTTCGCACTGGGTCGATCTGACCCGATGGGAAATGAATACTAATCCACATTACCTTGTAATGAGTAATGGAGATTTTTCACATTACATTAGTAATGTGAACAAATTCCATTACTCATTACATTACACTTTGTAAAGTAAAGAAATTCCATTACCCATTACATTGGACTTTGTAATTTGAAAAATGTCCATCACCCATTCCAATGTAATGTGTAATGAATTTTTTTGTCATTACACATTACATTGCATTTTGTAACGAAAATGTTTCACATTACAAAATGTAATGTAATGAGCAATGGACATTGTTCACATTACGAATTTCAATTTAACGAGTAATGGAATTTTTGTACAATACAAAATATAACGTAATGAGTAAAGGACATTTTTTACATTACAAAATCCAATGTAATGATGAACGGAAATTGTTTACATTACAAAATATAATGTAATGAGCAATGGAATTTTTTTACATTACTGAATGTAATGTAATGGGCAATGAAATATGTTTTCATTACCCATTAAAAAAGTAATGAATAATGCATTACTTTTTCATTACAAATTTCGCAACCCTGCAATACTCTTGCGAGACTAGCGTGAAATATTGTCCCTCGTTTGCAGTCACCGGAGCGACGGACTGCGGTCTCCTGGAGGGAGTCCTTCGAGGACAGGGCACCGGACTGTTTCCCGCTCATTGTGTCCAGGAGGTTCGTCTTCGTCACACGAATATACCGCTCGGTCCTCAAATCGTGAGAGAAGGACGAAATCGAGTGCTCGGAAGACGCGAATCGCAACACAAGTATTTCGCAACCGCGCCCAGATTAAAGAAGCCGTAAGTCCAATGAAATCGTGCCTTTTATCTCCATACCGAATTTGTATCTGTTCTCGATTTATCGTCATGTTTTCGTATCGTTGTTGGGCAGAGTAACGGCTGAGCCGAGAACCGTCGTGCTTCATCGATCGAGAAAGGGCTTCGGATTTGTTCTGCGCGGTGCCAAAGCAACCTCGCCCCTCATGGAATTGACACCATCGGCGAGGTACCCGGCTCTTCAGTATCTCGACGATGTCGATCAGGGAGGCGTTGCGGATCTCGCGGGACTCCGCAAAGGCGATTTTCTCATTCAGGTGAGATTTTAGCTCGATTGAGGGGCGAGATATCTTTAGGCGAGGAAAATATTGCTGATTTTCATGATTCTTGCTGAAAAAAATATTTTTTACAACTTTTTAGACGTAGGGTCTTTTTTATAACTTTTTTGGCTGTCACATGGTATTTTCATTAATATTTAAAAATGGCAGACGTTTTCAGACGGTGTGACACGTAGCGTCGGTGGGATTAATCCCAAAAAAACCAACGGAGATTTTTCTTTCACTAACATTCATTCGCAGAATATGAACCAAGAAAAAATGAGAAATTCTGGAAAACAATAAAATACTAGGCTTTGATGAAAAATAAATAGACGCTTTGAATTTTCCAAAAAAAAAAATGACCTCATTTTGCCGTAAAAAACCACTTTGTCCCATTTTCAAAAACACCGACGGTCATGTTTAATAAGGTTAGAAAGATTTATACCAAATTTCATTAAAATCGGTATCGTTTTTTTAGCTATACGTCGCATCAGTTTTGAAAATGCAGTTTAAAAGACCGTACCATACATCCGCCATTTTCAAAGATTAATTTGACAAAATACCATGTAACAGCCCAAAGTGGTAAAAAAAATACCCCAAGTCTCAAAAATGGTGAAGAAATCTATTCTTTTGAAAAAAAATCACGAAAATGAGCAAATTTTGTCCTCGCCCAAAGTTGTCTCCCCCCTTAAAAGTGCACCAGTCGCGACTCGAGCGCTGTGATTGAACGTTTCGGCGATTCGACAGATAAACGGTGAGGACGTGACAACGGCGTCGCACGAGCACGTGGTCGATCTCATAAGAAGATCGGGTGAACTCGTGAGAATGACCGTGGTATCGCCGGTCATGAGTCTTCCGAATTCGCAATCGGCAGCAGCGTTGCCGACTAGTCAGCCAAATCAGAGGCAATACGCGACATTGCCGCGCAAAGGCAGCAACAACGTGCCGATGAGCGGCACACTCGGCAGATCTCCGGCACCTCTGCCGCCCAGGAGGGACCCAAAAACTACGCTTAGCGTTGGACGTGCGAGAGCCAGATCCATGGTAGCTGGGTTAGGTGAGCATTCGCGATCTCCCCCGGGAACTTCACCCTCGCCTCACCCTGTTGTGTAAAAGTCGTCAGGACTGAAGAGGTCTTCTCTCTTTAGACGCTAAAGAAGGCTATTTTCATGAATTTTTTGATCGGTTTATATTATAGATATTGATATAAAAGTTGTTACACTTAATAAATACACTTTCGAAATACATTTAAAAAAAATTAATGTATTTATGTAACCCAAACAAACTTTAAGGGGCTATGCCAGTGTGAGCGCTGAAAATTTGGGTGATTTTCGGGAATTTTTTGGAAGGAAAGTACTCAATTAAATGTTTCGGAAAATTAAGAATATATTTAACCTATATTCCATAATTTTTTCATAGAAAAATATTGAAATCCAAGCGGTTTATGCGCTGCCTTCGGAGGCGCCAAAAAAAAAGTTCCTCCACTGCTGACATGATTCCAGCCGATTGAGTAACTGAAACCGAAAAAGGAAAAAATGTCGTTAAACTGGAAGGTATTTCCTGCACAATGACGTAGGATTTTTAAAAAAATATCAAAATCTAAGAAAATGGCGTTGTTATGAAAAAAGAAGTCTGTTTTCTTGCCTATAAAATGGTCGTTTTTTTCAATGCCAAATCGTCAGTTTTAATCCAATCAAAAATATCCTACGTCATTGTAGAGTAAATATATTCAAGAGAACTCAGTTCAAATTTCAAGTCAATCGGATAATTGTATAATTGTAAGATTGTAAGATTGTAAATGTATAAAAATCGTGAACGTATAAAAATCTTGAAAGTATAAATCTTGTAAGCATAAATCTCGAAAATATGAAAATCTCATCTCACATTCTTGAAAGTATAAACTGTCGAAAAAGGCAAAAAAATCGATTTTTTAAAAGTGTCACACTGGTATAGCCCCTTAAACGCGTTTTTCTCGAACCAACATTTTTCGCTGGCTTGTTGATAAAATCTTCGCAACTACTAAACCGATCCTTATGAAATTTTGACCACATTCTTTACAACTATAGCCATAGCGCATATCAAGGATTTTTAAAATTTTGATATTTACTATTTTTTTGCCAAAAACGGTGAAAAAACACGTTTGTTTGTTTTTTTTTCGTCAAATGTCCGCCATTTTGTTATTTTTGCATATATCAAAAATCGTATCATATGCGCTATAGCCATTAACATACTGACTCTGAAACCGTTTGATTTTTTTGTTTCGGATGATCCATCGCCAAGATTTCATCAACAGCGCGGACCTACAATTTTTTTAGGACATTTTTTAACTACCATTTTCGTCTACAAACAGTGACTTAAATAAATAATTTTTTTTAAATCCATTCCGGAAGTGTATTTATAAAGTGTAACAATCTTTATATCAATATCTATAATAGAAACCTATCAAAAAAATGCATGACCATAGACTTTTTTAGCGTCTAAAGTAAGAAGGCCCCTGAAGTCACCAAAATGTACACGACTCGCTCAACGAGTACGCGATAACGATGTTTCGCCGAATTTTCCAGAAGGCGGAGGTGAGAAAGATGACCGCGACGACGTAACGTCGACCGGAGGAAAATCCAGCAGCGCCGAATCGATTCATTTGCCCCAGCAATCGTCGACCGGCTCGAATACCGGTCAAAACACTCCGGTACAACCAAGAACGGCGAGTATCCGATCAAGGCCCACATCGAGCAGAATTACAGCCGCCGAACTCGAGGTAAGTGATTCATTTTATTTTCGTACGAAAAAAAAAATAGATTTAACGTGAGCTGGCATCCTCCAATTGCACGAACAAGGCGAGACTGTGAGCTTTTTCGTTCATTCGCAAAAAAATCATTCAGCATTAGTGAAAACGTGAAAACGAGATCCATTTGCGAATGTTGTCGAGCTTCGAAGCACGCGAATCATTCGATCGACTCGAGCATCTGCATTACTTCGATTGCAGGAACTTTTTCAACGCCAGCAGGGCAGCGCCAGCGGCCAGTACGGCTCATCCATGATGAGCTCTCACTTTCAGACTGGCCAGGCGACCAAATCACATCCGTCCTCGCCCGCGAAGACCGGCAGGGTCTATGCGAGCGTCGCGGAAATGAAGCGGAAGGGAAAAGTAAGGAAAAAAAGTGCTTCCGCGTCTCGAAGCGAAAATCGATATAACGAGCAAAAAAAACTAACATTTTTTATCACTAACTTCAACGGGCCGTGAAATTACCATTATTGTCACGTACAAAATCGTCTCATCCCTCTACTACCGCTGTGTCAGCCGAATGGCAACGTCGTGTCGAACGCCAATCTTCGCCCTTTGTAGTCGATGAAGTGGCTGACGAAACTTTCCTCACTTTCCATACGAACAAGGGAATAAGAGAGAACAAGAACAATGGTCGCGTCGATCGTTTCATCCAAGATGCATGTGTACCCCGGTAATGGTGGACGTCTGCATGTTTGTTATAGTGGACGCGAAAGTCAGCACTAAGAACGTGCAACAGAACGCGAACGGGCAAACAAGGGCTGGTGGATGAGGACTACTTGTATTACTGACCGATAATACGTTAAATTTACAGAGCGTCTGAAAGCTTTAGCATGACATCAGGTGACTAGTAATACAGGAAAGAAGGGAAAACTCGGATCGTAACGAGAATTGTGATATTAACGTACTAACGACACACGATGGCTTAAACTCTCACGCTTTTCACAACGGCTATAAGATATTATGTACATACGTAACTAACAAAACCTGCGAGCCTGCCACGATCTTCCAGTCTATTCTTTCCTTCGATCCTTCCTTTCGTTCGTGATATTCCAATTAGAGCTTGGACTATCGGAGCTTTGTCTACACTGAAAAAAAAAAATTCGTTCATCCATCCAAAATTCAGTTGGTTTAACAAAATTGTATCTTTAAATACGTTCAACTTGATTTTTGATTGGCATAACATAACAGTATAGTTGGGCAGTAACCAAAGATACATTTAAACTATCTGCTTATTTAGCATGTCTGAGCAACTGTTAAAACAACAAAATTTCGAGACAACAAAATGCATTTTGCACATTCGACGATTCTTTTTTCTCGGTGTATTAACCGGTATGATTTCGATATCGACAAGTTGTAATATCGGAATATCGGTATTTCGATATTTTCCGATATTTATGGGAAACCTTGATTGAAACGTTAGAAGCTTGAAGGTGAAGATGGAAGTTGTAGAAATAAAAGTGTACAGTTAAGCCCTTATATACGCGATTTCGCCGATTTTCGAAGGTACTTTTCCAGACGCGGTTAAAAAAAATGACGCATATATTGACCACATGTTTTTTACATGTCATTAGTGCACATGGTTAAGTATATGTCAAAAAAATCAGAAATATTACCAAATGGCGGAGATATAACATAACAAAGCAATATATTTTTTTGCGCCCGCGTTGATAGTGAAAGTTCTGGGCATCGATGTGGGTGTCTGGAAAAAAAAATAAAGATATTTATAATTGCACAATGAATGTATCTTCAGTGTGAACCAATAATATTCTTTTTTTTTAATTATTATAATAAAAATTCGAAACTTAAAATTTTTTTACTCAATTTTCTGTCGGTATTTTATTTTTTATATTATTGGGTGTCATTGAAATTTTTGTTTCTGTGCTTCACACGATAGGTGATGATACTAAGAATATGTTGTAAAAATTTCAAAGCGATCTGAATCTTCGTTCAAGACTTAGAACTTTCACAAGGTTCAAAAAAGTGAATTGTGGAAAAACGGCTTTGAAGTTGGCGATCGGGCGTGCCGCGCGGTATCTATTATAAATGCAATCGTACCTTATTTTTGGAATTTTTCAATTCTGTAAAGCTTAAAATATTTCTAACCGTTCAGGCTAATGGAAACAAAAATTCAAAAAAAAATGAAAATTTTTCACAGTTCTCGCGTATATAAAGCCTTAAATGGAACAACAGTATTCTTTAAAAATCACCGTCTTTTATCAAGATCTGTATTTATTACACACTTCCAAACATACTCTGCTATGTTTTTAAATATATCCAACCCAACATAAAATAAAGATACAAACAAAAAACAAAAATAGGAATTTTTATGCAAATCAAAAAGTTGTAAACAAGCAAAATGGAAAATTAGGGGGTTTTATGCAAGACAGTAGAGCTACCAGAATGCAAATAAGTGGCATAGCTTGTGGCAGGCAACAGCATGGTCATTTTAATTAACGAGATTGAAATTGTTGAAACAATGATCGCAAAAAACCGAGAGCCTCTGACGTTTCGTCTTCCAGAGACGACCTTACCTGTAAGGTCGTAAGTTGCAGAAGAAAAGGCCCTTTCTGATTCCACACTCGTGGATAAATAAGTTGACACTTTGGAAATGTTTAAGGGAGGAAATAATGTTTCAATACTGTTAAGGGGCTATACAAGTGTGAACGATGAAAATTTGGGCGATATTCGGGATTTTTTTGGAAGAAAAGTACTCAATTAAATGTTTCGGAAAATTGAGAATATATTTGGCTATATTTGACCTATATTACATAATTTTTTCATTAAAAAATATTGAGATCCAAGCGACTTATGCGCTGCCTTCGGAGGCGCCAAAAAAAAAGTTCCTCCACTGCTGACATGATTTCGGCCGATTGAGTAGCTAAAACCGAAAAAGGAAAAATGTCGTTAAACTGGAAGGTATTTCCTCTACAATAACGTAGGATTTTCGAAAAATATCAAAGTCTAACAAAATGACGTAGTTATGAAAAAAAGTCTGTTTTCTTGCCTACAAAATGATCGTTTTTTCAATGCCAAATCGTCAATTTTCATCCAATCACAAATATCCTACGTCATTGTAGAGTAAATATATTCAAGAGTTCTCAGTTCAAATTTCAAGTCAATCGGATGATTGCTCTTTGAGTTACAATATCAGCAAATTTGAAAAATCTCATTTCATATTCTTGAAAGTATAAACTGTCGAAAAAGGCAAAAAAATCGATTTTTTTTTAAGTGCCACACTGGTATAGCCCCTTAAACATATTTAAAAAAAAACAAGCTCAAGAAACTTAAATGTAAATAATAACAATTACAATGTTATTCTAATTTTTTTCCACTAATTTTTCCACATATCGAAATATTATTAGTATCATTCGAATCCACTATTTATTTTTTTTTTAATCTAAAACCGGTATCCTCGCTCTAATTCCAATCCTCTCGTTAACGAAATCGCTAATTATCATTTGACACCGCGACTTTTCTTTTGTTTTCCGAACACGTTACCGAATCGATTATTTGCGAGAATCTTCGTCGTTTTCATTGGCCAAGCCGGTAAACACCAGAGCACGCATACGATTGTCGCTGATTGAACGACGGTGATTGGAGAATAATAAGGACTCGTTGTTAATATTCGCGTATTGGCATTCCAGTCGAGCTCGAGAGTACGATTCTTCGGCGGGCTCGGTGGTGGGTCGGATCTTCACAGGGATTTCCACAGTACGCCCGATCTCAATGTGCAAGCGCAGTCGGCCATTCTCGGCGCGAAAGGACATCGAAGCCAGGAGGACGTTAACGCTCTGATCGGAAGAAACGCTCTTCCGCCACCGAATCATCCACCGCCACCACCGCCGGTTGGCCAAGTCGTCAAAGTCAACGTTGGACCGAACGCACCCGACGTCGTTACACCGTCTTCGGTTTACGACAATATGGCTCACATCCAGCAGGTCAAAGGTAGAAAAAAAAAGCAATTCTTATCGACGAAAACTATTTTTTAATCAATGTTTTGCTGTTAGTACAGTCGTGCTGTCGCTGGAAAACCCCATAATCGGAAAAAATTAGAAGAAGGCTAGTTTTTTGACAGGTGATTTTGTAGGTGCCGCGGGTGCTAAATCCAAGTTTGCCTCAACATCGGGGTGTAGGTTTTTTTTAGGAGATGAAAGGGGATGGGGCTGGATTAATGTCAAACTACAACCCCTACAAGGTCGGCGACGTGAGACAAAATGTGCAGAAAAAACCGGACTTTAGTTTTGTCCACAGCGCCGAAGTCGTGGAAGTTCATTTTGGGGGTGAAAAAACGGGGTGAAATTTTGAAAAATCAGTTTTAATTCCATAACTCTTTAGAAAAAAATCGTACACTTTTTGTTCCAATGGGAACGTTGTACCCCTCGAAAAGACGCGTCGATCGAGTATTTGATCATCAGTCTCCGATAATATCTTCACCCCCCAAAAAAGGTCAAAAAACCAAAAAAAATTGTTTATTGAATAACTCAAAAACAATCGATTTTTCGGGTATGGTTCAAATGTACGAAATGTAGAGAATAATCTTCTCCATATTTTCGTTTCTATGGACCACCCTTGAATTTTGATTTTCCAACCCCTCTCGGGGGTTGAAAATTCAAAATGAAATTCTGGGCAAACCGCACGAATTCGCCGCCGTGAAAGACTTTGTAGCTTGAACCCTCAGCTACATTTTTGTCTTCAGCGCGAAAAAGCAAAATTCAAGGGTGGTCCATAAGAACGAAAATATAGAAAAAATGATTCTCTACATTTCGTACATTTAAACCATCCCCGAAAAATCGATTGTTTTTTAGTTATTCAATAAACAATTTTTTGTTTATATTTCAACAATTCTTTTGTCGGTGAAGATATTATTGGAGGGGCATGATGAAATGCTTGATCGACGCGTCTTTTCAAGGGCTACAACGTTCCCATTTGACCAAAAATTGTATGATTTTTTCCTAAAGAGTTATCGAATGAAAACTGATGTTTCAAAATTTCACCCCACTGTTTCACCCCCAAAATGAACTTCCACGACTTCGGCGCTGTGGACAAAAATGAAGCCCGGATTTTTCTGAACATTTTGTCTCCCGGCGCCGACCTCGTGGGGGTTGTTGTTTGGCATTAATCCACCCCCATCCCCTTTCATCCCCTAAAGAAAACCTACGGCCCGATTTTTAGGTAAACTTGGACTTAGCACCCGCGGCACCTACAAAATCACCTGTCAAAAAACTATCCTTGTAATTTCCGATCCCAATATACAGCACGATTGTATTATGTTGTTTAGAAAAAAATAAAAATCTTCCACTGATCGATTCCGTAGAATTAGCGGCGGCCTCGTCCGAGGGTGGCTACGGGGTAATGTCGAGTTTCCGGCCGTCGAACAGCGCCAAGCTGTACGCATCACCGGAGGACATGAAGACCGTGGGATATCGATCGCGCAGCTTACCCGCTCATACGACCGGTTCGCACATAAGAAAGTCTCACAGTCTTCGTACGCCCAACAACGCGGCCTTCAAGCAAACGGCCAATTGTCAAACGACCTCGAGCAGCGTGACGAACGTGAACGCGGCAACGAACGGCGTGGCATCGGGTAATCCCGCTGGCAACAACAACCAGTACGCCCAGCCGCTGAAGACCAATCGCAGCCACAGTCTAGCCGGTACACGGGAGAGAAAGAAAAAGTCCATGACGTCGAGTGCGTCGGTGACGAATCTGTCGTCGAGCCTCGGGGCGCCACCGATACCCGAGCCCGACTACAGCCTCTCGGAATCCGAGAACGACGACGACGTCGACGGCGACGAGGAAGAGGAGGAGGAGGAAACTGACGAGGGTGAATCGGAAATCGCCAAAGAACTCGAGAAAGCCGCTGCTCGCGAAAAGCTCGAATCAGCCCGAGAAACATCGGGCAATTCGAACGCATCGGGCAGCAGCTCGTCCGGCAGTAGCTCCTTACCGCACTCGTTCAGCGTCGAGGAAATTCAAAAGGTCAGGACCCAGCTGAAATCATCCAAGAGTCATCCGAACGAGTTTTTGTTGAGCCAACAGACTCAACAGCTCGTGGAGGACGGTGACAACAGCTCGAGCGGCGTGAGTTCCGATCAGGACGTGCCCGTTGGACCGCCAACCGGCTTCGACGATACCAACAGAAACGACAACGTTCCCCAGTCGAACATCACCGCCGCCGCCGCAGCCGCCGACAAGGAAAACAACAATCCAAAGAGGACGAATTACAGCAGCGGCATGCTGACGAGGCACGCCGTTAGCCTCGCACAATTACCACCGCCGATCGAGGCCGACGCCGAGGAACAAAACAACGATCTATTCGTACCCCCACCACCGGAATTCAACGCGGGACCCTCAGCGAGCAGCAACGGCGCCGAAAACGAGCTCGTATTCGCCCCACCACCGCAATTTTGCGACACTCGACAGCAGCAATCGCAAAATCGCGTCAAAATCATCGGCGCGATACCGAAGGTCGGCGGTAATCAGGTCAAGCCACCGACCGGCCGATTGCACAGCCAGTAGATGCGAAACGTCGCGACCGACATTCGTTGTCCATCCGTCTTTCTCTCTCTCTATCTTCGTTTCAGCTCTGTCGCAAGATTTGAAGATACGCTGAGGAGAGATCGGTCGTGAAGATCCGCGCGTCATTCGCGATTGAGACATTCGTCGTTCTTGGCGATACTGACGAACTGTTGTTGCGATGCGCCCTGCAATTGACAACCGCGTGGCACTTATTCGCGTGGCCGAAACGATCGCGGCGAGAGACAGCGAATTGGCGATAAGTTTTAAATCCGGGGACAGACGTAATATTTCGAATATATCGGTCGTAGTTCTAAGTCATAGCAAGAGAGAGAGAGAACGAGCGCGAATGAACGACGGGAGTAGTAAAGATGTGAACGTATGAGCGAGAGAGAGAGAGAATCTACATGTACGATTTGTTTTACATGTTTCTATATTCGTCTATGACGTGTGTTTGATATTTTTTTTTCTCAAAAAAACAAATCGGTAATCAACAGATGGTGGCATAAGAAAATCAGTCACGTGAACAAACCCTGGCACGAACACGGCGCAAGACTTTTTC
This sequence comes from Ophion slaviceki, assembly GCA_944452715.1. NCBI lineage: Eukaryota > Metazoa > Arthropoda > Insecta > Hymenoptera > Ichneumonidae > Ophion > Ophion slaviceki. The sequence goes on along the minus strand of OX101785.1, from coordinate 3,508,929 downwards.
GAAGGCCTGCTTCGACGACAGTGGCAACGTTCGGAGAATCGCTCGTGCGTCACGTGACAAATGATTGTTACGTACGACGTAAAAAAAAACACAGTACACGTCATCGACCTCGAAGAGTTAATTTCCATAGAACTCTTAATTTAATGTCGCGTATCTATAATCATATTCGCACACGCGCTTATGCGCGTGTATGCGTGAGTGTGCGTGTGTCCATAATATCACGCAAAGAAAAACGGTGTCAAAGTGCGCCCAAGACCTGATGACACGTTTCAACTTGGTATCCGACTGATTATACAATTACACGTATATAATGAGAGAGGACATCAAGGGTAGGAGGGTCCGGAAACGTCGAGGCAGACGGTACAAACGGAAGCGAAAAACACGAAAGGTCGAAGCGCAACCTACCTACGTTTAAGTTCTTCTTGTGACTAGACTACTACTGCTCAAAAGCCTAATTACGCAAAGCTACTCACAAAGTCATTAGAGATTGTTTCTAGTTTTAATAACGGATAATTATACTATATAACTGTGCGTGAAAAGCGAAGAGTAGAAGAAGAACAACATTCCGATACTCGCGAGTAGAAGTTGAATTTCGTATGCACTGTTATAGGCTGAACGAAAGATGGGAAGAAAAAAGAAGTCGAAGAGGCAAGGAGTTCGACAAACGAAAGAAATAGTACTACTCGATAATTTTCGTCTTGTAAGATAGAGACCGTATTCCTTCCATTCTTGATGACCGGACCACTTCGGGAGATCGCGAGGTTTCGCACTTTTTCATATTGTTAACAAAATGAAGCAAAACAAAATGGAGCGAGAATAAAAAAAAAACTGGAAAAAGCAATACAAAAGTTGACCCGAAAAATGGGTCTTTTTCACGCAAGATCGCGAACACAAAGTTTTGTGATACTCTGGCATTAAAACGTTTCTCGTAGCTTCCCTCTGCGTATGTTGCGAACATATTATATTTGTTTATTTGTTTTTTTTTTCCGCGTTTGTTTCTTAACTTGTACATAGGCGACGCGTCCTCGTAAGTGTCTGTAATCGGTGATGATCGAGTGACGCTCTTGTCGAATCGCTAAAGAGAGAAACACACGTACACACCTCGAAACCTCTCGTTTCCTCGCTAACAGTGCTATATATTGTAAATATATAATAACGAATACCATTGCTACATATATTGAGACATCAATTGAATTAACGCGATTGAGTTTTTATTATTATCGGAGCTGGAGGATACGGTAATATTAAGCGTCTCTCCGTGTGAACGACGTCCTTCCTAATGATTCGTTCTATATGCCTTCGCAAATTATTAAAGACAACAAAAATCATTTAACAATGAAGTATGAGTATTACGTCACCGCGTATTCGGCTCGTCGAATCGCTCGCTCGACCGACGAACACCCGAAAGCAAAATAAATATGAGAGACACGATACGGAAGAATAAAAGAAAATGACAAATTGATACGCAAGAGTGAAATTTATGACGCAGTCGTCAACCACAACGCGTTCCTGTCCGACCAACTGCCGGTTTCGTTCACGTTGTTGGGGATCATCGTATTTCGACGATCCCTGGAAATATCAAACTTACGATTGTTATAATTAGGAGCCTTCGAGAGAGAGATGAACTTGTAGAGCAATTTCTGCCATCAACTAATAGGACCAAAGCATCAAATATCCTATATCAGTAAACAAAATAAGTCGTCATCCCATCATTGAGCTTTCTTCGTGTTCCTTTCTTTCCTTTAACGCAAAGTTCCCGACGAAAAAAAGAAAAGGCATTTGAGGGATCGATTGTACGGGTGTGACCGCGACGAGCCTGATACGTCGGTGAAGACTGTAGTTACGACATTCCTGCCAAAAGTAATATAATTAATGATTAATATATCGAAATTTATACGAGAGATAGTACACGCGGCCGTGAATCGTGGCCGTGCGTAAATTTCGTACATTATAAAATACCGTATATTTACGATCGTGTGCCCACTGTGCAGTTTAGCAAGCTCTAACTTTGTAACGTTGCGTTATTATCGTCAAATTCACGTCGGGTACACGGGCGATTTTCTTGCCGCGAGGAGACCCGATAAATTTTTTTTGTTGCCAATTGTGAAAAAGAAGAAAAAATAATAACTCTGACAAGTTCTCGTAATTGAATCACATCGTTCGAAATTGTATCAGCAATTGACGGGCTCGCTGGAGTTCTTTTTTTACCCTGCACCTTCAACTACGAGTTTCGACGAACGACAAGCCGGTGCCGTAGAAATTTGTGTACCGGCAAATCAGTCGTATTTCCTCCCCGTATAGAGCTCAGTAACTACGCGATAAACGAAACAGACGCAAACGCACGGCAACATATTGGGGAAGAAAGAAAAATCACGTAATCGTTTGTACTGTATTTAATGACTAAAGAAACGTAAAGTTATCGATGATGATGAATTTCATCAGTTTGAGGGGTCAGGCTACTGTGAAGACCCGAAAATCAGGGTTATTTGAAAAAAAAAAATAATTTTTAAGGTGTAAGTAAAATGATGGAAAAATCGTTTGGACATTTATTTGTATGTACATTGATGAAGTTGTGTACCAAATTTCATTAAAAAATATTAATAATTAAAGAAGTTATAAACAATCTCGTGAAAGATCTTTGGACGTGAGAGGCCCACGGTGTACTTGATTTTGGCCACGCGGTTGATCTGAAACGAAAAAACGTGTTTAAAAAAAATAATAACAGTGTTTCAATCATGAAAAAAATTGGTATTAATTGGTACTAATGAAAAAAATGTTACGAAGGAAAACGTCGGTCAAGACTAAATAACTATTGCACTGAATGAGTGTACTAAATTTCACGTGAAGTCGTTCATTAGATGTCGAGAAATCGTGTACACCGTTTCGAGAAACATAGTTTTGAGGACCTTTCTCTTCAATTTGAGTTGCCTCAAGCGACGAACGAGAGTTTTGACATTTTCATGTAACGCCTTCAGTCGATACACCGTAGATTGATCACGCAAGCACTTTTTTTCGTCGGAACTACCCGTAAAAATATTTAAAACAGAACATATATATATAAATACACACACGATAAAAAGTATATTATATATGGGACATTCCGCGCTATTTCACCTAGCCCGTCACCCCGACCATTCTTGGTTTTCCTGATTTTTTGGTTGTAAAATTGTATGAAAAAAAAAATCCACATCAATCTTTAGATTTTTATCTCTCCTGTTATAGGAGTTATAATTTTCCAAAACATGTCGACTTCGGAAGTTTTGGAAACGTTTAAACGTTGACAACTCCTGAACCAATTGAGATATCCACAAATGTCGCTATATAGATTTTTTCATTTTGAAGTATATTTTCGTTAAAAAATATGCAAAAATTATGGATTATCAATGTCAACGTTTTTTTTGCTTCTAAAGTGAAAACTATATTTTTCAAAGATGATTGCCTTTTGTTATTTTTTTTAAATCTGAAATAGTGTGACTCATTCTAAGATTTTTATCATTTTAATCTCCAATAATGCTATAAATGATTTTATGATTTCCAATTCGGCTTTCACAGGCCTGAAACGGTTTATTTTTACTTTGTTCTGAATTTATCGAAAAAAATATTTTTTATTCAAAATCTTTTTTTTTCGTTAAATTCCGCACAAATGAAAAATAAAGCGTTTCAGGCCTGTCGAAGCCGAATTGAAAATCACGAAATCATTAATAGCATTATTGAAGATTAAAATGATAAAAATCTTCTAAAAAAATGATTAATTCGAAAACAAGTAGAAGGAAAAATGGGCCCACGATGAGACTAGGCTTAAAAATCATATCACTCTATTTGAGCATTTTTTGAAAAAAATAACAAAAGGCAATCATCTTTTTAAAAAATAGTTTTCACTTTGGAAACAAAAAAAAACGTCGGTATTGGTAATTCATAATCTTTTCATATTTTTAACGGAAGTATGCTTCAAAATGAAAAAATTATATAGTAACATTTGTGGATATTTCAATTAGTGCAGGAGTTATCAGCGTTTGAACGTTTCCAAAACTTCCGAAAGATTTTTTCGGAAAATTATAATTCCCAAAAGAAAAGAGATAAAAATCTAAAAATTGGTGTGGATATTCCTTTCATAGGGTACAATTTTACGAACAAAAAAATCAGGAAAACCAAAAATGGTCGGAGTCAGGGGCGAGGTGAAATGGTGTGGAATGCCCCATACACAAAACGTGAAGTTATTCTTTGTATATGCATGCGACAGGGATGAAGTTTGCATTGTAGGAGTACAACAAAAGTTCTTTTTCATTTCTTATTTTTTTGTCATTATTCAAAATCATCTTTTACAGACTTAGGATGCAGATAGATAAATGAGGATCCTCAAGAATGTTTACGCTGTTCTCGTAGCTTTGATCTACCCAAGGAAATTTTGGGAGTAGATTAAAAATAAAATTTCGTTGCATTCCAACGATACAAACGTTATCGTCATTGCGTACATATGTGCATATAATTTAATACGGTGCGAATATGGTGTCGCGTTGCATTGGAGCGACAATCAACGGCGGCCGACATTATTGCACTAAGAACGACTGAAACTTGGAATGATACGAAGAAAACAGTAATTATTTTGTTACGGGGTTAGGCTACTGTTACCACCCAATAATCAGGGTTATTGAAAAAAATCTAATTCCGAACGAATAAGTAAGATGATTGAAAAATCGCTTGGACATTTATTTGTATGTACATCAACAAAGTTATGTACTAAATTTCATAAAAAAGTATTAATAATTTAAAAAGTTATAAACAATCTCGTAAAGGGTCTTTGAACGTAGGGGGCTCAACGGTGTACTTGATGTTGGCCACCAGTTGATCTGGAACAAAAAAAAAACATATTTTTCTCAAAATAAACAATATTGGCGGAGACTTGGCAAAGCTTTTTTATCGTGTTTCAATCGTCAGAAAAAATCGATTTTTTTCTCTCGATTTTTCGAGAAAAAAGTACATTATTGTTAATAACTAATGAAAAAAAATGTTAAGAAAAACGTCGGTCAAGATTAAACTACTATTACACTGAATAAGTCTGCCAAATTTCAAGTAAACCCGTTCATTAGACGTTGTGAAATCTTGTACACCATTTTGAGAAACATAGTTTTGAGTAAAACGCGTTTAAAGTTTTACCACTAGTTTTATCATTTTAATCATAAGTTTACCTGCAATCTATAATTCCTACACCATATGTTGGACCTTCCTCTTCAATTTGAGTTGCCTGCAGCGGGAAACTATTTTTTGAAATTTTCGCAGTAGCCTAACTCCTTAAATGTAACCCACGATCGTTGATAATTCCCCCATTGCGCAATAGAATGATTATTGTGGATCGTGATCTACCAATCGTCATTCCTGACCCACACAATCATATCTAACATTCTAATTGATATTATAGGATCACAGTGTCTTTTGTATTATCATTATTGTATACCGTAAGTCACGAGGTCACAAGTCACAAATCTTTCGAAGATAAATGATAACCGATAGCGTTCAATTATAACAATTCCTTCCTATGGCATGTTTTTTATTTACTTTGTTTCCGTTGTCGCGTTCAATGTTCCCTCATGGCCTCATGTGACCCAGGCCTATGCGGGAACATCCGACACATCCACGTACTTTTCCATAGACTTCAAGTGGCTCAAGAGCATATCCTCGCGAGGCCCGAGCGCTACGAACAGCCAAGCCAGAACTGCGAGGCTGTCCTTCGCGACGGTGAGATTCCGCCAAATAGTGAGATCTTCTTCACTGATGATGCCGGTCGAATTCTGAAAGTGAACATCGGAGTGTTCTACACGCTGCAAATTGCCACTCCTCAAAACCGATGCAAGAGTTGGTACGTTTGATATATACGTATACAGAGTATCCACGTACATTCTCCGTTGCAGTTATATTTCGCGTGTAACCGAGCAGCGACACGTTGTCGTCAACGGAGAGACTGGCTTGGTGCAAAGAAAACGTCGCCAAGTAAAGCGGTATCGCTAGGAACGATTTCCAATGCTCGAGGTAAATTTCACGAAAGTGCTCGATATTCAAATGCGCCAAGTCGAATCTGCAGTTATTATGAGGTTTTGGAAAAACGATGGTAATGGTGAAGTTTACATTATTTCGACCATACTCGTTACAGTGCGCGGTCTTACATACAGGTCTGGAAACTCCAGCGTTTTTGAGTGGTGGAGATCACCGTTAGTGAAGTACAAACTTAGTTCTTCGTTTATCCGCTAGGAGCGCCGTCACGTAAGGGTCTTGAAGATATAAATATGTATACAGCAATGGATAACCTCCTCAACGTCTCTGAATCGTGTTTTCGTGAATATTTTCAAGAGTAATATGATTGGGAAATGCTTCGGCTTTTTTTTTTTACTACTGATCATTAATGACATTTGTAAACATCAAGCGAGAGCACCCGACTTTTGAGACAATAAAATATAATATATTCTAGTGCAAATGTGTCGCGACGTCTTCAGCACTTGAATACTCAGAATTGCGACTTCCCATTTTCAATGCAATCCTTCATCCTGCGGAACTTTAAACCCTGAAGACTTTACACTATCGTTTTTAAAACTTTTCCAACAGTTCGGTACGATGCGCGTTTCAGGCATTTTCTGAATTGAATAGATCGTTCATTTTCTTTCGACACTACAGCGGATGACGGAAACACGATTCAAATATTGAGGAAGATTGCTGTATATCTATGTCTACAAGACCCTTACGTGACGGTGCTCCTAGTGGATAGATAAGGAACTAAATTTGTGCCTCACCAACGGTGACACTTCACACCATTCAAAAACGCCGGAGTTTACAGACCTGTGTGTAAGACCGTGGTACAACGAGAAGAAAAAATCGTGGCGCCACCAGTCACTTCCTACCGCGGTCTTACATACAGGTCTGAAAACTCCTAGGGTGGGGAGTGACTCAGATAATGAGGCAAACGCACAGTTCTCGCTCATGCCACCCGAGGCGCTGCAAGGTGGAAGTTAGCCAATCAAACGCAGGTCTGGACAGCTATGCAAAGGCGCAGATTTTTCGAAATACAATTTCAATGGATACACTAATAGAAAGTCCTCAGAAGGCGTAAGAAGTGTAGAAAAGTGTAGCCAAAATGTGCAGACTCAATATTCGTAAGAGCGATATAAATAGAAAATGATTGACTATTTTTTCACTCCTGAACCTCCGGGCAGAATGAGAATTATTATTACAGTAGACTGTATTTCTCGTATGTTCGAACTTCTGTAATATTTTTATTTGGTCTTCCGCCATTTGAGTAGAGGGGTATGAACAAATTTGTGCGATCTAAATTTTTGTTCCTTATAATTAATGTTTATTCTTAGTATATTGCATTCCTTGTTTATTTCTACAACTTTTATTTTTGCTTTTGCTTTTTAACAATGTTAATAAGAACCTGAAAATAAATATAATGGAAGAGGAATAAAAAAAGAGAAATGAACGCATTGTGTATGTTTAAAAGGCACCGTTTTCATTGATTTGTCAATTTGGCGAGTTTGTTGTTCACAAAAAATAGTTTTTGCCGTTTTTGGTTTTGTTGATAGGCAAACTGGCGTATCCTCAATCAAATATAATAAAATATAGCGAAGGATAAGGCCGGGTTCACACTATGCGGTTTTACCGGAGCATTTCAGGTAGTTCATATTTCTAGAAGCGTTGTGAACACGTGTACTGGCTGTCAGGATGTTATTTTTCCATTGCTGTATATCTATCAGAGTTGAGCGTAATTGTATTTATAAATATGAATACGAATTTATTCACATCGTGATTTTCATGTGAATATAAATACAAATTTATTCATACTTCACTTATTTGTATTCACATGCACGCATACAAATAAATTCACAAAAAATTGTGAATATTCACAAAAATGTGTCTATTTACAAAAATACTGTGAATTAAAAAAAATTCACATCCAAATCTGTGAATGCAAATGTATTCACAAAAAATTGTGAATACAAAAAAAATCACAAAATAAGTTGTGATTTTTTTCGTATTTAAGACACATTAAAATCAAATTCACAATAATTAGATTAAAATTTACACCAAAAGTGAGTTCTTACGTACTTTGAGAGAAAACATTGCGTCGAGCAAATACATTGTGACGAGTTAAACCTTGTGTTCAGTTCAACACAATGTTTTCTCACGATGTTTTTTCTAAATACGTAAGAACTCACTTGTGGTATAAATTTTAATATAATTGTCGTAAATTCGATTTTAATTTTCTTCAACTTGAGGAAATTCACAACGCATTTTGTGAATTTTTTCATATTTATAATGTAATATTTGAAACTCACAACTCTTTTTGCAAAAATTTATTTGCCTCGACGCAATGTTTTCTCTCAAAATACGTGAGAACTCACGTTTGGCGTAAATTTTAATCTAATCATTGTGAATTTGATTTTAATTTCTCTTAAATACGAAAAAATTCACAACTTTGTGATTTTTTTTGTATTTACAATTTTTTGTGAATATTCACAATTTTTTCTGTGAATTTATTTGTATGTTCAGAATATTTGTGAATACAATTGTATTTGGATGCATGCATACGAATACAAATAAATTCGTATATATATTCACTTGAAAATCGCGATGTGAATAAATTCGTATTCGTATTTATAAATAGAATTACGCCCAACTCTGATATATATATCTACAAGACTACTTCTACTTGACAGCGCTTCCAGTGGATAAATGAGGAACTACGTTTTTCTCTCACAAACGATTACACTTTCCATCATGCAAAAACGCCGGAGTTTCCAGACCTGTATGTAAGACCGTGTACAGACCACGCGAAGTTACTGTCGCGTTACATTTTAAAAGTACAAGCATTACTCCTACCTGTCGAACACCGAGATCACACACATGGTAACGAGATACGAAAACGTGTTCGTGTAATATTCCGAAACTAGGCAATAATCCTCGAAGAAGTCGACGTTCGGCCGGAAAAACGTTTGAATCTGCGACAAATGAAAGATTCGATTGAACCGATAGTGAAAGATTTTCACGAAAGATGGAGTCACTGCTCACCAATATAAAATGCATCAGTGCCATTCCAGCCAAAAGTCCTTGATGCACGAATCCAGTGCTGTTCCAAATTTGTTGCGCCACAATGGCAACTTTAATCGGATACAGAGGCGGCCCCTTGTCCCTCGGAAGCCGATGTCCAAAAAGACCGTAGCCTCGATCTTTCGGGATCTTGAAAACGCTAAAACCGTTTCTTCCTTGTACGTAAATTCTATCGGTCGTAAGCTCCGCCAACGGTGGAGCTTCCTCGTAACGCGGTTTTGAATTTTCTTGTGCCTTTCTCAGTATTTCCGTAATCGGCAATTCTTTATCCTCGTTATCCGTTTTAACCGAGCTATCGCCCTTCGATCTGTGCCTTTTTCGACGTTTTTTCCGCGCAACATTGGACCGTGATCTTTTCGTTATCGTTCGTGAAAGATCGCGCTCGGAGGATCGACCATCCTCGTCGTAAGCGTCCTCGTCCTCGGTTCTGTTGGAATCCACACCAGCGCGAACCTTTTCCCTGCGTTTTTTCTTCTTTTTTCGTCTCGTCTCTTTTTTCGAAATCTCGTCGTTGTAATCAGGACTCTCGCCGCGTATTTCCGTGCCCCTCGCGCTCACCAAAAAATCCTCAACTTTGCGTACTGCATCGAGGATTTTGATTTTTTCGTTGTTCTGGACTGACTCGTATTTCGTGTACGTCGCAGCGGAGTCTCGTTCGTCCTCGTTTTCCGAATCGTCGGAAGTTCTTGGCTTCAAACTCTGTCGTCTGCTACTTCTCACCGACGAGCCCGAAATCGTCCGCGATCTGCTCTTCAACGGAGTACTCGCGCTCTTCGGCTGGTCCGATGCTTCGTTCTCGCAACTGTACACAGAGTCTTGATCCTTGTCCGTTTCGAGAGGGGATCGCACATCGCTCTGTCTCGAATGCCTGCGAACCCGCGATCTTTTGTCCCTGCCCATTCTTCTTTTCTCACCCCCGTTGACGCACGGATCCAATTTATTCTCTTCGAATCACTCGATGTCGCGGTTGTGCCCGTAAACAGCAGCGAGTGGAGCGCATTTGACGTTTGGAGAGTGAACTTACCCCACGTGGGGCCTCCATAGCAACGAGTCTGACAATTTGTTGTGTTAAGGAAAACGCTGAGGGAATATCGATCGTGCGACATTTTCACTTCTGGTTTTTCTATTCTCGTTACTTTCTACCAGTCATTCTTTTGTGGAAACTTTCCAAAAATGCAACGAAACTTTTTTTAAAATTAAATGAACGATGTAACATTTTTAGTTAAGGGGTTAGGCTACTCTGGCAACCCGAAAATCAGGGTTATGTGAAAAAAATTATTTTGAAGGAATAAGCTGATTGAAAAATGGTTTGGACATTTATTTGTATGTACATTAAGGTTGTTATGGGGTTTAGCCGTCGGGGGTGAAGTACGGGGGGGGGCACCCTATGCTTATGCACGGAGCCGATTGACTGTTAACAACTGTTAGCTTTCAAATAATCGTCATATTAAACATACGTTTTCGAACTATTGTTCTACATCTAGTTGTAAAAAATATGCATTTTTGAACATTCGGTGATTACATTAAGTGTTTTCATTACTTTGTATAATTATTTAAGTTTTTCTCGCTAAATTGACGCAAAACGAATTGGCAACATCGTGAATCGTGGTATATCATAATGCCCAGTTGACAGAAGTGTCGCGAAGACATATGCGCCCCGGTCGTAATCAATATCGGCCCAAGGAGGTGTCAAAAATGAATATCGGTCGGAGTAAAAAAAAATTCCGCTGGAAAGAAAAAGTGTGTACTAAAGCTGTCTATAATCTCGAAAAAATCGAAAACTAATAATTTCCAAATATTAAAAAAAAAATTTATGTATGAAAAAAAAATCCGCGTTATCTTGTCTTTGTCTAGAAATGTCTAGAAATATATAATTTCTGAACATAGTTATCAAATTAATATTAAGTTATTATTACTAATTAAGATAAGAAGTACCAATAATATTCGTTGTTAATTATCCTGACCGAGTAATTTGAGGTTCCCGGGCATAATTACCGAATACCGATAAGATAGGTAGCATTTGTGCGGTCTACGACGTTGCCATGATTGTACAGTCTAATATTTTGTATGCTTGATTTTCGCTAAAATTCGCTGCCACAAACATTAATAATTTTATAACGGTACTGTGAATCCTCATTTTCACGGTACCAAGGGTTAATCCGATAATTGAACCGTACCTATTTTTTCAGCCCCGTGGTAACATTCACTTAGCAGATATTAACAATATACTGAAAAATGATCGGGAGTTTTCCATAAGCGTAATGTAATTAGCCCACGAAATACGTCGAGTTATCGATTTTTTTCTAAAAAACGGTATTGTGGATCATATTCAAACTGCACAAGATGATCAGCAAAGAGGTTGTAAAGATCCAGAAAAAAATTCATCTCGGTGGTAATCTATTGACTTAACCCCACAACAACCTTAACCCCTTGAATTCCCGACGAGTAGACTCGGTCGACAACACAAGCCCCTGGTATATCGGCAACGGCATTGACCGGTGCCTCCATCTTCCCGGAATCTGGTGTACCAGGCCTAGTGACTTCAGTTTCCTCTTCTGTCAAACGGTAAAATGACATTTTGAATCCTTTCCCTCCAATAAAACGCTTACCAAGTCCTAATATTTTAAAAATATTGAAAAGGCTATCCGAAATGTATTGATGAAGCAAATTCAAAGAATGTGCAACAATTGTACGATCGACAGTTCTCCCGATTGGCAGAAGAAGAAAAAAACTAGAAACGACGAAGTTTCTCGGCTAAGTTCAAAGCGCCAGCGTTTCTCTTCGATCTAGAAGGCAGTGACGGTTTTCCAACCATTGTGCGGATTTTTGGGCTATCGTCGGGTTATCGAATTTGCGCAAAATACAAAACTAACGAACAATGGCAGCGATAAGCTTGTTGAATCCGAAAGCCGAATTCGCCAGGGCGGCACAGGCACTCGCCGTCAATATTTCCGCAGCGAAGGGCATTCAAGATGTGATGAAAACCAATTTGGGCCCGAGAGGCACCATGAAGATGTAAGAATTCACGTGTTTTCTCGCCGCTTGTGATTTGATTATTTTAACGTTACTAAGAATTCTCACCCACCGAATTATCCGATTCCCGTAATAAATACGATTTATCCTCAAAATCGATTTTTTTTTCTTCCGATCCGATCAATTTTATCGGCTTCGTCGATGACACAAAAATTGTCCTTATAAGGAAACGCCATGCTAACACGCCTTGTACCGGTCTCCATGACGCTATCCACCATTCTCGAACTGTGGGAGAAAAAAAATGAAACATGATTTCTTACTCGAATTGCAGCTGGTTGGGACAATTGGAGTTAAAAAAACAACATAACATAAATTCATTGTTGTTCACTGAGCTATTGAACTATCTTATTTCAAAATTCTCGTACTTCATTTTCTTTCCAATGTTTTGTCCCATGCGCTTTCTCGCTTTTACATTGACCGTGCGTCCCTAATGACTATTCCATTTTGTGCGAAGAAGTAAAACGCTTGAATTGCCTTAAAGGTTGGTATCGGGCGCCGGTGACATAAAGATCACAAAGGACGGCAACGTGCTCTTGCACGAGATGCAAATTCAGCATCCGACGGCGTCGCTGATAGCGCGCGCGTCCACCGCTCAGGACGACATGACAGGGGACGGGACAACGAGTACGGTTCTGGTGATCGGCGAGTTACTGAAGCAGGCGGATCTCTACATATCCGAAGGGCTCCATCCGAGAGTATTGACGGACGGTTTCGAGCTCGCGAGAGCAAAAACCATAGAGATTCTGGATTCCCTGAAGATTCCCATCGAGATCACCAAGGAAGCCCTACTGGACGTCGCCAGAACGTCCCTGAGAACTAAAATTCATCCCAAACTCGCCGACAAACTGACGGAGGTTTGCGTCGACGCCGTATTGGCGATAAGACAGGGCGACGCAGCCATAGATCTCCACATGGTCGAGATGATGGAAATGCAGCACAGAACGGCCGCCGATAGTACGCTCATTCGCGGTATCGTCATGGATCACGGTTCTCGTCATCCGGACATGCCCAAGAAGCTCGAGAACGCTTACATTCTCACGTGCAACGTGAGCCTCGAGTACGAGAAGAGCGAGGTGAACAGCGGTTTCTTCTACAAAACGGCGGAGGAGCGTGAGAAGTTGGTAGCCGCAGAGCGCGAATTCATCGACAATCGCGTCAGAAAGATCATCGAACTGAAGAAGAAGCTTTGCGACGGTACCGACAAATCCTTCGTCGTTCTCAACCAAAAGGGCATCGATCCGCCGGCTCTCGACATGCTGGCCAAGGAAAATATAATGGCTCTGCGTCGTACTAAACGACGAAACATGGAGCGTCTCGCTCTCGCCTGTGGCGGTATGGCCATGAATTCCGTCGACGATCTGCAGGAAGAACATCTGGGATGGGCCGGAGTTGTTTACGAGCACGTACTCGTAAGTTCGATCTATTTTCTACTAAGGGGCTTCATCTATCTAAAGGCCCGAAAAAAATCGGCAAATTACGATTTTTTATTCTCGGGAACGGTTGGTGAAAAAGAAACGCATTTTTTTCAACGCGAAGGTACATATATTGAGAGCCTTTAAAAAAATACAGTAAATTTTTTTCGCCACATTTGGCAGTGGACACCACCAACCGAAATCTGAAAACCGAACGGGTTGTTTAAGTTAACAATAAATACGAGTCGTTGAGTTTTTAAATCATTTTTTTGGCAACGTGGCAACGAATTGAAAGTCGGGCATACAAAATCTATGAAAAAAGTCGTAATTTTCACGTCACTATTAAAAAATGAAGATCGATTTTTAAAAAAAGTGTAATCGTCAACGACCTTCAAATGTTTCTCATCGTATCTCCTGCATATTTTAAAACAATTCACCAAGCGGTTCTCGAGATATGTTCACCGACTTAAATGAAAAGTCTCGAGAAAAACGCGTTTAAAATTTGAAGGATGTTGCTGCTCGCCCGGCCGACTGTTAGAAGCTGTAGCTCACTCAGTTTCATGAATACTTCAATGAAATTTTCAGAAAATATAGCTAAATGTAATACTAGAATAACAAGTATTTTTGGAAAATGCATTTTTTTACCCAATGTAACCCGTTAAAATTGAGGTTCGTTTTTTTTTTCGATACTGCGAAATACGCGGATGATGACTTCATCATTCCCCAGGGCGAGACGAAGTACACGTTTGTCGAGGAATGCAAGAAGCCAAATTCCGTGACGGTTCTGCTCAAGGTAAACTTATTAGCCCCGCGCATATTTACGTTTTTACGTTTGGGCGATTGCGAACCGATCGGTTTTTTTTTCTTCGTTTCTTCTCAGGGACCGAACAAATACACGTTGGTCCAACTGAAGGATGCCGTCCGCGATGGATTGAGAGCGGTGAAGAACGCGATTGACGATCGCGCCGTTATTCCTGGAGCCGGTGCTTTCGAAGTCGCTGCGAGCCGGGCTCTCGGGCGTTACAAAGAGGAAGTCAAGGGCAAACAGAGACTCGGCGTTCAAGCGTACGCGGAAGCGTTGCTCGTCATCCCGAAGACTCTCGGTTAGAGACGATCCATTTGACAAAAAACCTCGAATCGGAGAACTTGGACTTGAAATTTTTGACTATCGTGGTGAATTTTTGTTCGTTTGCAGCTGTGAACAGCGGCTTCGATGCTCAGTACACGATCGTGAAGCTGATCGAGGAGGGTGTTGCACTCGGTGAACCGGTTGGCTTGGATATCGCATCCGGTGAAGCATTGAAACCTAAAGACTTCGGTATTTACGACAATTACGTCGTCAAGAAACAGATAATCAATTCCTGGTATGTTGATCCTAAGATTAATCATTTCATTATTTACCATAACTATACACAGGCTATTTATCACCATTGAATGTGATTTTTTTTCGCGATACTTGGCGAACCGCACACTGGTGTTTAAAATCTTATCGCCACATGTTTGGAGTTCGTTACGAAAGTTGACACGATGATTGTTTTGTTGCAGCACCGTCATCGCCAGCAACCTACTTCTCGTCGACGAGATCATGAGAGCCGGTCTCTCATCCCTGAAGTAATGTTCCATCCGGAGCAAAACTTACTTAACTAATAATACTTTTTTGCATCTTTGTTAATGATCAATATCACGATCGTACACCCGCCAACTACGTATTTCTCTTCGTCATTCGAATTTATTTCGCTCAAGTACATTCTTGTAATGCTCTGTCGCTTGCGAATAACAATAAAAAGTTTATTACAAAGAAAAGGGTTTAAAAAAGTCGACTTCGGGGTCTTTCGGCAAAAATGACAATCTTCAAATTTTCATCACGTATGAAAGCTTTTATAAAAATCAAAAATATTTATTACTTTATGATACACAGTATGTACACTTTACACGACGACGATCCGTCCAACGTTCTACAGGACTCTTTTTCAGTCTTGTTTTTTGTTGTTTTAGTTATTCTTTCTTTCCGCCGGAAGCGGTATTTTGGATATCCCACGAATTATCCGCGTATCCACATTACGAACGCTAATTCGAGTTTATAAGTTGAGTATGACGGATACTGCGTAAACGGACATGACAAAATATCCGAATATCATCTGGGTTTCTCATCGAAGTCAATCACGTGATTTGACTGGGTCTCTGTTTGATCAATCTTATTCTACGTACAGTACACCTGAAACATGCGCGCTAGGGTGCTTAAAAAAATAATCGTTTATCCGTTGGTTGCAACAAAAAAATTAAAAACGAATATGTTTATCTTTCGATAATGCGTGTACTGTTCCGGAAACTGTGGTCCTTTGGTTTTTGTGTTCACGGGAAAATTGTGAAATCGCCTTAAATTTAATTTAATCGATGACTACGCTACAGCGAATTAGCCTACGATTTTTCTTAAGTTCATCAACTTATATGCTATTGGAAATAATTTAATAAAGCACTGCGCCAGCAAGCACTCTGTCGAAGTTAGGCTATTCAATGGGAAAATAAAAGACACAACGTGACGTAAGATTCTGAAACTTGACGAATCGTTTTTTTCCCCAGATCTATTCCCCGAACGTAAAAAAAAGCGCGAGCTCTACGCGTCTTTAGAAGCGTCAAAGTTTCTGGACTCGCGTTTGAATTTCTCGATTACGATGCACGGTTCTATATCGATGAGTTGCGCGAGTGCCAGACAAGTGAGTTTCATTCGTCGTCCACCGCTCAGAGTAATATAAGTATTGATATTGGCCAAATTGACAGGAAGGATAGGTTTGCCGTAGTACGAAATACTTCGCTCTTTCTTGACGTCTTCTTTGGACTCCCCCTCTTCGTACGTGGCGAATCTTATTCCCGGCGGATATCTGGGCAGAGGATTGGTGGATTTTCTCGCCACGGCTCTGACATCCGTAGGTTTCGGTTGTATCGCCGTTACTATTGACTTTGTCGTTGATTTTCTCGCGACGCCGCAGTTCTTCCAAGTATTGTCCAACGCCGAGCGTGCGACGGTCTCGAAGCTGTTGCGTTCCTGATTGCCGTCGTTGCGCCATTTCACGCGTGCCATCATTTTCTCGATGTTCGTTTTGAATCCTTCGATTTTCGAGACTTCGCTCGGATGAGCTTGAGTATTGTGCATGATACCGATGCTCACGTCGCGAAAAGTTTTCCCGCAACGTTTGCATATAACGCTGTCGACGTGTTTCTCAAGGTGTTTCTCCATGGTGGCTCTCGAGGTTGTTCTGAATGGGCATTCGGGGCATTCGTTGCCGGGTGTCTCGTTGGGGCTGTTGTCCTGGCGCTTGAAGCTCGCCACCAAGTGCGAGTGTAGCAGACTGTGATGAACTTTCGCATCCGCTTCGGTGTCGCATACCTCTTTGCACCATTGGCACACCCAGCCGAGTTGTTGTTGCAACGGTATCTCGACGAATTTAACGGCTTTCGAGGGATGCTTCTTGCGCGAGTGTAGTCTGATCTGAGCGGCCGTTCCTCTCTTCGGACAGTAGCCACATCTCAGGCTACTTTTACCCGTGTTCGAGGGTATCTCCTTGTAACGGAAGGGCAAACCGGTCTTTTGCGAGCTCCCGTCGGACGGCATCTTCGTTGTACTCCGATGTACCAGTTTCCAATGATCCTTCACACCGTCGAACGTCGTATTCCCCGAATCACAGTAGAAACAGGAATAAATCATATCGGTCTTGGGCACTATGAAGGAGCCCAAAGTCCCCGAGGTTGACGCTGCCACCCCGTAATCGTCGTAATTTTCGCCGGCTTCTTCCTTGCTCTCGTCGCTCTTGTCGATCGCGGATTTTCCGGCAACAGCCACCTCGCCGTTGCCCACTTTCCAATCGAGGTCCGCGTGATTGATCTCCGAATGCTGCCAGAGCTCGGTCTGCGTGCGTGCCGCGTACGTACAGTAAGCGCACTTGTGATCCTTCGGCGCTGCGTGTCTTCTCATGTGTACCGTCAGGCCGAAATTATTGAAAGCGTGGAAACCGCACTTCTTGCAAACGTGATAAACACCCGGCGTTTTGTCGAACTGATCGGACGAAGAGTCTTCCTCGTTGCGTTTGCGCTTTCGCGATTTATCCCGCGACATCAAGCTGTACTCCCTCTCCCAAAAGTCGGCCGTGAGATCGGGCGGTTTAGTCACGGGATTGCGCACCACCGTGGGCGGACGATCGCCGTGATCCTTGCGCAAGTGTCGCAGCAACTTTGCCTCGGTCAGCACACTCGTGTCGCAATAGACGCACAGAAATGGATTGCGTCGCAAGTGGCGCAACTCGACGTGGAGCTTGAAACCTTGGACGGATGTGACGCTGACGTTGCAATGCTTGCACTTGAACGGGACTTTTGAGACGGTAGTCGCTTCACCTAAAACCCAGTAAATTTGGTGTTAAACGATGTTTTTTTCGATCGGAAGAGAAATCTCTCGGTACCGTGGAAGATTCGGAATTTGACAAAGCCAATATTCTAGTGCTGTAAGATCGTTCAACGTACCATTAGTCGTAGTGCTCTCAGAATCATCGGCGAGCTCCTCTTCCTCGACTTCTTCTTTACTGTCGATCACAAGCGCATCGAAATCGCTGCTGTCGTTTCCTTCAATGTCGATGAGAACGTCATTCGCCCCTGACTGTCCCTCACTTTTCGACAGAGCTCTTTTTTTACCCTCCGTACTCGGCCCTGACTGGTCGAACATTTTTGGCTTCTTGGCGGTATCCTTGAGTGTCGATTGTGAACCGTCAGCGTTAACTTTTCGCGAAGTCTCCGTCGACGCTCGTCGAACATTCGCGGTGTTGGTTCGTCGAAATTTTACGTCCTGCAGCGCATTACCGTCGGCACCAGCGGGGAAACCGCGCATCTGATTTGTTTGGGATTTCAGAAGTGCTTGCACCTGTGGGAGATTGCGAGTTTATAATGAAAACGGAGATGGTGTGCGAATCGGGTGTCCTTTGGCTTCGCTCGGACGAGCAAAAAGAAAAACTTACCCAGGTTTCCAGTTCGTGATCGACAGAAAGGGTCGTCTGGTCATTCTCCGTAACACGTCGGGGATCGTGATTTTTCTCAAAATGCTTGAGGGTAGCCGTCTTATTGACTCCGGTATATCCACAGATTGTGCATCGGTAACTGTTAATGATAATTCATACAATAACCAATTGAAAAAAAAAAACGCAACAAGTCATGGAATCAAGGATGCATTTTCATTTTCATGGAGGTTGGGCGTTAGTCACAATCCGGGATTAAATTAAAAAATAATATATGTTATTGTCTGGTCTATACCGAGGCTCTACGAATTTTTTTGAACATTTTTCACCACCAAACAGACATAAAAAATATGTTTAACGCAATAAGAATGTTTTTCGTGTGTTTTCAGATGTACGTAATGAAAATATTTTGGTATGGTTTTCTTATTTGCGCAATGAAAATATAAAAATGCATAATTTTGACCTTTATATATTTTATGAAAAATTAGCATCTCCGGAATAAATCTATACGTCGTAAGCATTTTTTTAAGTCATTGAAAATAAAAATCATAAACCGTCATTTGACTCAACTTGACCGCTCCAGTCTTCTTAAGGCACAACACCACGGTAAAAAAAAATTGTCATTTTTTTTTTCATTTTCTGAAAGATACATTTGTTAAGAATGCTCTCACCAAATTTTCTAAAGAAATTGGTAAAATTGGCGGAGATACAGCATTTTATGTGAAACCGTTCGAAGCGCACGACCGCGCCGAGCGGCGGATGTGCGGCTTTGAATGCGTTTTTCTCAAAACTACGGTTTTCAACCTGGTTGACAACATGTTAAAAAAAACTATTCATCCGATTTCCATGCGCCAAGTTTTAAACTGTTCGAAAATCCAGTCTCTATGGCACCACGTAGGGATTTTTTAAATAAAGGGCCCCCGTTTATTTTTTTTAATGAACGATGCAAATTTTCCATGAAAATCGGAAATAAAATTCGCCATTTTTTTTAGGTATCGAAATTCCCCTGCGTGATACTGTAAACCTATATGTCTAGTTTCTAAATATATTTTTATTTTATTTTTCAAATGAACCGTATGGCTTAATCGCTGTCAACCGCCGAGCAGCAATTTCGTCGGATTGTCCTGTTGGAAGCGGCGTACACCGCCAACTATACTTTAGATTCGAGTACAAAAAGTTGTATACAGTCTTCTATGTGTATATATCGACTATGAGCATTAATAACAAAAAATCCATTCATGGTTTGCTTGAAAATAATTACGAAAAATACACCCTCGTACCGCGCACGAGCCGTGGTGTGGTGCCTTAAGGGGCGATACCAGTGTGACACTTTAAAAAAATCGATTTTTTTGCCTTTTTCGACAGTTTATACTTTCAAGAATATTATTATCATTTATATCAATGATATCATTTTATCTTGCAAAAATCGATAGTTAAATCTTTAAACGCGTATTTCTCGGAATTAGATTTTTCAAATTTGCTGACATTGTAACTCAAAGAGCAATTATCCGATTGACTTGAAATTTGAAGTGAGTACTCTTGAATATATTTACTCTACAATGACGCAGGATATTTTTGATTGCATGAAAATTGACGATTTGGCATTGAAAAAAACGACCATTTTATAGGCAAGAAAACAGACCTTTTTTTCATAACTACGCCATTTTGTGAGATTTTGATATTTTTCGAAAATCCTACGTCATTGTACAGGAAATACTTTCCAGTTTAACGACATTTTTTTCTTTTTCGATTTCAGCTACTCAATCGGCCGGAATCATGTCAGCAGTGGAGGAACTTTTTTTTCCGCCTCCGAACGCAGCGCATAAGTCGCTTGGATCTCAATATTTTTCTATGAAAAGATTGTGTAGTATAGGTCAAATATAGCCAATTATATTCTCCAAAAATAAGCCAAAATTTTCAGCGTTCACACTGGTATAGCCCCTCAAATGTTTTTCGAGATAAGGACAGAAAAAAAGAAGACCGACTGTACGATGAAAGTCTTCGGTCTTGACTCACCGCCTATAATTGAGGTCTCTGTACAAGTGGTCCCTCATGTCGTGCTTGTACTTTGTCTTGAAGGTTTGACAAATGGTGCAGCGATAAAAAACATTGACCGGGGAGCCAAGAGGTCCGAACTTTCGGATCAATTTGGCCATGTCGAGTTTCGTGAAGGACGAGCTACCGGGTTCGGCTTCGCGAAAGCTCTCGGCTATATCGGGTGTCGGATCGGACGAGGAATTTTCCGAAACGTTGCCGTTCAACGCGGCCTCGCCGTCTCTCTCGGTATTGGTGGTATCGGACAACGTCGACTTGCCCGGCTTCAATTTCGCCGGTTTTGTCGGTAATTCAGTGTCGGATTTTCGCTTGTTAGATTTGCCCTCGGGTTTCTCGTCTTCGAAAAGTATGCCACGTATGTGGCGTACTCTGGGCATATCGCGTCGCCAGAGAGGCGTCGTGTCGAAGGGCTCGTCCAGATTTCCGGTCTCCGGAGTCTCGCCGGCAGACTTCTTCAATCCGACACCCTTGATCTTCTGATATATGAGGGTACAATCGGCGTTCAGATCGTACGGATGTTTAGCGTTCATGTGCTGATCGAAGCTTATCTTGTTGTTGGTTTTGTACGAACAAGCGGTGCACTTGAATTGTCCCTTCTCCTCGTGATTCGAGGCCGCATGCGTCACCATTTCGGCCTTGTAAACGCATTTGTAATCGCAGAGATTGCACTTCCAATGATTGCCATCTGTGTCGGGAGCTCCCTCGTCACCGTCGTCCTGCGCTCCCGACTGTTGTATACTTTCCGTGCTCTCCGGCTCGCGTATCACCTTGACGTAAGGACTCACGTCCGGATGTTTGTCGCTCAGATGACGCTCAACTACGTGTCTGTAGAGATTGAAAAGACAACATTTTATCGACCGCTTATCGAACACCGTTTCCATCAAATTCAACCGATGTGAGACATTGCGAAAGTAAAAGTAAATTACAAGAGACGACAAGGATGCAACAGTGTCGACGACTAAACAGAGACAAATAATTTCACTCGTCATTCTCTTTTTGTTTGTTTTCGTTTCTTTTTCTCATTTACGAACCTATGATAATGGTGATTATTGCAGTGTGAACATTTGTAAAGTCTACTGTCGTGCATTTTCAAGTGTACCGCCATTTTGTCAATGGCTACGTTCTGGGTCTCGTGTCCTGGCGCCGGTGCGGGGCAGTGAGGACAACGAAAGTATGGCTCATCGGTATGAAGAGCTTTGACATGATACCTTAACATCGATTCGTCGCAGGTGAGATAGTTGCAGTCGGTAACACCGCAAACGTACCTGAAATCAAAGATCGGACGTTAACGGGGTCCTCTAGTTTCTCGGGTCGAAAAAATCGATTTTTTTTTTCATAAATCACATCTACAACATGTGTAGAAAATGTGTGCCAAAGGATTTTTCGATATTCGAAGTGGTTCACAACTATAAATCACATGCGCGAACTTTCAAACGCGTTTTTCTCGAAACACCATTTTTCGAAACGGTGACCACGATATTTCAGAAACTACTGCACCGATCTTGTTCAAATTTATACAGCATCTTTAATATGTTATAAGCCAGCGATTGAACTAGGATTATCATGATTGCTTCGATAGTTTTTTTTGTACGAGCGAAAAACTTAAGAAAAAATGAGTAAAAATTAGAATGTAATTTTCAAAAGTGTATAAAAAAGTCATTTTTTGTAATTTAGAATTCACTCTAGTTCAATCGCTAGTCTTAAATATGAAGATTAAAATGCCGTTTGGTTTTTTGATTCCAGATAAGCAGAACAGCCGCAATCTTGGTCACCGTCAAGCACCTCTTTTACTTGATGTCTTCCTGTCGGCCACTATAACCTTTATTCTATTGTATACTTTGACTTCAAAAAATTTGTAAAGCTTATTTAAATGTTAATAAAGGTTATGCAAAAACAATGAGATTGATTATTTCGATGTTTTGCCCGTAAAAAATTATTGAAAAAGCCGTAAAAAACAGCCGAGAAACTAGAGGACCCCGTTAAGAACCAAAGACAGCCCCAAAATAAGAAAAAATAACGTATCGGGTGTACAACTTGATTCGGTCCCTTTTTTGCTTTAAATACGCACTTATTTGAATGATAAAATGAATTAATACATTAATCAAAATATTGTCCATCGCTAGCCACTACTTTTGCCCATCTTTCCGGTAATTTATGAATTCCGTCGCGGAAGAAGCGTTCATCTTTTGAAGCCAATAATGAATCGAGCCAATTTTTGATACCCTGTTGTGACGTGAAGCGTATTCCAGTCAAAGCGTTCTGCATCGATCGAAACAAATGGTAGTCGGAAAGGGCAAGGTCTGGGCTATAAGGCGGGTGAGCCAGAATTTCCCACCCGCTATTTTCCAAATAGTTTTTAACCACAATAGCAAGGTGAGGCCGAGCGTTGTCATGTTGAAAGATTATGGACTCGTGTCTGATCGCATATTCTGGACGTTTTTCGGCTAAAGCTCGCTTCGAAACGGATCAATTGTTGCCTGTAGCTGTACACCATAAACTTCCACAAGCATTCGGTGGGCTTCAGCTGCACTTTTCTTTCAATTGAAACAGAAAATCAACACTTCCCGCAAATGGTGCTTATTTGGGACGAAATTCGACATGCTCACCGCAGTAAAAATTAGACTTGAAGCGCAAAACTCAAAGGTCTGTAAACGATATTTGGTTAAGAGATGTTGATACTTCACGATACAGCAAACATCAGCTGTTGCCGTCAACCATTTATAGCACCTAGAGAACTAAGTTGTACACCTAATATATATCGTCGAGAAATCTGTCCGACTGGGATTTATCTCAGCTCCGTGGTAAGCAGCGATGAATTTCAAATCACCTTTTATGTTCGGGAATGAATTTCGGCAGAAATTCAGCGTCGCTGTCCACAGTTGGCTCTTTAGTTGTAGTTTTTCCTCCCATACGACCGTTTTGATGAGAGCTGCTCGCCAGATTCACCATTTTATCGAACATTCTTTCCTTTTTGTCCAAACACGGCACCGGATTCACCGGACCCGACTCCGGCACCGTCTCGTCCTTGGCGTGAAGCTGCAAATGCCTGATGATGTTCGTGCGTACTTTGGTAGTGTACGGACAAACGGCACACTGTACTTCGCGGTGATATATAGCGGGACGGGGCAAAGATTCGATATCCGTCGGCCCGAAGGACACTTTCTCAGCATCGCTGTTCTTGTCGCTTTCCTTCTCCGAGGACTTTACCCTGCCTCGTTTCTTGCTTCGACTCGTGCCGTTCGTGGGCTGTAAAAAAAACACAGCGGAGAAAGAAAAATGATGATCGTCTGCGGTGTTAGTCACAAGCGCATGGATTATCGACGAACGTTACTCACTATAGGCGCGACAATGAAGAGACCGTCGGCGGATGGATTTTTCGGATCAGCAGGTATCAATTTCGTGTAAGTCTGCTTGTGCTTGCTCTTCATGTGGGACATCGCCTGATACGGCATTGGCCAGCGTTCCCAGCACATCGAGCATCCGAAACGCTTGAGTCCATGGAGCTTGAAGTGTTCCACGAGGAAGCCTGTCTTCACAAAACGCTTGTTGCAATGTACGCAATTCAAGCTCTTCGTCTCCGGGGCATAGAAGCATTCCTTGATGTGAGCCCGCAGTGCAGCCGAGTTTTCCGCGCCGTATTCGCAACCGTCGTAACCGCATCTGTAAAGCTGAACACCCGTAAAACCCGTGTTCCTTATGTCGTCCAAGGTCAAGGGTCTCTCGGACACGTCCTCGACTTCGGTGGGAGTCGGATTCGCCTCGGCATTAGCGTCCGATGAATTTTCGTTGCTACTGCCAACGAGAGTTTGAGATTCCGTCGGCTCTGCGATTGGTATTTCTTCCTTCATCGCGGCACCTTCTACGTTCGAGACTTCGGGATTCGTTGTGTCGGTTTTTTCGTTGCTGGTGCTCGATTTTTTCGGCCTAACCTCGATATCTTCGAGTATCTCCACGTCGCTGTCCTCGTCGTTGACTTCGACGGGCTTCGCGCTCACTTTTTGGCTGTTCTTGTCGTCGCTTATTTTGAGAAATTCCGGATTATCGAGGATATTGAAATTGACAAATTCGTCGTTGCACTGAAGGCTGCTGGTCGAGGCTTTAGCGAGCGGGGCCTTTTCAACGACCTCCACGATATTCACGTCGGAAGTGGAGGATGAACTTTTCGTTGAGGTCTCGACGGCGTTATCTTCGGCTTTCGGGATTGGCCTTACAGCGCCGGGCTCCTCGACGACGAGAACGTTGTCCGATGATTTTCTCGGTGATAGCTTGCGTATCTTGGTGATGACAGATGGCGGGTTATTGTTAGCGACAGGGCTAGATGGTGTGGAGTACGTCGCCGTATCGCTCGAATCCGTTTTTTCATGCGAAAATAATCGGCTCATGCCGATATTTCCAATGGGCAGAGTAATGTCACCAACGGTGGAGAGAGTGTCGCCCCCCAAGTTTCGATCGACCTGAAGCCAATGCTTGCTCTTCGGTATGTCCGTTGTATCTTGACCGGGTACCAGAGTGATCTCGGAGCATGCGTAGTTCTCGTCGACGTTGATAACGATCAATTGCTTTATGACGTCCTTGTCGCGCACGGGACGCGGCTGGAGGGTCCGCTCGAGGATGTGAGGCGGTCGGTTGTAGTGAGAAGCGCTCAAGTGGCCGTGTACGTCGCTCGCCTGTTCCGAGCCAAAGAGACAATAGAGACACTGATACTTGTAGATCCCGTGTAGTTTGTAGTGAGCGACGAGTTGTTCGGCCTTGAAGGAGGGCGCTGGACACAAGTGACACTTGAATATTGACAAAGAGTTGCAGTGCTTGGTGCGCAAGTGAGCGAGAAAGGCTCCCGGTACGTAAAACGATTTGCCACACTCGTGATGACAGACGAAGGGTATAACGTAGTCGCGTCGATCGATCACCTCGATCGGGGGACTTTCCCGGGGTCCCAGCAACACCGAGATCGGCAAGCCCTGATGGACCGCCATCTGATGCAACTCCACGTAAGACTGGGCGAGGGCCCGATAGAAACAGTAAGCGCACTGGTACTGGCAATGAGCGTGTTTGTCCTTGAGATGATCGCTCATGGCGTTCCAGGTTGTCAGTGTCTCGGAACAATACGGGCATCGTTGAAAGTCATACGTCGCCATCACACTCTGGCCACGATCGACGTTTTTCTTGTGGCAAATATAGTGGAGACCGAACAATTGTTGACAATGGGTCGTGAACGAGCAACCGCGTGACATGCACTTGTAAAATTTCTGAAGATTCTCCGGCTGCAGCATGGTCGCGAGTTTGTCCGGATTCTTGTACTTATTGCCGAACACGCGATGCGTACTGTCCTTTTGCTTGAGAAGCGTCAGTCCACGCACGACTTTGACGATTTTGAAGTTTTGCTTCATCGAGGATGGTATACCGGATAGACCGGACACGGGTAGAGCGGGAATAACGGCTGGTCTCGGTGGTACGCCGGCGATCGCCATTGTCGAGCCGGACCTCATCGCCGCGGGACTGATGGGCTTCGTTGGTGCCGGCCTGATCGGCATGTTCATTCCGGGCGTCGGTGCCGGTCTTATCGGCATATTGTTCGCAGATAGTTTTATCGGCATATTAGCGATCGACATTGTACCCGCTGGTCTTACAGGCGAATTGCTCGCTGCCGCGCTCGTCATCACCGGCATTCCGGCATTCGAACGCTTCAGTATATTGGCACTGGACTTTTTCAGCAGCGATATAGAGCCGGGACTCTTCATGCTCGTGTTCGCCATGGCTTTTCTTATGTCGTCGATCATCGTCTCGTTTGGATTGTTGTCGTTTCCCGGTGCGAGACTGACGACGTTCTCGATACGAAGAAACGAGCATTCCTCCTCGGTGTCGGTTTGCAAAATATCCCCCATCGCGTCCGACGTGCTGCCGTCGATACTCGACGAACGCGATACCTCCAACGGTGTTACGACCGCGGCAGTTTCCAGCAGTGTTTCGACCGGACCAGGCACCGAAAGTTTGTCGCCGCTGAGCCTGCGCAGGCGTATGAATTTCTTTGGCGGCGATGCCGTCGGCATCGGTGACTTCGGTGGCGTCTTCAATGGTGACTTCTGCGGCGATGAAGGCTGCGATTTTGGCGCTAGCGGTGCTTCGGCAACTACGGGACTGGCGTCCTTCTCGCCGATCTCGCTGATCTCTTTCACGACTTCCTGCAACATCGCGTTTCGCCTGTCGAGAAATCTTTGAATGCTCGATATGGGAATGGCGTTGGGCTTTTTCGGGATTACTCCGTCAGAGGTCGCCTGCTGATCGGTATCGTCGGATTTTTCGGCACTCGGATTGCCGGAAGTACCGGCGAATGGTTTTTCACTCTGCAACTTCGCGGCGAGTCGCTGTATCGTCGTCATCATCGGTGCGTTCGCGGTCGCGTTTATGCTGAAAGTTTCTTCGAGCAGGGAATTCACGTCGGCTGATATTTCGGCATCAGATTGTTCCGAGCTGGTGTCGGATTCGTAAGCCGGTGGCGGTTGTTCGGGAATAGTCTCGGCGTCGCTCTCGTCGCCGTCGTCATCGTCGTCGTCGCTGCTCCGGTCTTTGCGCGCCTCCGCGAGATTCGCCAGGGGATCCTTAATTTTTTTCTCGGATTTATCCTCCGCGTTAGTTTCGACTTTGTCCGGCGAGCTTTGCGGTGAGTTATCGGGACAATCATCGACCTCTTTTTTGATCGGATTGTCCGGAAGTTCTTGAGCGGTTTCCGGAAAATCGCTGCCGGTTGCGAGCGAGGTGACGGATTCGAGTAGCAAAACGGGCATGGTACCAAACGTGGCCTCGTCGTTTGGTAACCTGTCGCTTTGATCGGGTGCCTCGAGGGCTTCGCACTCCTCTGGTTCCTCGGTGATGTTCTCGGTCATCTTGTCCTTCAACTTGTCGATGATCGAAAGATCTCTCTTGTCGCTTGGATTGTTCGACAAGCCGATATTCTTCACGATCTCCTGCATCTTTTTTTGTCGCTCGAGCTGTATCTCGTCCTCCTTGTTCTCCAATTCCGGCGGACAAACGAAAGCGTTTAGATTACCCGTTGGAATTTCCTGCGTGGCCGGTGGAGTCGGGACCTCCGATCGATCGGTGGTCGTTTTCACGGGCTCCGCGGGATCCGAGAGATCATCCTCAGTCTTGAGATTTTCGTCTTTCAAGCTTCCGTCGACGATGTCGATCGGATCGACAATCGCTTCCGTGATATCTTCGATCGGAGCGCTCGCGTCGGTGAGTTTCGGCGCCTCGGAGGGATCGACTTCCGTCTCAACGGGCGCGTTGTCCTCTCGCTTTGGCTCGGCAACGGCCTCGTCGATCGCGCTGTAAAGATCCTCGTCCACGTACGAGGACATGTCAATTTTGAGGATTTCGGCGTTCGGCGAATCCTCGTGTTGCAATTTCACGTGCCTCTCGACATTCGATCTTTTCAATTGCACGAAATGGCACGTCGTGCACATGTAGCCGTAGAGAAAGTCGTCGTCGGGCACCTCGTCTCCTTGGATCGCCATGTAGGAGTTGAAGTAACTAATGCGGCAAGGATTGTTTCGACGTCGAGAGCAGTGCGTCCTCATCGATGATCTCGCGACAGTCCGATAGGGACAATTGCTACAACGAAATCTGTACTCACCGGTGTGCGTTGTGCAGTGCGTGTAAAAAGCCTCCACGGCCGTTGCTGACGTGCCGACGGTTTGGAAAGCGCAGAAACGACACTGAAACTTGCGAGTGCTTTTGGTGACTGTCTTTGGTATTCTCTTTTCGTAATCGCCCGTGCGAGCTTCCTCGATCGCACTTGCGGATTGCTCCTCGGACAAACGCGACAGGATCATTTCTTCGTCACCGTGCAATATCGTGTAATGATGAACGATATTTTTGCCCTGCCAGTTGCAGTAAATACAAGTGAAACGATCGGTGGTCGGTGACCAAACGCAGCCGAGCAACGTATCGAGGGCCAAACGCTTGCTGCCGGTAATTGGGCCCACCGTTGACTCACTCTCGTCTTCAGCTTTGTCGTCCATCAGTAGTTCATCGGGCGGCTTTTTATCCTCGTTCGTATCATCGAGATTTGGGTTCGAGGTACCAGCGGATGAGATACTTTTTACCGGGCTACAAGGCTCCGCTTTGCCAACGATTGGCTCTTCCTTGTCCGTGTCGTCGACAACGTCACCCGTGCCCTTCGACATCGAGACATCCGAGAGAATTTCTTCCTTCGTGTCTGGATTGACCGATGATTCTTCCAGCTTCGTCTCGTTAGTCTTGTCCACGGGAACGTCGGGCTCCGATCTGCCAACGAATGCGGATTCAACCTCGATGGAAGGCGTTGGAATCGGCGATTGAAGCTTCTTCTTCTTCTTCTTCACGATACCCATTGCCCAGCTGCCTTTTTTCTTCTTCTTTCTTCGTCCGGAATTCTTGAGCTCGGAAGCCGGCGCTGCGTCGTTCTCGTGCTCGGCATCACCGTCGATACTTTTGTTGCCTGGAATTTTATCGTTCACCAGTCCAATGAGAAGATCGCTCATCAATTCGTCGTTCGTGTCTTGTTTGAGAACGCTGGTATTGGCCTTTTTGCCGCGCGTGAGGCTGCTCGCTCTCGACAAATCCGAACCTATGCTGTCGACCTCGTCGCACGACGCGACGTTCTCGCCCTTCTCCATCTTTCCGCTGTTCTCTTTGGCCTTGGCGGATCTTGCCTTTCTCGGGCCCGCTGATTTCGCGGTGGACGATCCTTTCGTCACCGGTGACGAAGAAGTTATGCGTCCGCGCGATTCCGGATGCAACGATATGTCAACAGCGGCTGTCAATTCCGACACGTCAATGCCAAAGCTCTCGTCGGACGAGCTGTCGAACATCGTTTTCGACGAGCTCATTTTGCCCAGGTCCGATTTATCGTGACTCTTCGACGATCCTCCCCTCGTGGATTCTCGCAGACCTACTCTCTCGCTGCGGCGCAAAAAGTGCGAAGTCTCGCTATCGTCCTTGGCGCTCTTCGCCAGATCGTCCGTTTTCGCGGTCTCGTCCAAACGACTTTTGTCAGCCCCGTTGTTCGCGCTGGTTGCTTCCGTTCTGAGAGAATCCTCGGTCTCGCTGTCCGAGCTGGCGATTTCTTTCGCATATGTACCGCGTTTGCCTCTGAGTCTGGCTCGTCTGCGTCCCTTGGGTCGTCCGCCTCGTCCCCTCGAGTTGGCCGACTGTGGACGCTGTATTTCGTCCTCGAAGTCAGATTCGTTTCGCGCGCTCTGACGATCCAACGAGCCGGTCGAGCCTTTCTTCGTTTGGCTCTCCGCAGGTACGGTCAGATGCTCCTGTGCCTCCTTTATCAGTCTGCACATGCGATGACCCGTGGCCGTAACGACACCCTCGCTTATGAACATCTCGCGCACGTCCTCCTGGAGCATTTCCAGCGAATTTCGGCGTTTCGGTTTCGGCTTTGCTGGCTGAGTCTTCGACGAAGCGTCGCTCTTTTCTTCGGTCTGCTGCTCGGTAGTCTCGAGCGCACTCGGTGGCTCAGCCTCTTCCACAGTTTGCTCCTTCGCGGACATTTTTGTCTTTCTCTCGCGTCTTTTTCGCCTCGCCGTTTTGCCCTTTTTGCTCGAAGCTTCCTGCTTATCGGAGGCCAAATCACCGTCCGACAAATCCATCGTTTTGTTGCCCTCCTCGGCCCCGGTCTCCCCCTTTGTTCCCTTTTTCTCGCCGCTCTCGTCAACGCTCGTCTCTTTGCTTCGATTATCGTCGGTTTCCACCGAATCAATTTTGCCCAAACGCTCCGCGAGGCATTCCTCGTCCGAGCTGTCGGACACTATGACCCGGCGTTTTTTCTTCGCGCCGATCTTCTTGTTCTCAACCGGTTCTTCCTTGTCCGAGCTGCTCGCCGACTCCGAATCTATGATATTCAATATTTTCTTGAACTTCTTGCCCTGAAATGCCTCGCCGAACTTTTGCATCAGTTTGCTCTCGAAGAGTTCCTTGACCTCGCCCGATTCCAGAGACTTTCGTATGAGAGCTTGTATCAACTCCTGCGTAACTTCCTCCTTCAATTTTGGCTCGGTCTCTTTGACACTCGGATTTACCGTTTCCCCGTTGATCGTGGATGTATCGACAATTTGTTCGGATTCCAATGGCTTGCCGGTGAGCTTTTCCGCTTCGCTCGATTCTACGGGCGTTTCTTTGGATTGAGCGGGACAATCCGGGGCCTCGATCACTTGGGGCTCGTCCGACGTTTCACCGGTGGTGCTCGTGACCTCGGACTTCTTTTCGTCCGCCTCCTTGCGGCCGCCGACTCGCGGTATCTCCACGATATCGGGATTTTTCTCGTGAGTTATAACGCAATCCGAACTTTCGTCGGGGGCGTCCCAATTCTCCTCGACGGCCTCGTCGGTGGCTTTCGGGGGCGAGGGTGCTCGCTCGGATCTTCGTATTTTCGGTATCTTGAATTTTTGAAGCCCGTAACCCTTGCCAGTTTTCGCGGCTGTGTCTATAACACCGTAGAGACTCTCCAGTGGCGATTGCATCACGTCCTTCGGGCTTTTCTCGCTGTTCGTTTTCGCGACCGGGCTGTCTTTGTCTTGTTTTTTCTCGTTCTTGTGATCTCGCCGTTTGTCCTCTCTCTTGCGGCTTTGCTCTCTATCGAGTTCCTTGTCCTTGGACGCGTGATGCTTGCTGGCGGGCTCCTTCGGGTCTCGTCTTCGCTGATTACGATCGTTCGTTGACGCGGTTTCCCTGGCCTTGGAGGATGGAATCGAAGACGGAGGGCCGTCTTTCGGGGTGAAACGCGGTGGGTAGTCCCGGCGCGCCGTAGTCGGAGCTCCGGTCGCGGAGGGATTAGCGTTGGAAGCGATCGTGGGGCCTTCCGAGCGCATGCGCGGATCGCGAGGCTCGCGTGGGTCGCGAGACTCGCGTGGATCTCGTGGATCGCGATGATCACGGGAGTCACGAGGATCGCGATTGTAGGGAGGATTTCGCGAGGATTCCGGGGGTCCTCGGCCTCTCTCGTTGAAGCTCCTGGTTCCCTGTGCAGGTAGGGCTGGTTGAGACTGGGTCGGCGTTACAAGGGGCGATGAAACGGGTTGCGGTACACCGCCAGGACCGCCACCTCTGTTGGGCCTATTCCACTGGCCCTGGGAAGGTCCGGGAGGCCCTTGAGGCCTGGGATATTGGATATTCTCGTTGGGCCGGTTACCGGACTGTTCCCAATTCTGCCGGAATTCCTGTTGCCGATCGTACTGCTGGACGTTCGGTCGGTTCTCCTGAGGAAACTGATGATACTGCGGCCCCATCGGATAACCCGAATTTGTCATCAGTGAGGGTAAACCGTTTGGATGCTGCTGCGGTCCCATTGACTGAGGCCCCATATTCGGATTTTGCATGTCATCGCGGAAACCTGGATCCATACGGGGCCCCATATTCATGTCCATGCAACCCGGATCCATACGCGGTCCCCCCATGTTCATATCCATACAGCCCTGATCCATACGTGGCCCCATGTTCATGTCCATGCAAGGTCCCATATTCATCTCTTGAGGACTCAGCATCGGTCTGCCGCACGAATTCGGCGGTCCTTGATACTGCGGGGGCCTCATGTGACCAGCACCCGGTTCGCCCATCATGTGAGGCTCCATTGGTACGTTGTTGGCGTTCGGACCACCTTGCATCCACCGATCCGGTCGCTGCTGCTGCTGCGTATACATATTCGGCCCCTGCGGACCCGGCGGATAATTCATGTTTTGATTCCACTGAGGCTGGTTGCAAATATCACCACCTCCACCTCCTCCGCCTCCTCGGCCGGGCGAATGATGCATCATCCCTCGGTTCGAGGTCTGGGCCAGTATCTCCCTCTCGATCTCCCTTTCACGCTGTAGATCACGCTCGCGCTCACGCTCACGCTCACGCTGAATCTCTCGCTCTCGCTCTCTCTGAATCTCGCGCTGTCTCTCCTGTTCTCTCTCGCGCTCGCGGTCCCGCTCGCGCTGGATTATGTTCTTGTAAAAGTCGACGGCTTTGTCTCTGCGTGGATCGAGGTCTTGATAGACCGCGACACCGCTGTTGTTGAAAGGTCGTCGGTGATAGAGGGCCGTGCTTCCATCCTCGGAGTTGGACCTCGGAGCGACCTCGGAATTGCGCGAAAAGGCACCGCTCGCGGAACTTGTATCCACTTGCTTGTGATTGTCGCGCGACTGACGGGGATGCTTCTCGTAATTGTCCGTTAGACGAATCTCGGGCGTTATGGGATTGTCGCGATCTTTGGCAGGTGAGGGTGGACGATTTCGGGGATCGGCCGATCTTTCGGTAACGGACGAGTTCGACGAGCCCCTCGGGTCCGCGTGTTTACCCACCGACGTGGGACTGGTGAAGAGCCTGCGACCGGATTGATGCAGTTTGACGATCGGCTTGTCAATTTCCTCCCAGCGTCTCTCGCCATCGCGATCGACATCCATCAGGGTGACTACCGTATGCTTGGGATTTCTCTCGTCCTTTTTACCCGCGTTCGGTGACTTTCCATCGGTGTCTTTCTCGGCTCTCTTGGCCTCGTCCTTCGAAGCTTCGGCGCTAGACGTTCGTGGGTCCTTTTCTTTCCTTTCAGATGTATTCTCGTCTCCCTTTTCGCCGTCGTCCTGCAAGAGCTCAGCGATATCCTCGGACGTGAGCGGCGGGACTGTCAGCACCGGAAGTGGCGCCACCAACAAAGCCGTACTCGATAATTTCGGTATCGGCGGCAACGAATCTTTGCCCTTTGGCGAACACTTTGTGGCTCTTGACGACTTATGGGAATCGCGCTCGGGCGAAAGTAGCAGCCGAGACTCGGAAATAACGCACGGTGAATCGAATCTCGACGTTGGACTCTCCGTCTCCGAGGTGGAACTGTTTTTGTCCAAAACGAGGACGGGTTTTCTCAACACGGGACCGGAGCCTTTCGACGGTATAGGAATAGTTGGTATGTGACGAATCACTCGAGGTCTCGCCTCCCCGCCTCTCGAGGCGCTCGGCTGCCAAATATTCGCCATCTGCCCGACACGAGGCGGTATACCGTCCGGATAAGTCCACGTCGGTATTCGGTTGCTCACGGGATCCGGATCGACGTTTCTCAAGGGATTCTCGCGTTCCGTAGGAATGATTATCGGGGTTCGGGCGCAAATCGATGCCATAATTTCACAAGCGTCCGGACTGGCAGGTCGGTCGTTCGCCCTCGTGCCTGTCAAACCGTCGTTACGCTCCGTCGGAATAATAATCGGCTTGACGCTCTTCGGCGCGGATGTCTGATCCGGACTAGCCGGTGGACTCGGACTCGCTGGCGTCTCGTCATCCTCCATCTTCTTCACAAAAGATATTTTGTTCTTCATCCCGGTATTCTTGATGTCCCTGTTGTCGGCAGTACACTCAATCTTTGGCTCTAAATTCCTGAGAACAGCCGGTTTTTTTTCATTCATCGCACGCTCGTAACTCTGTAATGCTTATTGATCCTTCGTTGTCACACGGCAAAATTGACCCAGTTTCCACTGATGGCAGGTTGGATATTTTTTTTTGCGCAAATTCACTTCACGAAACCGTTTTTGAAATACTTTTTTGGCTGTGCGACAACGAGAGGTTGACAACGTGGACACGCGTGTAACGACGTGCATGAGACTATACAAATATCGCTGCTCGTACTCACCCTGAGATATCAGACTTCGTGTTTTCGGTATTCTTAATACTTTCCGGTTTTGGGCCCGTGGAGTTACCCTGAAAATTGTAGTAAATTGAAAGCCTCGAGTAAATATTAGCAGTAGTGCACGATGGAAAAATCTAGAGCGTGCGAACGAGAAGTAGGGGACTGCGAATAACGCGAAGTTAATAGAAACTTCCATTAGTAATTGATTAATTAATTAATTAAAGTATTAAAGTAGTAATATGGAAAAATATGTAAGCACGTCTGCATTTAATCTGCGCGTATGTATTTTAACAATGCGAAAAACCTGCAGGATATAATTATAAGGAAATGTTCTCGAATGACATGGTCGTTGATGTATATGTACCTTTCCTACTTTACTGTGGAGTTTCTGCAGAACCTCCTCGCATCGTAGCAATGTCTCGAGTTTTAACCTGTTGACCGATAGAAAACGCAATTAAAAAACAAGAAGAAAACCACAGAAATAACGGTATCACTGCAATAAAACTTCTAAATACAAGATAAACCTTTACCAAGCGGTCCATGCAAGATTCATTCAGTTGGAAGTTTTCAAAGCAGTTGTTTCGCGAGTGTTACTTTGGTGGAAAAATAAAATGCGACGACAGTTTCGTATACGGTGGTACTTTTTGTTTTCAGTTTGATTTGGCGAATAGTTAATAATCAGCGTTTCAATGTCGAAATATAGAAAAACACGAAATTCGTACTCAATGTGTCCGCAACAACTGTAAACGTATACGAAATTCGATTGTTTTTTTTTTTTTACATATATCCTCGTATACTCCGAGAAGTTTCGAGTGTGTACAGTGTTACATCATGAAATCGTCGCGTACGCCTACGCGATATCTTGAATTCTATTGAAATGATAGATAGCGCAAATGCGGGGAAGGTCCGTTATGTAAACGAGAGGGCAAGCGCGACCATATCGAGCACGTACTTCCTCTTGCTGTCCGAAAGTATCCCGTGTAGGCTTTGCATTTTTTGCAACTGCGATGCACGCGACTGGTCCTTAACTTTTTTCAGTCTCTCGATCATTGCCTCCAAAAAAGGAATGTACTTTTGCATCTCAGCGAACTTCCTCTCGTACTCGTCCATTTTCGTTGAGCTTTGTGCAGCCACCTGCGTCGACACAGTCAATCATTGTTTTATGTCTCACTGATGAGCGGCCATTTTTTGTTTGTTTGTTTTCCCTAAAGTCCGGTTGTTCAAGCCGGTCCCAAAAATTCGCTCTTTGCTTAGTCAGCTGTCGTTTAAATTGAATCAATGTTCCGGACTGCCTCGCGACGTGACCTTTAGCGCAGAAAGTGACGTGTGAAACCGGCCTCTAGTAGCCTCACATCGACATTTTGAAATAGCACGTCTTTCAACGTGTAGCAATCGTTTTTTCCCAAAATAAATGTTCTACCTGACACATTGAATTTATCTAGACGTGTTTCGCTATCGCAGCGTTTGTATTTGCCTCGAATAAGACTATGGGGTACATATGTTTGGGTCTATGTCTGTTATGAAATGTGAAGCGAGCAGCGGCGTGATGTTCGACACCCCATAGCAAAAACGATATACCAATTCACGAGTCAATTGACGAACATCCTGAACGCCTGCCACCCACACGCACAAGTCTCGATGCGTGGAATAAACAGCACGGGCAAAAGAAACCGATCTCCAGAGAGATTAAAAAAATGGATAAATAAAAAGTCCCGCTTAGACTGCTGGTAAATTCGCAACGATGGCTTCGCGGGACTGCCGCACGAATGGGCGTCTGTTTACAGAAGAACCGCTGGCACAGTCTAGAATTATCGATCCGTCTCCTACGCGGATATTTAGAGACGTTCCAATTTCAGCGAAATGTGGGCGTGAGAAAATTTACGGCAAATAAAAGTGCAACCACTGAAGCGTTCAGCTGCATACGTGCGGCTTAAACTCATAAACTTGTAGAACTTACGAAATTACAAGATTATCCACCCTAAACTACTAATAAGAAGTAATACCTGTACGTCTATGAGTTTTATCTCAAAACGGCCTCATTTGTTTTAATTAAATGGGATAAATGTGAATATAAATGTAGCCCTAGGGTGGCTACAGTGTAGCTGATAATACTCGGTAATAACCCAAAGCTAGCCAAAGCCGAGTTGCTAGGAGATTGCCCTCTATTCCTATTTCCAAACTCCGAAGACTCCCTCTATATTGAACTAGTCAGCCCATCGTTCACACTGGATCGCAAAGCCCTCACTGCAGTCGCGTTATGAGCCCCTTCACTCAGAAAAAAGATTTATTATGTTCTGATAAATTGGCACATTAGAACATAATTTATTAGAAATTAATAAATGTTTACTCGTATGGAGACAGTTTTTATGTGATTGTAACTACAGCATTTATTCGGCGTCACTAAAGATGTTTTTTATGTGCCGAATTTTCACATCAATTAAAAGCCATATTTAAAATAGAAAATTTGAATAAATATTCCCTCGAATGAAATAAATACTACTTTCCCATCACGAGAACCTCTTATTTCGCGACTATGATACTAATGGGGGCATGCGCACTTTGCCCTTCAACGTGACGGGCCCGACAGCAGGCCGCTTGTCAGATATAGCTCACGCATACGCTTACCATGTAGCTTCTTCCTATGCCAATGCTTTTGGCACCATTGTCAGTGTTGCGTTTCGGAAGTGAGAAACTCGAAAGTGAGGAATGATTTAAGTGTAAGTAAGAATATAAAGTGAGAAAAAAACCATCAAGTGAGAAAATAATGACGAAGTGACACAATTCCTCGAAAAAAAACCAGCTGGAGGATTATGAAGAATCCTATAAGATGTTAAGAAAAACTCTATTTGTCGGATATAAAACACCTATTTCTTCTAACTTATATATCCTATTAGATGTTAAGAAAAATTCTTAGTAAATCTTAAACATAAACTTAAATAAAAAAAATGTCGTAGCTGTTAATAAAATCGTAGTAGGCCGACATACGAATAAGAAAACTTATTCACCGGGAGACAAACTTCTTTGTCCTTAATAAATCTTTTTTCTGAGTGTATCCCCAGCGATCATCGTACATTTCGACACTTCATCTGCCGATCTAAGGAACTCGTTGCAACAGAATATACCGTAATCCGTAACGAGAATGCTATTCAGGTAGGTCTCGGCTTTCGGAGAAGTAACAAAGTGGCTCGGACAACCAGCCTGATTTCTACGACCCGACTAATCCGCTGGCAATCAAACAAACCCAAGTGCACATTTGCTACTCGAGCACAAACCGACTAACGTAACACACGAACGAACCGCGCCGCCATTTTGACTTGCCATCGTCCTTCCCGCACATAGCTCCGTACCGAAACGCGCGACGTTACGAGCGCACCTTGAACACGGCAAATCAAAATGGAGGACGTTGGAACGCGAATGACGACCAGCCAACGATGCGAATGGACAATCGCGAAGGCACGTCTGAGCAAACTTGGGCGCTGAATGTTCGGGGACTTGGATTCCCACACACGTCACACGATGCTCATACCAGATTGTACGCAAGAACGAGTCACAAATTGGTGAAATTCGATCGCTGACCGTACACGGGGTTGCGAAATATTCGAACGGCGTTCAGCTGGTCGAGCACTTCGTCCATAGTCGACAATTCCACGCTGGCGATGAGCACCGAAGCGTCAATGGTCGATATCGTGACTCGTTCACTGAACAAGCAGGTTGAGCACCCGCGCGCAAGGCTATTCTCAAAGCCGCTCAATTTGTGTCGCAGCAGGAGCGCTCTCGCGACAGTTGTGCGCGCGAATCGCGAAAACTCAACGAAAGTATTCGTCGTTTTGCAACGATGCCTACGGCGTGCCAGGCCCACTGAGCGGGACTACGATGAATCCTGCATCGACAAATTTCTCGTCAAACACAGGGAAAAAACCTAATTTACGAGGATTTCTCAATTCCGTATGCATAGCGCGGTATCTCGAAAGTCCCGAGCGCTAATCGAGAATTTCTTTTCACTGCTCCACCATAGAGCATCGATCTACCAGGCCATTGTGTGTCGTTGCTGTACCATTCGAGTATATTCCCTTTCTCTACAGCACACACGTATGGGCCACACGTAAACCCGAAGGCTCTACAAAACCGTTTCGGCAGCGCGCTTGCCTGCCGCGACTGGTTTCTTTTCCTCTTTGTCTTTCCTTCTTTGTTGCCTTGGCCCTCGCGGCTTGTGCTTTCCTCGTGAGCCTCTGGCTTTCATTCACGGGCCTTTCTCCCTATCGAGCTTCCCCTCGTTCTTCCTTCAATCTCGGTTCTTCCCGTATTGCCGAACTTTTGCAGCGTCTTTGGGAAATCGAAAACTTTGCCAAAAACTCGTCAACGACAAGGGGAACGCGGCAGAGCATTGTGCAATACGGACACTCGCTTTCATTTCTATGGAGACAAAGAACAGCGTGTCGCTGTCCAACGCACTTAACAAGGGACTTCGCAAACTTCACTGTGGATTCGGATTTTGCCGAGAGGCCCGAAGAACGATCGTAAATACGTTCCTACGTTTCTCAGCCACAAATTGCTTGATCTCGGAAGCACTTTGAGGAGAAAAAAACAACACCCAGCCCACGATTAAAAGGCGAAACGAACACGTGGTTATCCAGTTGAAGCCACGAGGCGTCTATTCCCACCCCGTCCTTTGTACAACCAACGAAGAACCCTCGAAAGTGTCGGAAATGTCCTTTCTCGCAAATATATCTTCGACTCGTATAATACATACCGCGTGTATTTAAAAAAAAGCTTCCGATGTGCTATTCAACATCGAGCAATATGCACTCGGGATAATGCGGGGCACATGCGCGCTGTGTTTCTTTGAGTGACCAGCTCCATCAGTCCTCGTTCACGAGCTTTTTCGTTACAAGTCTCGATCTCGCTCTTACTACAGTCCTCCTTGTCTCTCTTTCTCTCTCTGGGCTCGTCTCTAGCCCTCTCTCTTTCTTTCTCTCTCTCTCTCTCTCTCTCTCTCTCTCTCTCTCTCTTTCTCCCTCGAGCACACGTAGGCCTTAGCGCGCCGGACTCGCGTATTTCACTGCGCCGTTCCAACTCTGCTTCTGTACAAGGCCGTGGCGAACTAGCAACCGAGCTAGGGGGAGGGCGGAGAGGGGAAAAGAGATAAAGGCGACACGACGGTTGGAGGGGCTTGCACAGAGCGTTGCTCGAGTATGTGTGTGGCGATTTCGTAGTTTTTACGTTTCAACGTTAGATCACGCTACGTGTGTAATTCCTTCGGTCGCAAGGTACACAGCACACAGTTGCGCTTACAGTAAAACTCTTTTTCGAGCGGCCGTTCTCTCTATATCAGATATCGCCTTCTTACTCGACAGTTCAGTTCTGCACGCCGTAGCGTGAACTCGTACTAATTTTGTCTTCTCTTTCTTTACCGTTCACACGCGCGATTCTAGTTTGTTCAGTTGCCTTCTTCGAGCAGGTACTTCGTGGATACGATACAGCGTTGAAGGGACGCCGAGCGTGTACTGGCGACGAAAATTCCACGGGGACCCCTCGGTGCCCCACTCGTCGTTTCTTCGTGAAATCCCGCCGGATGTGCTCACCTCGAACGGCCCATTCGCGCGTCCGTAAACTCGCCTACTGATCGGGACTGCGAATACGGGCGGGGTGACTCCGCGTGAGAGTCCCCCGCACTGCCGCCCAGCGGGCCCTTAACGAAGCTCCGCGCAACTAAGCGCGTTTCCGTTGTGCAAAACGTGACGATAAAAAAAACTCCCGTGATTTTTCTCCATCGAGTATTTCGCAACGATATTCTTCCACATTCGACACCTCGCCGAACGACTGATCCTCGCAAAATGGCGAATAGTCGGGCGCGAAGGGAGGGGACGCCGGCTCCCCCCGTGCGCCAGTTGACAACCGACACACCAGAGGGCGGGCCGCTGCCGAGCTCACTTCCGCTCGCGCCACTGACTAGAGTGGTACTCACGCCAGAACGGGAGTTGACAAAACAAAAATGGCGGCGTCTCGCAGAAGCGTGTCTTTTGGCGTAGTCGTAGGCTTTTTTTCAGGCTACTAACCCAATTGCGTAATGTAATTATTGGATTGGGGATCCCACAGGATGGAGACGAGCAAAATAATTAAGGTCTCTAAGAAATAAGCGACGTTTTCGTTCTCGTTGATCGAACAAAGCGAATTCCAATGATTCCGAGTCATTGAAAATGGGAATAAATACATTTGTACACTATGAATTTTGTATCTTGTTGATTACTAAAATGAATAAACTTCAACGTGAGACTCGAATACCCGATTGTTACTCATTACCGTTTACTCAAAGCCGAACTTCCTCACTAAACGAAAAGTTACCGATAACCAAAGCCCGGAAAAATTGCGAGCTGGCATAGGGTATCGATATTGTGTTTTGCATCCGAATAAAACGTACTCGTTTCCCCACGGAGCCTCATTGATTTTCGTACGGCTGATGCACGTAGGCATCAGTCTGGGTTTCTTCGTCCTACGAGTCGGCCCAAAGCGCAACGCAACGAAAATGTGTATAAAAGAAAAACGTGCACAAGTTCATTATTGAATCCTTACCGTCAAGCAAACGTCTGTCTCTCCGGATTTGATCTCTAACTGCGCAATTGTCTCTCAAGCGATGTTACGTAATTTTGTCATTTTTTTCCCCCCTCAACTATTCATCCCCCTTTTCCGCGTACACTTGGAAACCGTAACTCGAACGTTTCACGAAACTGATCGAACGATGCGCACCACCGTGATTTTGCCCCCTGTTTTTTTACTTTTTTTTTCTATTCGCGCTCGTTCCTTTCGCACTTGGACGGATCGCGACACGACGACGAGTTGCCAATGGTAGTTCCGCCCTGCAGGTCCTTTTTTCCGGCCATACCGACGACGGAAACGACGAGCAAAAGCGTCCGTGTCTAGCCGTTGGAGTAAATACGTGGCTTCGCCGAACAGTGATCCGAGCTCGCAATTTCACGAAAAATCTCGATACTCTCCATCGTGGAGGACAAGAGAAGAGAAGCCTGTCCCCGGGGCAACCGTGTTTGCCCAGGCCGCTCTCATCTGTTTCGGACTTATTCGAATTTTCTTTCTTTTCCCTCCCTCCCTCTCTCTCTCTCTCTCTCTCTCTCTCTCTCTCTTCAAACGTTAAAGCGAATAATCGTGACGGTTTCAATTGTTACGAGGCTATCGCCACGGGCAATTATCGAGTATTCTTAAATTTCCAATATGGTGGTGATGACGCGACGCGTCTTTGTCGTCAGTGAACGACTGTAAGGACCTTTGGGAAAGATGCCTCTGGAAAAGAAACAAGTTTCCTTCGCACTTTTCTCGTAAAGTTCGTACTTTCTCGCAGTTCAGAGCGCGTATCCACGATAACACAATAAAACGTCTATGTACGCCCTTTTCGTTGGCGAGCATTATTTTTCATTTTCTCCAATCTGCCGATCCCACGAAAAATGTCGCCCCCTCGCACTCACTTTCTCCGTCCCTCACCGCGCTACTATCTCTCCCTTGGCATCACCGTGCGCTACCTGACAATACTCCAATTACACTCTCATGCACGACACTTTTTCTCTCTCTCCCCCCCTTTTCCCTAGCCACGGGTCACCAAACACGTTCCGCGCGCAGTAACGTTAAGCGTGGCACGTACGCAGCGGCAGCGTGAGGAACAATTGCGGATACGAACTTGACCGTCCGTGTCCGAAGGATGAAAAATCGTGAAAATGGCAAGAAAACGCCCGTTGATGCATCGATACTTTGGCCTCCCTTGCTCCTATGAATCACGCGCGAACTAGTGCAAAGCTTAGAGCACGAAGTGCCCCATTGGAAATTGTAGAATCTACGAATGGCTTTTCTTTCGTGTCAACCGTCGTTGCTTTGTCCCATTCTCTTGCAAACGCTGCGTATACGTGTGTGCTGGGGGAAAGAGTGTGAGGAGGAAAGCGCGTGGCGCTCGATCGCGCACGTATCCTACACCTCAGCCATGTACCGCGATATTTCAATCGTTCGCGCATATCCGTCCACCCAGACATCGAAAGCCCCGTCGGAATCTCCCCGAAGAAAATGCCTACGTCTGTCGCAAGGGATAATTTCACTATTGCCAGGGCCTTCATCCTACCGAGCGCAACGCGCGCGCGTTTCCCATCC
The DNA here is from genome assembly GCA_944452715.1 of Ophion slaviceki. Lineage (NCBI taxonomy): Eukaryota > Metazoa > Arthropoda > Insecta > Hymenoptera > Ichneumonidae > Ophion > Ophion slaviceki. Next base: position 3,466,552 of record OX101785.1, on the reverse strand, counting down.
GCGAAATTAAATCGCCGACGTAGAGAAAACTCGGGGAACAGCCGGAATTTGCGAATTCCCAATCAGTGGAAACTTTGGTCACGGAAATCGCGACGAGAATGTTGGTAATCGATGCTAAGGGGGAATGGGGGTGGAAGGAGAAACGCGAGCCTGCGAACGTGCAGCGTCCGACTAGCAGTTTTCGCGTTAATGGCGACCTCTCAATTTTACTACGGGAAGGACACGAGCTCGGGGACTTTCGCGATACCCGTGAGAGCATCCTACGAGGGTCCACTTACCGTTTCGAGGACTTTTTTCGCGTGCCTCAACGTTGGATTCGATCGAGCGCGCGGTTTTTCTTCTACTACATGGGGCATTTGTATCGGCGAGAGATCGTTGCGAACGTTCGGCAACGTCAACGTGCAAGATCTGCTTTTTTCACGCAACTCTGCTTTGAACGTCGTACGTTTATGGGCGGCTGAAAATTTCCAGCCGGAATTCTTTTTCACTGATCGGACAAAGGTTCACTCTACGGGAATTTCACGAACTTCCCCCTCCCCCCGTGTCAATTGTTATTCGAACGGAATGTTGAAATTTCGATTATAGAGGTTTGCTGTTTTTTTCTCGTTTTTATGTAATCGAAATGGAAAAAATGAATTTTCACGGAGAGCCGAGATCTTGCACGTTCAACGTATCGCCGCCATTTGCAATGTTAATCTCTCACTTCCAGGTGTGACGTCATCGGGCGATGGCCGAATTCCGCCGGGGATACCCGAACGCCAAAGCCCGCGCGTATTCGATTAGTTTTTTTTAAAGATCGATGCTCTGTCGTATTTTTCTCGTTTTTTCGATATTTTGGCTTCTTTTCACATGTTTCGATGCACAAGTGGATTCAGCAAAGTACGGAGAAAGCCCGATATTGCGCAACATTGTGGTAACGAAGATATCCGAAACGTAAATTCGGATGAAGCTGAAATTGGCATCGTTGGAGTTGAATGATTTTTTTCATTATTATCGCCATTTTGCAAATTAAGGGATCACAATGTGAAATTTTCAAAACATCGATTTTTTTTGCATTATCCGATAGTATAGAAGGTTATAAAAATGCTGTTCATTTTTTGGGGCGAAATTCGAATTATTCCGAGATTATTCAAATTTTTAAAAAGATATTCGGTCAGCTACATGAAACCTGGCGCGTTTTTTCGAAAGCTTTTGTTTTTTAATCTTCATATTTTTTCATAAATTCGATGCTTTTTTTTGTCAAACCGCCGGCGTTTTGTCAATTTTTATTTTAAAAAAACCTTCATAGCAAGATAGCGGCTTTCATACTGATTAATAATATTTTACAAATTTTGTTCCAGATAATATTTACGGCCACAACCGTGTACACCGTGAGGACTCCTTTTTTTCGAAGACATTTTCAACCGTTAAAAAAATGTAAAGAAAAATAAAAAATAAAAGTTTAAAAATTAATTTTCTGTTCTTCACGAGTTCTTTGATTTGACATAAAAATAAGGCTGATTAGCGTATTTTAACTATCGAAAAAAGAAAACCGCGAATATCAGCTATTTTTCGACCCGTTACACTGTGATCCCTTAAGGTCGTAAATCTCTAATATGGAAAAACGTGCAAGAGATTTTCAAAGCCTACATCGACGAAAAAAGCGAATTGAAAAGAATTCATTTTCGTTGCAGACTAACAATCCTTCAACGTCATGGTGTTGAAGTTCGTATAGTTGGAATGCAACGATTTTTTAAATTGCATTATAAGGGCATTTCCTTATTTTTATTATACAAAATGATTTTTCTGCAGATTCAGATTGTATATTGCCAAATGAAAATTCTCAAGTGTTTAGTGATTTTTGTAGCTTATCGGGCTACCTAAGTGGGTCAAAAAATAGCATTTTCCAAAAATATTTGTATTCGCTAGTATCACCTTTTAGCTATATTCCCCGAGAATTTCATTGAAATATTCCGAAAATTGAATGAGCTACAGCTTCTAATAGTCGGCCGAGCGAAACCACTTGATGGATTGGTTGAAAATTTACAAGAGATACGATGAGAAACATTTAAAGGTCATTGACGATCTCACTTTGTTTTCGTACTGTGCCTTAGGCCACAGTAACGGGTATAAAATCATGTGCGAATTTAACCATTTTTTTCGTATGAAAAAGTGATTCACTCATAAAATTAATTACACATCTATTTAGTATGAAGATCAAGCTGTTAGAATTTTTTTTTCGATGTACAAAATGGCCGACTACTAGTATTTTCTTTTGTTATCTTTTTTTAGGCGCTCCGTGGCGTGACATCCACAATTTTTTACCTAGAGCACAAAACAAAAATTCTCGTCAATCTATATTAGAATACCTAGAGAAGTACGTACGGGATTTGAAAAATATTGTTTATGCAAAAGTTGTAGGTATTTCAACTTAAGAAATGAATTTTCAGTGCAAAATTTCGTTATAACTGCTCATAAAATGAAAAGTTTTCGATTAATCAGAAATTCCGTACGTACTTCTCTGCGAAATGCAACGAGGAACATAACTTTCAAATTTGAAGTAAATCGAGTGAAAATTGTTGGTTATTTGTCACGCCAATTGGAAAAAAGCTGTTTCGATTAGTCGGCCATTTTGTACATCGAAAAAAAAAATATATACTTTCTAAGTTTGATATTCATACTAAGTAGATGTGTAATTAATTTTATGAGTGAATCACTTTTTTATACGAACAAAAATTGTTAAATTCGCACATGATTTTGTACCCGTTACTGTGGCCTACGGCCTTAAATCAATCTTCATTTTTCGTTGCGTAAAAATAACAACTTTTTTCATAGATTTTACATGCTCGAGTTTCATTTCGTCGCCACGTTGGAAAATAAATAATTAAGAAAATCGGCGATCATCAACGACTCGTATTCATTGTTAACTTCAATAACCCGTTTGGTATTTCGATTTCGTCGCGTAAAATTTTTCGTTATCTGCCAACGGCTGTTTTTGTTTTTCTAATTTTTCTGGTGATTTTTCAAAAAAGCTCTCAATATATCTAGCTTTATGTTTGAAAAATATCGGTGTTTGGCCTCTTTTTTCGAGCATCTAAGTAGATGTAGCCCCTTAAATCTGACGAACAAATTCCTTGCATTCCAACGATGCAAAGTTCAATGTAATTCAACGTCATAAATTCCGCGGGGTTGGTGTAATTGATAAGTTGCTCATTCGAGTGAAAATGACGGACGGGCCTTACGGTAATATCAAATTCGCATTCACGAGGTGTGTGTGTGTGCGTCGTGAGAACAGTAAAAAAATAATTACGGTACATTGTGATCGGCAAGCAGCCTCGTTTTGTCTTGTCTTTTTTTATTATCTTCCCTCGTTTACTTTTCAACGAGAGCCATAATACTTCAGTGTTATTCGACATATATGTTACGCATGATAACTTTATTTACAAAACATATCGATCCGATACATGCACTGATAAGTTGTTCTCATTTTTGTTTTCGTCCGCTCATCTCTCTCTCTCGCTCTCTCTCTCTCTCTCTTGCTTTTTCTCTCGTTCGCTCGCTCTTTTCGCCAAATTGTCGAATTATTTACATAAAATTTGGAGACTATTCAAGTTTCACATCGCAAAAAGAGTTTTGTTTGTTTTCTATACATACTCTCGAGATTACGGTGCCGTAGAGGGAACGACGTCTAATTAGTTGAAGAGGATCGCAACTGTGCCAGGAGCGTGGTTCGATTTTGCATGTCGTCTATCTATCCGAATAATCGCGATGACGGATAACAAGAATGAAAATAAAGAAAAAAAATGAACGTTGAATAGTCGAGATGAAATTGAAAAAAAAAATGTATCGTGAATGTCCAAAAGAATTCTCTTATCCGACAAATAATCCTCCACTTCCGGTCGCACGTTTTTTCCCCCGCTTCCTGTCTCTCGGTGTATATCACGCTGAGATACGACAATCCATGAACGTTTAAGAAACAAATTCATCAAACGTGAAACTGATGTGATGAATAAAAAGCGCCGCGAGTCTCGCGTTTGCACTGTCGAGGGAATCGTTCTTCGAATTGTCGCGTCCGTCGCAGTCACGTCGAGTCCCTCGATAAAAAAAAAAGAATATAAATGCGTGAAAACTGGTAAACATCGCGAGACCATCGAAACTCGATTATCCGGGACAGGCAAAAGAAGAAAAAAAAGTAGAAAGAGTATTCGAATAACGAAGCGAGCTTCCGGTCTCGAAATCTCGTCCGCTTGTGGAAACGCTTTCTTTCCCCTCGTGTACGTGTAACGTGTGTATGACGATAAGAGAGCAAAAACGTCGGTGGAAGGCGCAAAAGTACAATGAAAAGAGAAGGGGAAAAACAGAAACAATAAATAAATAATAAACTATAAGTCGGCGTCCGAATTGGCGTCGTTGACTCCGCGTCGAGCTCTCGCGACGCTAACTTTTGTTTCCTTTTAGCCTTCCGCTCAGCGCTTCCGCTTACAGGCTGATGGAATGTTTTCCGTTCGTTGGTCAACGTCTCGTTTCCTTGTCTCTCGAGTCTCGTCCAGCTGCGACGTTGCGACGGAACAAAAGAAAAAACGAATTTTCTCTCGTTTGTTTTAATTCTACCTCGTGTGATTTGCCTCTAGTGGCACATTTCTTGCCACTCGCGAAAATTATAATCACGACAACGACACTGTATCCTCTCGTACTTCTAGAAAGTATATATTATATATATTCATATTTATAATATATGCCTGTGACTCGTAGAGAACTCATTCTTATCGGATTTGTTTTCTTTCGACTTTCTTTCATCTCATAGTTCCGTATGGCCTGCGTTGGCGAGTCGATAGTTTAGTAGTAGTATTAGCGGCAGCTGCTTCGAATCGTAATCGTTGACGCGATATTCCGTCGCGCCCTTCAGTGTCAACCTTTTTTTTTCGCCCGCCGATATCCAGCAGTTCGTCGATTCGTGTCGCAAAAACTCCTCTTTCGTATTCTTTCCTCGTGTACGCTTGGATTGGCGCGTTCAATGAAAAAAAAAAAAAAACACCGACATATTTGAGTTGCGAGGACCGCGCGAGATCACGGGCATCGAGAAGAAAGCACCGAACGCCCAGAGCGTACAGCTAACTGACGAAAAATTGGAACGTTTTTGTGTTTCTTTTGCCAAAAAGTTTCCCGACTGCGTTATCGTCTGGATTCATTCGCCTCATTCGTGATTTCCTTCATTCTCCGACTTCATGGCTGAATCGTTCTTTTTTTTCCATCACTGAGGATCCGTCGTTTCGAGAGAAGTCTTTGTCGTATCGCGGATGAAGCACAATCGTCTGTCGTATAATTGTTCATACAATATCTTGAAGATCGCGAAACGTTCGTCGAGCCATCCGAAGAGAGTCTTCTCTCTCTCTACGCGTGTTTCTTTTATTGTATGTGAGTGTCGTGTTTCCAACGATGCTCGTAACAACGAGAATAAAAAGAGCTCGAACGTACGAGCTAATTGTGTACCGTCGTCGAGGCGTATTGAAGACGCTCGAGTTCCTCGAGCGAGAGAACGTTCGTCTGTCCGAGCTCGGGGAGCTTACCGGCTCGCGCCTTCGCCAATAACTCCGGACTGAACCATCGCGCCAATTGATTCGACGTTGGCGACAAACTTCCGCCGTTGCTTCCAGGTGATCCTTGCCTTCCGACGGCTATGTTTATCTGCTGCGACCGCAGCATACGTCCATCTGTGAAAAAAAAAAAAAAAACAAAACCAATGAGAACAACGCGTCTTTGTCGCTGATTGTTCCGATCGTTCGGCTGAGACGACAACGATCGATAAATGTGCATTGAAATGCTTACCGGTTCGCGCAGCGTTGTTGTGATTCATGACGAGCTGAACCTGCGAAGTTCTCTGCTGATGCTGCATACTCGCAAGATGCGATTGCACCTGTTGCGCCTTCATGTTCATAACATTCGGTCTTTGGTTCATGATGGAATTCGAGGCTATGCTGTAGGGTGGAACGTTCGGATGCGGCATCGGTGGTGTCGCCATCGTGTGCTTGGAACGCGCCGGATTACCATAGATCCCGGCTGACGGACGTTGAGGTTGCGGCTGTTGTGGCTGCGGCTGTGGCGGCGGCGGTTGCGGAAAATTCACCGGCCTACCGTATTGGAACTGACTACCGTTGCCGCCCTTCACGATCGGTCGACCTGCGATCAGAGAAATCCAATTTTCTCGGTCCTTCTGCCCCTTTTTTCTCGACGGGAAATCGCTAATTCCCTCTCGTGGTCGAATATTTACAACTACATGTTTTTTTTCAACTTTCACGAGCAAGACTTTTTGTTTCTGATATCGACAAATACGACGATGAACTTCAGATCTTAGCTCTTTTTTTACGATAAATCTTCAGGTGGGAAAATTGACCAAGCGTCCAACTGCCAAAACGATATCTTTTTGCAACTTGACTTCGTTGCAATTTTTAATACGCCGTTTGATTTTTCACCCAAAGTGGTATAAAAATGAAACAAGTGGAAAGAAGCGTCGAACGTACCATTATGCTGTTTGGCGGGTGGGCTGGCCCACGAGCCTTGAACTTGGACCTGAGGCTGTGGCTGGCTCGGCGGAAGTCCCATCGCCGGCTTTTGTCGCGAGAGAACACCCTGAGCGAGGAGCTGCACGGCCGATTGCATTTGCTGTATTTCGACAGCTTGCTGAGTCTGAGCTGCCAATTTGGCGGACTCGTTACTCCCTACAGGACGAAGACACACACAGACACATACGACTTAGTCCCGAGATTTCAACTCGCAATGTAAATACCAGATAAGCGATAAATTCTCATGCGATCGTCGGAAGGATAAACCTTCCCCTCCATACTCGGCTACATTGTTACATGCTAACGCGACGCGGCCAAGCGTCGTGCAGATTCGTAAAGAATCAACATGCGTCGTTGGAAAGGAAGAAAAAATGTGCATGCTTGTCCACAGCTCGTGAAGAATGTGAGAACGCTCGCAGATGAGAAAAAAAACTCCAGTGAAAGCAACAGGGATTCGTGACAGTGAAGCAGAGAGTGAGAGAGGAGTGCGTGTGTTCTGTGTTTGCATTGGGGGACGTAATTACAAAGCGTTTTTATTGTAAAAAAAAATTTGAAAATAGATATTTCTTTTTTTTTTTTCAACATATTCCTGTACTCGAGTGCGTATATAATGCGAGAAGTTCCTTTCAAATGAACGTTTCGAAGATAGAAATTGCGTGTGTCAGCGCACCAAATCCGTGCCGAGATCCGTGCGCAATCCACATATACAAAAATTTAAGAGGCTTTGTTTTCCCTTTTTTTGTTTGCCTTGTTTTTCTTAAATATTGTTTTTACATGTTCCAGATTACGAGATAATTTTGCGAGGTCATTCCTCGACAGTCCAGAAAATCCGAAAGTAGCGCATGCGTTTTCACGGTCAGCGACGAGGAAGATCGGCAAAGTGGGGCAAAAGAAAAAGAAAAAAAAAACGAACGAGCAAAAAAAAGCAGTGGCGAAAGCCCAGTCATGCCCAAAGCACTTGGAGTGATCAAGCGAACGAGGGGCACGAGAAAAACTAAACTATGATTTTCTTTCGCGCTGCGTTTAGAAACATGGGGGTTTGGAAAAGGGTGGAAAGGCTGATAGAGTAATTTAAAAAAAAAACCGAGAGAAAAAAAAAAGAAACGGTAAAAAAGTCGAAGTATCGTTTTCGAGCTCGCGATATCCTCCATTATCAATTCGATCCGGCGACCTCGAGGACGCTACGCGTCTCGTCCAGGCGCTCGATGGATCTTTCGTCACTCAGAGCAATTAAATTCACGGAATTCTCATCACCGTCGGCTCGAATCTTCGACTCCGGAACAATAAATTCGATAACCGCGTCATTGTCGACAATCGAATCGTTATTGTTTTTATCCTGCGGTTCTTTCGTTTCGATCTCATTGGGAATATCGCGAGGACTTTGACACTTGGTTGCAGGAACGTTTGCGTCAACGATTTTCGCGATATCGTTAGCGTTATTGTTACCGTCCTTTTTTTTCTCCATCGGGGCTTTTTCAGCGCGTTGGTACTTTGGCGACGGCTCGTTTTGACTCTTTTTCACGGTATTGCTATTGTTGTTGAGATCGCCGAGTACGCGAGAGCGCGAAACTTTAGACGACGTATTGCTCGGGGCCGATTTATCGGGATGACCGATGGCTTTTTGTGCGTTCTCGCGAGTCGGACGACGAACGATACGATGAGTACGGGGCGATGGGGCCGCGAATTTGTGCGACGGATACGCCGGATATAATACTAATTCTAAATGAGGTTCCAAATTATTCGCACCATCGAGCTCCTTCTCGGCTGTCATTTTTCGCAAAACCGAGGTCGGCGTGAAAGCGAGGGGCGTCGGGCTCAGGGTTTGCTTCGACGGCGAATTCACCGGGCTCGTCATTTGATGGTGATGATGATGATGATGGTGATGGTGAAGCTGCTGCTGCTGCTGCTGCTGCTGTTGCTGCGACGACAGTTGCGGCTGTTTTGCTTGCTGAAGGTGCTCCTGTCGTTTGCGATAATTCTCCCGCTGTTCCTCCAACTTCTTCTTGATAAGAGCGTTCTGCATTATCGTCTGCGTGTTCATGACGAGGCCACGGGGCGACGGCACTCTGTGCGGTATTACTGTCGAAATCACAAATTCACTCGTGAAACTCACGATTCACGATGCCGTTTTTTCGTTTGAGCTTGCAACGAGCTTGGTCTGATGTTCGGATTTAATTAGATCGAACGAACGTCGACGAATTTACTGTCGTCGAATATCCATAAGTGAGTATAGAGTAGAAACGAGTGCCAGAAATGGCGGGAAGTAGACAAATATAGTGAGTTTGTTTGGGTTTGTTTGGATATGGATATTGGCAATTATGGATATGCGGTTATGAAAATTCGACTTATGGATATTCTACCCCAATGGACGAATTTTACCCCTCGCTGAGCATTTTTCAATATTATTGACATTTACTGCTCTATCGTGTCAAAAGTGTGGGCCACCACGTGCCGAACACCCTACCAAATGCTCATTGCGAAGGAATACATATTGTGGCGGGTTCGTCAACGTTCGATGAGAGTCAACGAAAGCAAAATTGACGCAGGCCGAAAAGAAAAGAACATCGATTCTTCATTACCTGGGTGCTGTACCGACAAAGTGTTGGGACTAGTCGCCAAATTTGGCCTGATTATCGGAGCTGAACAGAATGCTGCATTCCCAACAAATCGTCAATAACAAAGTTATCATGGTTTTCTCGAGATTCGTATTTTCACAAATAATTTCAAAATATTCTAAACACAATGACAATACAAAAAAAAAATCGAAAAATTATTTCCAGACAGTGAGGAACAGTAGCTAGGACGAGAAAAACAAATACATGGTTGTTACGCATTATTGACTCAGAACATTTCTGACTTTTTCAAGTTCTTCACGCAAGTTTTGCAAATGTCCCAGGGAGATTGGGGTCAAATAAAGAACGTAATTGTTTTTAAGATCGAATATATAAAAATATTGAATATTCAAATTTAAAAATTAAAAAAAAACTGAAAATTGAAAAATAAATTAAACAATGAAGTAAAGAAAAATTAAAGCAGATACAGATCCTGTGCTTTATTATAAACAGAAATGTTTATGACGGTGTCAATGAATTAAAAATAAATATAAACACTCATCTACAATAATAATATAGAGCTTTAGACTGAATTAGTTTTTGGTATTCGAAATTTTCAATGTTTGGCACTGACATAACATTTTTGTTGTGTATAATGAAGAGTAATATAAAGAATAAAAATATTTATTTTATATTTTCGTTTTTTTAAGTCACTTTCATTTTTCGCAACCCTTGCAAATTCTGAAAAAATCCAGAGAATTTTAGAAAATTCCCCGACTTTTCCCTGATTATTTCAGAAAGAAAGAAATCCCCTGAGTTTTCCCGGTTTTCGATATGCGTAACGGCCATGAAATAACTAAACGATGGTGACGAGAGGGCACTTACCGTTGTTCATAGGGGATGGTATTCTCTGCTGTTGTTGTTGCTGATAGAGAATTTGTTGGAGTATCGGATCAGCGTGAGGACTAACGTTCCGTGGAGTCGTGCCACCGTACATCTTCAAAATATTTATGAGAACTTCTCGATGGCGATGGTGCATGGCCGGATTCTGAAGAAAAAAAAGCCGAAAAATATCCCCGATGAGAGATAACTAAAATAATTTGTTTCTTCTTCGAGTAGTTGTGTTTTGCGTAGATTGTGAGGGATTTGTGGCATCACTGAAGACCCACATTCGTAGCCTTTTTCTTTCTCCTCCAAACGCCCAATGATCACACGTTCAGGTAATCCTATCGCTTCACACTAGTCACACCACCGATCATACTTGAGACTTGTACAATTTATGTTTTTAACACATGCAAAACAAATCATTTGTAATAACTAAAATTTTCCATGTGTAAACTGTTCAATGGATGTTCACATTTAATTAGAAAAATGAAAAAATAGCTATTCCAACGATTCGCGCGGTATTTCTAGGTTTGATATTTGGCAATATTGGTTCTATCTCCGTCTCTTTTTGCTCAACCAGGGGAGTTTAGCTTCCATGCTTTTCAACGTCGATCTGTCAAAACAATGTCAGGTGCGGGAAATATAAAGCGTTGTATTCGGGCCACGACTGGTAAAAAGCGTGGAAAATTTGTGTCGGCGAAATATGTCGGTTAAAAATGAAATTTGTGTGGAAATTCGAATGAGTGAGATGAGGTTAGGACTAGTCAGATGTTGCCTTGCTGTCACGTCTCTTCATCGTAGCAAGTGGTAATAAATCCAATACCGGAAGTTCAAATAAAATTTGATATTACATAAAAATTAGGTCAATAAGCGTAATTTTTTCCGACAGCATTCCATTGCTATAAGTGTTAAGTATGTAAATCTGATTATTTGTAAGAATCTGACAGATTCCCACTATTATATACACTTTTGTAGCGACCGGAAATTGGGTTTTTGTACGTCGTCTCGGAATTCATTCGCAAAAATACGCAATTTCAATATTTTTTCCTCTGTAATTAGATCGATAGTCGACCCAGAAATTTTACAGAGACGATTATTAATATATTTAGTGAAGCTCAAAAAATACGAAAATCCTATGGATTGAAGCCTGGCGATAGGATTACCTTAAACATAGTCTAAAAAAGTTCAGACTAATATTGCGCCTTCAAACCTGTAGCTGCTGCATGAGATGTTGCCGGGTGATCTCGCCCTGTTGGAGGCCCTGAATAATAGCCTGAGCTTCCGGTCGTTGGAGCAATTCCCGATTCGACGGTGCGTTATTAACGAGCATCTGCAAGTCCTGAGGCACGGGACTAACCCCGACCATTCGTTGTTGCCCGCTCATCATCATTGACAGCATGTCCGACTGTTGTTGTTGGCGTTGCTTCTGTTGTTGCTGCTGTTGCTGCTGCTAATGAAAACGCGGAAGTATGAGACTCGAAAGTTTATCGAGTCAACGGGCGATTACGTTGGTCGATACTTGGAGAAAATGTCGGTTCTGTAATTGTAAGAATCCAAGATAAAGTGCCGAATTGACAAACCTGTTGAATCCGCAAGACTTTCATGAGATTCTCGTGTTGCATCTGCGCCTGATGAGGATGTTGAGCAGGCCCGAGGGGGCCGACGTGATTGAAACTCGGCGCGGGCATGGGCTCGGGCACCGGAGGCTGTTGAGCCTTAAGCTGATTATTGAGCAACTGTATCAGTGTCATCGGTGGTGGTTTCTGTGATATAGGACCGTTCGCGGCCTGCACAGCCTGCCCGCCGGTAACTTGCGCCAGCTGCGAAAGTTAAACGAAAAGATAGACCGACGGAACGAAATATTCGAAAAAAAAAAATGCACTTTTCCCAAGAAACACTGAATGAACGATGCGTACCAATTTCTTGAAAGCGGAGAGATCTTCTTCAGTCTTGTTAACTCTCGGTGGTTCGTTGGAGGCCGCGGCTGGAGCGCCGCCTCTCATTCGAGCCTCCAATTCTTCCAAGCTGTGAATGACTTTGCCACCGACTTCTGCAAATAAACGACAACCGGACGAGTGACGAAACGGCTATTCGCGACGATGAATTATCTCGCGCGGCGATCAATGTTGCTTTACCCATATCCTTGATGACGGATTTCTTCATCATCGGTAGAACCGTACCCGTTGCGTCGCCCTGGCCATTTTGGTGGGGTTTATTGCCGCGCTGCAACATCTCGAGGAGCTTCACACCCGTTGCCGGATTTTCCGTATTCGAGGTCGTGTTTGCCGGCGATATCGGGGCGAAGTATGTGTTCGACTCGGTGACCGAGGGTATCTGTATGTTCGGCTCGGTGATGTCGTTGAGCAAATTGTTGAGAAGCTCGTCCTGTATGGAAGCTCTTCGACTGTCGATCTGTTGGACCGGACTCTCGCGCTTGAACCACTGACTGAAACGCGAACCCGTGCCCGTTTCCGCACCGACCCCGTTCTGTCGTGCGACGAACAAAAAGTCATTTTTCATCATTAAAGGGCTAATCAGTGTGACACTTTCAAGCCTCTCAGCAGGCATCATTCGAGGAAGAGGAGGGTCCATTGTATGCGCCAGCTATAGCTGATTGGCAGTTTTTATGGTAAATATCATTTTATCTTGCAAAAATCGATAGTTAAATCTTTAAAAGCGTTTTTACCGAAATGAGATTTTTCAAATTTGCTGACATTGTAACTCAAAGAGCAATTATCCGATTGACTTGAAATTTGAACTGAGTACTCTTGAATATATTTACTCTACAATGACGTAGGATATTTTTGATTGGATGAAAATTGACGATTTGGCATTGAAAAAAACGACCATTTTATAGGCAAGAAAACAGACTTTGTTTCATAACTACGCCATTTTGTTAGATTTTGATATTTTTCGAAAATCCTACGTCATTTTACAGGAAATACCTTCCAGTTTAACGACATTTTTTCCTTTTTTGGTTTCAGCTACTCAATCGGCCGGAATCATGACAGCAGTGGAGGAACTTTTTTTTGGGCGCCCCCGAAGGCAGCGCATAAGTCGCTTGGATCTCAATATTTTTCGATGAAAAAATTATGTAATATAGGTCAAGTATAGCCAAATATATTCTTAATTTTCCGAAACATTTGATCGAGTACTTTTCTTTAAAAAAATTCCCGAAAATCACCGAAATTTTCAGCGTTTACACTGGTATAGCCCCTAAAGGCGAGAAATCCCTTGAGAATTTGCAAAAAATCGATTTTTTTTAATATTCCGAAATTATGATACCCAAAGAATATACTGACCAAAGGAAAGCTCGAAATATTGAATATTTGCGGAGTTATCGCATATAGTCTAGAGCGCGGGGACAGCATGCGGTCAGGTAGCGAGTAAACTTTAAACGCGATTATCTCGAAACTACTTTTTCAAAAACTGCTCGTGTTGTAGCTCAAAAAGTTATCGACCGATTTGGATGAAATTTTGGGAGGTTGCTCTCAGTAATATTATCGGAAGGATATACCTAAAGTTTGAAAGGTAGCGTGTAAATAAATCATTTTTTTGGGGTCAAATGTGTCGAAAAAATGGTCGAAAATTCAAACTTTAGAGTAAAAAGGCTCCCAAATTTTCAATTTTGCACTTTTTCATAATTTTTTAGGTATATCCTTCCCCTTAATATGTCAGTAAACGAATGACACTTATTAAATCTTTTTCAGATCAACAGAAAAAGAGTGACAACTGCAGCACTTTTCGATGTCGCGGAAAACAGGCGTCCGAAGACCCTTAATAACGCCATTTTGTTGGTCATCCAAAAAAAATGTTTTTTAAAACTTGACAGTTATAATAAACTCATGTCCAAATTTGAAAATGATCAGATTAATTTATCCCCTCTAAAAAAAATCCCGACAAATACCAATTTTTCACGCTCCTGGGATTTCTCGCCTTGAATATTCAGCCGTACGAGAGAGCTTGCTCGATAATTGAGCGACGTTCGAACGAGACGCGAATATACTCACGGTAAGCAAGCCCGGTACACCCGGAAAAATGTCGGACTTGAGAAAATCGTCGAGATTGAAATCGGCCGGATTGTCGTCTCGACTCTTGGCAGTGTCGGATCTGTCGTTGATCTCGCTTGGTTCGGTGGCTGCGCTCCCGCTCGTGTCCGAGCGTTCTTTGCCATTTTCCGTTTGTTCCTCGTTCTGTTCGGATATCGGCGAGTGGGGCGCGTGCACGGCGTTCATCGATTGATCCATGACGGTCGGAGTGCTGCGACCTTTCGGCACGACGGACCCATCACCCCCGCCACCGCCGCCGCCGCCGCCTCTGTCGTCTTTCTCGCTCGTCGCTTTTTTGCCGCGTTTCTTCTGTGCCGGCGATTGTTTCTTGCTCTTGGGGGGGTTGCTCTTCTCCTCGGGTATGTCGTCGAAGCCCCGAAGCTCGATAACGTCGTGCTGGGAGGTTGGTCCGCTGCTGAACCACTCGGGCTCCTCGGGCTCGCCGTAGTTCCTTCGGCGCTCGTTGTTGCTGTAGCGACGATCTCTGCAACGATCCATCGGATGACCGCGCTCGTTTCTCTCGCCACCGGCGCGATCGCGCGGCTGCTCGCGATCACCGAAGTCGCGACCGAACGAGCGTCGCTCGTAACGGTCCGAGCGATCCTCACGCTCCCGCGGATTGTCACGATCGCGCACAGGCGGCTCCCGATCGCGGCCAACCTCGCGGGCGTCACGGTCACGCGTTGCCGCCGCTGTACTCGTGCGAAACGCAAACTCCGAACGTTCCGGCTCCAGCTTCTCCTTCAGGAACATGTTCTTCGTGTCCCAACCGTCGTCCCACATGTCCCGATTCAGCAAACGCCCGCTACCGATGCGACGCACCGGCTCCCGATGACTCACCTGGAACAATCACACCGAGACGTTAGGACACTGCGGACTTTACGCCGACTTGCCATACGGTCATTGCGAATTCGCGGACCAACCAAACGAACATCAATTCTTTTTCAGGTTTCGAATTTTTTAAATGTGAAACTCACGGAACATTTTTCACGTGTTCTTATTGGAAATTTAGAGCGGGACATTTGGACAGGAAAAAAATTGGCAATATTGAGGGATTTTTTAACTGAGAAATAACTATTCTACAATTATCAAACTTTAGGTATACTTTAATGGTGTATTTCAGTATACGAAACAATTTTTTTAATTGAGGGGTAGGCCACTGTAGAGGCCGAAAAAAATAGGCGTTTTGGGATTTTTTTTTCAGAAATACTACAAAATAAATCGAGATTTCAAAAAAGGGTGTTTATCATACATATCACTGACTGTATACAATAATTTAAGCGATTAATTTCAAAATGGCGGCTGTGCAGCGTTTATCTCAAAACTGCATTTTTTAAGTTGGCTGGAATCATAACTCAGATAATTTTCAATCGATTCACTTGAAATGTTGAATATATCTTGAAAAATACATTGTCTTAAAATTAAAGTACGTAGGATTTTTTTTTATATTGCATAGTTCATTTGGTATTAACAATTGTCTGACGATTTTGTAGGCAAATTTTTGAAAAGTGAAAAATTTGCCTGAAAAGTCGTCAGATAATTGTTAATTACAAATGAACTATGCAATATGAATAAAAATCCTACGTACTTCCATAGACAATGTATTTTTCAAGATTTATTCAACATTTCAAGTGAATCGGTTGAAAATTGTCTGAGTTATGTTTCCGGCCAACTTAAAAAATGCAGTTTTGAGATAAACGCTGCACAGCCGCTATTTTGAAATTAATCGCTTCAAAAAAATTATTGTATACAGTCACTCATATGTATGATAAACACCCTTTATTGCCATCTCGATTTATTTTGTAGTTTTTCTGAAAAAAAATCCCCATAAAGCCTATTTTTCGCCCTCTAGAGTGGCCTAAGGCCTTAATTCATCATCAAAATGACGGAGCTGTGGCAAAGTGTTACAGCAAGGTCACCGCGGGAGTTGCGAATCGCCGTGCAGTCTAGCTTCCCGTAGACTTTGATTTGCAAAAAAGTTCAAACATTTTTTCAGTTAGAACATGTATAGTTTCTATGTGACGGTAATTAAAATGAAGAAAGTGCAAATTTAAGAAAATGGCACGCGTTTACAAACATAATCAACATTTCACGCAACATTTCTGTACCATGTAGATTAAAAAAGTAGTTTTTTTTTTTTTTTTTTTTTTTTTTCATTTTTTCCAAAACAATTCTCGTCAAGTAAAAGGTGCCGATTTTATCAATATTTCTACCAAATTTCAACTCAATCGGCTTAATAGTTTATGAGTAATCCTGCACGCCAATTTCGATAATGCAGTTTTGAGAATAACGCCTTTGAAGTTCACGCCCGCTCCGAATCCGAGCGATGAGGCACAGAGTTGACGGGCTGTAACGTTTGAAGTTTTTCGAATTTCGCTTTGAAACTTTAGGAAAATATTCTGCATATTTAATTCTATCGTTTAAAGAGAAAAAAAAAGAAATATATTTTTTGATCATTGTAAATGTATATCCCGCCTCAAGGGATCGAATTGCAAATAACGAAGACTTCGGGAGAGCATGCAAATAAAAAAATGAATGAACAATTATGTCAACATTTTTTTTTTCTTTCAAAACAAGCTTTTATGCAATGTACTAAAAAGTAGAAAATAATATTTTTTACCAAGTCGCCTATATGTGAATAAAATCTTGAGCCGCTTAACTTTGAAATGTTTAATAAATTTAATCAATTCAGTTTCATTAACCGTATTTAATTTGGCACAATAATAACTAGAGGAATTATTATCACACGTTTATACTCAGTTTCAGGATTTTTATTTAAAAAATCTAAAATTTTTTCTACTGTAAATGAAATACAGTTTATGTGTTAACGGATTTATCTGAATTAAAGATTGAATGTCTAAACTTTGAGCGCCCCAAGGTTTTATTTATAGTCACATATAGGCGACTAGGTAAAAAAATTATTTTCTACTTTTGAATACGTTGAATAAAAGCTTGTTGAAAAAAATAAACATATAAACAATTTTCTTCTTTTTTTAGTCTTTTATTGATTTTAGCTCTAAGTAGTCAGTAAAAGGGCGACATATCAATTTTCCGTTTTGCATCTCACACCAAGTCAAGTTAAATAAAAGCTTGTAAAAAAATCATTGCATTCCAACAATGCAAACTTCAACGTCATTATTGACTGAGAAATTCCCTGACTTTGCCAGGCTTTCCACACAGGTTTTGCAAATATTCCAGGGAGGTTGAGGTTAAATGAAGAACATATTTTTTTTTAATGAGCTATATGAAAATGTTAGATATCAGAATAAAAATGTTTAAAAACCGAAATTCGGAAAATATTTTTAACACTGTAAAGTAAAAAAAAATATATTAAAAGCAAATACAGAACCTGTTCTTTATTATAAACAGTCACTTTTATGTAGATGCCAATAAATAAATGTAAAGACTTACCCCATTGTAAAGGGGAAGGGAAGGGCACTCATATAAACACTTTCAAATGGGCATACTCCGAATAAATACTACTACTATAAACACTTATCTACAATAATAATAGTGTGATTGGATATCGACAAATCAAATGCACATGTCTAGAGCGTTAGAGTAAATTAGTTTTCAGTGTTTGAAATTTTCAATGTTTGCCACTGACATAACTTTTTTTTACATATAATGCAGAATAATAAAAGTATTAAAATATACAAAAATATTCATTTTTTACTTTTGTTTTTTTTTCAAGCCGGTTTCATTTTTGTAATTTTTGCAAAATCTCTGGAAAAATTCCAGATAATTGTCGAAATTTGCTGAGTTTTCCCGGTTTTCCATATGCGTCACAGTCATGGAGAGGAAAGGGATTATTTGGAATTTATTCTGTTCTTGGTAGAGATATTCGAGTGGAAATAAAAAATGTAATATCTCGTTGAATTCGAATGAGGAAAGAACGAACCTCGGGCTTGCCTATCGGGCTCTCGGGACGTCGAGCCACCGGTTGACTCACGTTCACGAAACATCCCGAATTGAAGCTCCTCCTCTGTGGACTCAAAACTATACCGTCTTGTTCCTTGCGTATACGCTCACGGGGATCACCGCTTCGACGTTTGTTGTTGCTCGGTGGCTCGGCTGTCTGATCGCTACGAGTCGTACTTCGCTGCTGTTCCTCCTCGGCGGGTGTGTTGCTGCGCTTTTTGTTCAAATGCCAACGTTCCGGATCCCATACACCGCGAGAGCTGTACAAATTCGCGTATCTTTTATATTTAATGCTAGACATTATAGTTTTTTTTTCTCGCAATATCAATATCGAAGGAATTTCCAAAAATTGTCAATTTTCTTTTTTCTTTCGAGGATTCGAATGATCTTTTTTTCGTTGGTATTTTTACATAAAACGGTTTTCAGTCTAGCAATATTTATTTTCAATCTCGCGCGCTCTCGTCGCGACTCACTTGTTGTACGCTGGGTCCAAGTAGTCGGGTCTCTGCTTGGCCAACGGCAGTACCTTGATCTCCAACAGTACTTTCTGTAATACACGGGGAAAACTCGTATCAGAGGACGAAATCAAATCTCTGGTTCGTGCTGTACACGCGATGTTTACATTATTGGAGAATCGAGGCGGTTTTTCTTTTAGACGCAAATACGTTCGATTGAAGTTTCACTTCGAAGTTTCAATAAGCTCAGCCAAATCGTTTTCGGGAATATAATATTAAGGGGATATACCAGTGTGACACTTTTGAAAAATCGATTTTTTTTTGCCTTTTTCGACAGTTTATACTTTCAAGAATATCATTATCATTTATGTCAATATAATTTTATCTTGCAAAATTCGATAGTTAAATGTTTAATCGCGTTTTTCTCGAAATGAGATTTTTCAAATTTGCTGACATTGTAACTCAAAGAGCAATTATCCGATTGACTTGAAATTTGAACTGAGTACTCCTGAATACATTTACTCTGCAATGACGTAGGATATTTTTGATTGGATGACAATTTACGATTTGGCATTGAAAAAAAAGACCATTTTATATGCCAGAAAACAGACTTTTTTCATAACTACGCCATTTTGTTAGATTTCGATATTTTTCGAAAATCCTACGTCATTGTACAGGAAATACCTTCCAGTTTAACGACATTTTTTCCTTTTTCGGTTTCAGCTACTCAATCGGCCGGAATCATGTCAGCTGTGGAAAAACTTTTTTTTGGCGCCTCCAAAGGCAGCGGATAAGTCGCTTGGATCTCAATATTTTTCTATGAAAAAATTATGTAATGTAGGTCAAATATAGCCAAATATATTCTTAATTTTCCGAAACATTTAATTGAGTACTTTTCTTCCAAAAAATTTCCGAAAATCACCCAAATTTTCAGCGTTCACACTAGTACAACCCCTTTAAGGATCACAGTGTAACATTTTCAAAAAACCCATTTTGTTTCTTTTTTGCATTATCCGATAGTATAAACGGTTATAAACATGCTGTCCATATACTTACATAAACGTAAGTAGACAATTTATATAAAAATTCCGCACTCGAAACTATAAGCGCGTTTTTCTCGAAATGTCGTTTTTCTAAAGGGTGCACAGTCTCAAAGGAAGAGTTTTCAAGCTATCCGTGTCAAATTTTGACACAATATTCTTCACGTTTTTTTAATCTTCATATTTTTTAACCGAAAATTGTCGATAAAATAGACTGAATTCGATACTTTTTTTTTAACGCCGCCATTTTGTGAGTTTTGATTTTTTTAAACCTCCATAGCAAGATGGCGGCTTTCATACTGATACATAATCATTTTGAAAAAATTTTTTTAGATAATATTTACAGCCACAACCGTGTACACCGCGAGAACTTAAAAAAATGTAAAAAATTAATAAAAAATCAAGGTTTAAAAATTTATTTTTTGTTCTCCATGAGTGCTTTGTAATTTAACAAACAAAAAAATTGCGAAAATCAGCTATTTTTACGATGTTGAAGTTTGCATCGTTGGAACGCAACGAAGGTTTCGTAGCCCTACTTTTTTTGACTCATTTTGTCCCCCCCCTCCCCCTTTATCATCCAAACGTTTTTCAGGATCCTTTTGAGAGATCTTCGGCCTAAATATGTAAGCAAATATTTTAGAAGATATTGGAAAAGAGGAAATAAAAAATACGAAAAGATTTTCGTTGCATTTCAACGATACAAACTTCAATCTTGTCTATATTTCGACGAGTTACACTGTGAGGATTCCTTAATAATATACATTATTTGTACATGTGTACATTATTGATATTTTTTTTCTTGATGAAGGTGCTTGTTAACAATAAAATTCTAGCCTGGGTTTATTACTCCTCATAAGAAACTGTCCAATTGCGTCCATTTTTATATTTAATGTTTTTAAACATCTAAGATTCAATTTTAAATATGCCTATTTCTTTTTTGTAATTGATTTTTACATATTTAAGATTTTAGAATATTTTTCCTTCTTTTTTCTCAATATTAATGTTTTAATGTTTAAAATGAATTTTTCAATCTTTCGTTTTCTCTAACAAAGATGCAGCAAACCTTACGAAAAATTCGAAATTGAACTTTTGTTTTGTAGGTGTCCACGAAAAAAATCTCTATCCTTTAACTTCATGAGTGAATTGGACGTTGACGTGCGTATAAAATTCGCGTGGTGATAATTGAATTTCGTACCCGGGAATATTGGAACTGAGGCCGCGATCGCCCGATCTCCATGATCGAAGAGTCGGTCACCTCTCCGCCCACCGACATGGATATAATTGCTTCATCTCCTGGAGAAAAAAAAACACGAATACATTAGAGTACCGCGGAAACGGAGAGCGGTAAACGCGGGATACAAAAAACAGAACGGAGCGAGGATATTTTTTCAAGACTATCACCTGCAAAGTATAAATGATTTAAATAATATCACAATTGATACTGGAATGTTTATTAATTTTTATTATTCTTTATCGCTCTTCACGTTATCAGAAAATATAAAAGTACCGAAACTCGTCGATAGTCGTGAAGTATAAAGATGAATAAAATTAACCTTACGAAAAAAAACAATTTGATAACATTTTTTATCGAGAGAATTTTTCCAGGCGAATTTTTGGTTTCTGCGTCTACGATACTTACGAAAAGTGACTTTTTTCATCGGATTAGCGACTTTTTTTTGGCGAAACCAACGGCACGATTTCGTTTGCAAAACGAGGGTGGAATCGAGAAACGGCGAACCGGTCGGTCCTACCAGAGGACGTCTTCGTGGTCTCCGATATCGATAAGGGCCCGAATTATTCGCAACCGCCTCCAATTTCATTACGCGAATATTTCTTTATTTTTTTTTGTATCACAAAAGAATCAAGATAAAAGGATAATTCGACTTCTCGTTTTTTTCTTATCTTTTCCGCAGTCACGACGGTCTAGCCGTTGACAATTTCGAAAATCGCTCTCCCCGCGTTTGGGCGCGTCAGTAATAACGGTTTTCGTCGACGCGACCAGCCGAAGGACGAATTACAATTTGTGTTTACGTTTTGCGGCAATGTACAAAAGTACAAGAAATAAGAGCCCGGTAGATACAATGACGAGGCGGGATCAACGCGCGGCTCGAGATTACTTCTTCGTACACAATCCTCCCGGGAACGAGGAAGACAAAAAAAATTGTCACTTTCGACTTATCAGCAATATACGAAATGTCGATTAAACGGTAAAAAAAACAATCGAGAAGCACAATTTCAAAGTCGACAATTATTTCCGGATAAAATGAGAGGTACGATTTTAATTTTTCTATTTTTGTCAAACGATTCGTTCGAGCTGTGATTATTGTTTAATCGAACTTTTTCGTCACGACGGGACGTTATTTTATTCGATCTCTCGGGTTTTTATATTTTTTACGAAATATAATTGTTCGAAATTATATCGCAAGGTGACCGATCAAACGACGATAATAATCTCGATGTACCTCGAGAAAAAAGAGAGAGAGAGAGAGAGAAAGAGTATCGTAGCGAACGATGCGATGGCAAAGCCAACTACAAAACAACTGAAAGTCCTGAGACGTTTCTCGTCGGTTTGACGTCGATGTATATATATATATAGATATATATATTTTTTCCAATTCGAACACGGGAAGAGTGAAATATTCGGGGCGCGTTACAGGATTGGCTCGAATTTTCTTCGGCCCTTTTCCGCTTGGTTAGTCCGTCGAGAATAATACTAAGATTCTCGGAAACGCGGCAGTTTCGCGCAAATATAACTCGTACAGTAACGGGGATATATGAACGCGATGATAATCGATACGAAATTATGCGTACGATAAACGCAACACTGCCAATTATTCGCCCCAATATATGGAAAATATAATATTGGAAAAATATGTCCAAATAATAATTTCGCAATAATCATTGGCATTGTGATTATTGTTGTTGTGTTGAATGAGCAATAATAAAAATAATCGATAACTGCGATGAAACCTAAATATTAACGATACAATAAGAATTACGTTTGATATCAATAATAATAATGATAATAATGAAAATAATAACTGTAGTTTCTACGATCATGGAGAATGTGAAAAATGACTAACATTAGAACTTTGAAGCGCAATATTTCGTTTTTTTAACTTTAACAAAACAAGCGAAATAGTTGAATGGATGGTGAACAATTCCTTCGAAAAAATTATTTCTTAATTTCGTTTTAAAAAATTATTTCATTATTGAATCTAAAAAAATTCTTTCAGATGAATTATTTCGTTATCGAGCTCAAAGAAATTCTTTTTAAAAAATGTTATTATTAAGTTCAAAATAATTCATGAAATAATTTAATTATTTCATGATTAAATTTAAAAAATGTATTTCAAAACAATTATTATATTATGACGTTCAAAAAATTATTTCAAGAGAATTACCACATTATTGAGTTAAACATAAATTATTTCATTATCAAATTCCAAAACATTCTTTCATGATCAAATTAAAGAAAAAAAAAAACAAAAAATAAACTTTCAAAACAGTTATTACATTATTAAGTTCAAAAAATTAATTTATTACTAAATTAGAAAAAACCATTCCAAAATGATTATTCCATTATTAAATTAAAACAAAAAATTTCTGAACAAGTTCTTTGTGAAATTAAAAAAAATACGATCCTCAAAAATTGACATTGATATTATTTTTCCACTGATATTCTCTGGGCTCCATTTACTGGCACAAGAAAAGCAAGGTATGTAACTGCACTGTTAAATATAAAAGAATGTTAAGAGCACGGTAGCCCACAAAGTTCTTTCACAACCGACAAAGAGTCCTCAAATGTAATCTTTCGAATCGTCACTCCATAACGATAACACCAAACACGTTTTTCATTGTTTACCCAACAATCGACGTGTTTCAGAATTCCGGGGCAAATAATTTATTTGCAGTTGCGACAGGTGTTTGCACAAGGACTTGGTCAGCAATGTGTTATTGGAACCAACAAGTCTGCGTTCCAAATTCCAAATTCCCGCATACCAAGCTGATTCTGCTTAATACGAAGGAATGAAAAGCTGCTGTATACCTTCATTAGAAATGAAAAGGTTAAAGAGTATTCCACACAAGGAAAGATATTTGCAAAAAACGATAACGGTGAACTTTGGGAGCCAAACGTAATGTTGTAAGCTTTCAAGGATAGTTCTAAGGAGCGATAAAAATCAATGGAACTTCGAGAAGTAGGAAGAGATAGCACGGATCTCTACTGTGCATTCCTATTGATTATGCTATCGAAGTTCACAATTATATTGAAGTCTGCATTCATGAAGTTTTCGATGGTATTTAAGTTTGCAATGATACTGAAGTTTCCAATGATGGCAAAGTTTTCAATGATACTGAAGTTTCCAATGATGACAAAGTTTTCAATGACACTGAAGTTTCCAATGATGTTGAAATTTCAATTCATAGTGCAGTTTCCAATTATATTAATTGGGTGGAGTTTCCTTCGCTAGAATGTAACGAATTTTTGTTTTTTCATCACTAACTCGTATTCATCTGAATATTTTGGCAGTTTTACACTACGAGAATCACTTAAACGGTTTTTAGGATTTTTTCCCAGTCCTACAACTAAAATTTGCACCAAATATTTTGGATCATAGCAAAAATGTATTCAAAAAAAGTACCTTCGTTGCTTTCCAACGATGAAAACTTCAACACCATTGATATTGATGTTTCAAATGAGATTGAATTTTCCAACGACATTGAAGTTGGCCAAAGCCACAGACTTAAAATATCGGTCATCGGTCAAGAAAATCAAGCGTCTGTCCCCGCCGCTCCGACGTATCGCCTGGTCATGTGCTTCGCATGTGGGAATTGATTCCATAACATGAATTCAGGACTCAGAATAGTTCCGCCGAACGGCGTAAATGAAAAACATAGCTTAGAAGCAGCGACAAACAGCGTCTCTTCGCAGATTCCAGTCAACAGCGTATCTGCGGCGCAACAAATCGGACACCTTGGAAAAATAACGCAAGCGGAGCGGGTCTCGGTTGGATCGATGAAGAGACTAATTCCTGAAAAAAGGACGAGGAACATTGTTTGCCGGGGCAGCTCGACAAACTCTCGTGCAAATCGCTGCCGGACTCGGTTTTATCTTCGGCACTGGTCGTCGATGCCGTTGAACGAGCTGCGGCAGGGATGCCTGCAGATGCGGAAGGAACGGACATTGACGGGGGCATATGTCGAATGGTTCTTACATTTGGCTGTGGGAGCTTGACTATTCTAAATAGAGAGAGTGAGAGAGGGGGGGGGAGAGAGAGAGAGAGAGAGAGAGAGAGAGAGAGAGAGAGAGAGAGAGAGAGAGACCCAAACAAACTCACATTTGGCCATGGGAGCTTGTCGATTCTGAATAGAGAGTGAGAGAGATACGGGAGGGGAAGAGGAAAAGAGCGTAAAGAGCCAAATCCCGTGAAGCCAACGGAAAAGCAAAATTTCCCGTCAATCGTCAACGCATCGTGCTCTCGGGAAAAATAAGAATAATCTCTACGGCACAGCTGTGTACTCGCGACGAAGCGGAAACAAGTGAGCGAGTCAGGAGGTGGCGGCGGGAGGAGAAGAGGAGGGGTAGCTGCGGCGAACGAAGAAAAAAAGAAACGTGACACGTACCTTCCTCTTTGGGATCCGGCTGCTGCCTGTCACTCGACACAGATTCCAAAGACATCCTTCGTCGCTGGAGAAGTCGGTGCTCTCGGGAGGATGATTCTCCAAGCGAAAATGGCTATTTGTTGTGTCGCTTCGAAAAAAAATAAAATAAAAAGAAAATCCAAAAAAAAGCTTTCTTTTGGCTTCTTCGTGTTCGATGCAAATACTTTCGCCGCGTAGGCCACTGTCGTGCGCACGTGAACTCGCGTGTATCCTTATCTTTAGGGAGTTTTAACACCTAGCTATATACCTTATTACCGTTTAGTATCACAGACTTATTTTTTTCTCTCTCGTATCCTTGGAATCGGATCTTTACGTTCGGCGCGCACACACACACTGTCCGTCTCTTGTCCACGTCTCACTAGGGTAGCCCGAAAATTGGGGCGGAACTCGCGGAGGGCCAACACGAATATCCGACGCTACGCGTACACTTGAGGTAAGAAAATTTTCGCAAGTTCCTTCCGGGTCAAGCGTATCCTTCGTCTCCTCCTCTTTCTCCCCCTCCTCCTCGTTACAAAACGAGGGATTTTCGTGCGTTTTTCTTTGTTGTTTCGGTTCGTAGAGACGAATCCACGTCCTCTTGTGAAAAACACGCGCGCGTTTTCCTTCTCGCAGTCGAAATTTTTCTCGTCAACGTACACACACACGCGCGCGCGTACACTGCTGATACGCGAGGGGCACAACAAAAAGGACGATGTTTATGTGCCGAGGTGCGCGTGCGAGGGAGGAGAAACGGTGAAGACGAAAAAAAAACAGCGAGAAAAAACGGTGTTTTCACGCGCGGCAACGCGGTTCGTAGACGTGTGTGAGCTTCGGCGCTTTCAAATCACTGTTACGCGTCGCCTATTATCATTTCTCATTGAAGGCCCTTAGCGACCCTTTGTTATCACTAATCGTTTAATTTTATCACATAAAATGTACATATACAACGCTAGTTTAATGCTACGCAAAAATAGAAAATGGCGCACGCTTTCCCCACTTCCGCCGCTTGTTTCGTCACTGCCATCTCGATCGTGAATTTTCCTTGCGAACTCTCCCCGCTGAGCCCTCCCCACCACCGGCCCGTGCGCTTTTTTCCCATCAGTATCGCCGCCGCCACCACGGCCATTGACGGAAACTCGCGAACGACGCGCCATCTCGACGGCCGCCGGCCACACCGACAACGCGCGCCCGAACTTCTACGATCGTTCGCGAACGACGCGGCGGGCAATTCAAACCGACGGAGAAACTGGAAGCCTCGGGATTGGAACGATAAATAACGTCGAGGTTAAAAACGATTATTCGAAAAAACATCAACAATTTATTTGGAAAAATAAATATCGCGTATTATCGTATAAAATAAAGCATGTGTTTTTTTTCACTTCTCGTTTACAGGTAATAAAAGGCGACGCTTGTTTACAAAATCTCGTGTACCGGCGTGTACTTGCGATTATTTTTTCCACCTACCTACAGTCCGATAGAACGAAATGAAAATTGAATAAAGAGAAGGGTCTATTCGACAACGGCGCAAGAAGACTAAAAGGAAATAAAAGAGATACGAAAGAGAAAAGAAAATGGAGTACTCGTTGCATTTTTAATTAACTAAAATCTGTAGTGAGTTTTAAAAACACAAAATTGAGAAAAAAGGAAATATTCAGAGAAAAGAGATTTAGTCGTCTTCGGGCTCTTCTTCCGATAGCTTCGGATCGAAGTGGACGCTTGGATTTTCGCCGTTTTCGTCGACACTGTCATCGGCTTTTTCATCGTTGAGCTCCTCCTCATCGGGCATCGACTCGGCTTCTTTGGCGCGGCTTTTCGCCGCCGGCGGTTTTCCCTTTCTGGCAGTCTTGGACACTGGTTTGGATTCTTCCGGTTCGTCGGCGGGGGCGCCGGCTTCAACGAGACTCTCGTCGTCCTGCGAGGCGACACCTTTCTCAGCGGCCTCGACTTTTTTGGCGCGTGGCCTCTTCGGTGCCGCGGCTACCTTTCTTCCTCTCTTCGACTTGGCATCGTCCGGCGCAACGTCTTCGGCGTCGATGCTTCCGGTATTCTCCTCGTCGGCTTCAGCGTCCTTCTCTTCCTCGACGACGGGCGGCGCTGCTGCTTTCTTGCCGTTCGCCCTACCCTTCTTTGGCTTGGCCGGCTTGGCGTCCTCCGCTTCCTCGTCATCCTCGTTCGGCGCAGCTTTTCCTCGCCCGCGAGTTGCTTTCGCACCCGATGCCGCTTTCTTCGCTACCGTACGTTTCTTTGGCTTCTCCTCCTCCTCTTTGCTATCCTCCGCTGATCCTGCCTTCTTGGACGCCCCTCTCGCGTACGACTTCTTCGCGATCATCGGAGGTCGCGCTTCTTCCTCGGCCTCCTCGTCCGAGGCTTCCGGCGAAGCTTCCTTCGTTGCTCTCTTCCTCGGCTTGGCTTATGAAATGAACAGAGTATCTGGTTACTACGCGCATATTCTTTGCTATGTGTTTTTTTTACGTGTATGCAAACTTCGTTAAGGCCTTAGGCCACAGTAACGGGTATAAAATCATGTGCGAATTTAACAATTTTTTTTTCGTATGAACAAGTGATCCAATCATGAAATTAATTACACATCTATTTAGTATGAATATCAAGCTGTTAGAATTTTTTTTTTTTTCGGTGTACAAAATGGCAGACTGCTCGAAACTTCTCGAAACAGCTTTTTTACAATTGGCGTGACAACTTCAACAATTTTCACTCGATTTACTTCAAATTTAAAAGTTATGTTCCTAATTGCATTTCGCAGAGAAGTACGTACGGAATTTCTGATTAATCGAAAACTTTTCATTTTATGAGCAGTTATAACGAAATTTTTCAATGAAAATTCATTTCTTCAGTTCAAATACCGACAAGTTTTGAATGAAACAATATTTTTTAAATTCCGTACGTACTTCTCTAGGTATTCTAATGTAGATTGACGAGAATGTTTGTTTTTTGTTCTAGGTAAAAAATTGTGGATGCCAAATTTCACGCCGCGGAGCGACTAAAAAAAAGATAAGAAAATAAAATATTAGTAGTCGCCCATTTTGTACACCGAAAAAAATATATATATATTCACTTACAGCTTGATATTCATACTAAATAGATGTGTAATTAATTTCATGAGTGAATCACTTTTTCATACAAAAAAAAATTTTAATTCGCACATGATCCTATATCCGTTACTGTGGCCTAAGGCCTTAAGTGTATGCAAATTTCGTTAATACAGGCATGGCAAATTTATTATCAACCGATGCTGAAGTTTGCATCGTTGGAATGCAACGAATTTTATTTTCGCATATCAAAGCCACGGCAAACTTTTCTGAAGATTCTCATGAGCCTAAATCTATCGAACAATATTTTCGATAACAATGAAGACGGAGAAACAGGAAATAAAAAAGATTTTTCGATGCATGCCAATAATGGAAACTGTTTTTGGAAATGTTTTTTAACGTGTATGAAAATTTCGTAAATACGGGCATGACAAATATATTATTTTTTTTTCTCGTTGCAAATGTTTTTTTTTCCGCAGATCAAAGCCACGGCAAACTTTTTTGAAGATCCTCATGAGGGTTGCAGTCTAAATCTATCGAGAAATATTTTCGATAACAATAAAAACGGAGAAACGAGAAATAAAATAGAATTTCCGTTGCATTCCAACGATGGAAACTCCAATAGCCTCTGACCGAATGGATAAAATTACTTTCAAAGTGCTTCACAATTTTCCATTTCAAGTGCACAATGTTGAGAGCCTGCGATCTCTCTTATTTACGTGTACAGCAGCCTATTATTAAGGAACAGAATTAACAGTGTCGATAGATCGCAAATAGTGCAGCGATTGCATAATGAGCGTTCAAAAATACGACATTCATATGGTACCGAAGTTTGCATCGTTGGAACGCAGAGAAAATGTTTGTCGCATTGCCCAATTTTTTCGTGACCTCTTTAGGTTGCGAATATCATTGAAATATTTTTAAAGATCCTTATCAGGGATCCGTAACCCAAATCTGCGTGAGCAGAGTTTGGATAGCGATGAAAATAAAGAAATGAACAATTACAGAAGGATTACCCTAGCATTCCAACAATGCAAAACTTCAACACCTTATGTTCATTCTCGCTTTTATCCTGCAAACTATCGTGTCTCCGAAATTGAAAAAAGCTTGTCCACTCGAAAAATAGTCTGTCGTCTAAACAAGTAAAAAATGAAGAAAACAAGTCATTTTGGAAATTGGAGAAAATAAATAATCTAATCGACTCATACACAATTTTCCGCCACTCAGTCACAAGTATTTTTTACTCCAACCATATTTGCTTTTTCTTTACCCCCCCCCCCCCTCCCCCCTACCAAAACGCTTACGCAGGAAACTACCTATGTGAGATAATGAAGATGGCGGAAGATAAGTGGCCGAAAAGTTGCTTGAAAGAAGCCACAGCGATACTAAATGCAAACCCACCCGAATGGGGACTGAAAATGAAGACAGCCATGAAGGAGGTAGGAGTTGAAACAATATGGCAGACCGATAGGAGACGAAGATATAGTGGGAGTAAGAAAAATAATCGAAAGAGCTATACGTTTAAAAATCGACCAGGAAATACAAGACTGGAAAAAAATTGAAAATTCCACATACTCTAGGGATTACAAAAATAAAAAACAACGTATAGAAATAGAAGAGTACTGGGAAGAGACGGCCATGGAGGGAAGAACTGAAGAAACTTGGGCCAGGTTGAGATGCGGAAAAATCGGAAGAGGTAAAAAGGGATACGCCGATACTCTAGGCAAGCGTTGTAGGAAGAAAAAAGTTTGGATCACACTTGAATGTGGGAAAATAAAAGAAAAAAAATGAATAAGGAAGTGGTAGATGGTTTGGAAAAGTGGCAAAGAAGCTACAAGGGGAACGCACTGGAACGAAAAATGAATAAAGAAATGAAAGGGAAACTGAGCAAAGAATTGTGCTAGTATGTGGGAGTATGCCTTGGAATGTGCCTTGG
The DNA here is from genome assembly GCA_944452715.1 of Ophion slaviceki. NCBI lineage: Eukaryota > Metazoa > Arthropoda > Insecta > Hymenoptera > Ichneumonidae > Ophion > Ophion slaviceki. The sequence continues at coordinate 3,436,485 of OX101785.1, read as the reverse complement.
AAGTGGAGTATGCCTTGGAATGCATGGTAAAAAAGAAAGCATAAAGGGGAAAGAGAACGAAAGACAAATGTTAATAAAAAAAGAAGAAAAAGTGTAAAAGGCTATCAATGTATGGAAGGGCTTGATAAAATCCTGCAACGGTGTACTTGGAAATAAAGAACTATACCATAACTTGGAAATAAAAAGTTGGAAATGAAGACTCGGCTATACTATAATATACCTATTTGTTTGAAATCAAAATACTGTAACTTTTGTAGTTTGACTTTTTAAACAATTTTGCCAAGTCTTCTTTGTTAAAACAAAAAGCGTATATAGTCAAACCTCAATATAATGAATCTCTAGGGACGTTTGTTATATCGACGTTTCTTTACATTGAGATCATGCTGTTTAAAATGTTATTTGAAAAAATTTATATTAGCACTATAAATATAGGGATACTAAAAAAAAGGTTTAGATTAGAGCAACTTTTACAAGCAATTAGCAATTAGCAATTTGAGCACAATGTATATTATTATGTTGTTGTATCGTGGTTTCAGGTGTCTATTGCAAGGCAATGAACAAATCTTCGTTATATCAAGTTTCCACAGTACTCCAGCGTTTTGTTCAGTACGCTCTTCGCGATTGCGAGAATTCTTTTCATCTAAGTTTCCAAAATGTCCAGGTGGCTTGGTAAGTGAAAAAATTCCTCATCTCCGATGCCTGGCGTTATTTTTAATTTTGCCAATTGGGAGTTGTCGCACGGAGACGAATTTACAAGATCGTCAAAAAAAGTTGAAATAACTTTTTTTGGAGTTATTTCAACTTTTGTGCGCCACCTTGACGCAAAGATGAAATTTATTTCGCCAAGCGCGTCGTTGGTTTATCCGAGTCCGGGCTGGATTCTCAGCGAAACGTTCCTCATGGCAAAAATTCTGAAACCTAATACACTCGAGAAAGGAAGATAAAAAAGAACAGACGATGGTGTTCTTCGACGAGCAAAGGGACACGCGGAGGGAATACGAAGAAATATAAGGAAAATAAATTACCCTCGTTTGCCGCCTTTTTGGGGGCAGTTTTCTTGGCCCCTTTGACCGGCGCGTTTTTGCTCCTCTTGCCAGGTGCGGCCGTCTGTTCGAGATGCTCGTCGCTCTTGGTGACCCGCGATTTTTTCAAGCCGCCGATAACTTTCGGTCCGATACTATCGCTGCTGTTGGATCGGCGAAGGGCTGCAGGTTTCGCGCGTCCTTTTTTCGGCTCGACGTTGTTGTTATTTTGCTCTACGTTGTTCGAGCGAGCAGCCTCGGCGGCGGCAGCGGCCGCGCGAGTTTTCACGGCCCTTTGTGGTCTGGTGGACGCGGCGGTGGCTACCTTATTCGTAACTTTGAATTCTTTCGTCTTTGCTTTTTTCGGCGGTGAACCGAGTTCTCCAGTCTCGACCGGCTCGTCGTCTCCTCGCTTCGCGCTTTTCGGCATCTTTGAGGTATAAAAATGAGGCCAAACGATGAAAAAAAGAGACTAGACACTTTTTGCCGCTTTGCGTGCTTGCCGAACACGCGTTACTGCAGCAAGTGGTCGGACCGCGAAATTTTTGGCGGGAACTCCCGTACAGTACCGTTGCGCGAGCGCGTGGTCGCGCACCGGTGTTCGAGCTTTGGCCGGTATCGCGCACGAACGAGGCGCGGCGAGCAGACGCAAGAGGGGGCAAGTAGAGAAAAAAAAATATGTACTGTAATATCTAATCCGAAATGTCGCTATTGGAGTTTTTTAATTTATGTTTATTTTTAATAAACGGCTCGTTCAAACATGGCGGGAAAGCGTGAGGATGGTGCAAGCATTACACGTGTATACGCGCCTTCAGTCGCCTTGGCGAGCACGCTCTCACCACGTGCTTTCCACGATCTTGGCGGAGTCACGAATGTCTATTGCCCCTTCCTCTGTGTTCTAGCGCGCCGACTAGTAGTGCTTCTGTTATGGACGAATATAAGAAAATCGCCGGTAGTGCGAGCGATAGCTCAGTGGATTAAGGCCTCGACTTCCGTTTGAAAATACCGGGTTCGCTCCACCCTCGCGCACTGTAAGATTTTTTTTCTGCGCTCCCCGGCATTGAGATTTCGACATTTTCGGGAAAGATTCATGCTTCTTTGATCGAAGAATTTGGCGGAGAGAAAAAAATAATTCATCGGTGAAATAATTTCATAGACGTGACGATAAAGTATCAACGATCCGGCGTGGCGTGCCTAGCGGAGGACGGTAGTAACGGCGTTCACCTACAATTTCGCGAGAGGCCACGGCGATCCGACGGAATGGTTTCGCGGTCCTCTGTACACGTGCGTTGACCGGACGCTCTACGTTTGAACGTCGAATTTTTTGCGTTTGCGTCTATACACATTTATATATTTTTTGTCGCATGTCGAGGCAAGGTACACCACTTTAAAGTTTACGTATTTTTGCACTATTGCCGGGTAGCATGCTTAAGGGGGTAAACCACATTCCACACATTTTCGACGAGTTTTGATGGAAATTGAGGGTTCTGGGGAAAATTAAGGGTGGATATACCTTTGTAATTTTTTTTTTGCATTTTTTATAGGCTTAAAAGGTCCCTTAACTATTCAAAATGATATTCAAAAGGTTTTATGAAGGGGGAAATTAAAGGCCGATTAAAAGTAAACACGAAATTTCCTTCATTTTACAGTACTTAAAACTTTAAACGCGTTTTTCTCAAAACTATGTTTTTAGACACGGGCGTATGCGTAGCGCCTCGAATTTTCAATCGATTGACTTGAAATTTTAACTGTAGCTTCTTGACAACATTTTCTTGTCCAGTACGTAGGATTTTTTCGATAAGTTGAAATTTAATAATTTTATGATCGATATTCGACCGATTTTTTTTCTTCATATTAACGCCATTTTTTAAATCAATATTTTGAAAAACCCCTACGTACTGGACTAGTTTTTTATATCTACTTCCAAAATATTTTTCATTGTTTGTTCGACCTTGAAAATTATGACCTGTGCGAATACGCCCGTAGAGGGTTATGAAAAAAAGAAGTTTTCTTTCATCGACTACTACCTCGCCATTTTGTTTCAAAATAATAAAAAAAAATCTTTCACTTTAAGACTTGTACTAACATGAATAAAAAACGGAATTTAAAATTATTGTTTTGTTTTTCTTAAATAAATTGTTCAAAATGACCCTTGATTTTGCGCTCACAAAGGTATATTCCCCCTTAATGATGAAATCGTATTCAGGGGGTAAAGATACATCGATATAAACGTGTAAAGAAATATTTAAAATCCAAAAAAAAATTCTATCGTGGCCAAAAATAAGTGGCTTCACTGAACCGTCGATAATTTATTTTCGGTTTGGATTAGGAACTTCGCTTTGTACGCATTCTCGTCGTAATCGTTTTCTCTTTAAAATGCCGCGTGGTTCATAGGGTTCCGATGATTTTTCGATTTTTGCCAGAGTTTCAAAGTCGGAGCATCAATTTTTGCAATCTCTTCCATACATACCCTTTGCCTCGTTTTCGGCGATTTGTCAAGTGCAGTTTCCGGCTAAACTGATGGCATTGTCTATGTCAACCAAAATAATTTCCAAAACTCCTCCATTAAATTTATATCTTTTTTAAAATTAAATTTATGTATGGTTTTTTGAAATTTCGCGATTTTGGCGATTCAGGAAGTGGTCAACGGTCAGAATGTTTTTTTTTTCTTCGATTTCAAAACTATTTTGAGGGTCTATCTAATGGAAAATTTTCCGCTGATTACGAATATCACCCAGTTTTTGTCGGAGTTCAAAACTTCACCGTTTAAAACATTTTTTCTGCCGATAAAAAAAGCAACTTTTCTAATCGCTTTTAATGCTCTACCATACACACGAGTTTTAACAAAATCGAAGGTACACCAATGTTCCTTGTAAGTAAAATTCATGCTAATTACGAAACAGTCATTGTCGCCATTAATCCTGTATCAATGAAGCTTTTTATTTTACAAAAGTGAAATAAGCGCCGTTTGGCCCTCCACATAAGTTTAAAAGCTATTCACAGATAATTCTGGCATGTTTTTATTTAATTCATAAAATTCCTCTAATATATAGGACGTGCCATCAATCGTGTATAAATTAAGCTTTTTGTTTTACAAAAGTGAAATAAGCGCCGTTGGGTCTTCTATGTAAGTTCAAAAGCTAATCACAGATAATTCCAGCATGTTTTCTTTCATTGATAAAATTCCTTTAATATGTTACGAATTGCTTGTTGCGTCGCGATGACACTGTTTTGTTCACCATTCAAGAACACCCGGAAGGTACTTGTCGATGAGTTTCTCGTAGTAAGGCCATAGCTTATCAATGTCCGGTACTTGGTTGCTCTTGGTGTAGAGATCGTATTTACTGAAAGAAAAGAACGAAAATAACAGTTCCGAGAAATAACTTTATACATTAGAGATAAGTGCCTGCGAGATCATTTTAATTTTTATATATCCGTGTAGACGTAGAGTAAAAAATAGCGAAAATAGTAAATAGAGAAATTCTGGAGACGAACTCATTCAACTTTATATGCATGCTATTGAACGTGCACTTTACATTCCTTAAGGCAGGATACCACCGTGACGGGCAAAAAAAATCGATTTTTCTGCATTTTCTCAAAGTATACATATTCAAGAATATTCGAAAAAAAATCCATTTTCGTTTTAATTCATAGACGATTTAGTTTTTCTCGAAACGACTTTTGTCGATTGGCCGGAATTTTCTCCAGCCATAATGGTAGAATTTTCAATTAGAAAAAATCGAATTTTTAATTAGAAAAATCAAAATTGATTAGTGCTTCAAAGTTCCCAAATATACGTAAAAATTTCGCCAAAATTACACTTTTTCTGAATACCCACCGTTCTGTAATTTTTTCTCTAAAAAAAACGGCTTCGTACACCGAGAACTGCATTTATATAGATTATAAACCTTTTGTATATTTATTTTTCCGACCGACCATTGTCGAGTAATCGATCCGGCCGTTGATTGTTGAGTTTTACATTTTTTAAATAAAAAAATTACACGACATAAGTTCGATGTACGCTTAAGGGGTCTTCTCACTTTAAACGCTAAAAAAAGCTATTTTCATGCATTTTTTTTATAGGTTTATATTATAGATATTGATATAAAAGTTGTTACACTTAATAAATACACTTTCGAAATACATAAAAAAAAAGAATTTATGTCTTTATGTAACCGAAACAAACTTTAAGGGGCTATACCAGTGTGACACTTTCAAAATATCGATTTTTTTGCCTTTTTCGACGGTTTATACTTCCAAGAATATCATTATCATTTATATCATTTATATCAATATCATTTTATCTTGCAAAAATCGATAGTTAAATCTTTAAGGGGCCAGTCCACTTTGAAAATTTCTAAAAAACGAAAGCAAGCAAGACTTGAAGAAATCGACGATGATGAGCAATCAAAAGGGATTTTGTACGGTGCAGGAATTGCCGATTGAGTTTAGGTAAGAGTTTTTTATAGTATAAAATTCAAACGCGTTTTTCTCGAAACAACGTTTTCAAAATCTAGCTCCATCGTATCTCTAAAACTAATAAACCGATTCTCTTGAAATTTGGACCACATATTGTAACTATGATTCGCAACAAGATGACCCTCGATGGTTTTAAAATTTTGATTTTTACTCTTTTTTGTGGCGAAAAACTGCGAAAAACGCGTTTTTTTCGCAGTTTTTCGTTTTTCATCTGCCATTTTTTTTTATTTTTTCATAAAACTTTATATCCGAGGGTCATTTTGTAGCTGGTGTCATACTGAATCTAATGGACTTTGATTCTTTGTTTCAGACAAGCCGTTGCCGAGTCGTGATGAACCCAAACAAACCCACCTATTTTTGAGGCGTTACGTTAGACTATAGTTTTTGTACTTAAAAATGAATAAAAATGAATTAAAATCTTTTTTAATGTATTTCAAGACTTTATTTATCACGCCCAACAACTTTTATATTCATATCTTTTATAAAATCCTCGAAAAAAAATCGCGTAAATAGCCTTTTTTTACAATGACGTAGGATATTTGAGATTGGATGAAAATTGACGATTTGGCATTGAAAAAAGCGACCATTTTATAAGCAAGAAACCAGACTTTTTTTCATAACTACGACATTTTGTTAGATTTTGATATTTTTCGAAAATCCTACGTCATTGTACAGGAAATCCCTTCCAGTTTAACGACGTTTTTTCTTTTTCGGTTTCAGCTACTCAATCGGCCGGAATCATGTCAGCAGTGGAGGAACTTTTTTTTTGGCGTCTCCGAAGGCAGCGCATAAGTCGCTTGGATCTCAATATTTTTATATGAAAAAATTATGCAATATAGGTCCAATATAGCCAAATGTATTCTTAATTTTCCGAAACATTAAATTGAGTACTTTTCTTTCAAAAAATTCCCGAAAATCGCCCAAATTTTCAGCGTTCACACTGGTATAGCCCCTTAAACGCGCTTTTGTCGAAACAACGTTTTTCGACGGCTTGTCGATAAAATCGTCGAAACTACTGAACCGACCCTTATGAAATTTTAACCACACGTTCTTTACAACCATAGCTGCAGCGCATATCAAGGATTTCTTTGAATTTTGATATTTTCTATTTTTTTTTGGCAGAAAACGGTTAAAAACACGTTTTTTTGTGTTTTCGAAAAATGTCAGCCATTTTGTTATTTTTGCATATATGAAAAATCGTATGATATGCCCTATAGCCATTAAGGGATTATATACAGTTAAAATTGTCGAAAAATCGATTTTTCAATTTTTTTTTTCGTAATGTACATATATTAAAGTACACCACAGAAAATTTCTTGTCAATCCGGCGAATATCCTCGAAGTTACACGCACATTTTTAATGTCGTGGCAGATCGTTCGAAAGTGCTTCTGAAACTTTAAACGCGTTATTCTCAAAACCGTGTTTTTAAAGTCGGTGAGCAAGATTTCTCGGAAACGTCTGAACCGATCAGTCTCAAATTTTAACACAATCTCTTCAAGTATATTTTTTAGTAATTAATCGAAGGTTTTTTCTCACCGATAAATATTTTCCATTTTATAAAGAATTTAAGGCCAACATTTTTGTCAAAATTCGTTTTCCTTTTTAGAAGTCGCCATTTTGTCAAAAATTATTGTTATAACGAGATATTTTTGGTTTTTTCATTTCAGATGATCCAGTCCAGAGATATCATGCTCACCGCAAGACGCCTTTTTTTTAGGTGCTCCCGGAGATCAGCTATAGCAGCTTTCAAAATAATTATTTTTACAAATAAAAAATGTTAAAATACAGTTAAAAGTTACCATAATACGTGTAAATTTTTTTACGTTAATAGATTTAATGGTCTACCAAAGAAAAATTCTTCAAAAATCGATCTTTTTGGCCCTCCTGACTGTATATAACCCCTTAACATACTGCATCTAAAACCGTTTGATTTTTTTGTTTCGGATGATCCAACTCCGAGATTTCATCCACAGCACAGACCTACATTTTTTAGGACATTCTTTTAATTACCATTTTCGGCTATAAATAGTGACATAAATGAATAATTTTTTTTCAAATGTATTTCGAAAGTGTATTTATTAAGTGTAACAACTTTCATAGCAATATCTATAATATAAACATATCAAAAAATTCATGAAAATAGGCTTTTTTAGCGTTTAAAGTGAGAAGACCCCTTAATAACATACCTTTTTTCCAAATCCCAAATAAATAATTGAGTAGATAAAAAAAATTCGGAAAAACGACCTTTTTTCGGCCCGTCACAGTGGTGCCCTCCCTTAAGTTTTTCGTCCACGTTTGCTTTCGCAATTGGAAATAAGAATAAACGAGGGAAAAGTTACTTGAATTCGAGAATCCAATGGAGCATGTCGCGATCTTTTTGAGTGGTGAAATATTGGTAGTCACCACCGGCGTGCCAGGGATAAAACGAGTGATATCTGATCATATTGAGACCCTGCTCGGGTATCTTCGCCTCGTTGTGCTTGAGGACCTGGTAGAGGTACTCGTCGTGTCCCCAGGACATCATCAACTTGTCCAGTCCGCATGCGTGCTTGTACATTCCATATTTCGTGCTATTTTGCAAATATCATGAACGTATAGTTGGTCTTTTTTTTAATTGAGTATTTTAAACAAGAACATTTATTTAATTTCAGATTATAAATTTTACTTGTATCGCTCGTCACTGCCATCGGGATTGTCCTCGAAGCTGGTGCTCCTGTACACGATTGTGTCTCCCCAGGCGCAACCGACTGGAAAAGTGTCTCCTACTACAGCCCATTGGGGCTCGCCGTAGAAAATCATCACCTGTGAGAATGTACGAATACAAAAATCAATTTGAGGATTACAACTCAAAAGAACAAACCACGATATTAATAATAATTGGTTGACCGATTGTCCTTATCTTATGGAATACCGTGATATTTTTACTTTGTCTTAAGGGGTTACCCCCACTTGCGATTTTGAAAAAATCGATATTTTTTGTTGCATTTTTTTGAAGTATAAGCACCCGGGCCCATACTTCTGTATGGGCCCGGAATAGATGACTCTATGTAAGTTTACAAAAAAAAATATTTTCTTCGTGTAAACTGAAATTGAAACTTTAAACGCGTTTTTCTCAAAATGGCATTTCTGAAGTCGGTGACCAAGATTACTCGAACACTAATGAACCGATCTTCTTGAAATTTTGCAGGCTTATTTAATACATAAAAATGTAGTCTTTAATCGTTCGATTTTTTTTCGAAAAAAATGGCCGTTTTATAGCGAAAAAACGGCCGTTTTTTTTCGTTAAAATCGAACCATTAACTTTGACTGTCCGCCATATTGTGAAAAATGAATATTTTTTAAAATCCTTCGATTAAAGACTAGTTTATACTTATGTTTGACTAAATCCATCCGCATTTTTTTTCAGATGATCCACTTCGCCGCAATGTTGGTCACCGCAAACCGTGTATATAAAAACATTATTTCATTGACGGCCATTTGCCACTAAACAATGTAATATTTTTCAATAAAAAAATTACTGAAAGTTCTTCAAGATGTGTTCTTTAAGATGGTATATTGATCGATTCAAAAAGTTTTGTAGTTTTCTTTAAAAAAAATCATGAAAAAGGCCTTTTTTTGCGCTACAAGTGGGGGTAACCCGTTAAATACGTCATTTAATTGTTGTATTATTAATTAGATGTTGTACTTGGTCGAGTAGTTTTTTGTTTCAGTGAGAAAATAAATGCCGCTGCCACAAAAGTGTTTCGTTTTGGAAATGTCTGTAAGGCATTTTCGCAGTCTTTTGTATAAAAATTAATTATATTAATTTCATTTCATAAATTGAATTAATTAATTAAAATTGAAATAAAAATTTATGTCAGTTTTTTAAATATTGAAATTAAAACATGGAAATAAGAGAGGAGAATGAGACAGTTCGAGAAGCTAGAAGGGAAGAGGGTAGAGGAGAGAGGGCGAGAAGACTACTAGCAATAAAAAATAGAAAAGAAGAATAAGTGGAACCATGAAAAGTGATGGGAGGCAAAAAGAAACAGACGTACTGCTCTAAAAGACCACAAGGAAAAAAAAACGAAACTGAAGAACGGATGAAATATTCAAGCAATTTAAAAAAAATTTAATGTTTTGTCATTAAAAAACTTCGTCATTAAAATGATTTTGATAAGCGATGGCCATGCTGTGAGAGTCATCGATAATTATCTACCAGGTACTATTTCGAACAATGGTGAAGAAACCATTGTAATCCAGTGAATTGCAAAAACAATTAATGATATCAAATGGCCCTTACAGACGAAAAATACACGAGCAGCTCTTTTTTTTTAACCGAAAATTCTAGTCTTAAGGGATCATCACAGTGCGAAATTTTCCAAAAATCGATTTTTTTGCATTATCCGATACTATAGATGGTTATAAACACGCTGTTCAATTTTTTGGGCGAAATTCGAATTATTCCGGTTGTCTTTCTCAGAAAAAGGGATTCGGCTTTGTCGAATCCCTTTGTTGTTCGGAAATGTCTTTTTTTTGTTTGAAAAACGACATTTCGAGACAAATGCGTGTAAACTCTCAAAGCAAGAGTTTTCAAGCTATCCGTCTCAAATTTTGTCACAACATTCTTCGCGCCATTCTTTATCTTCCTATGGAAGCTTTTGTTTCGACATCTTCATATTTAAAAAAAAGTAAAAACTGTCGAAAACGGGCCAAATTCGATACATTTTTTTTTCAAACCGACGTCGTTTTGTCAATTTTGATTTTCAAAAAAACTCCATAGCAAGATAACGGCTTTTATACTGATTAATAATTCTTACAAATTGTGGTTCAGATTAAATTTACGGCCACAACCGTGTACACCGTGAGGACTTCTTTTTTTTCGAAGACATTTTCAACCGTTTTCATTTTTTTTAATGTAACAAAATAAACGTTTAAAAAATTATTTTCTGTTTTTCTGGAGTGCTTTGATTTGACATAAAAAAATCCGACATTCGCGTATTTCAACCACCGAAAAAAAGAAATCGCGATAATGAGCTATTTTTCGACCCGTTGCACTGTGACGATTCCTCAAGGAATTTGGAAAGAATTCACGATTTACTTTGCCAAGATCGTGTATGAGTCCGACTAGATGGAACCAATCCAAGTCCGGATGATCCTTCCTGATGGACTCGGCTGTTTGAAAAGCGTGCACGATGTTTGGCATAGAAGTGTCCGGGTCGCTCTCGTCGACGAGGTCGTTGAGCCTAATAAGAGCATCTTTGACGCTCATCTTGAAACTGTCGAATTTCAGCCATTTTGCCATTCGAGCTACGGGAAAATGGACATTAGAATTCGAGGGGTCTGCATAAGCTTGACATATTTTTCGCCACGCAGCGGCACTTTCTTCAAATCATAATGCCTCCGTTGTTTATCAATATTTTTCAATGAAAAACAAACTCACACTTGGCAAGGCTAAGAATCAATTGTGTGTAAAATTCCGTACTCGTCATCCCGATACTCTCGTGAGAAAACAAAATCTTGGAAATCATCGTTTTTTTTTGCCCAAAACTTATGCAGACCCGTTAGACAAGAGAACTAACAAATAAAGTCTCCAGAGCTTGTTCAATACTCTGGTTTTTCAGTTCTATCGGCGCTTATTTTATTTTTTTCTTCAAATATATTTATTTACATGAATTAAGATTCGAGCATCCTGTGCTATCGCGGACAAAGTTCATTTTCTTTTTCAATCTTCCATATTGTAGGTTTAATAATCTCAATGTATAAAAATAAATGGCCGAATGTGTGATAATGATGTAGATGAAGGGCGATCGGGGAAATCGTGCGGCTTTTTCTTTTCTCTCTATCTCATTAAAAGTGTCGTGTCGCGCTTAACTAACATCGCACAAAATCCACGGTCTGGTAGGTGTGCATCGCCCGGTAAGTTTGCCGCACTTTCTCCTTAGTTGGATCGTTTTGATCTTCGGAGTAGTTTCTGTACTGAGTCTCCAATTTTCCCGCATAAACGGCTTCCGGTCGAAGTTTCTCCGACGGGTCGAGTATGCTGATGGACCGACCATGGGGCTGCGATAAACGAAAAAAAAAAAAACAGAACTGTGTCATCTGTCACATTGCAACAACGAGTACCATGCAGGAGTCGAGGAACTTTATCGAATTGAATTTTTCGTGTGGGAAAATGATTTTATTTACTCGGAGCCTGTACTACTTTGTTTTTTTTTTTTCAATTCTCATTATAACATTTTTCGAGATGGAGTCTCGACCGATTTAGTGATCACGACAAAAAAATTGCTAAAAACAAATTCTCCCTTCTCATTGCAATTTTTTTCCTCCATTTTTTGTGCCAAAGGAAAAATTACTCGCCCACCGTTGAAACGTGCTCGTACATAGTTTTTGAACAAAAACTTAAAAACAATAACGATTAATAATTCTTACCAGGCTGCTGTGCAGCTCGATACGTCATTATAGTGAACATGCCTGATCGTTCAACTCCGTCAACCTTTTATCCCCTTGGAACGTATATTCCGAATATTGGCAATTTTCTCAAGGAACTTTCAGTTCCAAGGAATATACTTTTTTGGCTGGGCGTAGAATTTTCGAAGCTTTCGTGCGAGCCGTTCGCGAAGGAGAAACAAGGACGAAAATTGAAAGTTCCGCTCGCGATGTTATTGTAGGTCGATGAGCGAGGGACAAGGCGACAGAGCGATAGATTCGAGCTCGACGACGAAATAGAAACGCTCGAAAGGAACGTGCGTCGTTACTGAATTTCAAACCCGCGCAGCATTGCTTAAGTATCAAGCCCAGTCGCGTCCTCCGCCCCCGCTCGAAGGTATTACTTTACTTACGCGCGATAATAAGAGAACAATGTATATGGAGTATTGGCCTGTATCGTGTCACTGATAACGCTGCTCACGAAGGCCTCAGAAGTTCCTCGTTTCAGAAAACTTATTCATTAATTTAGCACGACAGACGCCGCGAAATATCAACCTCGAAGAGACTGGATAGACCGATAGGAGAAAAAAAAAGACGTTCACACTATTGGGAAGTGTTTGTTGACGACGTGTAGACGAGAAATCACAAGAACAGATCTCGCCGTGTTTACGAAGCTTACGAACTGCCTGTACTCCATTCTTATCTCGCTGAAAGGCCTCTCGAGTACACGTAAGAGGGTCACTCGTCGTTTCTTCGATTTCGTCGACCTCGCTCAATATAATTTGTGATTATCATCGAATTCCAATATACGTATATGGAACACTCCAGGCAAAAGTTTCATCCCGAAATTCTGACTCTTTTTCTATTAGTAGGAATTTTGAGATGCACGCAATAAATCAGCGGACAATTATTTTTGGCTTTTTTTCGATTTGCTGCTCAATCGTTGAGCCTTGAGGGTACTGTGGAAATTTCGAAAAATCGATTGTCGCTTGAGGCAACTCAAATTGAAGAAGGTCCAACATATGGTGCAGGAATCGCAGATTGAAGGTTAATTTTTCATTGCAACGATGGAAGTAAAGTAAAACTTTAAGGGGTCTTCTCACTTTAGACGATAAAAAAGGCTATTTTCATGAATTTTTTTTTGATAGGTTTATATTATAAATATTTATATAAAAATTGTTACACTTAATAAATACACTTTCGAAATACATTTAAAAATTTTCAAATGTTTTTATGTAACCCAAACAAACTTTAAATGCGTTTTTCTCAAAACAACGTTTCTCGACGGCTTGTTAATAAAATCTTCAGAACTACTCAACCGATTCTTATGACATTTTAACCACATATTCTTTACAGCTATATCTATAGCGCATATCAAGGGTTTTTTTTTTAATTTTCATATTTACTATTTCTTTGTGCCAAATACGGTGAAAAAAAAACACGTCTTTTTGTTTTTTCGAAAAATGTCCGCCATTTTGTTGTTTTTTACTACAATTTTTTTAGGACATTTTTTTAACTACCATTTTCCTCTATATATAGTGTCTTAAATAATTTTTTTTAAATGTATTTCAAAAGTGTATTTATTAAGTGTAACAACTTTTATATCAATATCTATAATATAAACCTATCAAAAAAATTCATGAAAATAACCTTTTTTTAGCGTCTAAAGTGAGAAGACCCCTTAAGGACTTTCGGGACAATTGACGATATGTTACCATTTGATTCAAATTTATACAGTAAGTTTCTTTGTCATATACTGAATGGACTCTCTATATTTTAAATCGATCGTCTACAACGTTTCCATAAAATGTGCTATTGAAGGATCACTTTTTAAGGCGTGATATACATTTACAACGATCAAAAGATCGATTTCTTTTTTTTTCTCTTTTAATCGTAAAACTATATATGTAGAATATTTTCCTCAAGTTTCAAAGCGAAATTCGAAAAAATTCAAACGTTACAGCCCGCCAACGCCTCACTGCTCGGATGCGAAGCGGTCGTGAACTTCAAACGCGTTTTTCTCAATACTGCATTATCGAAATTGGCGTGCAGGATTGCCCAAAAACTATTAAGCCAATTGCGTTGAAACTTGGTAGAAATATTTATAATATTGATAGTCTACTTGACGAGAATTGTTTTTGAAAAATTGAAAAAAAAGACATCTTTTTTCATCCACATTTTACAGAAATGTTGCGTGAAATGTTGATTTTTTTTTGTAAATGGGTGCCATTTTCTTAAATTTGCATTTTCTTCATTTTAATTACCGTCACATAGAAATTATACATGTTCTAACTGAAAAAATGTTTGAACGTTTTTGCAAATCAAAGTCTACGGGAAGCTAGACTGCACGCTGATTCGCAACTCCCGCGGCGACCTTGCTGTAACACTCTGCCACAGCTCCGTCATTTTGATTATGAATTTATTTTAAAAAACTTAAAATATTGCTCATTTTTCCGGTTTAAATGTGTATCCCCCCTTAAGATAGGAGATGCCTAATTGTCACAATTTCGTCATCGGTGTCATAATGTACTTACTGATTTGACAGTTATTCATAACATTTTTAACATTTTTCACTCTATTCCGTGGGCAAAACTGCCATTCAGCGATTAGTGTAGGAAGTATCTCCTTATGTTAAAAAATGTTTCTTCGATTGTAAATTTTATAGAAACGGTGTAGACGATCGATTTAGAATTTGGAGGATGCATACAGCATATGATAAAGAATTTACTGTATACATTTGAATTAAATGGTAACGTATCCTCAGTCCCGAAACTCCTTAAACGCGTTTTTCGCGAATCTATGTTTTTGAAAACGGTGTACACGATTTATCGACATTTATTGAACGAATTGACTTGAAATTTGCCAGACTTATTCAGTGTAACAGGAGTTTAGTCTTCACGGACATTTTTCTTGACATTTTTTTTCTCATTAGTTATTAACAATAACGGTGTCATTTTTTTCCGAGAAATGAAAAAAAAAAACATCAATGTTTTGTTGATGATTGCAACACGACAACGAAAAAGAGCTCGGTCAAGTCCGAGCCAATATTATCTATTTTAAGAAAACAATCTCGTCTCTTTTTGTTTCAGATCAACCGGGTGGCCACAATCTAGTATACCGTTGAGCCTCTCACGTTCGAAGGTCATTCACGAGATTGTTCATAATTTCTTCAATTATTAAAAAATGTTGACGAATCCTGGTACACAACTTCGTTAAGGAATCATCACAGTGTAAAATTTTCGAGAAATCGTTTTTTTTGCATTATCCGATAGTATAGATTTTATTTACGGAATTTATATGAAAATTCCGCGCTCGAATCTTCAAACGCGTTTATTTCGAAATGTCGTTTTTCAAAACGGTGTACACTCTCAAAGGAAGAATTTTCAAGCTATCCATCGCAAATTTTGACACAACATTCTTCACCCCATTCTTTATCCTGCTATGAATGCTTTTTTTATCCCCATATTTAAAAAAATGAAAACCTGTCGAAAAAATAGGCTAAATTCGATACTTTTTTCATACCGCCGCCATTTTACAATTTTGATTTTAAAAAATTCTATAGCAAGATAGCGGCTTTCATACCGATTAATAATATTTTTACAAATTTTGTTTCAGATAATATTTACGGCCACAACCTGTGTACACCGTGAGAACTCCTTTTTGTTCAAAGACATTTACAACCGTTAAAAAAAATAGGATTATCCGTTCCAAAATTTATTTTCTGTTCTTCATGAGTGCTCTGATTTGACATAAAAAGATCAGACTGATTAGCGTAATTTAACCATCGAAAAAAAATCGCGATAATCAGCTATTTTTCAACCCGTTACACTGTGATGATCCCTTAATGTACATACGAATAAATGGCCAAACGATTTTTCAATCATCTTACTTATTCCTTCAAAATAAAAAATAATAACCCTCATTTTCGGATTATCACAGTAGCCTAACCCCTTAATTCCGATCGGTATTCATCCATTTTTTTGTTTTAATGCAGACTTTATTTCTGGCAGAATTTTAATTGGCAATCTAGGGTTACTCTCGAACGATAAATAAAGTATGATCCTGATCAAAATTCGATTTCTGATTTTGCTGCAATTTTCTTGAGCAACTTGACCTAAGGTATTTCTTCCGCGGAGTTTGTACCTTATTTTGTAGGGGTATAAGCAGGGCCATTCCGAATCATTGGTAAATTGCACCGGCGCTTAATAAAACACAAGTCACAATAAATTATTATACCCAACGATAAACTGGAATAAAAAATTTCCCGCAAATTTAGTAGATTTAGACATTTTTACATTTTCTCCCAAAATTCGCGGCAACGAAAATTCTTTAACTAGGCACATTTTCCCAAGTTTTATCATTAATATTTTCTTTAAACTTCCGGTGACCCGCTGTTTCTATTATCGTTGCGGATTCTTTAGAATTTTTCACACGCGTATAGCAGTTTATATCAGACATCTAGAGTTTAGTGTGTAAATTATTAGATAGAAATGGAATGGAGGAGTCAAGATGGCAAAAAATCTGCCTATTTGAAGAAATAAGAGCAATTACAATCGGAATCCCGTCAAAGTGGGGAAAAGATTTAGAGAAATTTGTAAGGGATATGGGAATAGAAGAGATAATAACGATGATAAGGGAAAGAAGAGAAGTGGAATAAATAGACAAAAGCATAGAAGGATCAGAAAACTTAACTATCGCTTCACACTAGTCATACCACTGATCATACTTGAGACTTGTACAATTCATATTTTTAGCATATGCAAAAAAAATCATTTGTAATAACTAAAATTTTCCATGTGTAAACTGTTTAATGAATGTTCACATTTAATTTAAAAAATGAAAAATAGTTATTCCAACGATTCGCGCAGTATTTCTAGGTTTGATATTTGGCAACATTGGTTCTATCTCCGTCTCTTTTTACTCAACCAGGCGAGTTTAACCTCCATGCTTTTCAACGTCGATCCGTCAAAACAATGTCAGGTGCGGGAAATATAAAGCATTGTATCTGGGCCGCGACTGGTAAAAAGCGTGGATAATTTGTGTCGGCGAAATATGTCGGTTAAAAATGAAATGTGTGTGGTAATTCGAATGAGTGAGATGAGGTTAGGACTACAGTCAGCTGTTGCTTTGCTGTCACGTCTCTTTATCGTAGCAAGTGGTAATAAATCCAATACCGGAAGTTCAAATGAAACTTGATATTACATAAAAATTAGGTCAATGAGTGTAATTTTTTCTAAGAACATTGGATTACTGCAAGTGTTAAGTATGTAAATCCGATTATTTTTAAGAATCTGACGGATTCCCACTATTATTTACACTTTTGTACCGACCGGAAATTGGGTTTTTGCATGTCGTCTCGGAATTCCTTCACAAAAATACGCAATTTTAATATTTTTTATCTATAATTAGGTCAATAACCGACCCTGACATTTTACAGAGAGGATTATTAATATATTTAGTGAAGCTGAACAAAAAATGAAAATCCCATGGACTTTAACGTGATCCTATGGCGATAGGATTACGTTAAAAAAGGAAATTTTGAAGAAGGAAAAGGAAAAGATAAGAAAATCAACGTACAATGATAAATACAAATATATTGTGGAAAACGAAAAAAGACGAAAAAAGAAATGAGTACGCGATTAAGATGCAGAAACATAGGAAGGGCAAAAGAGGGAAAAGCAGGAAAGGATTAAAGGTGCAGAATTTGTAAAGAAGAGAATGAGACGCTGGAGCACCTGTTAGTATGTGAAAAATGTATTCTATTGCAATTTGGCGATAACGGGAGAAATTATAAATATCTTGGGAGGGAAGATACATATAGGGATATGCGAGTATTTTAAGGAAATAGAGGAAGTGTGCAGAAAGATCTGCAAGAAGGAAGGGGTAGGAGAAGGAGATGGTGGGGAGGATAACACTAAGAAAAAGAGGAATGTTAGATAGTGAGACGGGAGAGAGTGGAAAATAAGGTAAACTAAAATAAAAGTTAACTAAAAATAGTATTTTGTAAAACAAAATTGTACAAATAAAACTCGATTTGATTGATTGATATTAAATAGAAATATGGCTAGCGTGTCATCTCCATAAAGTGCCGTATAAATCACACAATTTCTGCAGTCGTAATTTTTCATTAAAAGTTCGGTGACTTGGCTTTAAATTTGATCAGTATACTGGTATGTATTTTTATTTAATTATAGATGAAAATCAGTTAAGGGGTTACCCCCACTTGCGATTTTGAAAAAATCGATTTTTTTTTATTGCATTTTTTTGAAGTATAAGCATCCGGGCCCATACAGAAGTATGGGCCCGGAATAGATGACTCTATGTAAGTTTACAAAAAAAAAATATTTTCTTCGTGTAAACTGAAATTGAAACTTTAAACTCGTTTTTCTCAAAATGGCATTTCTGAAGTCGGTGACCAAGATTACTCGAACACTAATGAACCGATCTTCTTGAAATTTTGCAGGCTTATTTAATACATAAAAATGTAGTCTTTAATCGTTCGATTTTTTTTTAAATGGCCGTTGTATAGCCACAAACGGCCGTTTTTTTTCGTTAAAATCGAACCATTAACTTTGACTGTCCGCCATTTTGTGAAAAATGAATATTTTTTAAAATCCTTCGATTAAAGACTAGCTTATACTTATATTTGACTAAATCCATCCGCATTTTTTTTTTAGATGATCCACTTCGCCGCAATGTTGGTCACCGCAAACCGTGTATATAAAAACATTATTTCATTGACGGCCATTTGCCACTAAACAATGTAATATTTTTCAATAAAAAAATTACTGAAAGTTCTTCAAGATGTGTTCTTTAAGATGGTATATTGATCGATTAAAAAAGTTTTGTAGTTTTCTTTAAAAAAAATCATGAAAAAGGCCTTTTTTTGCGCTACAAGTGGGGGTAACGCCTTAATCGTTAAATATTTGGGTTCGTGAAAGGAATACCTTAATTGCAAATCACATGATAGAAAATTCGAATAATAATTTTTGTGCGTTTCAATTATGAGTCAAATGAACTCCAGTCGTATAATTTCTCCATCCCGCTATTGATTGTGGGGTCCACGACCTTTTTTTTTCGCAAATCAGCGTAAAAAATCGGCCCTCCACGTCGTACGTATCTTTCGTATCGAGATCGGGATATTTTTGTTCACCATCAGTGGCAAATTTGTGACATGCAAAAATGTAAGAATACAAATACGATTGGGAAATATTATTAGAAATGTTTGTACGGAGATTTCTAAAATTCTTCTCAAAGTATAGACACGTGCAAAATATTTTTTTGGCAATAGAAAAAAGGGCCATCTGTTTTACTCACGGCTGTTTTGGTTGTCATGGCTATGTGCAGAGAAATATAGAAACTATAAATATATATTTGACGCACACTCCCGATCGCGAATAACAGAATAACTGAAACATTTCAAAGAGCGAGTTGACTTTATAAATCGGAGTCGATTCACCCTTGACCCTCAAGTAGATCGTCAAACGTGTATATGAAAATTTATAGTATCTTATCTCAAGCTCAAATATAAATCTTACGATTGAAACGTCGGAAAAGGCAGGGATTGTGAATTGTTCATTTAACATTACGGCGCGATCGTTACTCGGTTGCCTCATTGACGTTACGGCACTTGGTGCTTTTTTTGTGCTTCTGATAAAGCTGTAGCGATGAGGCATTCCGATGGAGAAATTTCGGGCCTCCCTGAAAATTGGTCGCTACTTCCGGGAGGAAGTTAAGGGGGCTTCTCACTTGAGACACTAAAAAAAAGACTACTTTCATGAATTTTTTGATACGTTTATATTATAGATATTGATATAAAAGTTGTTACACTTGATAAATACACTTTCGAAATACATTTAAAAAAATGTTAATGTAACCCAAAAAACTTTAAACGCGTTTTTCTCGAAACAACGTTGTTCGACGGCTTGTTGCTAAAATCTTCGAAACTACTGAACCGATCCTTATGAAATTTTAACCACATATTCTTCACATCTATAGCTATAGCGCATATCAAGGATTTTTTTTTAATTTTCATATTTACTAATTTTTTTGCAAAAAACGATGAAAAAAAAGTTTCTTTTTGTTTTTTCGGAAAATATCCGCCATTTTGTTATTTTTGCATATATGAAAAATCGTATGATATGCGCTATAGCCATTAACATACTGAATCTAAAACCGTGTGATTTTTTTGTTTCGGATGATCCATCTCCGAGATCTCATCAACAGCGCAGACCTACAATTTTTTTAGGACATTTTTTTAGTTACCATTTTTGTCAATAAATAGTGACTTAAATGAATAAATTTTTTTGTTTGTATTCCGAAAGTCTATTTATTAAGTGTAACAACTTTTATATCAATAAAAGTAGAAATACTGTTTTCAAATTCTGGAAATCTCATTGATAATAATAATAATAATTCTGAGGCCAGGCACGAGATCATAAAAAATTAAATACATTTCACCGTTTTACCGATTTCGTACGATAGAGAAAATCGGTAAATATCGCCGTCAAGTAAGAAGTCTGCGTGAGCTTGAAATTTAAAAGATACGATTTTTTTACCCCGTAGTTTTACAGTCTACGCTCTTAAGGGGGGAGATACCTTTAGGCGAGGAAAAAAATGGTTGATTTTCATGATTGTTTGCTAAATGAAAAGATTTCTTCACCATTTTTAGACTTGGGGTCTGTTTTATCACTACTCGTGGCTGTTACATGGTATTCATTTTTATTAATCTCGAAAAATGGCGGAGGTCTGGCACGGTCTTCTAAATTGCATTTTCAAAACTGGCGTGACATATAGCTACAGAACTAAACGACCGATTCTGATGCAATTTGGCATAAATCTTTCTAACCTTATCGTCTAAAACATGACTCTAAATGTTCTCGAACACTTTTTGAAAAAAGTATTTTTTTATTGCCAAAAGTAGCCATTTTTTTTTTTCGGAAAATTCAATCTCTGTTCCAAAGCATCTCATTTCGTGTATTTACAATATTTCTCACTTTTTCTTGGTTCATATTCTGCGTATGAGCGTTAGCGAAAGAAAAATCTATGTTGGTTTTTTTTCAGATTAACCCCGCCGATCCTACGTATCACGCCATCAGAAAACATCCGCTGAAACCCATTTAGAAGACCATGCCATACCTCCGCCATTTTTAAATATCAATCAATATTGTAATAATATAATATAAATATATAATATAATATTGCAATAGGGTAATAAAGCACCCTAAGCCTCTAAAATGATGAAGAAATCTTTCCTTTGAGGCGGGAGCCTGAATTAGAAGGTCCGAAAAAACGTTTTTTCTTTTAATTGCTTAAAGCGATAGATAAACTATCCAAGAATATGTCTACAGAGTTACAGAGGCCAATTGTAAATATTTTCGAAGATACAAGGCCAAAAGCTGAAAAGCGATTGATATTTCCTCCTATTGAAAACTTTGAAGCGCGTTTTCTCCAGTTTTCATTTTGACGATTTTTCCAAATTGGCGGGCGTGGTAGCAATAAAACTAAACGACTTATTGAATCAAACCAAAGTTTATTTTCTTCAGTTTGAAAATCTCTTCTAAGAGAATTAAAAAACTCGTTGAAAAGGTATTTTTAAATAATTTTTTCTAGCACGTTAAAGCGTTTTTTTAACACATTTTTTTTTCATACCTGAGAAAAGTTATAATTCCACGATTTTTTCAGCTTTTTCTTAATTCACCCAGAAGAAGAATATATGACAAGTGAAAATTTTATTGGTTTATTTGGTTCAGTCAAGAATTACGAGCTGCATCGTTCCCGCCGATTGGGGACTGCAGTGGCAAGACGCACTGATAAATCTGCAATCGTTTATTGTTTCATGTTGAAATTTTTTTTATATATTTTAAATATACTTTACCAGATACCTCAACGTTTACTGGACTCACGTGTTTTTTCCGGTCTAAAAAATTTCCCGAAAAAACGCTTTTTAAGAAAAAATCATGAAAATCATCCTACCTTAAACGTGAAAGGCATCTCCCCCCTTAAACGTGTTTTTCTAGAAACTGTTTTTCGAAACGGTGTACACGATTTCACGACATCTCAGGAACGGATTGACTTGACATTTGGTAAACTTATTCAGTGTAATAGTAGTTCAGTCTTGACCGACGTTTTTCTTCTTAACATTTTTTAAATTAGTTATTAACGATAATGATGTCAGTATTCTCCAAAAAATCGAGAAAAAAAATCCTTTTTTTGACGTTTGAAACACGATAATAAAAAACGCTCGGTCAAGTCTTAGCGAGTCATATAAAAAAAAGCTTGCGTTTTTGTTTCAGATTAATCGGGTGGCTAAAATCAAGTACACCGTTGAGCCCCTCACGTCCAAAGGTCCTTCACGAGATTCTTTATAACTTCTTCAATCATTAATTTAAAAAAAAAAAATTACGAACCCAACTTTGTTAATTTACATAAAAATCAATGTCCAAACGATTTTTCAATCTGCCTACTTATTCCTTGAACATTTTTTTTAAATAGACCTGATTTTCGGGTCGTCACAGTAGCCTCCCCAATAGGTTCACGATTATTTGTAAATATCTTTCTCGCGTATCGCTATCGTGTTTTACTATCTGTCGAGATACTTCGTTCCGGCGACAACAAGTCTGCGCAATACGATTGAAAAATATCAGAGATAATGACCCACCCGAGAAGAAAAAAAAACGATTTTTTCATAATAACTCTGTAGCGCGTATCCATTTTTCCCATCGACGATATTTGCATAAACGAATCGTTTGTCCACCCAGTCAATCGGTCACCTTGGAAATAATAATAATACAGCCTACGCATGCCAATTATGATTATCAGTGATGTTCAGTGTCCAAACGTTGAATGCCTTACTGTCTCGTGATCCAGCGACAAACGAAGAGAGAAAAAAAATGTTTAAAAATTAAAAAATCGAGTAATCGTGTCGTTGCGAAGGGAAAAAAGGCGCGCACACGCGCGAGAAATTAACGAAACTCCTCGGGCTTGTTCCGCAATTGAATTCAATTGGCTGCGCCGTCGCGGTCACCTTTGAGTTTATCTGAATGATTCCCTTGACCGTTATGCAATTTCGTCGATGAAAGGTAACAACACCGCCTTGTTTCCTTGTTGCCAATCCGCCTAATAACCAAACTTAAGTCGCGTGCGGGTATTTCGCGTTTCTCGTTGCAATATTGGCGTTAAAGTACTGACCATTGCGCGAGGGAATTTTATCGCGGAAAGTTCCTAACACGCGAGTGAGAAAAAAAAATTCTTTACGGAAAATCGATAAAGAATAACTTACAAAATTGTTTAAAATTCCATCAAGCTGTCAAAGATAATACAAAAATATTCAATAATGCCGAATAATAATAATGCGTTTGCTGTCTTGCCTTATCATTATAATTGTATTTTTTTTACATATCATTTCTTTTTTTCCCTCCCTTGTTCCCCAGTCAGTAATCAGTCAGATCAACGCGCCAACGGAGCGAGGGATATAATAATAATAAGAATGATCATTATTAATAATAATAATTATTATTATAATTAATTACAATTATTAAAAATTATTATTACTAATCTTAATAATTATTATTATTACGACTTGCACCGTAACATTGCATAAATATTATAGACATTACGGTGCAGGTGACAATAATAATAATAACCTGAAACCGCAAATGGGTTACGATTATTATTCGGTATCGTTGAGGTAATTATTCTTATTATTATTTGCAGTACGAGATTTCTCATTCGGACCGAAGATGCTTAGACATTTCCTCGGGTGGCAGGGAAAAAAATTTCCATTGCGTACCGGAAGTTTGATGGAAGAATTACAAGCCAAGCTTTACACATGAATAAAAAGTCGAAAAATGTATATATTGTAGAAAGTCCTCGTCATTCAAGCACTGCCAGCATCGAGTAACATTCGCCATTACTTCTCATTTATCTGCGCGGAAAGTTTTTTATCGGATCGAAGCTGCGTGCGTACGTAAGACGTAAATTCACGGCGCGCTCTTGCGCAATTTTGCTCATCGGAATTATGATAAAGACGCGATAAAAGCTGGCTGTAGAGTTGAATAGAAATGATTGAAAGAGGATCGAGCATTGCACCGATGAACATTCGAGGAAACTGATTGTTCGTTTTTTTCAAACCTACACTACCGGTCGAAAGTTTTCGGACACTTTAGATAACTGCAAAACTTTCGATCACTTTGGATAATTGCAAAATTATATTAAAATAATATAATTAATTATATAGAGCTATGTAGTATCTTTGTAAAATAAATTAAATGAATTATTTTATTCTATATGTATCGTTGTGTTAAAGCAAAAATGCGTTTCTTTTTCACGACCGTTTCCCAGAACAAAAAATTCGGAATTTGGTCATTTTTTCGGAGACTAGGTAAACCTAACCCTCTAAAGTTTCAATAAACTTCACTTGAGATATCAAGCTGCGACTAATTTCCCTGAGTATCCATAAGAAACCGCTAATTTTTTAAGATTTTGAATATTGTATTTTTCGAAAACTAATGGAATTGCAAATATAGGGCGTATCTTCATCGGTGAATCGTTCGACGCTGCTTGAAAGGACCAGGATATTTTCACGTTTGGGAAAAACACCTCACTGTCTGGGGAGAATTTTTAAAACGTGATAATATCGGGAATGCCGATCTCAAGAAAACGTGGGTTTCGAGTAAACAGCAATTTTGTTTGCGTCTCGAGACTTGATAATCTCGAACTTGACTGTTTACCGGTATCTCATCTATCTGGAGACTCTTGTGGGTAAAAAGTTTCGAGAATCGCAATGCGAAGAATTTCGCTCTCTGCCGTGCGCGAGAGGGGAAACGACGTTATCGCGGTGAGCTTTTTGACGTTGCCATCAGCTGCGATCTTAATACAAGCGAAATCATTGTTCTCAGATTGCATTCTATCTTCCTTTCGTTTATTGAATTTCCAATCTCTCCCTCCTCAGAGAGAGAGAGAGAGAGATAGTGAGACAAGTTACGCCGTATTAAATTCATAAGGTCCATTAGGGGGTGTGTATATATATATATATATATATATATGTGTGTGTGTGTGTGTATGTACAATTTTACACACATATATGTATATCGGATCTTAACGCGTCGAAGTATTTCTTAGTTCCTTCTTTTTTCTCACGGCTCACTGGAATCCGAGCTGCTGGTGTTGCTCTCGGCTCTCGAGGCTTTCGCATCGGACTGATGTCTTCTTCCGGGTGACCGTGAACGCGTGCGATGTCTCGACGATGAAGATTTTTTGCTCTTCTTCGACTTGTGGGAACGCGACGACACGGAAGGACTCTCGTGGCTACTGTCGAATCAAAAAAATAAAAAAATGTTGTACAATTCTTTGATCACCGTATACGAGTATCTTGGCCGTTGTTTTCGAGGCTCGTTAAGGGGTTAGGCTACCGTGAATTTTCAAAAAATCTATAGTCGCATAATGCAACTCAAATTGGAGAGGAACATGTTGGTTGCGTATTATTGACTCAGAAATTCCCTGACTTTTCCAGGTTTTTCCGAATATTCCAGGAAGATTGGAATCAAATGAAGAATATAATTTTTAAGATAAAAAATATTAAACTGTTAAATATTAAAATAAAAATGTAAAAAAACACTCAAGTTCGGAAAATAATTCAAACACTGTAAAGTAAAAGATAAATACATTAAAAGCAAACGCAGAACCTGTTCTTTGTTATAAACAGAAATTTTTATCACGCTGCCAATAAATGAAAAGTAAATATCGACGCTGTGTACGAAAAGTAGCATGTTTCAGAATTCTTACGAAAACAAGCACGTTTGATATCACCGCGAAAATTAGCAGCATGTTTTGGCTTCCGACACGAAAACTGGCACCTTTCAAGATAACGCGAACACTAGCACGTTTTGGCTTTCACCACGAAAGGAAAGAAGATTATGATATTCACCACGAAAATTAACATGTTTCAGCAACACTGGAATTGTTTCCGACTTTTCTTCCATGCTTTTTTACGCCTTGCCTCTATTTTTTACTCCAATTCCTTTGACCGCAATCGGAAATTTACGATTTTTTAGACCTCTCAAAAAATTTTAATTGGACTTCAATTAAAATTGCAAGTATTCGGGAAATATCCATTCAACCTTACGTCGATACAATCCACGTTAAATATGATTTTGACCAAGAAGGACGAGAGATGAAAATCTTTTTAAAAAACAAAAACATGGACGATGTTCGAATGTCCCAATTAAAACAGACGTCAGATAAAAAATTGCCTTTTGCACCAAGAAAAACAAAGATTTACAGGCCATGCTTGACAGAGGTTTAATTCTGATCGAACATCAGCAAGATTTTTCAAACATATTCGACGATAACCATCTGTAAGGTTACAGTAAATTTGTTGAATGATATTTTCAATAATGTTATTTTTTAAATAAAAAACCACCATAAATATTTCATTATATTTACAATTTCGATATTATTTTTTTAATAAAAATTACTACTATCTATTGTAATTGATAATTATTATCAAAATGTTAATAAAAGCAACGGGTATAAAATAAAAATGTCGTAACGCAAAAAATTGTCATATTTTTAAAAAAATACTAATGGTTTATTTTTTCAGATTTTTACCCGAGCACGAAGGACTTTAAATTCTCACCAAAACTCTTTTTGGTTAGATTCTACGAGCGATGAGGTCCTTAAGGTTTTAAAATTGCTCCTTTTACAGTAATTTTTATAGTGAAAATCAAACTAGTTTTTGCGGCGAAAGCCGAAACATGCTGGTTTTCGCGGTGAATATGGAAACGCGCTACTTTTCGCGGCGAAACCCGAAACATGTTGGTTCTCGCGGTGAATATGGAAACGTGCCAGTTTCCGTGGCGAAAGCATAATCATGCTATTTTCCCTAAGAACTTTGAATCGTGCTACTTTTCGTAAGCAGCGTCGATATGAACACTTATCAACAATAATAATTGTGTGGTTGTGTATCGAAAAATGCAATGCAAATGTATAGAGCTTTAGGCCAAATTCGTGGCCTAAATGCGTCAAAATAAAAACGCGAGAATAGGAGAAGAAAAAATTCGTTGCGTCCCAACGATGAAAACTTCATAGTTAATTACTTGTTGAAATAATTCCTCTGGTCGGTCTAGGAAAATTTCACGATCGATCGCAATGACCCCAGTATCGAGAGTCGCACAGCCTCCTCGTAGTAATTTTCTTCTCCCAGAGATGACTCGCGAAATTAGCTCTACGTACAATTCGTTAAGAAAAACGATTCGGCAGATGTAATCGGTTGGGACGAGACCTTTCCTGATACGAGGCCGTATCGCGCATGACTTCGCAATACTGCATGCGCACTTTGCGACATTCGTGCATAAGAAATAAAAGCGACAAACTAACCTTCAGCTACGCTGAGCTTGCAATTTTTTACGCTAGACGAGAAAGCGGAAAATTGAGACTCTTTTGTCCACCGTACGATAGGATCATATTAAAAATCGTTTTCCAGACAAATATTCCCAATATCTTCGTTCGATAAAACAAAATAAATAAAAGATCGTATACCTTCTGTGTGAGCTCTTCTTTTTTTTGTGCTTCTTGTGAATTCTGTGACGATCCGGATGATCGTCACGACTGGCGCTTCGACTTCTCGACCTCGGTCGTGATCTTTTGCCGCTTAGATCGGCGCTCCTGAGTCGATTCATGAGGGACGTGGCGTTAGGGTTGACGCGTCGAGACGTATTTTCCGCCTCGTTGTGTCCGGGCGACGGCAACGAGCGTATCTCGTCCGAGTCGGCATCTTCGATTCTCGTTGATTTGTCAACGTTGATTTTGGCCAAAGCAGGAGTTTGTTGGCCAATCTGACTGAGAAACATGGCAGCTTTTCTTCTTCTCTCCAATTGCAATTGTCGGGAATGACAATTAGCGGTTTTGTCTCTCGAGTTGACTTTGTCCCTGACTCGATCCTCGGCCTGTCGGTGACGTATTTCCTTCTGGCAATCCTCCAGTATGTCGTCCGTAAGATCGACGAGTTCGCGTTCCTCGTTTTTCCGTCTTTTATCGGGTTTCGTTGATTCGCGATCTTTGGCGACGCGACAATCGTTCTCGATCGTATCGGCGGGTGAATGTGGCTTGGTGCCGTTGTTTTCGGCCCTCTTGTCGGCCTCGTCGACTGGCTCGTCGTCGTCGCTCTCCTCGATCGGCAGCGCGCTACGTTTTTCGATCACCGGCGCGTCCCCGTCTTTCGGCTTCTTGATGGAAAACGACACGGTCGTTATTTGCTGCTTGATGGTAACTACGCCGCAATCGTCAGTCGCGTCGCTTCTCTTCTTCGCCTGAATCATTTTCACCCTCTTCTGCACCTCCTCCATTCTTTGCTGCTTCTTGTGCAACTCCTCGAGCTTCTTCTGCTTCTCCTCTTGAGGCTCTTGCTTCCTGAGCAATTCGTCCTCCGTGAGAACTCGGGGATTAACCGCGCCCTCGTACATCGTCAATTTGTGGGCGTAATAGCCGTGATATTGATGCGATAGCTCGAGAAAATTGAACCTCGGATCGCCCTTGTTCTTGACAATCGCCTCGAAGTCCCGACCGTTCTTCGCCACGTAACTCGCCATTTTGTCAATGATTATCTGCATGTCCGCGGGCGGCACGATGAACGAGGGACGGCTCAGAGGCTTGGGCGGTGTCGGACCGTACGGCACCAACGGGGCCGCAGGCTCCTTCACACTCGGCACCGACGACTCGTCGCTCGCCGTGGGCCTCGTCGACGCTCCGCTCGGTGGCGATTTCGCCTGACCACCCGAACCGTACAGCACCGGCCCGTGAGAATACTGTTGCGGCGCCGGCGGATATGCCGGTGCGTAAGTCTGAAACACGCAAACGCACACATACACCCACGTTTCCTCGTCAAGGGCATTCACAAGGTCAACGTAACCTCACAAATTTTCCAACCCAATTTTCTCATAGATGGTTAATTTTTTTAGGAAAAACACAGAGCATTAGGCTCTGGAGGATTCCCCGACGCAGAGCTTGATGATTTCATTTTGCCCTTAATATTATTCATCTCTGAGAAATCTCTGTTCGAACATTTCAGCTATCTCTCTCGCACTCATATGTCACGTGGTAGATCTTCTACTTCGCCTTAACGGGCTACATTTATCGAGGTCGGTAAAACAAAAATGTATTTTCCAAAAAGTATTTCTATTCGACCGTATCACCTTTCAGCTACAGTGGGTGAAAAAAAGTATTTGTACATCTCACACGAAACTGTTCTTAATATGGCTTTATTTTTCGTTCGTGTTTTCCCAAGATTTTTGTCAACAGACACCGTGTATATTTAGGATAAGCGAACACAGAAACTTCCCACAGCGTTTTATTTTTTTTTCGAAGGATAATATTGAAAACGACGTGTACGGATGCTTTTTTTACCCACTGTATATTCCCGAAAAGTTTCATTGAAACATTCCTAAAATTGAATGTTGAAATTGAATTGATAAAATTGAACAGTTGGACGGGCGAGCGGTAACACCACCATACTTCAAACTTTAAGGGATCATCGCAGTGTAGGATTAAAAAAAACGATTTTTTTGGCATTATCCGATAGCATAGACGGTTATAAACATGGACCTGGCATCGCCGATTGATCGTAAGTACACAATTTATATGAAAATTCCACACTCGACACTTTAAAGGCGTTTGTCTCGAAATGTCATTTTTCAAAACGGTGTTCACTCTCAAAGGAAGGGTTTTCAAACTATCCGTCTCAAATTTTGACACAACATTCTTCACGCCAATCTTTATATACCTATGGAAGCTTTTTTTTACTTAATTTTTTTTTGGAAATCTTAATGTTCTTTAAACGAAAAACTGTCGAAAAAATAGGCTAAATTCGATACTTTTTTCAAATCGCCGCCATTTTGTCAATTTTTATTTTTTAAAAACCCTCCGTAGCAAGATAGCGGCTTTCATGCTGATTAATCATCTTTTCACAAATTTTGTTTCAGATAATATTTACGGCGCCAACCGTGTACACCGCGAGGACGCTTTCGAAAACATTTTCAACCGTTCAAAAAAATGTAAAAAATAAAAAAAAACGTTTACAAAATTATCTTTTGTTCTTCATGAATGCTTCGATTTTACATTAAAAAATCGGAGTGATTAACCATATTTTAATCAACGAAAACAAATCGCGTTAATCAGGTATTTTTCGATCCAGTGTTTCTTGAAACACTGGACTCAAAGTCGGTGGACATTATATCTCGAGAACCACTTGATGGATTGTTATCAAATTTACAGGAAATACGACGAGAAACATTTAAAGGCCGTTGACGATCTCACTTTTTTTTAAACCGATATCCATTCTTTAATAGTTGCGTAAAAATTACGAGTTTTTTCATAGATTTTGTATGCTCGAGTTTCAACTCGTCGCCACACTGTTAAAAAAAATTATTTTAAATATCGACGATCGTCACCGACTCGTATTTATTGTTAACTTGAATAACCCGTTTGGTTTTTAGATTTCAGATGGACCGTGTAAGCTGGAGAGTGTCCACCGCCAAACGTGGCGAAAAAAATGTCATCGTCAGCCATGGTTTTGTTGTTTTTCTGTATTTTTTGGTCATTTCTTTCTAAAGACTCTCAACATATGTGTCTTTTGCGTTGAAAAAAATGCATTTTTTCCACCAACCAGAAGAAGAAATATAGGAATTTGGCTATATTTTCGGGCCTCTAGGTAGATGTAGCCCCTTAATTTATTCAAGTTAGAAGCTGTTATTGAGAAACATTGGAATATCATTTCAACTTTATTATTCATAAAAATTAATAAATTATTCTTATTATACTAAAATATTACGGTTTCATTTTTACGAAATGTAACTTAGTAAACGATTTTTTTCTTCAATATTCACCTGTACCGGCGGTTGAGGTGGATAATAACCAGGCTGTTGGACAGTTTGAGGAGGAACTTCGGCCGGTAATGGTGGCTGTACGCGAATCGGTGGTGGCTTTCCAGTTATTTTGTTGACCAGCATGGAATAGGCGCAATCCGCCGATGGTTTGTACTGTATACTCGGTATACTGGGTGCCTGTTGAACAATCGAAGAGATTCTTAGATTCGTCGTCGATCGATATACACTATCGAGATTCCTTGCTTCTGTTCTTTATTCTTCTTTCGTTTTTAGTTTTCTTTTTGTTTTTTCTCGTAAAGTGTTATCAAGTTTTCGACTTCGCCGAATGGGCAAATATCGCCGGGCGTTTTTGCGTGGATTATAATGAACTACGGGTAAGAGAAGAGGGAAGGGTCGAGGGGAAGAAGGAGCACAACGGCGGATCCAATGCATACCAGAACCAGCCCTGGAAACAGAAACAGTTTTAAGCAATTATTAGCTCTGAAATTCTCCTCGATCTTTATTTTTTTTTTCTCGTGTTATCGCTACGGCATCTCCCTCGAAATCTTATACGGCGATTTTCGAGGGCGCGCACCTTACATCGTTCGCAAAAACGAAAATTTCAAGTGAAATAAGAAATTTTAAAAAAGATTTTCATTTTTGAGACGATTTTAGAGTCACAGACTGTGCAACTGTCTTTTTGCCGGGTCGCGATAGAATGCGCGCGAAATTTCGCTCACCGCACTCACCAAACGGTAGGGCGAAAAATATTCGGCGGCATCGTCAATTACGCGCGAATCTACGGTACAGAATTCGTGTGTTCGAATTGTATGTGTGTTCGCGTGGTCTCTAAAATACTAAATTACGAATAATTAGACGCATCGAGAAAACTTACCGCTTCGACTTTGGTGAGGGACGAGGCGAGGCTCGGATGGAGATAGGGCTCATCGTCGTCGTCGGTTTCTTCGCCGGATTCTTTGTAACAAAAAGAAAGCAAAGCAAATCCATTAATTTTTAAGTTTTCTTTTTCCTATTGATATTCGAGCCCCTTCAATTGTAATATTTTGTATCCAAAATTACCGTATCTTAAGAGCATCACTCATTAATTTTACGAAAAAAATAATGAAAAAGGAATTAATTATGATCTCAAGTGAAAAAATATTGTTTTGCGAATTTTTCGTGTACAAGGTGTTTTTCTTTATTAAAAAATTATCCATTTGATTTCTAGAATGTAAAAAGAACGTACCGGATTCCTCCTTCTCGGGTTGCTTCTCCGGATTGTATTTTCCAGATTTGATAGCCTCCAGGACGAGTCTGTAGTAGGGATGTAGGGGTCCGTCGATCGAGAGAAACGAGAACTGCGGATTGTTCGATTGTTTCGCTTTTATGAGAATTTCCATCTGGCCACCCTGGCGACTGATGAACAGCGCCGTTTTCGTGATTATCGCGTTGAGCTTTTGGGTCTCAGGCTGGACAAAAGTGCAAGACACAATGAATATCTCCTGCGTACGTTGTTTCAAGCACTGTTTTTCAAACTCCATACTTACGAGTACCGTGTGTTCCGGAACTTCCAACTCCGGTGGAACAACTACGGTCTGATCTTCTTCCTCTTGGGATCCTTCCGACGGCTTCGGACTTTGCGTATCTTCGCTCGGTGCCTTTTGACTGTCCTGGTCCTCGTAATTGTACGACACTTGACCGTACGTGTTTTCCGAGCCGAGAGCTTGATGGAGTCTCTTCATTTCTTCCTCTGCGCACGACGGAGCAACGTTACATGTCAATATCGAAATTCGTCGCCGGAGACATTTTCAGGGCATGAAAAAATGATTAGGATAAAGGGACTGGACAATTTGGTTTTCTTCTCACCGTGATAGGTGCCCTCTTCGACGTCGCTGTTGTACAACGAGCGATATCGTTCCTCGTCGCAAAGTTGCTCCACCCGAATTTCATCCTCGGTGAGGATGGTTCTCTGGTCGTATCCGCCCGACTGAGGCTCGTGACTCCTGAGATCGGCCAGTGCCCCGCGTCCATCGTATCTACAGACACATAAATTTTCAATTAACATTTCAGTCGCGACTCGCGTGCTTCCGCTCTAAGTTTATATTCGCTCCGCTCGCCGGCCCATCTGTAAATAAATAGAGAATCAATCAGACAATTCCAACTCTCGTGGCACCTGCGAAGAAAATTTTCCGGAAAAAAAAAACCCCGACAACACGTTCCGTGGCTTATCGAGTCGGAGGAAAGAAAGATCGGGACGAGTCGCGGAACGGAGCAGAAATCGGAAACGAAAATATCGTCCTTTCTAAAACCGACGAATATTCTTTTTTCACTCTCCGTTCTTTTTCGCTCCCCGTAACTTTTTTTTCTCTCGCTGTTTTTTTTTGACGTTTGTTTTTGTTTTTTTTGTTTATTCCGGTTTCTTTGACTCTAATACATACCGTGCCGCACGGTCGTAACGGACAAGTATACGTACGACCGTCGGCTTGCCACTTGTCTCTCTACGCTGTGGTCTCACCTTGCTGCTGGGACGCTCGGCGGTAAGCACCACTTCACTCGCAAGCATCTTACTGTGTAGCGCCCTCAACAGCGCGCCGTCCAACCTCGATCGATCAACACCTGCGGAAACCTTAAACAGTCTCCAAGAATGCTTATCCGTGCGCAATACGTTATTTTATTTTTATTTTCTTTTTTTTTGCCCCATTATTCGCACGCTTGATTAAAAGTTCGTTCTCTCGCGCTCGCGCTTGCTTTTTTTTTCTCCGCCGGATCACGCGATCTTTTTTCTTTCGTCTACAGGCGTCTCTTGATTCGCGACGATTTTCCCCATGCCTCGACTTTAAACGTGACCGGTGTGCGTTACAAGAGATAAATAAATCTTAGCAATGATTACTCCTAAAGGACGACAATTCTTTGCTTTCATTAGTTCATTCTTTCGTGGATGTTTTTTTTTGTTTTTTCTAGGTTAGGGAAACGGACCTGTCTATCTTCAACGTGCTATCGCCCATCCAAGGTATCAAATGCTTCCCCTGATCAATCATTTTCGCCTTCTCATCGTCCCGAAATAATTTGCAGCTGTATCCGAACACCAGTAGCTCCTGAGGCTCCTCATCGGCGTTCTTTTTACGAAGAATTCCCGAATCAACGAGCCACCGCTGACCCTTCGAAGCCATTTTTTTGTCTTCCACACAAACTTTTTTTTTTATCTCCGTTCTTACTTTGATAGGTTATGTACGTTTGTCGCGACGAACGACGTACGGAGCGCGAGCGCGTCAGCGATTGAGAGAGAGGGAGACGGCGCGACGGAGCAGCCACGCGCTCGGCTCGACAGTCGGCCGAACTATGAACTAAATTCGCGCAGCCACCGCGTTACCGCACAATTCGAGTGATTCCAGGCCAGCAGAGTCTACCAACAATTTCCGCATTGTCGAATTCGAATTGTACCATTTGTTACTCATAGTCCGTATAACAAAATGATTGGAATGTAGTTTATATTCGAAATGGCCATTTTGTTCATGATCTACGGTGCAATTCATTGCGCAATAAGCTCGCACGGTTCGGACTTTGACTCCGACGAATATTAGTTGGATATTTCGCTACTAGGCGTCGCGTCGATGGTGAGCGGCAAAATTTGCAAATGTATGATTTGCAATTTTTTCGCATTAACCTACCGTAATAAATCGTAATGAAACGAGTAGGCTTCTTTCGACAATAATTAACATATTCGTCAAACCTTTCGCAATATCGTAGAGAACTCCGACTAAAACAAAAAGAAATTGAACAAAAAAAACGGATATACGTGAAGACGATGGCGTGGCGCTCGACATCAGTGCCGTACTTTGCTTATTTTGGTACAAGCTCCACGGCAAAATGAAAGTTTCCTCTGCCAAGATTTATCCGTACGTGACGTGGTACAATTTCGATTTTTCGACACCAATTAAGTCCGCGTAATCATCGATCACATAACCGGCAAAACTATTTTCGTTAGCCCACATTCATTCTTAAATGCGTTAATACAATGAAAAAAAACCCAAAATTTAGGCCTCATTTGACTAGCCGCAACGTCAGTGCCGCATCCTCAACCCAAAAGTTTATCATAAGAAGAGAGACGTCATCAGTCAGTCTATTTCTTAGACCTTTTTTGCCCCTACGATCTCGAGAAATTCTCAAGGCGGGAGACTCTTTGACCCAGCCGAGAATAAGCGTATTTTTCAAAAAAACTTCTGTAGAAACTATTTATTCTACATAATTCACATTTTATGTATATATTTCATCTTTCAATTTTCCGATTTGCTTTAAATATTTGAAAATGGCGGCTGTACGACATTGCTTCAGAGACGATTGCCGCCTGAGTCGTTCCACAGCGTACAACCAAGCGCCTCCTGCGTTGGTACTCAGCATCAGAGTTAAGAGGTTTTCGATTTCCAAGACCCACACGCTCTACGTGAACCTAAAAAATCCAAAGAAAAGTAAAAATTCCAAAAACGCTGCGTATAAAAAAAATGTTCTATTTTTCATGAAAATTTTACCACTCCATTTGGTAATATAAAAGTCGTTTTTCAAAGATAGTCTTCAAAGAACTTTAGGTTCACATAGAAGGTAATTATGTTGTCTAAAAATGTGCAAAATTTCTAAATGGTCGATCAGAAAGTTTCCGAATTATCTTGTACGAAGTTCACGAAAGTGGTTCCTACTGAAGCCACGCTTAAAGTTTCGCGACCAAAAAATGTTCCGCGTAAATGACCCACTTAATCTGCGATTCCGGAGCGCTAAAGTAGTCCCTCAGCTTCCTCGTGGCCTCAATCATCAACCATGAGCGCTTCTTCAATTACAAAGTTATCTACGCCCTTAATTCACAATATTCGTTTTTGCGGGCCCGTGACTGGCATGCCCGATTCGATATATATCGATGCTCCACACTCTATCCTGTCCCCGAGGCCAGGGACGTAGTAAGAATAATAACGGGAGTATTTCGTGGATACGCGCTTGCTGCGCGTGTTTCCATCTCGTGTCCCCGAGGAATCGGTGTCGGTAAATTCGCGTGCAGTCGAAAAGAGACGAGTACAACGAGATATAGCACGGGCTCGAATACAGTAATAAAAAGGCGCGTGTCGAGACATTGGTCCTTTGCGTGAAAGAGCACGAGGCAGGCGGCTTCGATTTTTCTAGCCGTGAAGCGCAGCGGGCGTTCGTTCCGTCTGAAATAAAGCGAGCCAAGGGGGAAAAAAAGAGGTATTCAGTGGCATACATATAACACGAGGGTGTACACGCGAGAGTTGAAAGGACTTTAGGTGGCGCCGACATACGGAACACACACACACACACCCGATAACCCGACATAACCCGGTTTTTTTTTCTTTTTTCCCCCCTGTACACGCAAAATTTCTGCGGCAATTTCTTACCCCCCTTCCTCCCGTGAGCTAAACTCGCGGATCCCTTTTAATTCCCCGCTTCGTTCGTATACCTACGGTGATTTGGGAGGGGGGCGAAGCTTGCTGAAGAAAAAAAAGGTGATCGGAGTGCGGTGGTGTGCAAAAGGCGCAGAGTCTTCGGGACTAATAAAAGGCTTAGGGACACACGGGGAAGAGTCCATACGTTCGAGCGCACACAACACATATTCGTGTATATACATATATATACATATATAAAATAAATATAAATGTACAGGGGTTGCGCGCGAGAAAATCGGCGTGAACGTGAGAGAAATATGGAACATGCGGGCGGCGACGGTAGCAGCGACGGGGATGGCGATAGACGGGGTCCTGGCCGTGGAAAAGGACGCGAAGGCTGGTCTTCCCTGCAGCAACATCCTCAGGAACCGCTCAGGCGACCTCATCTCCCAAACAACGCTAATCAAACGCCAGGTGTGACATCTTTTTATTTTTTCGCTTTTCCCCTTAATACTTCGTTCAAACTCGGGTCACGCAACTTTTTTTTCGTCAAAACTGGATTACTTTCATGTATTCGTCGTTTTGAATCGTTTCAAAGGCCAAGCTGCGGTTTTGCGATACGTTATTTCTCGACAGAGATTCTCACATATGTGCCTGTACGTATACGCCGTATCGACAACTTGCCCGGTTACTATGGTAAATTCAGGCGTGTTGGAGAGTAGACCCAGAGTTCGAATGTAATCGGAATGCTAATTGTCCCGCGAGAAACGTCATGGTTTTTTACAGAGGAATAAAAGGAGCGGGCATCGCTACTATGTCGGTTGTGGAACCGAGCTTTTTTCCGAATCATTACGAACGAAACGAGAATGGTGGAATGGTCCAATTTTGCAAGAGGGTGAACGTTATTTTTAGCAGTAGTGTTTTCTTAAAAAAATAGGAAATAGGTTCATTCGACGGAGAATGTTGAAGCCGAACGTACACAAACAAAGCCAAAATATCAAAAAGGTTTATCTGAAGGAGAATGTTCGACCCAAACGAAACTAAAATGTTGAACAGGTTCATCTGAAAGAGAATGTTCAACTAAAACAAAACGAAAATATCAAAACGGTTGACCTGACGGCGAATGTTCAACCGACAGCAACTCGAGCGAATAGAAAATATCAAAAAAGTTGACCTAACGGAGAATATTCAAACTAAACACACCCAAAATATCAAGAAGGTTGACCTGATGGAGAATGTTCAACCGACAGAAAACACGATCAAATAAAAAATATGAAAATGGTTGACCCAACGGAGAGTATTCAAACTAGACAAAATATTAAAGAGGTTCATCTAATGGGAATGTTTAAATTAATACGAATTATCAGAATGGTTCTGCTGACACAGAATAATCAAGCCAAAATATCGAAAATGGTCATCTGACTAAGAATATTCGACCCGTAATATCAAGTAGGTTCATCTGACTGAGAATATTCAACCCAAAACAAACCGAAAATATCAAATAGGTTGATCTGATGGAGAATGATCAACCCAAACAGACCCAAACTCATCCAAAATGTCAAACGACGTTGAAGTTTGCATCGTTGGAACGCAACAAGAATCAATTCTTTTTAATTGTCCGATTTTTTTTTACTGAAAATTATTCAAAGCTTTTTACGTATTCTTATTTGAAATTTACAACCTCAATTTGTAAAAAAGGGGGCTTTGGATAAGCAGGAAGGTAAAGAAGTGAAAAATTAATAAAACGAATCGTTGCATCCCAACTGTGCAAACTTCAACATTATAATGTCGTAAATATCCATCCGACGGAGTATATTCAACCCAAAATATCAAAAAAGTTCATCCGACGGAGAATGTTCAACCCAAACAAACCCAAAATATCAAAATGTTCATCCTACGGAGAATATTCGACCCAAAATATCAAAAAGGGTCATCCGATGAAAAAATACTAAGAAAATTCTACAGATTCGGCTTTCAATAATTTTGTTTTCCAACCAAACCCAAACAAAATCTCTAACTATTGTGGGTGCAGTTTTAAAGCACCCACAATAGTTAGAGATTTTGTCAATGGCGAGAAACAGTGAAAAATTCGTGTTAGCTGTTGGCAGGTTTGGCTCGTTCATTGTATACTCAAAATAAATTTGCGTCGTATGTAGAAAGAAACACGGATTATGATAATTTTGAAATTTAAGGTGACACATCCAAACTGAAATAAACCCAAAATGTCAAAAAGGTTCATCCCATGGAGAATATTCAACCCAAAATATGAAAATGCTGCTGAAGTTTGCATCAGTGGAACGCAACCAATGTTTTTTTTTTATATTTTTTTTTTTTCATATATTTATTATTATTGAAATTTTTTCTTATATATTTACATTGTAGATCGATAAATAAATAGCTTAAAAAATGGTTGAAGGTTTTTTGAAGGCATAATCTGCCAGAAGAAATTAAAGGAATTTAGAAATATTTGTCTTCGTTGCATGCCAACGATGCAAACTTCAACCTCATATATGAAAAAGGTTCATCTAATGGAAAATTACCAAGAAAATTCTACAGATTCCGCTTTCAAGAATTTTGCTTTTTGTTTTAAATTGCACCAACCATAGTTAGAATTTTTGTCAATGGCGAGAAACAGTGAACAATTCGTGCTCACTGTTGGCTGTTTTGGCTCCTTCATTGTATCCTCAAAGTTTGCGTCGCTTGTAGAGAGAAATATGGATAACGATCATTAAATTTAAGAAGCTATACAAGTGTGAATGCTGAAAATTTGGGTGATTTTCGGGAGTTTTTTTGGAAGAAAAGTACTCGATTAAATATTTCGGAAAATTGAGAATATAATTGGCTATATTTGACCTATACTACACAATCTTTTCATAGAAAAATATTGAGATCCAAGCGACTTATGCGCTGCGTTCGGAGGCGCAAAAAAAAAGTTCCTCCACTGCTGACATGATTCCGGCCGATTGAGTAGCTAAAACCGAAAAAGAAAAAAATGTCGTTAAAGTGGAAGGTATTTCCTGTACAATGACGTAGGATTTTCGAAAAATATCAAAATCTAACAAAATGGCGTAGTTATGAAAAAAAGTTTGTTTTCTTGCCTATAAAATGGTCGTTTTTTTCGATGCCAAATCGTCAACTTTCATCCAATCAAAAATATCCTATGTCATTGTAGAGTAAATATATTCAAGAGTACTCAGTTCAAATTCCAAGTCAATTAAATAATTGCTCTTTGAGTTACAGTGTCAGCAAATTTGAAAAATCTCATTTCGAGAAAAACGCTTTTAAAGATTTAAATATCGATTTTTGCAAGATAAAATGATATTGATATAAATGATAATGATATTCTTGAAATTATAAACTGACGAAAAAGGCATCAACAAAAATCGATTTTTTGAAAGTGTCACACTGGCGTAGCCCCTTAAGGTAACACCGACAAACTCAAACAAACCAAAAATAGCAAGAAGGTTTTTCTGACGAAGAATGTTCAACCCAAACAAACTCGCACAAATAAAAAATATCAAAAAGGATCATCTGATGGAGAATGTTAAACCCGAACAAACCCAAAATATCAAAAACGTGCATCCGAAAAACTTCCAAGACGAAAAAATCCCAAGAAAAATACAGATTCAGCTTTAAAAAAACGTTGACTCTCGTTTAAAACTGCACGGTTAAAATATTTGTCAACGGCGAGAAACAGTGCAAAACTCGCGCTAGCTGTTGACAGTTCCCCCTCGTTAATTTTGTCTCCAAAGTTAGTTTCCGTCGCTCGTAGAAGAAGAAAAAATACCAAGTACAACGATGATTTTGCAATTAAAGGTAACACGGACGAGTGCAGGGACAAGGGCGAGGCGTGCCTGTACGAAGTGCGGAACTCCAATCTGTCGGCGTACGCGCCCGTCTTCGTGCCCAGGAATCTTGGACCCAGCGTAAACGCGGTACGTGAGCGCGGGTGGGCGAGGCTCGGCCAAAACTTTCGACCGACTCGTTTGACAATCGATAGAGCGTAAACGTTACACGTTTGAGATTCGAAAAAAGTGCCTGAGTATCTCGATCACGCGGTATTGGGCAACATGTTTTTACTTATCTTTTATTGACAATATTCGAGCATGGTGACATGTGACGTTAGGCGAATGTAACAGTCGCAGTATGGGTCCAAATCGAGGTTCGTCGTGTTATTGCAGCAAGAATTTTGGTACAGACCGTCCGCTCAGGATCGAATAGCACTGGCGAGAAATCAACAGCCCTGCCCGCCACAGCCGATGCATCGTTCTATGCAGCAGCATCAGCAGCATTACATTTCTCATCAACAGCAGCAACAGCAGCAGCAGTACAGCTATCAACCGCAACAAATGCATTATCAGGGCCAGCAATACGCCGATCCGGATGCCGGGATTCAAGGATATCCTCCTTACGAGGGAGGCTACAGAAATTACAACAGACCTCAAGCAAACGTAAGGGATTCGTGACATTGAAGTTTTCATCGTTCGAATTCAACGAATTTTTTCTTATATTTTTTTTTCGTCAGATTTAAGCTACAAATATCGCTAAAACAGTTTTGAGGTTTTTTCGTTTGGAAATATACAATCTAAATGTGCAGAAAAAGAAGTTTGTAGAATAATAAAAATGAGGGAATGCAAGTATAAAAAAATCGTTGCAGTCCAACAACGCAAACTTCAATACCACAGAGATTTGTTGTTGTCGCGGTTGATATAGTAGATTGAACAACGCAGGCTCTCTTTCCCGTATATTCGACGAGATAATTTATTCTCCCTTGTGTCCGCTGTGATGTTCTTACACGAGATCGAAGTTTGCATTGTCGGAACGGAAGGAAAATTAATATTTGTGAATTCCGTTGATTTTTTTTTGGCAAATGATGCCTACAAAAATTCTTCAATCATTTTTCAGAGCCACCACTCGCGTGACACTTTTAAAAAATCGATTTTTTGTTGCTGCATTTTTCGATTCAACTTCAAGTATACCTTACAAGCAAATCGATAAAAATATAACGTATAGTAATACGTTATATTTTTATCGATTTACAACAGTGAAATCAATATTTTTATGTGTCGACTCGTTTTTCTCAAAACGACATTTTTCAAATTTGCTGCATGTCTAACTCGAATACAAATCATCCGATCGACTTGAATCTTGTTTTAGCGTATTTAGTATTTAGTTTGTTTTTAGCGTATTTAGTATTTGGTATAATACTAAATACTCGTATTTAGTATTTGTTTCTCCATACAATGACCCTTCAGTTTTTCAATTGGATAAAAAAATGTCAATTCGTCACGCAAAAAACCATCAGATTTTCAAGCGTAATTAAAAACTTTTGTACAACCGCCATTTTGTTGGATTGTAGATTTTTTTCACAATTTTACGTCATTGTACAGGCAATACCTTCTAGTTTATCATACTTTTTTATTTCTTTATTTCGGGCACTCTGAAGGCCGCAATCACTGCAGCAGTGGGAGAACTTTTTTTGGAGACTCGGGGGACGGCGTATTAGTCGCTGAAAA
This sequence comes from Ophion slaviceki, assembly GCA_944452715.1. NCBI lineage: Eukaryota > Metazoa > Arthropoda > Insecta > Hymenoptera > Ichneumonidae > Ophion > Ophion slaviceki. Next base: position 3,394,812 of record OX101785.1, on the reverse strand, counting down.
TTGAATATTTTCATATAAAAAAATTACTCTATACACATAATTTATACACAAGTATATCCTCGAAATTTCGAAACATTCGTTGCAATACTTTTCTTTCAACAAATTCCCGAAAATCACCTTTTTGGGCAGTCACACTAGTGGTGCCCCTTAAGATATTTGCTTAGCGATCTACAACATAAATCTGTGAAAAAAAGATCTGTAATAATAAAAATATGGTAAATGACATGTGAAAAAAAAACTTTCGTTGCGTTCCAACGATGAAAACTTCAACGCTATTGTTCTTCCCTGGTGCAGGGTTCCGATCGTCTTGCGGAGAACAATCAAGTTACGACTTTCGCCGGGATGATGCGGCAGCTCGAAAACGCGATGGACACACTGAACAGAAGTCCTGGACAATTCGACGATCTTGTCGTGCCGCTTGTTTGCAGTATAACTCCTCATTTAAAAAATTCTAGTCATACTCAGGAAATCGTGGATGCAATCATCAAACAGGTTAATTTACGTTGATCGAAATTTTCACTCGTATTTATCACGTTATTACGATTCGTACTCACCGTGAAAATCTCAACAGTCCATCAGGGAGAGTAATTTCCGGTACAGCGGAGCCCGCTTGTGCGCCCATCTCGACGCTGTGGATACTCCGTCCGAAGATGGAAATTCCATTTTTAGAACCGCTCTATACACCAGGCAAGCAATGACACTTTGATTCAACGTTTTCCAGTCGTCGACGACATTTTTACTCTTCGTAAGAATTTTCCCGTTAAGCGATGTGAAAATTTGACTCATTTCGAACAACGTATTTCAGGTGTCGCGAGGAGACCGAAGCCGAGACGTTACGTTGGCAGGAGGAACAGAACGAAAAGTCTTGCAACGGATTGATGCTTTGCCTCGCGGAGCTCGTAGCTCAGATGGATCAGCCCGCGGCTTCGGTTCTCGGCAAATTGTTAGTTCAAGTCATTTCCGTTACGCTCAAGAATCCAGGACCGAATTCCGCTAAATTCATCTGTCAGTCCCTCAAGGTCAGCCACAAACAAAAATCTCCGCGTCTTTTATAATAACAACAATAAGCCTATGGGTTCTCGACAAGTTGACGGAATAAAATTGACTTTTCCGAATACAGCTGGCAGGCCAATATTTGGAGCGAGACAGCAGTACGAATCGCGAGGAGATCGAGCGAGTTATGCGGGAACTGACGCAACTGGTGACCGAGGGTCGGGTCGACGTTCACATCGGCCGTATGGTGAACAGCGTGCGTGAATTGCGCAGCGGCAATTGGGGCCGCGTCGTCACCCACGGCCCGACATCCATCGAGCCCGCGACGGCCATCAACGAACAACAACAACAACTTCCTCAGCACTTGTTCAACGAGCCTGTTCTCTACGGTCCCGACGGCTCGATACTCTCCGCCGAGGAGAGCAGTTTCTGCCAGAGTCGAGCCACCGCTGACGGGCACGTCGAAGACGCCGGCGATCTCTTGTGCGACGAATCACGGTACGTTACACCCCCCCCCCCCCCCCCCCCCGTTCTATTCCAGGGTTGCACATAATGCATTACTTTTTGTAATGCATTAGCGTTTTCATTACTCATTATTTCACATTTAGCACTGAAAATCATGTCCATTACCCATTACATTACATTCAGTAATGTAAAAAATGTCCATTACTCATTACATTACATTTTGTAATGCAAACAATTGCCATTACTCAGTACATTGAATTTTGTAATGTAAAAAATTTCCATTCCTCATTACATTACATTTTGTAAAGTCAAATATTTTGATTATATTGTAAAGTGATATTTTGATTACAATGTAATGGGCAATGGAATTTTTTATATTACAAAATGTAATGTAATGAGTAATGGATTTTCTTTACATTACTAATGCAATGCAATGTGAAAAATCGCCATTACTCATTACAATGTAATGAGGATTATTATTCATTTTGTAATGAAAATGTTTCACATTACAAAATGTAATATATTGAGTAATGGATTTTTTTTTACAATGCAATATATAATGCATTGAGTAATGGACATTTTTGACATTACAAAATCCAATGTAATGAGTAACGGAAATTGTTCACATTACAAAATATAATGTAATGAGTAATGCATTTTTTTTACATTACTGAATGTTATGTAATGGGTAATGAAATATGTTAACATTACCCATTGAAAAAAATGAATAATGCATTACTTTTTCATTACAAATTTCGCAACCCTGTTCTATTCTGAGTTCGAATCTCTTATTTAAAAAAAAAACAGGTACAGTCGAACCTCGATATAACGGATCTCTAGGGAAGTTCATTATATTGAGGTGTCGTCATGTCGAAGTCATTTTCTTTAAAATGTTCTTTAAAAAAAAATATTAGTACTATAATATAGGGATATTGAAAAAAGGGTTTAAATTGGAGTAATTTTATCAAGCAATTGGCAATTAGAGCATAATGTATATTATTATGTCGTTGTATCAAGGTTTCGGGTGTCTATCGGAAGGGAATGGACAAATCTTCGTTATATCGAGGATTTCGTTATATTAAGGTTCGACTGCACTTCCGGGTGTTTTTCTCTCCCTTTCTCGAATCGTTCGCTCGACAAATAATTCGGTTTTATCGACTTGTGAAAAGGCTTGCGATCGTGCAGGAGGATGAATTTCGTTTTATTTTGCGTGGAATACTTTTTATTTCCCGTGTTACAATGCTGATTGGTGCTGCGGCGATTGAAGAGAAAAAAAACAATTCAGTGAAGAATACCTACGATGACGATTTTTTTTTCGACATACAAAAAAACATCACGTTGCTTCACAAAATTTCAAGAGCTTTACACCGATGAACGTTGAGGGGTTAGGTTACTATGGAGACCCGAAAATCAGGATTATTTTGACAAAATTAATTTTGAAGGAATAAGTTAAACGATTGAAAAGTAGTTTGGAGATTTTTTTTATGTACATTAACAAAGTTGTGTACCAAATTTCATTAAAAAATTTAATTACTGAAGAAGTTATAAACGATCTCGTGAAAGACTTTTGAATGTGAGGGGCTCAACGGTGTACTTGATTTTGGCCACCCGGTTGATCTGGAACGAAAAAAAAAAACGATTTTTTTCAAACAGAAAATCCTGGCTTGATCTTGACTGAGCCTTTTTTTGTTATCGTGTTTCAAGTGACTAAAAAAATCGATTTGTCGAGGAAAAATGACGTCATTATTGTCAATAAGTATAGAAAAAAGGTTGGGTGTGGTTTCTAAAACCGCCACCCTCCGATCGAGCTGAAAGGGTTCACGAATCTGCCTTTTAATATTTTAAGACAACCCCTAAAGGGATTTTTGGCGACGCCCAATAGTTTTTGGGTTTGGCTTTGTTGGGTATTTTTGTTTGGATAAAAAGGAGAGCGTGATAACATATATAGGTGCAAACGGAGACGTAGCAGATATAGATATAGTCGGCGCGTGTTAAAAAAAAAACTTAAGAATTCAATATCACGAAAACTATTGCGAGTCGCCAAAAATCCCTTTAGGGGTTGTCTTAAAATATTAAAAGCAAGGTATGTGTAAAATTTCAGCTCGATCGGAGGGTGGGGGTTTTCGGAACCTTATCCAAAAGCTTAAGGAGGTTTGAGCGTTACCCACAATGCGAGATTAAAAAAAATATCTATATATATTTGATAGTGTAGACCATACTGAGGTTTGACACATTTTTTACCAAAAAACATTAGAGATAAAAAAAAGTTTGATGTATGTAATTTTACGTGCGGTTAAATGGGCAAGACGTTCACGCGGGTGATGTAATTAAATAATAAAAAATTACGGGTGATGTAATTTTTTAGCTACTTAGCACCAAGAAAAACCATTTCTGACAACGGATTGACGTAAACTAAGCCTTTGTAATCATTTAGAGAAAAAAAACCCATCGAAAAAAGCCCATCGAAAATGAAAAATTATTACGAATTGGCTGGCGAATAAAGAACATTGCTGCCAAGCTCAATGTCCGCGACGTTGCCGTATGTCGGCAACACTTAATATTAATTAATGGTGATTATTAATAATCTCGTGTCATAAATATAAATTGGCATAATTATAAATTACTCAAAACTTCATTCCGAGATGTATAAAACATTCACTGATGCAGTTTTTTTTCATAATAATCTTCGATAATGTTATACTTTTTCAAAATGGCAGTAGCACAAAAGTTTTTTCTTTTTCACGTAACAAAAATATAAAATTGCATAATTTTATCCTTTCGTTATATATTTTATGAAGAATCTAGCATCTACAGAATAAATCTATACCTCGTCGGCATGTTTTAGAGATTTATTGAAAAAAAAATTCATAAACCGTCATTTGACTCAACTGGACCGCTCGAACCTCCTTAAGAAGAAAAACGTTGAGACGAAATTGCAGCGAATAAGTGTACGAAATTTCCGACGAATGCTCCGACGGTTTAAAATTCCGAATTTCAATGTTCCGAAATTCAAGATGGGGCCGGGTTGAAATTGCGAACTTTGAATGATCAGAACGCTCAAAACTCCGAAAGAATTCTACACTAAAGACCAACACTCCGAAAATCTGAACACTGTCAAAATAATTCGGCTATGGAAGTTTTAAAAGTTTCATAATTTTCAATAAATCGACGAATTATTTCCAGAATTTTTTTTATTAAAAAGTGAATTTACGTCAATTTTGAAATTTGTCTACACAATGTTAAACGTTCTACATCATTTACAGTCAACTGTGTAGACTTTCGCTGACGTGATCTTGACACGGGGGTCGGGTTGAAATTCCGAACTTTGAATTCTCCGACGGTTTAAAATTCCTAATTTTAATGTTCCGAAATTGCAAGTTTCGTCAAGATCATGCCAGCGAAAGTCTACACAGTTGACTGTAAATTATGTAGAACGTATAACATTGTCTAGACAAATTTTAAAATTGACGTAAAATCACTTCTTAATGAAAAAAAATTCTTGCAATAATTCGTCGATTTATTGAAAATTTTGAAACTTTGAAAACTTCCATAGCCGAATTATTTTGACGGCGTTCAGATTTTCGGAGTTTTCGTCTTTCGTGTAAAATTCTTTCGAAGTTTCGATCTTTCGGGGTAGTATTCTTTCGGAGTTTTGAGCGTTCTGATCATTCAAAGTTCGGAATTTCAACCCGGCCCCGTCGAGAAATTGTATACACCGTTTTTAAAAGCATAATTTCGAGAAAAACGCGTTATAATTTTACCAACAGTTCGTTTGAGTTGCCTCAATCTACGAACGAGAGTTTTTTATTTTTCACAGTAGCCGAATATCTTAAGGGATGCTAATTTTTTTTTAGATAGGCATGGCCATTAGAACTTCAGCTTTGAAGTTTTGATTTCCTCTGGTGAAAATTGTTACCCATGATAATTGACATTGAAGGCATACCGGCCACCTCTCTCGGCGTAGCGAAAAAAAGGCCGAGAGCATGAAAAAACAAATGACTATTCTCGATAACTACATTGCAGGAAATACGAGGAGGAGGACGAGGATGACGCGATCGCAGCGGCGTACGAGGAATTCCTGAAGCTAACGCCCAACAAGAGCGGCGGTAGCGTGGTCGACAGGGGATAGTCGCTCCGTTTTAGGCACTAATGAATAACTGTTATACAGTAATCGAGAAGCAAATCGAAACAGACAACAAGAGAAAATAAGAAAAACAGATTTTTTTCCAACTCTTATTTACATAAGAATTTCACGAAAGGCCGCACTGGAAGAAAAGGGAGGAATGAATTTTGGCCCACGCGATCGCGGTGAGAAAATCCGTATATTCGAGAATCATTTCGTCAGGGGGGGGGGGAGTGGCCGTGTCAAACCACAAATATCGAATCCCAAGAGTCGTAACCGGCTTATTAATCGCATTGCTCTCCTTATTTTTCACCACACACGTAAATTATGTACAATTATCGAAATAGAATAAGACGGAATCGAATATGATTTAATGTTTGTAGTTTGCATACTACACGCGAACATGTATATGTATATTATATATGTATATTTAAAAATGAAAAAAAAAAAACAAACAAAACAAAGAACAACCGGATAAAGAACAGGATGAAAATGGAACGCTCGATGAAGCGTGTCCGTTCCATTTTCCGATGGTCGGCAATGTATACGCTCTGAGGGACGAAATAATGAAACAAAACAAAAAACAGAACCTAAATGAAATGCTGCTATATGAGTTCCATTAATTCGATGATATTACGGAGCAAAATACGCGCTCGATGACATACCATATCCTCATCTAACGCCCACACGAACCGGCTCGCCGGCTGGCATTTTATTTGTATAATTACACACAATTATGTACGGTAAAACAATAAACAAGAAAGCTCTTTTCGTTATTAGAGGTGAAAATAATTGTTTTCTTCTTTTCTCCGTACTTCCGCAACTTGATTGTTTCTTTACCGTTCTGGTTGCAGCGGGGAAATAGCGTGTAACGTGCTTAGCATAAATGTTTTTTCGTCTCACGGTGGGAAACGAAAAAAAAAAACGGAATATCTGGTGGCGATCGAAAGTGCGCGGGCGTGATCACGGAATACGTTAGATCCGTCGATATATTTTTGAGGGGGCGACGAGATGACGCGTACATAATAGCCTCGGTATAGTCGCCGATATGGATTTTACCACGCGGAACCTTCGACACCTGCGATTATGCTTTCCTTTCTCTACTCGTTCCTTCTTTTTTTTTCATCGCATCATCGAGGAACGAGGCGAATTGCAACGAGCCGGGCCTTATACGCTTCGGATTCTTAGACCTATCGACGTCGAGTCTAAATTAACGCGGAAACAAACAAACGGAGAAGAAAAAGGAACAAAACAGCAATTACGTTACGAAACTCGCCGAAAAGCAGGTAAACATTCCCGAACTTGGAAACTTTTTTTTTGTCTCCAGTCGATTTTTCGGTTCGACGCGTCAGACCCAGAGCTTGAAAGTGACATTTCTTTGTCCTGCTAGAATCTCACACGCAAATTGTAATCTCACATATATTGGATACAAATTATAATCCTCGATGTATGAAATTCTCAAATGTCAGAGGTCAGGCTCTGACATTTAATTCCACGTTCGAGAACCGCGTCTTCCATCGAAAAAAAACCAAGTCAAAAAAATACAGAATGCTTCTAATAATATTTTTTTTTTCAGAACACCGAAATGTTCATAATTCTGACATGCCGAGGACACAGATGGAAAAAAAAAAATTCCAAGTACTCGTTGTTTCGCGATACGTGTGTGTTGTTTTTTCACTAACCGGTTTTTACGCGAGTTCGGCGTCACTGATCTCGGTGCTAACGTTTTGGAGAATTCCGCGCTACCGAAAAGTGAATAAATTAGCACGTGGCACGAGGACGAATTCGTGGTCGATTAGGCAAATGAGATGCTGCCCGAGTCGCTTCGGAGAAGACGTAAAATATGTTTACATAACTTTGTGATAACGGGGTGAGTTCAAAATTTGTGCGGAATAGAAAAAATCTAGCAATTGCTCCAAATATGAAGAATTCCAAATATGACATTTACGAAAAGCTTGTTTTTTTATTGTTTGAAACCAGGCAGAGCTTGGACGAAGAAAAAAAAACAATCGGCTTACAATGGGAGTAGAAAAAATCCTGCAACTCGGTAGAACGATGGTAGAGAGAAAAAAAGCTTGGCTAGCATGAGAGAAGGTCAGGTTCGAGTACAGGCATCGCTTCACATATGGCATCACCAATGTACCGCAGCTCTTATTTTATTCAATGTTTTTTTTTCCTCCTATCGTGTGTGTGTGTAGGGGCAGCTGGATGTACGGAAGGCCAGCACGTAACAGCCAACCAATTAAGGTAGATGCCCACACGAATACAGAAGAATTCAGGAGGCTGCTTCGCGCCAAACTTTGAGATCGCCGAGGCTGCTCGCCCGACGAGGCAGACCTGTTAGCGCGTTGATTCAATGCGAAAAAAAAGCACATCGACGATCCGTGATACCTGTCCCATCCCGGAATACGTATGCGCACACGCGTCGAGTGTGCGTGTGGGAGGCCCATCCAGGGACGGTCACAACTACGTCAATTCCTCGATCTGGAAAATCCGCACACTCTCGAACTCCATCGGGGGAGGTGAAAGAGTGAGAGGGACTTTGAGAAACGGCGTTATGGTGGGGTAACGTATATAAGTCTCGTATATCCCATTCTATACTTGTACATTTATTTTTCCTTACGTTCTATTACATTCGTGAATCTCCGCGTGAATTTGTCTATAGTCTTCCTCTTCGCAGTCGAGAGTGCGGATCGTCCCATTAAGGGTCCGGTGAGACTTTATTTTCATTCGTCGACTTTTTTTTTTATTAAGGTGTTAGACTACCGTGACGAATCGAAAATCAGCGTTATTTAAACAACATTAATTTTGAGGGAATAAAAAGGATGATCGAAAAATCGTTTGGACACTTATTTGTATGTACGTTAATAAAGTTGTGCACGAAATATCATTTAAAAATGATAATAATTGAAGAAGTTATAAACAATCTCGTGAAGGGCTCGACGGTGTACTTGATTTTGGACGCCCGGTGGAGCTGAAACAAAACGAATTTTTTTTTTTCTTAAAATAGATAATATTGGCTAAGACTAGACCGAGCTTTTCGCGAATAGTGTTTGGAGCATTAAAAAAATTTGGATTTTTTTCCTTTTTTTTTCGTGGAAAAATTACATTACTGTTGTTAATAACTAATGAAAAAAAATGTTAGGAAGAAAAACGGCGGTCAAGACTAAACTACCATTACTGTGAACAAGTGTACCAAATTTCGAGTCAATTCATTCATTAAGGGGAGGTACCTGAGTAAACGGCGAGAAAAACAGGTAAACTTCGGGAATTTTTATCTCAAAAACTGATGTTTCGATTGGATTCGGGTTTTTTTTTATTGGAAAATATGTACATTGAGGTGTGTTTGGAATTTTTAAAAATAAATTCGTTGACTGAGAGCGATTCAAACGCGATTATCTCGAAAGATAGTTTTCAAATTCGGTGCCAGATGTATCTCGAAAACGGCTTGTCCGATTTTGTCCAAATTTGGACACAATATTCTTCGATAGTTTTTCTCGTTCGCCACGTAGGGGTTTTTCATTTGATTGAACCATTGCTTTTTTATGCAATGTGTATGCAATCCAAAATCGCCGGAAATTGCGAACGAAAAACGAATGTTAAATTAAAACGCTCGCAATTTCGTCAAAAATGAAAATTTCAAAAAAATCCCACGTGGCGAACGAGACAAAACTATCGAAGAATACTGTATCCAAATTTGGACAAAATCGGACAAGCCGTTTTCGAGATACATCTGGCACCGACTTTGAAAACTATGTTTCGAGATAATCGCGTTTGAATCGCTTCCAACGAATTTATTTTAAAAAATTCCTAAACATACCTCGATGTACATGGGTCATTCCATGTCAAATCGACAAATTTTTTACCTGACCCCCTTTGATTTCGCTGAAAATTTTCTATCTTTTTCTACCCCCCGAAAGTTATTTTTCAGAATTTTTTCAAATTTTTTTTCCCGACTCAAAAAAAGTTATGAATTTTTGAAAAAAACCGCTCTTTTATTTTTAAATTGCCAGAACTTTTTCAAAAATTGACCGTTTGGGAACTTTTTTTTTTCAAAATTTTTGTTTTTAAATGTAGTTTTCGAAAAAAAATATGAAAAAATTTTCAGAATCCCAGATATATGAAATATTTTAGTTTTTTTGAAAAAACCGTAATTTTCTCAAAGTCCGACCGTTTTTTTTTTTTTTTTTTTTGCGCTAAAAATACTTCAACTAATTCCGCAATGATCCCCGTTAATCAAAAGATTTGACGACAATCGCTTCTAATTTTTTTTCTTGATTATAAAAAAATTTTTGTTGAATTTTTGCTGATTTTATATAACTTTGTTATGAAATTTTTTTTATTTCCTCATGAAACCTCAAAAGTTGAAAAATAAAATTTTATTGGAGAATTTCAAGTGATTATCGTCCAAGAAATTGTTATTTAAAAAAAAAAAATAATTTTTTTCTCTCATTGACGTTATTTTGTCATGTTTCAGTACCAAAATGACGTTAAGTTGTCATATTTCAGTACCAAAAAAAAACGTCCATAAGAGTAAAAAAATAACGTCAATGAGAGAAAAAAATTGTTTTTTTTTTTAAATAACAATTTCTTGGACGATAATCACTTGAAATTCTCCAATAAAATTTTATTTTTTAACTTTTGAGGTTTCACGAGGAAATAAAAAAAATGTCATAACAAGGTTATATAGAATCAGCAAAAATTCAACAAAAATTTTTTTATAATCAAGAAAAAAAATTAGAAGCGATTGTCGTCACATCTTTTGATTAACGGGGATCATTGCAGAATTAGTTGAAGTATTTTTAGAGTAAAAAAAAAAACGGTCGGACTTTGAGAAAATTACGGTTTTTTCAAAAAAACTAAAATATTTCATATATCTGGGATTCTGAAAATTTTTTCATATTTTTTTTCGAAAACTACATTTAAAAACAAAAATTTTGAAAAAAAAAAGTTCCCAAACGGTCAATTTTTGAAAAAGTTCTGGCAATTTAAAAATAAAAGAGCGGTTTTTTTTTTAAATTCATAACTTTTTTTGAGTCGGGAAAAAAAATTTGAAAAAATTCTAAAAAATAACTTTCGGGGGGTAGAAAAAGATAGAAAATTTTCAGCGAAATCAAAGGGGGTCAGGTAAAAAATTTGTCGATTTGACATAGAATGACCCACATATTTTCCAATAAAAAAAAAACCCGGATCCAATCGAAACATTAGTTTTTGAGATAAAAATTCCCGAAGTTTACCAGTTTTTCTCGCCGTTTACTCAGGTACCTCCCCTTAAGAGTCGAGAAATCGTGAACACCGTTTTGAACAACATAGTTTCGAGAAAAACACGTTTAAAGTTTAACTAGCAGTTCTATCGTAATCATAAGTATACCTTTACTTTGCTATTCCTGCACCACGTGTTGAATCTTTGCCTTCAATTTGAGTTGCCTCAAGCGACGAACGTCGTCACTTTCACAGTAGCCTAATCCCTTAATCTGTCCATTTTTTGTCTCTCAAATACTACGATATGAAAATTTGTCATTGGAATATTAATTGGACAAAAGTTCTCATGAATTTATTGCGATTTTTATAGAATTTTGCGAAGAAAGAGGATTAAGAAAAAGGACAATGGAGATCTTGCAGACGGCTGTTCTGCTTGCCGCCGCGTTGGCTGCGTCAACGACCCTTACGGAGGCCGGGTATTATTCGGCGAGAGTCGTCTCTTCTGGTGAATATTCCCGTTAATTCGGATTTTCGTTGTGCAAATTCACTCGTGATCGATGCCTCGCAATTTCTTCCTACTCGAAGAAAATCTCTCTGTAAAGAAATTTCGTGACAATAACTGTATAATTTTTCAACACGTATAAATGAAAAAATTGCTAGAATTAAAAGAAAAAAAGGAAAATTATGAGCTGGTTCATTTAGCACGAATCTCCCTAGAGGTGAAGAGCGCATAAAAATTAGTTTATTGTTTAATTTATCCTCGGCTGTGTTACAGGCGGTTGCTCGAGTTACACGTGTGGAACAAATGCAAAATGTACCATGAGCGAGGGTCGCCCAGTCTGTTCCTGTCTAAATCTTCACATGGGCGATCCTTTGTCTTCCTGCCACAAGGTTGAGTGTCTCAGTAAGTTATCGTAATATACATCTAATGAGAATTGCATGTTCAGCATTTTTTGTTAACGGGTCAGGCTACTGTAACGACCTGACAATCAGGATAATTAAAAAAATATGTTTTTGAAGGTATAAGTGAGATGATTGGAAAAACGTTTGGTCATTTATTTGTACGTACATTAAGGGATCATCGCAGTGTAGCGGGTCGAAAGATAGCTGATTTTTGCGATTTTTTTTTCGATGGTTAAAATACGCTAGTCAGTCTGGTTTTTTTATGTCAAATCAAAGCACTCATGAAGAACAGAAAATAAATCTTTAAACCTTTATTTTTATTTCTTTTACCTTTTTTTTAAGGTAGAAAATGTCATCTGATAAAAGGAGTTTTCACGGTTGTGGCCGTAAATACAATCCGAAAAAAAAATTGTAAAAAGATTATTAATCAGTATGAAAGCCGCTATCTTGCTATCAATTTTTTTAAAATAAAAATTGACAAAATGCCATCGGTTTGAAAAAAATATCGTATTTACCAGGTGTGTAAGTATGAAACCGGAATTTTTGTACAGAAAAAACACGTTTATTGTAATGATATGATACAAATAACTGGAGATGGCTTCTCGGGTCACCTTTAACTGATCCGCCAGTTGTTGTTGTGTTTGAGTGTCGTCTTCGTCCAACAAGGCTTGCAGGTCAGCGTCTTCAAACTTTTTCGGTGGTCTTCCACGTTCTTCGTTCCTCACGTCAAAATCGCCACTTTTGAACCGTTTGAACCACTCGAAACACTGTGTTTTACCGAGAGCATGCTCACCAAACGCCTCCACAAGCATTCGATGCGATTCGGCTGCGGTTTTCTTCAGATGAAAACAGAAAAGTAGTGCTGTCGGCAAATCGTAATTTGTTGGCACAAAACTCGACATGTTTATCTCTAATAAACTAATGCTACTGAATGAAACTCGTGTTATTGTGAGTTGGAAATCTTTGTCGGATATCAATACAATAACAAGACACCGCTGACGTGATGTGTCGGTAACTGCATCGACATCTAGCGCCACCTATGGGCAAATTCCGGTTTCATACTTACACACCTGGTAGCCTATTTTTTCGCCAGTTTTTCGTTAACAAAATATGAAGATTAAAAAAAGCTTCCATAGCAAGATAAAGAATGGCGTAAAGAATGTTGTGTCAAAATTTGCGACGGATAGCTTGAAAAGTTTTCCTCTGAGAGCGTGGCCCGTTTTGAAAAACGACATGAGTAACGCGTTTCAAATTTCGAATGCGGAAGTGTCATATAAATTGTCTACTCACGTTTATGTAAGTATATGGACAGCATGTTTATAACCGCCTGTACTATCGGATAAGGCAAAAAGAATAATCGATTTCTTGAAAATTTTATATTGTGATGATCCCTTAACAAAGTTGTGTAGCAAATTTCATTAAAAATATTCATAATTAAATAAGTCATAAACGATCGGGTGAAAGAGCTTTGAACGTGGGGTGTTTAACGGTGTACTTGATTTTGGCCGCCCGGTGGTAACGTTTTTTTTTCTTCTCAAAATAAATAATATTGGCTGAGACTTGACCGAGGTTTTGTTTCTTGTCGTGTTTCAATCATCAAAAACAATTTTTTAATTTTTTTCCCCAATTTTTCCGAGAAATATCACATTATCGTTAATAACCCAGGAAAACGAAATGTTGAAAAGAAAAATGTCGGTCAAGACTAAACTACTTTCGCGCTGAATGAATGTACGAAATTTCAAGTCGATCCGTTCGTCAGATGTCGAGAAATCGTGTACACCGTTTTAAAAAACATACGATTGAAGCCTGCATCGTTGGAATGCAATGAAAATTAATATTTCCGAATTCCTTTAATTTCTTTTGACAGATTTTGCGGACGAAAGTCTCTTAATGATTTTTCACGATAGTTATTGAGCGATCTGAAATTTTCCGAAATTCCATATAGCTACGTATAATATGCCCGTGTAATACGTGAAAAATATTTTGACAGTTAACGAGGATTGTCCGCCAACGAGAGTCTGTTCACCGAGTAACAATTGTGTGGATCCTTGCATCGGTGTTTGCGGTTCGAACGCAAGGTGCGACGTCAAAAATTACATCGTTAATTGCGTGTGTGAACCCGGCTACACGGGCAACCCTCTCACTCATTGCCACGTCGCGGATCCACGTAAGTACAGAAAGAAAGGGACAAAAACATCGGGCTATCACGAACTCACAATGAATATCACTTTGGTGTCCGCCTTCGATTTTGTTGAAACTCATGTATGTGGTGGAGCATCAAAGACTCTTAGATACGTATGTTTTTTTATCGGTGAAAAAACGGTTTCGAGGGGTGAAACCACCCCTTGGAGTGAAGCATGTTAAGGGCTGATTTTGCAGTTTCATCCCCAAGCGGTCAACCAATTTCAGTGAAACAGAAACGAACATTCTTATAATGCACAACGATCAGAATTACACTGTGGGTCAGGGTTGCAAATAATGCATTACTTTTGTAATGCATTAGCGTTTTCATTAATCATTACTTTACATTTTGTAATGAAAAAAATGTTCATTACCCATTACATTACGTTCAGTAATGTAACAAATTTCCATTACTCATTACCTTACATTTTGTAATGCAATTTCCATTCTTCATTACATTACATTGAGTGATGGAAATATTTGACGTTACAAAATGCAATGTAATGAGTAATGGAATTTTTTTCACATTGCTAATGCGATGCAATGTAAAAAAATTCCGTTGCTCATTACAATGCAATGAGGATTATTATCCGTTTCCCATTAGGGACAGCGGTTTTTGCACTGGGTCGGTCTGAACCGATGGGAAACGAATAATAATCCATATTACCTTGTAATGAGTAATGGAGATTTCTGACATTACATGTGAACAAATTCCATTGCTCACTACCTTATATTTTGTAAAAAATTCAATTACTCATTACATTAAATTTTGTAATGTAAAAAATGTTCATTGCCCATTACAAGCTAATGTGTAATGAAATTTTTTGTCATTACACATTACGTTGCATTTTGTAATGAAAATGTTTCACATTTCAAAATTTAATGTAATGAGTGATGGAAATTTTTTACAATACAAAATGTAATGTAATGAGTAATGGACATTTTCTACATTACAAAACATAATGTAATGAGTAATGGACATTTTTTACATTACTGGATGTAACGTAATGGGTAATGAAATATTTTTCCATTACCCATTAAAAAAGTAACTTCAAAAAATCAAACGTCATTTTTTTCACATATTCTTGAATATGTATATCAGAGTGGCACAATTTTGAGCTCCATTTTTTTCCTTTTTCTCACCACCCAATTATCTTCATTAAAGAAAAAAAAATTGTCGCGGAACGTGCGAGCGGTCAAAAAATATTTAGAGGTCGCGCAAGCCTCCCAAAAACTTTAAATTTCCATTAAAAAAGCATTAAAAAATCATGAGTGAGATGTGTACAAAAAAAAACGATTTTTTAAATGAAAATTTGAATTTTTGGGAGGCTTGAGCGACCTCTAAATATTTTTTGACGGCTCGCAGCTTTTGCGACAATTTTTTTTTTCTTTAAAGATAATTGGTTGGTGAGAAAAAGGAAAAAAGTAGCTCAAAATTGCGCCACCCTAATGCATACTTTGAGAAAATGCAAAAAAAAAAACGTTTTTTTTCACCCGTCGCAGTGGTGTCGCGCCTAATAGAAATGTAAACCACATTCTATACATTTTCGACGTTTTTCAATCAAAGTTTTGAATTTTGAGGAAAAATTAATGGTGAATTTGTATTCAGGGGGCAAAAAAACATATAGGACTTGTAAAAAGAAACATTACAGATGCACATTTTTTCCCGCCCTGGCGAAACATAAGTGGCATCACTGAGTCCTCAATAATTTATTTTCGGATTGGATTAGAAACTCCGCTTTGCGCGCATTCTCTTCGTTACGTTTTTTTAAAAATACCGTTCGATTCATAAAGTTTCGATGATTTTTCGTTTTCTGTCAGAATTTCAAAGGGACATTGAATGTTGCAATTTTTTCCATGCCCACATGTATTTGCAACAAACCCAAACAAAAGAGAATCGTTGGTAACATTGCAGAAGCAGCATGCAAGCCGAGTCCTTGCGGTGCCAACACCAAGTGCGAAGTAATCAACGAGGTGCCAATTTGCAAGTGCCTGCCCGGTTATCTCGGCTCGCCACTCGCGGGCTGTCGCCACGAGTGCGAGAGCGACACCGAGTGTCCGTCCCATCTCTCATGCTCGGCGAATTTCCGATGCGAAAGTCCCTGCAACAAGTGTGGTGAAGGTGCCAATTGTGACGTGATAAATCATCAGCCGAAATGCACCTGCCCGAACGTACGATGGAAAATTTTTACGTTCACTGGGGAAAAAAAAACAAATGACGTTTCAAATATTGCAAATATTGAACCGTGCGATTATTTTCAGAATTGGCTCGGCAGCGCCTACACGAGATGTTATCCGGAGTGTACCCATCACTCGGAATGCTCCGGCAGCAAGCCAGCCTGTCTTTATCAAAAATGTGTAAATCCCTGCGATGGAGTTTGCGGAGTGAATGCAAATTGCGAACTTCGCGGCATAACGCCGGTGTGCAGTTGTCCAAAGGACATGACCGGCAATCCTTTCATCAGCTGTCGTCCATTCGAACCAAGTAAATATACGCTTTTGCTTCTCCCTTTCTTTCTATTACCATCATTCCTTTGTGTACCTACTCGGGCCTTTCGCGGACTCGTCCCATGTTCATTGCTACATTTTTTCAACGGGGCTGCATCCACCTAGAAGCTCAAAAATAATAGCCAAATTCCCATTTTTTTCGGGCAAACGGTTGGTGAAAAAGAAATGCATTTTTTTAGATACATGACGACATGCAAAATGAGTGTCTTAAAAAAAAACGAAAGTTTTTTTGACGACTGTGTAGCATTGTGAATAATGTATAAAAAAAAATTTACCGTTGTTTTTTCAAAGGAATTTTTTGTTGAATCATTTTTCTTCCATTTTTTTCAATATCTAATTTTTTTTTAATGAAGAAAATATTGATTTTTGCGAAAAAAAACGTGTTCAATTTAAAGAAATGAGTAAAAGATGCAACATGTATCCTTTAATTGACTTTTAGCAAAAGTGACAATTTCAATCGTATGGATCACAATGAAAGAAAAATCTCAGCGGTTTGAATTCTTGAGGGCTTCTTTGGAATACTTTGAGATTAGAAAAAAAAAACCGAAACTATTCTTAGTCTTTCGGTTATTTGTTGAGTTATTTCAAGTTTAGCAAAAATTCGTGAAAAGGCAATTTTTTACTCTTCTTCTATTTTCTGTACGATCATTAGTTCCCGAGTAATGAATTATCCAAGCCAAAAGGGTCTTTTTTGCTTTGAACGACGATAATGCAGCGAAAAATCATCGTACGAAGCTCATGACCCGCTTAAATTAAAGAGAAAGAATCAAGCTAAACGACCTTTAAGGTGACATTGCTAAAAGAAAGTTATTCAAGCCCGTGGACCTCTTGAAAGACAGACAAAAATTTAGAAATTTTTTTTTTCGTTGATCTCTTCAAGCTTGCTCAGAAACGGTCAATGATAAAGATATTCCACCTCTGGATGTCAAAACTAAAGACTTTAAGTCTGAATTTGCTTTATTTTCTTATTGCTCTACGACCATTTTGCGCCAAGTTATAGCCTTCTGAAAATCCCCGAAAAATTTAGAGATTTTTTCGTATCCTTTAATTTTTGCGCCTAGTGTATATTGAGAGAATTTTGAAAAAATCAGCGAAAAATACAGCAAAACAACAAAAACATAGCCGCCGGCAGATGAAGACATTTTTTTCGCAACGTTTGGCGGTGGACACTCTCCAGCTTGAAGGGTCCATCCGAAATCTCAAAACCAAACGGGTTATTCAAGTTAACAATAAATACGAGTCGTTGACGATCGTCGATTTTTAAAATAATTTTTTTCAGCTACGTAGCGACGCATTGGAACTCGAGCATACAAAATCTATGAAAAAAGTCGTCGTTTTTACGTAACTATTGAAAAATGAACATCAATTTTTTTAAGCGAGATCGTCAACGACCTTAAAATGTTTCTCATTGTATCTCCTGTAAATTTGGCAACAATCCATCAAGTGGTTCTCGAGATATCATGTCCACCGACTTTGAAAACAGTGTTTAGAAAAAAAGCGTTAAAAGTTTGAAGTATGGTGCTGCCGCCGCTCGCCCGGCGGACTGTACAAGCTGTAGCTTATTCAATTTTAGAAATATTGCAATGAAATTTTCAGGGAAAATAGCTAGAAGGTGATACCATCGAATATAAATATTTTTGGAAAATGCAGTTTTTGTAGCCCGTTAATTACCACTGTTTTTCGTTTTCTCCAGTCGATCTCTGTAGACCGAATCCCTGCGGTGAGAACGCCATTTGCACACCGGGACACGACAACACCGGTAAGGAAAGGCCGGTCTGTACTTGCCCGAAAGGCTACATTGGAAACGCTCTGAGCCATTGCCGACCCGGTGAATGCCAGGACGACAGTCAATGCCCCGACAATCGTGCCTGCATCGATTACTTCTGTCAGAATCCTTGCACTGGCAAGGAATGCGCGACGAACGCGAAATGCGAGGCTCGACATCACATTGCCGTCTGCACGTGCTTCGATGGTACGAGAGGTGACGCTATCGTCGGTTGCAACAACATCGAATCTCAATCTCGAAACTACAGAACTTACTATCGCGGATAGTCACGAACGGGCAGACTGTTTCCTCCGAATACACACAATCAGCGTACATGTAGCGAGAAAAATTTCGCATAGTATGGAATTATTAATAAAAACGTCAATAATTTATGTTCTGATTTTTTACGCATCGTTTTTACGCATTTTTCGTCGTATAACCTACCTTTTAATTCTCGAATCTATTTATTCCAAAGTCGTCGTCGTCGTACTTGTACGTTATTTTTTTTTAACAAACATCAACATTCTTTATTCAGGAAATTTTCTCCGAGCATCAAACGTAATATGGACATTGATGTGTTACATTTTTTTTAGATAGTTGTAATTAGTCGTCAGGAATACAATTACAGATGACGCTGCCAAAAGCAATCTGTTTCCATTATCAATCCTTCGAGAGAAATTGAGTATTTCGAAAACTATGCACTGTAAAAAAGAAACACTTAAGGCGGCCCTCTAGTTTCTCGGCTGTTTTTTTACGGCTTTCTCAATAATTTTTTACAGGCAAAGCATCGAAATAATCAATCTCATTGTTTTTGCATAATCTTTATTAACATTTAAATCAGCTTTACAAATTTTTTGAAGTCAAAATATATAATAGAATAAAAGTTATAGTGGCTGACAGGAAGACATCAAGTAAAAGAGGGGCTTGACGGTGACCAAGATTGCGGCTGTTCTGCTTATCTGAAATCAAAAAACCAAACGGCATTTTAATCTTCATATTTAAGACTAGCGATTGAACTAGAGTGAATTCTAAATTACAAAAATTGACTTTTTTATAGACTTTTGAAAATTACATTCTATTTTTTACTCATTTTTTCTTAAGTTTTTCGCTCGTACAAAAAAAAACTATCGAAGCAATCATGATAATCCTAGTTCAATCGCTGGCTTATAACATATTAAAGATGCTGTATAAATTTGAACAAGATCGGTGCAGTAGTTTCTGAAATATCGTGGTCACCGTTTCGAAAAATGGTGTTTCGAGAAAAACGCGTTTGAAAGTTCGCGCATGTGATTTATACTAAAAATTTCATCTCACCGTCAATCTGCTATGCCTGGACCATACAATAGGCCTTCCCCTTCTTCTTGGAAGTCACGCAGAGCTGCTTCGTCTTCCCTTTTCGCGATTCGGGCCTGTTCTACAACATCACTCGTGCGCCTTTCTGAACGGTCGATCCAAGAGCTATCACGCTGTTGAACATATCCTTCAGCTTGTGGGCCGATTTTCACTCCCATGGTTTCCAAGGTCTTCAGGATAGATTTGAATCCTTCGTTGAAGATTATGACAGCGAGAAACATGGCGATTTCAACCACTTTTGGCCCAGAATGGAGGTGCTTCGGAGCAAAAGTCCAGATTAACGAATTGAGCGACTCGTTATTATTTTGAGTTTCCGCTCCCAGGCATCTGCTTAACAATTCTTCTTTGGATAAATCCTCATAAATTGGCTTTATAACTTTTTGAACTGCTTCAGAAAGAGGCGGTTTATTGTGTTTGAATTGCTCAGCCTCTCCGAGAAACTCAGCTCTGCGCCATTTGCACCAACTAGATTCGCCTGCAGGACAATTTTGATGCTGTGGTTTGCTGTCTGTGGAAATCTTGTGAAAGAATGTTGCCCAAATTTCCTTTCTCATTTCCTCGATAGAATCTGGATGTCTCCGAATAGCTAATCCATAATACGTTGTCATCTCACCAATCAATTTATCAGTGAGTTTTCCTGCACCTTTCCCACCAATGCCTTTATTAGATTTTTTTGCATTTCGGAGCCGAGTCCCCATCCTCTTTTCAACGTGTCCAACACACTCTTTTTTTACAACAACAACATCTTCTCCATATGGTTCTGCCTTCAAAATACCGTTGAATGTCTTGCTGTCACCATCTCCTATGTATGTCGTATATCGAACTTGATGTTTATCTACTGAACGAGAAAACATTTTCACAACTGCATCTATTTCCATCTTCCCAGAACTTCCAGTATGATTTCGAGTACAATTTTCTTCATGATCAGCGAGCCATCCTGCATATCCAACTGGATCACTATTTTTTTTATTTTTCCACAAATTGCATCCAGCACAAAAACTACTCATTACACACGCATCAACCACTTTACCGGTGTACTTGGTAATTAAAGTTGGAACTCCGAATAAAGATGAAAATCCCCTTTTTTTCCATGTGCCATTTCCAGATACGGTGAATTCATTTTCTGCTTTTCCTTGTTCTTGAAGGACTTCCTTTTCTTGATTAACCGCAATCGACAACACTGTATCAAAAACGGCCGAAGAAGCTGAGTGAATATTTTCTAATATGGAATAGTACGTGTTCAAAGCAACACCTTGTCCCATATCCATCAGTCCACAGAAAATTCTACAGCCTTCATAACCGACTCCCAACAAACGCATCACGAAAACTAAGCGACGATTTATTTCGTAGGTTTTACCGATTTTTGGGCATGAATCTATTTCTTTTTCTTTCTCACACTTGCACGCCATAGAAATTTTAAAGCCCAATCCTCGTATATCACGTTGATGGAAAGTCACCGTACTTTTGCACTCTTTACAAATAACAGCCGAAGAAATGGTTGAAAATACACTCACAAAATTCAAAATACAATACAAAACAGTCTGTTCAACGTTCACTTCAAAATTTTTATTTTGACGAAGTTTCTTGGCTGACGCCGATGTAAACGACTTGTCTTGTTCAAAAGTGTGTCGGTTGCCTGCGAATTTTCGCTTTTTAGGTCGATCGTAACGAGCCGGGGCGTCTCTCCTTCCTTTCTTTAACATTTTGAAAATTATTTTCCAAAAATCAGCTACGTGCGACTCGCAAGAGAAAATATAGTACGCTTCGCAACTGCCACAGCAAAACTGAACTAACCGACGCTTCACGGCGTCTTAGTCAATATTCGAAAGCGTCTGTCAACGGTCTCGGCTCCCCTTTACTCAGGCCTAATTCACAAAAGGTTCAGCGCTCCGTATACCTGCTCCGTTCCAGGGCCGTAACTTGTGAACCACTTCGAATATCGAAAAATCCTTTGGCACACATTTTCTACACATGTTGTAGATGTGATTTATGAAAAAAAAATCGATTTCTTCGACCCGAGAAACTAGAGGACCGCCTTAAGGGGCTATACCAGTGTGAACTCTAAAAATTAGGGAAATTTTCGGGAATTTTTTGGTAGAAAAGTACTCAATTAAATGTTTCGGAAAATTAAGAATATATTTGGCTATATTTGACCTATATTACATAATTTTTTCATAGAAAAATATTGAGATCTAAGCGACTCATGCGCTGCCTTCGGAGACGCCAAAAAAAAAGTTCCTCCACTGCTGACATGATTCCGGCTGATAAACTGGAAGGTATTTCCTGTACAATGACGTAGGATTTTCGAAAAATATCAAAATCTAACAAAATGGCGTAGGTATGAAAAAAGTCTGTTTTCTTACCTATAAAATGGTCGTTTTTTTCAATGCCATATCGTCAATTTTCATCCAATCAAAAATATCCTACTTCGTTGTAGAGTAAATATATTCAAGAGTACTCCATTCAAATTTCAAGTCAATTGCTCTTATTGCAAGATAATTGCTCTTTGAGTTACAATGTCAGCAAATTTGAAAAATCTCATTTCGAGAAAAACGTGTTTAAAGATTTAACTATCGATTTTTGCAGGATAAAATGATATTGATATAAATGATATAAATGATAATGATATTCTTGAAAGTATAAACTGTCGAAAAAGGCAAAAAAATCGCTTTTCTAAAGTGTCACACTGGTATAGCCCCTTAAGGTTGCACAGTTGGAGCGTGGAAAAAAATAATTAAATGATTCAATTAATCTGACGAAAAATGTCGAAGGATTAACGACCGAACGAAATCAGCGATTCGCCCAAAAGTAAATATTCACTAAATCTTCGGGTCAACGCGATATCTTCAATTCGAATTCCCCGCGTAATTATCGTCACTACGCGCGCACGCGCGGAGTAAATTTGCCAAACCGGCTTGAAGTTAGCAACGCGTTCTTGGATTTCGCCTCGACGTTTCACGCCTTCGCACTTCAGGCGGGTCGGACAAGCTGAAAGGTCCTTTCATATTTTTGGTTAGAAGTACGTGTGCGGCACGCGATCGAACGCGAGCGTTCGAAGAGCATTTCAGCAGGAATAAAACATCCCGGTAAGTCCCGACTGTCGCGATAAAGTTCACTCGAAACATTTACATCCGGCGGGAAACTTGCAACACTACTGTAAGAGATTGCAATCGCGAGACTCGCGAATTTCCATCACCATGTGTGTTGGTTATGGCGTTTCCGAGACGAGGGCTTCTCGCATTTGCATTTCCCTGTCTCACCGACAAACTCCGAATTGCCCAAAGCTAACCTCAAAACGCGTAATCCACGTTGAACAAAATACGCCAGTACCGAAGGAATTTTTGTAATTTCGGTGCCGAGAAAAAGTTTTGTCATTCTTGTAAATTCGTTATATTTCAGACACCGACATGAGTCGATTCTTCGCTACCGGTTCGGATTCCGAATCCGACAGCTCGTCGGAGGAGGAGCAGATCCAAAGAGCACCGGCGGCAGCCTACACGGTAATTGTTCCACGACTTTTTTCACCATCCGTATACAACGTCGAAAATGCGAGCTTTCTTGCCGTCGAAAATCGAATGACGAAAAATCGACATTTTTTCGTCGAGCGATAAAATGCTAATGTACGAATGATTTTCTTCCCGCTCTGCACAGTTCAGCGACGACGAGGAAGAGACGAAGAGGGTGGTGCGCTCAACGAAGGAGAAGCGCTACGAAGAGATAACGAATTTGATCAAGCTGATACGGAATTACAAGAAGATCAAGGACATGAGCAGCATGCTGACGAGTTTCGAGGATCTCTGCCGCGCTTATCAGAAGGCCCTGACGGTAATAATGAAGGAGGAGGGCGGTCAGACGCCGCGTTTCTATCTTAGATGCTTGGTGGAAATGGAGGATTTCATAAACGAGATATGGGAGGATCGCGACGGTCGCAAGAACATGTCCAAGAACAATTCAAAGTCGCTGACCTCGCTGCGTCAAAAGTTGCGAAAGTACAACAAGGATTTCGAGGAGGAAATAGCAAAGTTCCGCGAGAATCCTGAGCAGGACGACGACGAGGAGGAGGAGAAGGTGGAGGAAGCGAAGGAGTCGGACGACGAGGAGGACGGCGCTGCGATGTTCAAAAAGTCCGGTTCGGAAGCGAGCGCTCCCGACACGTCCAAGTTCAAGAAGGGTCCGCCCGTGGGCGACGACGCTAGCGAGAGCGATTCCGATTGGGGTAGCGACAGTGACAGCGACAGCGACAGCAGCGACGACGAGGGTCAGTATCAGAATTTGCGCGAGCGTTTCATCAAGAAAGCAACGGACAAGGAGGACGACGAGGACAAAACGAAGAAGAAGGAGCAGCGCAAGGAGCGCAAGGAGAAGGAGCGAAAGAAGAAGCGGGACGAGGACGACGGCGAGGGCGAGTGGGAAACGGTCAAGGGCGGCGTCGCCATACCCTCCGAGAAGCCAAAGATGTTCGCCAAAGACGCGGAAATAAACGTGCCGGCTGTGCTGAAAAAATTGTCCGAGGTTATTGCGGCGCGCGGCAAAAAGCGCACCGATCGTCGCGAACAAATCGAGCTCCTTCACGAGCTTCAATTGATCGCCGAGACTCACAATCTCGGCCCGGCTGTAGCGGTGAAAATTAAATTCTCCATCGTATCCTCGATCTTCGACTACAATCCCAAAGTCTCGGACGCCATGAAGCCCGAGTATTGGTCAAAGTTGCTCGAGCGAATATCCGAAATGTTGGACATGCTATCGGCAACGCCGGACATGCAAATAGCCGAGAACATAAACGAGGACTCCGAGGAATTCGAGACGCCACCGTTCAAGCTCCACGGCTGTGTGCTTACCCTAGTCGAGCGTTTGGACGAGGAATTCACGAAGCTCCTGAAAGAATGCGATCCCCACAGTAACGAGTACGTCGAGAGATTGAAAGACGAGAAGCAAGTCGCGGGTATAATCGACAAGGTCCAGGAGTATCTCGAGAGACACGGCAGCGTGGCTGAACTGTGTCGCGTTTATCTTCGAAAAATCGAGCATCTCTATTACAAATTCGATCCGAGCGTACTGAAGCAGAAGGACGGTGAGATCGGCAAGGAAATCGTCACTTCAGTCCAGGTGATGGAAAAATTGTGCAAATACGTTTACGCACACGACAGTACCGATCGTTTGCGCACACGAGCCATACTATCACACATATATCATCACGCTCTTCACGACAATTGGTTTCAAGCGCGAGATCTCGTTCTGATGTCCCATCTTCAAGAGACGATACAACATTCCGATCCGGCAACGCAGATACTCTACAATCGCACAATGGCGCATCTCGGGCTCTGCGCTTTTCGTCACGCGAATATCAAGGACTCGCACAATTGTCTGGTCGATCTTATGGTGACCGGCAAGGTGAAGGAGCTCTTGGCCCAGGGTCTTTTGCCCCAGCGTCAACACGAGAGAAGCAAGGAACAGGAGAAGATTGAGAAACAGCGACAAATGCCCTTTCACATGCACATTAATCTCGAACTTTTGGAGTGCGTTTATCTCGTCTCGGCTATGCTCATCGAGATACCATACATGGCAGCCCACGAATTCGACGCACGTCGACGAATGATCTCGAAAACGTTTTATCAACAGCTACGTTCGAGCGAGCGACAGTCCCTCGTCGGCCCACCCGAATCCATGCGAGAACACGTCGTGGCGGCCGCAAAAGCCATGAGAAACGGCAATTGGTCGGCGTGCAACAACTTCATCATAAACGAGAAAATGAACGCCAAAGTTTGGGATCTCTTTTATCAAGCGGACAAAGTACGCGCGATGCTGACTCGCCTCATCAAGGAGGAAGCTCTCAGAACTTATCTCTTCACGTATTCTCACGTATACGACTCTATATCCATGCCAACACTCGCCGAAATGTTCCAACTCAAGCGGCCCATTGTACACTCGACGATCAGCAAAATGATCATCAACGAGGAACTCATGGCCTCCCTCGATGATCCCTCCGAGACCGTTGTCATGCATCGCAGCGAACCCAGCCGTCTTCAATCACTCGCCCTTCAACTCACCGACAAAGTCAACAACTTCGTCGACTCGAACGAACGTATATTCGAAATGAAACAGGGCAATTTCTTCTCGCGAGGCGGCAATCAGAGCAACTTCCGCGATCGTCAAAATTACAATCGCCAGGGACAGGATTGGGGACGACAGAGGCGCGATCGCGACCGTAATCGCGACGACAATCGCAATTACTGATCCTCGCTGAGGTAAATACGTACGGTGCTTTTTTTTCTCTTCGCCACGTATGTAAAGCTTGCAGAAGAGAAAAAGAAGGATCCTGTCGGATTTCGTGAACGAGCGATCGTGCAAATTTTTATTCCAGATCGCACTCAGAATAAAATTGTGAGAATCGTTCTTCGGAATAAAGTACTCATTTGAGAAATATAATAACGGAAAATCAATTACCCCTTTTTCCCGTGTATGGATGGGAATGGAAATGTGCTGCGAATTAACCCTAGGATGACACTCGTATTTTTCGCTACCTGTACACAAATTGCGTTCATACTGACAACTTTTTTTTAAATGTAAGAGCAGACTGTTAGGGAAGCGTCTGTGAAGATAAATTCTATGTTCGGCCCATATTCCGTCGAAAAAAGCTGTTCAAGCAGATGAAAAAGTTTCGCGAAAGAGAAGCAACGTTGCGCAAAATTTGGTCGAGTCTGTGAGACCCATGAGTGTCATCCTAGGGCTGATTTCTCGCTCGAGGATGTACGTGTTTTATACATTTATTATTGATACAATCATTGTGTACCTACTGTACAATCTTACGATGAACAATGTACGAAAAGTGGGAGAAGATACGTTTGCGAAGTTCACAAATTAAATTCTCTTAGCGCTCTCCCTCTCCTTATGATTCTTGAATACTCTCGATCAGCTTGTTTCCGGTTAAAATCGTGTCTGATACGAGTACGAGACGGATGCCTGTGGACTTTTCGACGAGTCGACACGCTGATATTTCGGCAAATGTGATACCACCGACGACGCAAATCACGACGGTCTTCGGTTGTACGTGACCTCGAGAGCCGACCATCAAGCAGCCTGGTAAATTTGTCATGTCTTCGAAACTCTTCGGATCCGTTGGCTGGTTGAGCAGTACGTGCAAAAATTGCGCCTGCGAACGGACGCGTTTGCAACTTGTAATTATTGTTGTCCATCGCGACGAATTACAGCTTCAACATTTCAATCGAAGACAAATGAGTTTTTTCCTAATATTGAGAATGCGAAAACTCACAATTGCGGGAACGTACGACAGACTGAAAACGTAGCTCGGACAAGCTCCCGCGCCCGCCTTTTGATCGGCTCGTTTCGACTGTCCCGGCAAGAGCTTGAGACGTTGCGCGTTGCTCGTCCATTCGCTACTCCAATTTGGCAATTTGTTACGAAGAGCGGATCTCCGGCGGCGCAGGAGACCGGAAGTCTCGAGTTTATGAACGAGGGAGGTGTGTCGATAGCCGTGAGCGTGGAGGTGAGACTTTTGTATCGTTTGCCACTCGGCTTGCGTGACCCCGTCGCTCGTCTGGCTAAGCAAGCAGAGCAGGCGAAGACTGCGCATCGGATGATCGTCTGGAATAACAATGAAAAAGTATTAATTTTGAGGATAACGAGGAGTATCGCCGTATAACGACATACCGATATTTCTCTCGATGTAATCCAGGCACTCCTTTCTTCTGGCACAATCGATTATGGATTTTTCGGTGAACTGCAGAGCCTCAAAATCCGCGCCTAGGGCACCGACGATAGCTTCGCAGGCTGATATGTGGGCAGCCAATTGTGCCTTGACTTCGACCATCTCGTGCAGCCTCGTTGACACGTAATGCGTCATATCGGCAATCTCCATCGTCTGCGTAGACTCCTGTTCGGCTGACGTTAAGCCATTATTTCACTTTTTAGCGAGCTAAAGTCGTGCAACGTCTGGCAGTTGGTGAATAATTTAGCGAGAAGTAAAAAAGAATTTTGTCGTACATTTCAGAGATTTAGCCATGAGGCGAAGCTTCGGAAACACGTCGCTGAAGTGTATGTCCCTGACGTCACCGTAGACGCGATCTTTCTTAGGATCGAGTTTGATCTTGACGCTGTCGAGGCTCGCGTTACCAACGCTCACCGGCAACACTTCGCCGAGCAAAGCCGCGTAAGAGACCGGCGTTAGTAACGGCGATACGAGATCGTAACTACGATCCATCAAAACAAGACAGCCGATCTCTTTGTCGAATCTCGCGGATCTCGTACTTTCCTTCATCGAATCGATCATCCTCAATGTTAGCTCACTGTGTTTGCCCAATGACAGGGTGAACCTCGGCGCTCCGAGTACGAGCTGCAGCGCCCATAGGCAACGCGCCATGGCCGCCAATAATCCCGTGTCTTTGTGATAGTGAAGATTGGCGAACATCGGATATTCGAGCGACAGAACGTTACCGTCCAGCTGAATCAACTCCCAGGACATCGAGTGCAGAGTCACCAGCTCCGCCAAGCCTGACAAATAAATTCCATTCATTTCTCTTTCCTGGGAGAGGAAACAAAATTAGAACATCTCCGCGAGCAGGCGGAAAACGGCGCGACGAACCTTCCTCCTCTACCAATGATCGAACGACGGCCGGAACGTGAGGAGCTATCAAAACGTGAAACGCCAGTCCGTGAGCTATGGACAATTCCGACTGTATCTGGTCCAAGACCCTTTTGCACGCTATGAGATCACCGGACACGAGAAATATTCTCTGAGTATTCGTCGGCTTCAAGCCTTGCTCGAACTTGAAGATTTTGTCCACGCCGTGCTGCCTGGAGAAGATACAAAATTAGTCGCGCCGAGCGATTGTGCGTAGGGCGTGCTTTTTTTTAGCTTACTTGAGAATGGTCGCACCGATGAAGGACTCCAAAATTTTTATGAGTTTTTGCTCTATCACTAGAT
This sequence comes from Ophion slaviceki, assembly GCA_944452715.1. Classification (NCBI taxonomy): domain Eukaryota; kingdom Metazoa; phylum Arthropoda; class Insecta; order Hymenoptera; family Ichneumonidae; genus Ophion; species Ophion slaviceki. The sequence continues at coordinate 3,366,378 of OX101785.1, read as the reverse complement.
CCTTCTTGCCAACTATAGAGTCAAGAATGTCGACCAACTTTCGTTGGCTTATTTGTTGGAGCGCTCCTAACCTATCGTCGAGCGTGATGTCCATTGTAATAATCGCCTAATATTGGCGACACTATACACGTTTCGTTTGATGATCAGTCTGGGCCGATGCGGCGATCAATGTATTGCTCGAGAATATCTGATTTTTTAAAATAATGCAATACGCGTGCCATCGGTGACGTTTATTCCGTGCACCTAATTCATTGTCAGCGTTGTGCGAAGCATCGGCTTTCGTTCGAAGTGCGTCATTATGAAAACTCAATATAACCAAAAAAGTCTCGTTGATGTTGATCAATATGCAATATAAAATTTATAACAATCTTGGACTGTCAAACGTCACGGCTCGCTGTCAAATTGACACGTACCACGCGTTTGAATGTATACTTTTGCGAGGACTCTTTTTTACCATCAGTCGGTGCCTCGCGTAATTTGCGCAATTGTTCAGCGCGGGAAATTCGAACGTTAATTGTTCGGGTGCAACAATAACACACAAGAGGAGGGAACGCAACGCCACGAGCGCCCGATGCATGTGCGGTGACGGCGATTAATCGAACTAACGTCGGGCACGCGACTCGGGTGTGTGTGTGTGCGCGACAAACAAAAAATTTCGGCCGAATCGCGTTGCCCCTCTATCACGGTCTCAAGCGTCTTCGCGCACTCCGAGACTTTCGCGTAAAATATTCGGCTGATTCTTTAGCCGATTCTTTTTTTTCTCCTTCTCGAAGGTTATTTAAAAATGGCGGATACAATGTCTTCCGACACTACCTCAGAGTATCACGACGACGATTTATCCGATATATCCGCCGAGCGTGTGTCGAATCACGTTATTGTGGGTCAAAAGCCAAGAGCCTCGAATCGTCTGAATGAAAAAAACTTTTTGCGCAAGTTGTTCAATCGCGAGGTGAGCTATCTTAACCTTCAAACAACAAACGCGATCTTTACTTTGACGAGAGAGAGAGACAGTGGATGCCCGCGACACTTGTCAAACTTACGATATACGATTGTTAGCTGTCGCGCGTCTCGATTCGGATCGCTCATTTCACTCGAATGGAACAATCCTATAGCAAATTCGATTTGCTCTTTGAAAAACAAATTTTTTCGTGTTGATCGATTTCTCGGTGTTTGTTTTTCACTGATACACAATTTCCCATTGTTCATTGCAGATCAGAGGCTGTCTATCGGCGCACAGCTATGCACCCGAGGAAAGACTATTCTCGACGATTCCATCGTTCGGTCACTTGCCGCTGTTCCAGGTCATACCCATGTCTGCTCTGGAAGCCGGGTACGTGGATAGATCTTTTTTTCCTCCGCCGATCGTCGATATCGGAATGCAGTAAATTTTTATCGGACTGCACCGCCGCCTCTTGTTCCATCCGCACGATAGCGAGAGATGAAAAATACACGCACACAGTTACATTTGGAAACGTGATTTTCATCTACTTTCTAAAATAACTGCTCGCAATATTCGAATGTATCGGTTTATGCCTATTTTCTTTTTTTTTTCTTTTCGTTCTTGGGACAAAGGCACATAGTGATGGGCCTGACGCAGTGCGGCCAGTTTCTGCTGACTTACACCTACATAATGGATCTCAGAGGGAACGGTTCTCATTACAAGTACCTGCTACATTGGTGGGCTTTCGCCCCGAAGAAAATAGCCCGCAAAGTCGCGGAAGTTACGCTCTTCGACAATTACTCCATTTGTCGAGACCTCGATATAGTTATAGCGCAATGGCCGACCGATAGGAGCAAGCTCGTTATACACGGCCTCAAGTGAGTGGAATTGAAAATTTACATTAAGGTCCAAAGGCTCCGTTGGGATCCAAGCTCGTGTAAAAAAAAAACATTGAGATATTAACGAAACCCGTTCGAACAAAATGAAGTTGGAACAAGGGAATACGATAATTTTTTTGAAATTCCGAATATACGTGAGTATTCGCTAATTTTTGTAATTTCAGTGCCGCTTGGGCGAATAGACTGCAAACGACTGACAGAGCATACTTAACGATAACTACAGTGCCCTCCCTCGAGAATTGCCGAGAGTGTATGAAGGTCGCGGCATCCTACGAGGAGGAAGGTGATGATGTGTACAAGAAAATCGAAAAATTCCCGCACACGAGATTTTTCAATTAGTTTTTTCAATGAATTTTTGTTGTCCCTTCAGATCTTGCCGATAATTGGGACGGCGGCGTGCAATGCAATTGTCTCGTTCACGGTCTCACCGTCCACACGACATACGAGGTGATCTCGCCGTTTCCACGCTTCCGTGCGGCCGTTTGTCTCAACTATTCGAATCACGTTGTCGTGAATACGGGCAATTTTTTGCACGCTGTCAGGGTAAACTTGCGATTACCAAAGTGCAAGAATTCGCAGTCTTACGGGGACAAGGACGAGGACGTGATGGGCACGATGGTTACGTTGGACGTAAGTGACGTCGAGGACATCGACGAGGCGAAAAACGAGTGTTACGAAAAGATCGAGTGCGAGAGCTCGTTCGAACGTTCGCCGCCGCCGAGCTCCGAATTCATCGTCGGTGAGAGTTATCCCGACGAGGCTAGCGGCAAAAGTTCCGAATGTTACAACGGGACGACGCGCGATTGCTTCGTCAACGGCATCGTTAAAAGTTATACGGACGGTGAGAGAATTCGGGAGAACGGTGATTGTTCGTTTACGGAAAATTGCTGTGATACGTCAGAGCCGGAGTGCGAGACGAGCTCGTTGGCAACGACGACGACGACGACGACGACGACAACGACAACGGGAGGAAATTCCGTGCGAAGAATTCACGAGCAACGTGCCATATCCGTCAGGGACAAGATACTTCAGGATTTCTGCGACGACGTGTCGCAGGAGCTCAACATCGGCAGCGATCTTATAACGCTCGTGAAACATTCCGTCTGCTCGCCACGCTCAACGCCCCAGAGATTGCCCTCGTTGGATCTCAAACAGCCGATATGGCCCTCGTCCATACCACCCTCGGACATCTTGAGCACTCGTAATTCCGAATCTAGTCAAAAAAATCGGGATTACTGCCGTCGGAGTAACAAGAGGCCCGCTTCACCCCAACCGAGCACCTCGAACGAGTCTAACAACGTCAGCGTCACTTCGATCAATTCCCCGTTACATACTCTCTCGATAAGCCCATCACCGTCGTCATGTTGCTCACCGAGGCTCATGTCACCACCGATAGTCGCCCAATTCAGGCATCCGAGCCCGCGTAAACGGGCCAATCTCAACTCGCCACCCCTCCCACCGCCCCCGCCACCACCGCCCAATCTAACGACCGCCGTAGCTTCCACAACGACCACTGTTCAGCCCCGAACACGGGCTTCCCACAAATCGAATCTCGAGGCCGAAAAAGCATACGAGTTCACCGACGACGCCCAGGAGACTTGCGAGAAACTGAGCTCCTTCAGGAAACGTCGCTTGGCCGATAAGAAATACGAGTTTCGCGACGAAGCCGAGGACACGGAAAACATCGTGCCGTTCAAACACATCAGAGATCAATTCGAGCATCATCGCCATTGCTCCGGCCATCGTCTCTCCTCCAGAGCCGTCTCACTCGCTCTCTCGAACAATCGATGGCCTATAAATCGCTATGATTCCGATCAAGGCGAATCCGATTACGTGTGTTCCGTCCAGGATTGTCTCAACTATAACGAGTATCAGTACTCGGATACAGGCAAGTCGCGATTTTGCAATATGTCATCTTTGCAATGAGAATGCAACGTTATATTTGCTTATTGTGCAGCTGAAAAATCGGTGCTGAGGCCAATCAACCAGAACCAATTGTCGAACGGCAATGCTGCGAGAGATCGACACGAAAAGTGTCACGATTCGAGCACGTCTCCCCTCGTGCCACGCGTCTCCCTCGAGTATCCAACGATCAAGTGTACAGCACATTTTAAACGGAGTTACATTGAATTGGACGACGAGATGATATCCGTTATCACAGACGTCGAGGGTACGTACGATAAATGCAGTCGCGATTCAAGGGGGGCAGATACATTTAGGCGAAGAAAAAATTGCTTATTCTCATGATTTTTTTGAGGGTATATCTCTTCATCATTTTTTAGACGTAGGGTATGTTTGATAATTAGTTTTGGCTGTTGCATGGTATTTTTTGTTTTATTAATCTTTAAAAATAGCGGTATGGCAACGGTCTTCTAAACGTGACACGTAGCGTCGGCGGGATTAATCTGAAAACAAATCAACGAAGATTTTTCTTTCATTAACATTGATAGGCAGAATATGAACCAAGAAAAGAGGGAATTTTGAATTGGTTGAATTTGCCGAAAAAGGATATGGCTACATTTTACAATCAAAAAAGACTTTTTTTATTTTCGAAACATTTAGGGCCATGTTCTAGACTTAGACAAGAAGGTTAGAATGATTTATACCTAATTTCATCAGAATCGCTCGATTAGTTTTTTATCTATACGTCACGCTAGTTTTGAAAATGCAGTTTTGAAGACTGTGTCATACCTCCGCCATTTTTAAAGAATAACAATTGGGAAATACCACGTAACAGCCAAAAGTAGTTAAAAAAACATACCCTAAGTCCCAAAAATGGTGAAAAAATATTTCCTTTAAAAACAATCATGGTAGTCAGCAAATTTTTTCCTCGTCCAAAGGCATCTCGCCCCTTAAGGGATTAGGCTACTGTGATCAAGCAAAAATCAGGGTTATGTGGAAAACTTTATTTTGAAGGAATAAGTAAGATGTTTGAAAGTCGTTTGGACATTCATTTAAATGTACATTAACAAAGTTGTGTGCCAAATTTCGTTTGAAATTACTTATAATCGAAGAAGTTATAAACAATCTCGTGAGGGTTCAACCCGGCTGACCTGAAACAAAAAAAGAGTTTTTTTCTTGAAATAGTTAATATTGGCTAAAACTTGACCGAGCTTTTTTGTTATCGTGTTTCAATCGTTAAAAATAATTTTTTATTTTTTTTCATTTTTTCGAGGAAAAATGATGTCAATAACTTATGAAAAAAATGTTAAGAAAAAAAAAACTTCTGTCAAGACTAAACTACTATTACACTGAAGAAGTGTGCGAAATTTCGAGTTAATCCGTTCATTAGATGTCGAGAAATCGTGTACGCCGTTTTGGAAAAAATAATTTCGAGAAAAAAGGCGTTTAAAGTGTTACCAGCAATTCTATCATTGTAACAATGGATTTGCCTTCAACCTGCGATTCCTGCACCGTATGACGGGCTCCTTTTCAATTTGAGTAGCCTCAAGCGACTATCGATTTCATACAAATTTTACAACAGCCCTTAAACGACTTTAAAAAAGGGGTTTAATGATCAATTTGTTTGGTTTTCTAACGTAGACGACGAGACCGGTGGTTACGTGAGTTACCAGTGTGTTCTACCAATGCACGTACACGGCTCCGGATACGTCCAGATGCAGATGATCAGCAATGGGAAAGCTGAAAAAATGGTAAATCAAAATTGATACGTTCTTTCGAAGATGCGAGCGACGTCGTAACATCGGCAAATTTTCCTCCGCAGATGTTACCCTCGGTATCGATAACCCAATTGAGCTTCGACATCGAAACATTCTCCCATCACATCGCCGACTGGATATGCAAGAGATTCAAGAAGAAGTACTGGCACTGCAGCGATTATGACATCGAGATTATCGACGTTTGCGCCATAAGCGGCGATGTCATATGCCTTCTGATAATGAAGATACAAGCGAGCGAAGACTGCAGCCGATCGTATTGGTGAGCGAAATAACGATGAGCGCATTGAACGTTTCTCGCAAAAAGACGCCTTTCCAAGCTTCTTCGATTTTATTTTTATCGCCAGCTCGCAGGAGCGAAAGCAATACGAGGTTGGCTGCAAGTACGCGTGGAATCTCGAAACTAATCAATATCGTATCACGAACGTTCTCCCGTTGATGGAAATCAAATCCGAGTCTTGGAATTCGGATTTGTCCAGCGGTGGCAATTCACTCGGGCCTCTTTGGAATCCAACGCGTTTGATTGCACCGCAACTACGCTGTAAGAGCCAACAGCCGTACGCAAGATCCGTGCGATTTCTCCAACACAAAATGGGATTTACAGGTTCGCAATGCAACATTCTTGGGGCTTGCCGGTGAGGACGATTGCTCCGATTGAAAAGAATAATTCATTCGAGACGATGATACCATTGAGTCAAAATATTTTCATTAGCAAGAAAGTGCGTCATCGCGAAAGATCGTCCACAATTATTCTGGTTGGAACGTCGCGTCTAATGATTTTTCGATCGGACAATGCTCGGCTGGAGACCGATTTTCACTGGAAATGTGTTACGTTTTTTGTTTTTCGCAGCCTATCCAATAACGCACCTACACGATCTCGATAATCTCGTGTCGTTTTACATAACTCCACTTCCCGACGATATCGTAGAAACCGAGAACACAGAGTGAGCGGACTCGACGATAAACGAAGAAAACAATTCGACAACGAGACACTGCGATGAAGCAAATAAATTATTCATTGTCATATAAATGAGAAATGGATTTATTTCACGTTTTCCTATAGTTTCCATACCCCCACGGTTAAGCGAAGAGCGAAACCCGTCGGATCGAGCCCTTTGGTAGAGTGCGACACAATCGAGGAACTGAGAGAATCTCTCAACGGGCTGAGATCACAGATGTACGGTCGTACATCCGCGAAGCAAAAATCCTCGCGAAAAAGTCTACGACTTGCCACAAGCAAGCTATCTTATCATCTGTTCGGTCTAAGTAATGTACAGTGAACGAAGTAAATGATAAATACAAACATTAAATACATATCAATTTGGATAGAAAGTGCCTAGTGTACCCCACCTCCCCAGGGGATTTCATTTGGGGCACCTTTATTTCTAAGGAGAAAAATAAACAAGCGTCTCGTGCTCTTGGAATTATGCGACTGACTCGTATATTTCAGCAGTACGCGGAAGAAAATGTACAGAGATGTATTTTCAACCTTTAGGATGTTTGAGAGAATTCTGAGAAAAGCTGCACGTGGTTTCGGAAATTCGTTTAAGGGGTTATGCCTGGTTGTAAAGGTCGAAGAATCACTTTTTTTTAAACAATGAATGTTGACAGTATATTATCTCTCAAATGTTCCAGGAAAACTTCACGGTGATGAGATCAAAATTGACAGATTTATAGGTTGTTATGTTGACACCTTACGTTTTTTAAGTCGGCGAGCAAAATATCCCAAAAACTACTGCATCGATATTTCTGAAATTTATAGGACTTTTTCTAGATGTAAAAATATAGTATTTCATCGGATAATTTATTTTTCTATGTATACTTTCGATTTTGACGAACGAATAATGCCCGTTTTCTTTTTGCTAAAGTCAAGACTCACTTTGAACACGCGTCATTTTTTTTAAATTGATATTTTGAAAATTCCGTCGATTAATCACAGGATAAACTAATATTCTAACGAAATCTGTTTGACTTTTTGATATTAGATAACTCGGTTCAGAAGGGCATTGCTCAGCGCAAAGTACGTTTTCGAGAGGTGCTTGTAATTAAATATTTTTGCCCAAAAAATTAGTGTTCTTCAGATGACACCTTTGCAAATATCTAATTTTTGTAGAAAATTTATTACGATTTTCTTTTAAAAAATGTCAAAAATGAGCCTTTTTCGACTGCTACAACTAGGCATAGCCCGTTCAGTCGATCCGTACATTTTCTTCGACACCCAAACACAGGACACTTCTAACTTTGTACCTAGCTCTGATATTTTTCCGCACGAAAGTCTACACTTAACTCGAAACTGAAGCAAAATTGAGATTACGAGTGACAAGGAAAGAGATATTTTCTAGCCTCGGCGAGCGAACTCGTCAATTATTGCATTGCATACTATAATCCTAGATAATTCTAACAATAATTTAATAAACGAAACGTTGAAACATCAAAATATACAATACTATGGGATTTACACGTAACAATGAAACTTATCGGGAACAGGATGTTATAATTTCTTTCGCTAAAACTATATTGATTGTCCATGTATTTTACTCAATCACGCGACTACGCGGAAACGAAAAGATGTGGCGTGCGTGTCTGTGTGTATATTCTTCTCTACACGTTGATCAAGGATTTGGTCCCAAAAATGAATTATCAATTACATATATCGTGTTACGTTCTCGAGTGGCGGATGAAACGCCGCGATTACGATGCGACAACTTTCCAAGCTCGCCCACAGCATTATATATTTTGCAAGCTCGTTTCATTTGCGATATACAATTGGAATTATCTAAATTTGTTTTTGTCTCTCCCGACCCTTCTTTGCGCCCATTCCCGCCTTTCGAATTTACGGTTTGTTCGTGCAACGCGAGGCTGGCTCGTTCGAGAGCAATTAACGCTTGACCATTCTGCGGTACAACGCGGTAATATATTAGTGTACGTTGACACGTGACGAAAAAAAGTGCAAGGGCAATAAGCTTTTTGGTGAAGCAACAGAGCTAGAGAGAGAGAAAGGGAGAAAAAGTAAGTCCCTTCACGTCGGAATTTTCGTGGACGTTCCGACTTTGACCTCCGGTCCTAGACCGTCAAACTTGAGGCCAGCTAAAATGTCCTCCCAGCCGGTCATACATTGTTGATAATGGTCTATCTGCTGATCCGCCATATTGATCAGCATTGCTTTCAGATCGCTCTGTTTTTCCACCGTCCAACGCTCGAGATCGCTACGTAGATTCTCATTCGCGCATTCGACGCGATCCTGGAGAATTTCGCTGCGTTTCGCTAAACGGGGAATCGCTTGGCCGAGACGCTCGAGTTTCTCGTCACGGGACTCGCCCTTCCAGAGAGCACCGCCCCAACTCTGTCCTCGCGTCGACGATGAACCGTTCGTTGATCCCATCAACTATAACAATGTAACGACAATTTGACGGTTACGTGCGAAGAAGTGAATTTGCGCCGACGTTATTATTGATTAAGGCCTGAGGCCACAGTAACGGGTATAAAATCATGTGCGAATGCAACCATTTTTTTTCGCATGAAAAAGTGATTCACTCATCCACTTAATTACACATCTATTTAGTATGAATATCAAGCTGTTAGAAAAAAAATATATTTTTTTCGATGTACGAAATGGCCGACTACTAGTATTTTCTTTTATCTTTTTTTTAGGCGCTCCGCGGCGTGACATTTGGCATCCACAATTTTTTAACTAGAACAAAAAACAAAAGTTCTCGTCAATCTACATTAGAATACCTAGAGAAGTACGTAAGGAATTATAAAATATTGTTTTATTCAAAAGTTGTAGGTATTTGAACTTGAGAAAGGAATTTTCAGTGAAAAATTTCGTTATAACTGCTCATAAACTGTTCATAAAATGAAAAGTTTTCGATTAATCAGAAATTCCGTACGTATTTCTCTGCGAAAAGCAATTAGTCACATAACTTTTAAATTTGAAGTAAATCGAATGAAAATTGTTGAAGTTATTTTTCACGCCAATGGGAAAAAGCTGTTTCGAGAAGTTTCGAGTAGTCGGCCATTTTGTACATCGAAAAAATATATATTTTTTCTAACAGCTTGATATTCATACTAAATAGATGTGTAATTAATTTTATGAGTGAATCACTTTTTCATACGAAAACAAATTGTTCAATTCGCAGATGATTTTATACCCGTTACTGTGGCCTAACCCCTTAAGGGATAACACCACTCTAGGATTTTGGAAAAATCGTTTTGTTTTGCTTAAAAAATACTTTGGGGTCATAAAAACAATATGCAATTCGTCCTGTAGCGATTTTTTAAGGTTCAATTATCGCTTTTGCCGCACCGCCTCGCATTTCATTCAGGCGCCTCGTACAACTTTAGACGCGTTTTTCTCGAAACCACTTTTTTCAAACTGGGACGACGGATTACTCGAACACCTTTGCATGGATCGATTTGAAATTTTTATAGTAGCTTCACATTCTCTGTGGGAGTACGTAGCCGTTTTTTGATTAAAAGTAAACTTTTTTTATAAACAATTTACTGCTTATTTTTTGGGGAAAAAATCGACTTATTTCTTTTAGAGTGCGCTAATTTTTCAAAATTTGATTTTAAAAAATCCTACGTAGTCCCATAGGTAATAATATATAGATAATTTTTTTTTGGTTTTTGTTCCAGTATACTTTACGAGAAACCGGCCTCCCGTGAAGCTATTCGTAAAAAATGCATTTTTTAAAATGGGCTCTGTCACCGCTATTTTGTAGGAAAATTAAAATAATTTTTTTAAATACTTTATTATGTGTTAAATAGACGGTCTTAAAAGAAATCCCATGCCTTTTTTCATACTCCCAAAATAAATTGTCAAATTTAGGCCTTATTTTCTGCCCCTAGACTGGTGTTATCCCTTAACGAGCTACATCTAACTAGGTGGGTCAAAAAATTGCATTTTCGGACAATACTCGATAGCATTCCCTTTTAGCTACATTTCCTGAAAATTTCGTAGAATATTTTTAAGGGGAGGTTAGGGGTTTGCACATTTGAAAAATCATTTTTTTTGTCTTTTCTCATAGTTCAACATTTCAAGAATATAATCCTAAAATTTCAAGTCAATCAGAGCAAAACTCTCGAAGTTATTGACTATTTAGTCCTGCTCCTCCAACACGGCAGCTCCGACTTGTCTAAACATCAAACGCATTTTTCTCGAAACCACTTTTTCAAAGTCCGTGTTCACTGCCTTTTAAAAACTACATGACCGATTTATTTCAAACTTGGTACACACTTTCTACATATAAAATATCTCCCCCCAACGGTTAGTTCGAGATTTTTTTTTACATTGAGGGCGTTTTCCACCCCCAAAATGGCGGAATTTTTCGTGAAAAGTAGCACTTTTCACTTTACATGACCGCCAAAAATTTAGAAATGAAAAAAAAAATTATCAAAGACCGTTGGGGGGAGGATTTTATGATACTTTGACTAAATTTTAATGGTACTTGATTTCAGATAATTTCTAGCTGAGATACAGTGAACACCGCAAATCGTGTTTTTCCAAAGGCGTTCTTGGAAAAGCTTTGTCACCGGCTTGTTTGTGGATATTTTCGCGTACAAATTTCACGGAATGTTCTTGAAATGACACGTAACAATATACAAAAGGTTTCAATAAATTTACTCTATCCATATAGACGAAAAAAATTCGCAAAAAGTGTTTTCTTTCACACTGAAACCCCTACCCTCCCCTTAAAATTCAATGAGCTACAACTTCTGACAGTCGGCCGGGCGAGCGGTGGCAGCACCATACTTCAAACTTTAAACGCGTTTTTCTCGAAACACTGTTTTCAAAGTCGCTGGACATATCTCGAGAACCACTTGTTGGATTGATAGTTATTTTAATAGTTTATTTTCATAGATTTTGTATGCTCAAGTTTCAATACGTCGCCACGTTGTTAAAAAATGGTTTTAAACATTAACGCTCATCAACGACTCGTATTGATTGTTTACTTGAATAACCCCTTGGTTTTTAGATTTCGGATGGACCGTTTAAGCTCGTGTCGACCGCCGAACGTCGCGGAAATTTCCCCATCTGCCGGCGGCCATGTTTTGGTTGTTTTTCTGTATTTTTTGGTGATTTTATTAAGAGAGACTTTGTCCTTGAAATTTTCAAAAAATCAATTTGAGCTCAACATGAGCAGCTAGAAGAAGAGGAGGGATGCCTCTATGGACCAGGCATTGCCGATTAGCGGTAATTATAAACACATTTGTGTAAACACATTACAAAACTTTAAACGCGTTTTTCTCGAAAACACGTTTTTAAAAATGGCTGACATTCTCCTGACCGCTGTAATTAACATATCGACCTGAAATTTGGAGAGCATACTCAGAAAATATGTCTTCACGGAATGACGGATCGTTTTTTCGATAGATACATTTTTGCATTTATTATTTATCTTTTTATGCGAAAAAAACGCGAAAATTCGATTTTTTTTAATTGCCGCCATTTTCCGAAATTTGTACTAAACGAAAAACCCATCCGTCATTCCATGACCAAAGGGTCACAGATTGATAATATGCTTTGAATTTGTGTTTCAAATCAACCTAGAGGGGGCAGTGATGTCAGCCGTTTACCTCCCGCGATTTGAGGACCTGTTTTCGCGGAGCTGCAACGGCCGCCATTTTGTTTTTTTTTTTTTAAAAAAAAATTTTTTTTTAACGTCCTGTATATCATGAATAAAAGCAAGAAAAAACCGCACTCAAAAAGCTTTACTCGTTTCCTTTAAAAAAAATAAAATGAAAACACCTGAAATATGGCACTCCAAGGACAAAGTCTCCGTTAAGAGGCTCTCAATATATGTCCCTTTGTGTGAAAAAAATGCGTTTACTTTTCACCAACCGTTAACGAGAAGAAAAATATCGGTATTTGGCCATTTTTTCGGGCCTCTACGTAGATCTAGCCCCTTAACAATAGAAATTAACCTGGTCCTTTTCGAATCTTCGTTTCGTCAATTCCTCGACGGTAAGCTCGTACTCGATTTGCATCGTGTCACGTCGGCATAATGCATCTTTAACGGAATCAATGTAAGCAATGTACTCGCGTTCCTCGCTGGTCACCGTGTCCAAAAGTTTTTGATGCGCGACCGCATTGTACTCGATCGCTTTTGCAATTGCCATCAAAATTGATTCCAGCTCGGGCTCGTTGTTCGCCCATTGAGTGAAAATTGGATGCATCTGATGGAGCTCTATCAGATAATCTGCGCAATCGATATAGATAGAAATTCAATATTTTCATCGATTATCGATACGAGATAGTGAGAGTATCGATTGATTATTGTCCACCAGCCTAGTCGTTAGTCTGTCAGGACGAGAAACGTAACAAACGTAATTCGTTAATCAGTGCATGATATTTCGTATACGAAACCTTGTCTCTCCTTGTGTATACGACAATTAATCTTGTCGATAGTGGCCAGTTTCTCGCTCAAAGCCGTGCAATAATCTCGCACTTGTTCGAACTCCAAATTTCGCTGTTTCATCGTGTAAACATTAGCCATATTTTGCAACGAATCCGTCATCTTGACCAAAACGTTGCCGCGATGTTTTCGAACCACCGCAAATTCCTGAAGAGCGAAAAATCATCGAGATATTCGATTGGCGCAATAGCGGCGGTACATCTTTCCTTTCTTTCATTCGTACCGCTGGTTTCGCTGTTAGGAAAATCCGCAAACCCTTGTCGCAACTGAAGATCGGATGATTGATGACGCGATTGAGAAATATGTGGAGCAACTTCATACGGGCCAGGATGAATTCTTTGGAGTAACGATCCAGCTGTGCCAGCAGAGTGTGCTTCCCCGGCATAGGCTGAAAGAAACGTTCGGTTTTTCAGCTACAGGGATACTTAACGTCGTTTTGCGAATATGGCGGGATGTAGTCTAATTTGGCTCACGGGTATGATATGAGTGGGATACGTCTCAACGAGCTTTTGGCGCAGCCATATGAAGTCGTTGTAGCGACGACGTACTATGTATTCCTCCTCCTCGAATTCCGGTCTAGTTGTCTGTAAATGTAGTTGAACATATATTTTCATTGAATTACTCATCTTTCAAAGATTGTCGCTATTATTATCGCATTGTCGTTTTTATTTCATGGGAAAGTAAAACTAATGCAATCCAAGGTTATATTTTTCCATGTATATATCGTCTGTGTATTCGCAATACACACACACACACACACACACACACACACACACACACACACACACACACACACACACACACACACACACACACACACACACACACACACACACACACACACACACACACACACACACACACACACACACACACACACACACACACACACACACACACACACACACACACACACACACACACACACACACACACACACACACACACACACACACACACACACACACACACACACACACACACACACACACACACACACACACACACACACACACACACACACACACACACACACACAGACACACACACACACACACACACACTTACGCATATACATATGAATATGCAATATATATATATACACATATTCTTCATTGTCAGTGGTTTGTAACTTCAGAGTTGCTGTTAAGGGATCTCCTCACTTTAGAAGCTAAAAAAAAGGCTATTAACAAAAAAAATTACAGGTTTATATTATAGATATTGATATAAAATTTATTACACTTAATAAATACACTTTCGAAATACCATTTTTAAAAATTCATTTATTTAAGTCACCATTTATAGACGAAAATGGTAGTCAGAAAAATGTCCTAAAAAAATTGTAGGTCTGCGCTGTTGATGAAATCTCGGAGATGGATCATCCGAGCAACAAAAAAATCAAACGGTTTTAGATTCAGCATGTTAATGGCTATAGCGCATATCATACGATTTTTTATATAAGCAAAAATAACAAAATGACAGACATTTTTTCGAAAAACTTGTTTTTTTTTCACCGTTTTTGGCACAAAAAACAGTCAGTATCAACATTTTTTAAATCCTTGATATGCGCTATAGCTATAGTTGTAAAGAATATGTGGTTAAAATTTCATAAGGATCAGTTCTTTAGTTTCGAAGATTTTATCAACAAGCCGGTGGAAAACGTTGTTTCGAGAAAAACGCGTTTAAAGTTTGTTTGGGTTACATAAATACATTACATTTTTTTAAAATGTTTTTCTTAAGTGTAACAACTTTTATACCAATATCTATAATATAAACCTATCAAAAAAATTCATGAAAACAGCCTTTTTTTAGTGTTTAAAATGAGAAGACCCCTTAAGGGTTGCACTGTCCGGAGGTTTTTAAGACCAGTAGGATGGTTTATCATGAATTATGCAAGTATTCCAGGGAAATTTTATCAACAGTGAACATTCGTTGAATGCCTTATCACCAACATACGCATGCTAAAGTATATTGAAGATTGATAATGAGTAACTAAAACAGTATCTAGAATTACTAGATAGTGTAAAATAGTACCCAAAATAATTAGGTGCTATAAAATAGTGCTGGACGTAACTAGGCACAGTAAAATAGTACCTAAAATAACTAGGCATTATGAAATAGAACCTAAGCTAACTAGGTACTATCGAAAAGTACTTAAAATAACTACGTAATGTAAAATAGTAAAATAACTACGTAATGTAATAGTAGTAAAAAGAACTAGGTACTGTAAAATAATACCTTAAATAACTAGATACTATAAAATAGTACCTACAATAACTAGATGGTGTAAAAAAGTGGCTTAAATGTCTAGGCACTATGAAATGGTACCTAAAATGACTAGATACCATAAAATATAAATAGTAGTACTAAAATAATAAATATTATTTCCGGTACTACGTACTAAATTGATTAATTACTACATATTATATTTCTATGATTTAGTGACTAAAATAATACATGCTATTTTAGTTACTGTCAATATTTATGAATTTTACTCATCAGTACTGCATTACGTTGCATATCGTAATCGAAATAATGTACTTAAACAGCAATAACAATACCCGACTAAAATAACATTCAATGTGTCGTGACAATAGTCAAGTATTTCACGTGAGTGGAATTTTTTTCTCACCCTCGTAGTGACGCGAAACGTAATATACGTCTCCAGGGTCTCTAGATGCTTTTGCGGATTGTCCACCTTCACCTGCAGGTCTCGAGAATCCATTTGAAAATCCGAAGTGTCCTGTTCCGGCATTGTCGAAAAGCTGTCGATCGACGGCGAGGCGATCTGCGTTTTCGCACGTGTATCCGTTCATAGAGACAATGGTTTTTGGAAAATTTACGTCAAAGTTATAAATGAAAGTGGATGAGTGAAAATATGAATTTCTCTTTTTCTCTTTTATCAACAATTATACGCTATCTTTTACAATGCGATTTCAAGTTTTCAACGTGGCAAATTGCGTTACTCACGACCGAGCCTTCGACCGACGTGCTATAGTTCGAGAGAAAGTCAGGATCCCGAACATCGGGTCGAACGATACCGCTGGTCGCCATCGAGCTGACCTCGAGAATTGCCGTTTCTTCGTTCAATTGTTTCTTCTCAAAGTCCTCACTCTCGGTCTCCGAAGCGGTCATCATTGTGATTCTGTTTTTTTTTTCGTTCTTGCTTCTTCGCTTTGTTTTTTTTTTTGACAGGTGTCAGCGAATTACGTGTGTTGTGTATATTACGCCCACGGAGGGGAAGGAAAAAACAGCAGTGCGCCTCTGTAGGGTGCACGTAAAGGCGAACGCATAGGCACACAGACGGACGACCCACCTCACTCGGTGCACACCTGCGCCCCCGTTGCGTCAAACTTTGACACTTGATCGGCCGGCTCCCTGAAAACTATTTGCGGACATTTTTTTTCTCACTTCAATTTTCTCTCGACGAGGAGAACCGAAGAGACGCGATGAACTCGCATTATCGTAAACTGCCACGATTATAACCTGCTTTCGTATTATCCGAAGAAAAATGTGTCATACGATTATTATTATTATTATTCTCTTCGTTCAATTAGGTATTTACATTTTTTTTGGGCAAAAATAATTCTATCCACCTGGTGGTGAAGTTGCAGACTAGAAAGTGACCGGTCATTGATCGATCGAGGCAACGAATAAAATCCAGTTATAGCGAATATTTTCGATAAGTGTATTTGCGATGTACAGTTTTTTTGAGAATATCAATTTGTTGGGTTTTCTCTGTACCTCTTTCACCGCTCTTTATGCACTGAGTTCGTAAAGAAATCTACTATGCCGACCGTCGGTAAGTTACCTATCTTTCTCATTGCCGGTAAAACAAAAGTCAGTCGAAGTATTGCGGCCAATATGCGGCGTATATCGGGCCGAGCTCTCGTCGTTTGTTTTAACGCCCGTAGAGACTCGTTGCCCTCGGCTTCGCGAAAAGTTTTATCCAAAAACAATGAACGTGCCCGTTAAATTGGAAAACAAAGAAAGCCCTCCGACAAGAAGACTCATTGTTGTTATGTCCAGGAGACAATTCGCACAGCGTTTCCCACATTGCAAACACGAATGTAGCGGCACGAGCAACGACTTTGACGAACTATTCTTACCAGAAAATGGTAAGTCCGCGGCGATCCTGAAGTACCGTAAAAACGTTCGTGACACTTTTAATAACGCTTTTCTCACATTAATCTTAACGTTCCTCGTGTCAGTAACATTGACAAACGAGTACATTTTGCGTTACATCATGGAATTTCTAACTCAAAATGTCGGAATTTTTCCCTACTTCAATTTAAAAAAATCGCGAAATTTCATTCGTATATGTACGGGTTAGAACGTCCGCAGCGCTAGCACAAATTACGAAATATCTCGCGATTTCAAACGAGAAAATTCATCGTCAATTTCTTTCACGAATGCCGATCCGCGGAATGTAAAACAAACTTCTCGTCGTGTTCGTGTACGGAATATTCTCGAAAATATGACAATCCCGCGTGATCTCGCCCGCAGCGTCGCGCGAGTGCGACCGTCGGGCGTCAGATGGCGCGCGCGTGCGATCGAGGACGCAAAAAAAAGTAGTTCCCTGCTAATGTTGATTGACAGTCGCGGATTCACTTCGCGACGTTGTTACACGACGAATAACAAAACAAACAACGCCTCAACAATGTCGGGCCGAAAGGGCGCGATCGATCGAGGATAACGAGTGTTTTCGCGGTGTCGTAAAAGCGAATTAATCGCCAAGTGTGTGGCTGCGTGTGTGCGTGAACGACGAGAGTAGTGTGACGCGGTCAGTGATGCCGTAGCCAAGGAGACCGTCGAGCCGTAGCAGACAAAACTGCGTGTGACACGACCGGTCGACGCGTCCAACGATACAACATTGAAAATTCACGACGATTTCACGATTTATCCGTGGGTTGGCTTTCGCGCGCGCGTTAAGGTCTCCCCTGCATTGCGCCTTCGTGTCCTACGAGCGTTTTCCGGCTCGCGGGTTTCCCGGGTGACGCAGGGCCGGCTAAACGGGAAAATCAACAGTGACCGGGGCGACACGGCGCGGTGGGCTGGCGGGGTCGACAGGGCGCGCGGGGGGGGCGGGGCGAACTCCGACGGTCGACGATCCTTCAGCGACCGAATTTTTTTTACACCTCGTTAAACTCGCTTTTAATGAAGACAGGTGAGCATCGATGTCACGATTTATGAAAGGTTTTTTTTTGTTCTTTTTTTTCATCATGAGTCTTGCTGGCTTCGTTTACTCGCGCGAGAGGAATTTCCCTCGGTGCACTTATGTTCCTTGCTCTCGTCCTTTTTCTCCAACATCTATAGAAACATTTCGCCCGAAATAAAAAGACTCGGAATTTTTTGTACATTTTTCAGTTTTAACGAAATGTCGTTTTTTATCCCAGTTTTTATCCCAGCTGCGGACATTTCGGTGTTCCTGTATCGCCGTTGTATCACTCGCTGTGAGTTGCGGACAAAACGTTACCATTGAGCTGAAAATTATTTGGAGAATGCAGGTACACGTATACACGTGCATATTTTAATTGGTAGATCCTGCACATAAGGTCCATTTCTGTAGAATAAAATTGATCCGAACACGATTAGGCTGCCGTAATAAGGAGATTTCACGCTCAGCTGAACAATAAAGGACCAAGCGTCGCCGGGCATCAGGAATTTTTCAATTAAATCAGGCTTAGGTCCTTTGGACACAATATGCCAAGTGAAGTACACGAACGAGTGTAGCCGACCCAGGACCTAGTATCGAACCTAATCCTTTGCACATTTATAGGAATTACATGGTGGTGAAGCCTGCAGCGTTGGAACGCACAGAAAGTTTTCTGCTAATTCTGCAGATGAGTGACTTTTCCAGTAAATGAGTTTGTTTGGACTGAACCCAACAAACTCATTTTTTGGAAGTCACTTTGGGTGCAAACCAAACAAACTCATTTTACGGAAGTCACTTTGGGTTCAACCCAAACAAATTTTTCGGAAAAGTCCCTTATCTAAAGAATTACCAGTTTTTTAAAATCTTTCAGTTTCCTTATTTGGATTATCATAAAAATCTTTTCTTTGTACATTTATATCGTAGACCGCCGAATGAGTATCCTGGATAATTTCTGCCCTTTTTGGAGGTGAAATCTATCAAGACAAATTAGAGTTTAGAAATATAAATTTTCCATGCATTCTAATGATAAAAACTTTCTCGTGGAATGATTGTATTTACGGTCCCAGTTACACAGAATCAACGAAAAACAATACAAAACGAACATATATGGAAAATGGCTCGCTTAATAGACTTCCATATATTTTTGCTTACGTTTTTTTGGGTTTATTCAAGAGGTTATCAGATTTTCAATCCATCCTTTGAGTGGGTGAAAAATAAATGTTTCATTTCGACGAGACAACCTCAATAGATGTACAGGAGGTGCGATAACAGAAGTGGGAAAATACCTTCGAAATTAGAGAATGGAACATTATCTAGGAGGGGTGGAGAAAAAAATTTCTATCTCGCAGAACTAGTGACTTATACCTTTGGAGCGATCGGAAGAATGGGACAGGTGTCGTTCGCACAGTGCAAATGTTGCAACACATGTGCCCCCATCTTGTATGGAAATTCACAATGACCCGATAAATCTCAAGACTCTGAGAAAATTCTAACGAAAGAAAAGAAATACGTTTTTGAATTTGACCCTACCCAGCACATTGAATTCCCTGTGTAATATCGAGGGACAGCGGAGTGTGCACTTTATTACGAAGAATGCCAAGAATTCATTGTACACTATGCGGGCACATATTTTCAGGGATCGGAACGCTTTAGTCTCTGGCGATTCGTCAATACGCGAAAATGTGCTCAACACAGAAAAATGTTTTCCATGCTTTTATTTAATAAACGATCCATTCTTTTGGGAGTAAAACTCTTATTTTACTTTCTGCTATTTTTTCAGAAATTCCTTGAAAACGACGGGGTATTTTTAACGATACTCTTGGAAAGCGAAACTAATCGGGCGATAAACTATTTTGAAAATAAACTTTGTAATGTAACATTGTAAAATATTATATATGGAAATGTTTCTGCTTGTTTATTTAAGGGGTGAGATGCAGTCAAAGGCGTGAAAAAACGAGCATTTTTAATAATTTTTTTTTATAGTAATTAAGAGTTTGTTTTACGAAAGTGGTTACACAGACTTTTTATGTTATATTTCAAATTAACTTGTACGAATTTTCAAAAAAAAAAAAATTATTTATTAAAAAAATCGCCATCTTTGTCGGACTCCCTTCGGCATGTAGTGCTTTGCGGTGACCGTCATAAAATTTTACTGGATCATCTGAAATCAAAAAAGCAAAAAAGATCATTAATTTAATAATAAATCTCGTCCTTAATCAAAGCTTTTTTTTTAATTAACAAAATGGCGGCCTCCAAAGAAAACTTTCGATTTTCGACTAAAAAATCGCTCGTTTATTGTTTAAAAAAGGTAGACATTTTCAACAAAAATTAAAATCCTTCGATTAAGGACTAATTTTTAATGCTATCAATAAGCACACGAAATTTCATCAAAATCCATCGAGTGGTTTTTTAATTATAGTGGTCACCGACTTGAAAAACATAGTTTCGAGAAAAACGCGTTTAAATTTTTTCGATGTCGATACGGTAATTTTTTGCCGAAAAGTCGAGCATTCAACTGTCCATAGCCAATTGTTAAAACGATTTTTCAAAAAATCAAAGATTTTCGGGATGAATTATTCTTTAAAATACATTTTGGGCAATTTTAAAACGAAAGTATTCTTTACAAAATTTTGCTAAAGTTCACAGTTTTAGGGTAATAAATTTTTGAAAATTTCTGAAAGAGTTTTCCAATTTTACAGTTTTTTATGTATAGAAATACTAATTGAAAAATTACTTACATCGAATCATCAATTCCTGGCCCATACAATAGGGCTTCTGCCGATGTGGAAGCTTCCAAAATATCAATTTGTTGTCTTCGAAGCATTCTGCTTTCCCGGGTATTATCGTATGCGCGTTTGTTAGCCGCTACCTGCCATGGGGACCCGACGCCCCCTCACTAATTGTCGGATATCCCGGAAACTATTCATCGGATTGACTTGAAACTTTCAGGGAATATTTTCGAAACATACTTCAAGAAATATAATTAAAAAAAATCGATTTTTTTAAAATTCTGACTGCATCTCGACCCTTAAGGCGGCACCCCCACTTGTAGCGCAAAAAAGGCTTTTTTCATGAATTTTTTTAAAGAAAACTACAAAACTTTTTTAATCGATCAACATACCATCTTAAAGAACACATCTTGAAGAACTTTCAGTAATTTTTTTTATTGAAAAATATTACATTGTTTAGTGGCAAATGGCCGTCAATGAAATAATGTTTTTATATACACGGTTTGCGGTGACCAACGTTGCGGCGAAGTGGATCATCTGAAAAAAAATGCGGATGGATTTAGTCAAATATAAGTATAAACTAGTCTTTAATCGAAGGATTTTAAAAAGTATTCATTTTTCACAAAATGGCGGACAGTCAAAGTTAATGGTTCGATTTTAACGAAAAAAACGGCCGTTTTTTGGCTATAAAACGGCCATTTTTTTTCGAAAAAAAAAATCGGACGATTAAAGACTACATTTTTATGTATTAAATAAGCCTGCAAAACTTCAAGAAGATCGGTTCATTAGTGTTCGAGTAATCTTGGTCAGCGACTTCAGAAATGCCATTTTGAGAAAAACGCGTTTAAAGTTTCAATTTCAGTTTACACGAAGAAAATATTTTTTTTTGTAAACTTACATAGAGTTATCTATTCCGGGCCCATACTTAGGTATGGGCCCGGATACTTATACTTCAAAAAAATGCAATAAAAAAATTCGATTTTTTCAAAATCGCAAGTGGGGGTAACCCCTTAATTGATTTTATGGTCTTCAAAAATTTATTTTTATATTGTGTTCAAGTCAATTTAATTGAATTAAATTGACTTGAACACAATTTTTTTAAAATTACATTTAATAGTTAAATTATATTTGTAATTTATATTATTAGTAGTAGAAGTTTTATTGTTCCAGGTATACCCCTTTAGGGTGTTTACACAGAAGTTTTCCCTTAGAATATTTTCTTATTTCTAAACTTATACTCTACTGTCATTTTGCTTTTCATCTCCCCTCACATTCGTTTCCGCATATACAATTTTTCCAATCAGTTTCTCGAAGTGCTTATTAAATATACACAGTTCAGTCACAAGCTCCTTTTTCAGCACTATCTGTATTTATCATATTTTCCAGGTTTTCTACCATTTATTTTTTCAATTTTAATTTTTACTTTTTAATGTATTGTGCTCAATCCGTCGATTTTTCAATTTCGTTCCAAGGTGGAATTCTTGAGCGACTCTTGTTTTCGCACCCCTTTCTATTATTTTTTCCATTTCCCCTCTATTGCCGTTTGCTATCGCTCTCCATATGTTTCCCTCTCTGTCTTCCCCCATGATTTAGATTATTATTATATTATAATGATTTATATTGTTTTTTTATGTTATTTAAATTATGAAATTAAATGATATTCATAAGTTGTAGTATAGTATACTTATTTATTTCCAAGTATACCCCGGCGGGTTTTTACACCGTTTCCCCCATGGTCTTGAAGTTTACATTGTTGGAATGCAACGAAAATTCTTTTTTATATTTTTTTTCTCATTTTTATTATTTTACAAATTCTTTTTTTGCAGATTCAAATTCTAAATTCCTAAGTAAGCGACTCGAAAACATATCGATCATTCTTCCGAACCAAGATTCGTCAAAAGAAATTCGAGCAATAGAACAATAATCACTTTCGTTGCGTTTCAACGCTGCAAACTTCAAACTTATGTTCGCCCCACTTTACATTGATACTCTTTTACACCTTTTCTTTGTTATCGTTTGTCTTTCGTCCTTTTTCTCTTTTATGCTTCCTTACCATTCATTCGAAGGTTCTCACATATTCGCACAATTCTTCGATCGGTTTCCTTTTCATTTCTTAATTAATTTTTTATTTTAGTGCCCCCCCCCCCTGCACCCTTTTTACCTCCTTTTCCTATATTTCCACATTTCAACCTGGCCCATATTTCTTCAGCTCTTCCCTATTCTCTTTTCCCACTAATCTTCCAATTCTACACAGGTATAAAATCATGTGCGAATTTAACAATTTTTTTCGTATAAAAAAATGATTCACTCTTAAAATTAATTACACATCTATTTAGTACGAATATCAAGCTGTTAGAATTTTTTTTCGATGTACAAAATGGCCGTCTACTCGAAACTTCTCGAAACAGCTTTTTCCAATTGGCGTGACAAATAACTTCAACAATTTTCACTCGATTTACTTCAAATTCAAAAGTTGTGTTCCTTATTGCATTTCGCAGAGAAGTACGTACGGAATTTCTGATTAATCGAAAACTTTTCATTTTCAGGCCTTAATTTTGTTCCAGTCTTGTATTTTCTCGCCGGTTCTTATTTGTATAGCTCTATTTACAATTCACATTATTTCAATTAAATTGCATGGAGTTAGTATTGATATTTTTGTTTTCCTATTTTTATTATAATACGAGGTATTTTTTTGCCAATTGCATTTTTCCAAATAACGATCGTAAGAAATAGTTGAGGATTTTTTTGTTTTCTTTTCGAAGTGAGCTCCTCTTTTACCTCTACACATGTGGGCACGAGCATAAGGCAGATAACAGAGGGATGGAAGAGTGCCACGCGACATGCTGCAGACCCGAGGGAGGGGCAGATAGACAGGGCGAGAGGGAGAGAGAGAGAGAGAGAGAGAGAGAGAGAGAGAGAGAGAGAGAGAGAGAGAGAGAGAGAGAGAGAGAGAGAGAGAGAGAGAGAGAGAGAGAGAGAGAGAGAGAGAGAGAGAGAGAGAGAGAGAGAGAGAGAGAGAGAGAGAGAGAGAGAGAGAGAGAGAGAGAGAGAGAGAGAGAGAGAGAGAGAGAGAGGAAACAAAAAGTATACGGGGTGCTTGATGCGGTGTATAGTGCCTGCCTGCACAACAGAGTACCAGGCACCAGCCATGCATAACGCACGACCAGGGCCAGGTGTACCTTCACCTTCGAATATATGCTCCTCGACTTTGCAGCTTTTCACCATCACCAAACACCTTGTTTCAGTTTCCTCCTAACGTTTGGACGTGCCAAGTGTCTCTTCGAAATTTTCTTCCTTTATTTCGTATTATCATTTACTCTCAACGTTATCCTTCTATTTGTTGACCATTTTGTTTTTCTTCTTTCGACCTTGACGTATTCGCGGACACCGTCAATGCTCGACGCTCGTGTCCAGTGTTTCGTGCATTTGTTTGTAAGTTCATCAGCTTCGCTATGGTAGTTCGAACGTTTTTGTGTCTACCGAAAGGTCTCGTACTCCCAACGTATCTCGTTACTCAATTATCTCGTCACCGATTTCTCGGATTCTCCCCCGAAGAAGATGCATTTCCAAGAAAATGTTCCGCGATACACTTTGCCGTAGTATCGATGATGATAATTATCTCCATTCGTCAATAGCCGAGGAAGGTCGTCATTCGATATCCGGGGATGAAAATATCAACCTTTTGACGAAGCCTCCTCGGTACTCTGCTACGTATCCGTTGCCCGGGCAACACCCCAGATTCAAATAAAAACTCCCGCGATCTCATTGTGATCTTTAAGCTTCTGAAGTCTGATTCTTGCGGAATCGGGGGCTAACGAGTACGAAGATCATTTTTATTTCCATTTTTACGTCAATTTTCTCGAATAACTTCGTTGCATGGAAAATGAGGTGAAGTTTTTTTTTATTTTTTATTTTGAAACACGTGTCTGTGGGTGGATGCTAATTATGATACGTGACCATACGAATTGGGGGTAAAATTAGGGGGTTGAAGTTGGAATACAGCTATGCGCGAAATTTTAGAAGTTTGCTTTAGGAAAAATGTTTTCATTTTTATAACAAAACATTTAATTATTTAACAAATTAAAAAATTAATTTAATTTTTATTTTTGAGGAGGTTTCTTTGTTTTTTCATTATCGAAAAAATCAGGTTGTTTGAGAAATTTTTGAATTTTTAAAAGTTTAAGATAGTTTTTCTTTGTTTTTTTTTTATCAAAAAGAATTTTTTGCAGACTCGGATTGTACATCTCCGCTACGAAAAATGTAAGAAATTTGAAGAAAAAAAATTTATTGCATTGCAACGATGCAAACTTCAATAATCCGTCAATTCGGCCAAGGGAAAAAAAGCGGGAAAAATCAAACGTCCAAAGAGCGAGGGCTTGGAAAAGATCAGAGGGTGATGATAACCGAGGTATCGGGAATTTTTATTCGCTCTCGACAGTTTATTTTTCTTCTGTTGTGAATTTTCACATTTTCTTTGTAATTTTTTTAAAATCGTATCGCGGCCTGTCACGTATAAGGGACGCGAAAAACAAAAAGTGCCCGTAAAGATATTCGCAAAATAAAAATTAAAACACGTATGAATTAAAAACTAATTAAATATTGATTTATTTTAAAAAATTAGGAAACATCTTTTACATTTTTACCATTCTAATCGAGTATAAATCGAATAATCCCGGAGAAGCGTTCGAAAATACTGATTATTATTATTTATATGATATGATTATTATTTTTATGATTTTAAAATAATTTATGTTCTTTTATTATGATTATTATTATTTATATTCTATTATACTCGTTTATATGTTATATCCCCAATTATTTATATTTGAATAATTTTAACGCTTAATGAAAGAAAACCTTCCAAACGTTTCGTATTCACGAAGCCCCATACTCGTATATTTTCTTTTGTTGCTGGTACACAAGCGCGATAGGGATTTCGCTACGTCTAATGCCATCTAATTGCTCTCGTGATTTGAACCTGTTTCTTTTGTAACATATATCCGTATACGGCCTCTCTCCCGCGTCTCCGTCTCGTCTTTTATGTTACACTCGTCGATCTCACCCTTCTCGGATCTAGTCACGCGTGTGTCTCATTTTATTGTTCCCCTTTGTGCCAGACACCCCCGTATCTAATATTACCTCTAACCTCGCGCCCCCTTGGCGCGTTCTGCAACTCTGTTTGGTACCTGCCGGCTCCGCGCGCCCGTGAGGTACGCACCGCATTATCGACGTATATACGTATATGCACACGATACGCAAGGTACAAGGGGATGAGCGCGAAACTAAACCTTCATCCGAGCTCCCCGAACAAAAAAAAAGCGCCGGACCTTCACGGAGAACGAATCGAGGAGCGCGGCTGCTTATCGTTTGCAACAAATGCTATAAAACTCCACATACACGTTTCTCTTTGATCTATTCTCCGTACAGCCGGATTATTAAAAGTGCGCCGACACGCGCGCACCTGCGACGAAACACCGAGTCCTCGCCCTCGGCTCCCCCTTCGTCGCCGCTCCCCCTCACAAATCCCTTTGCCATCGGCAATATACACGGCTTTTCTAGGTTAGGATTTAGAAAGGTTTTTTTTTCTTACGGAAAAACTCTTTCCCACTGTCACGCTTTGCCGCGATTTATCAAAGCCGAAGACTTTTGGAACCGGCATACGACGATTCCGAGCAGGACGAACGCGTGCGGAATACGTTTCCGTCGCTTTTATAGGAACTGCCGAAACGGACGTCATGTACGCTCGCGCACTCGCGAGAAATATATTACTTTTCTTTCGCAATCGTACGCCCGTTTGAGCTAATGAAAGTAAGTGCCTCTAATGTCATTGGCCACTAATTGGCATTTCGATGAAAATCATCAATGGGATATTTGAGAAGAAACGTCCCTCGTGCGCTCTCGCGACAGTCAATCGTACCCTCGAAGCATGCGGTTCTTTAAAATGATAATTTTATATCGATATCCTCCATGGCCGCTGTATCGAATATCCTTCGCGTATCTGCCCGATCTTCGGATTGTCCTCAATAACTTCATCATCCCTAGGTTGCTCCGAAAGGTATGCGCCGGTGAGGCTATACGCACGGGGGAAGTGGATTTCTTAGGGGAAAGCCCCTGCGGCGTTGTAGCAAAGACATTATTGATATTTGGCGTCATACGAAGGCGGACGAAGCTGAGAGGAAAAGAGAGAGAGGAGGCGCACCCCGTTGAGTGTATATAACACGGCGAATCTGTGAATTTCAGAATCGTCCATCCAGAAACAGGGAGGTGGCGGTGATACAGCCGTTTCGGACAGGAGCGAGGGAGCTATCGCCATGACTACGACTGGAGCCCAGTATGCCCTTGCAGCATCCGCCGGGGCTGGAAATAGCGGGGGTAACGGCGTACAAGTGGGGGTCGAAGCAAAGCCGAGCGTAGTTGTTGTGACTACTTCCAGTAACAACGGCGCAGCTAACACTCAGCAGAATCAGTCCGCGAGGGGTCAACAACTTATTACAGTGGTCGCGGGTCCTGATCCTTCTAGTCCAAATAATCTTCAACCTATTCAGGTTCGTTAATGCATGTTCCTGTTCTTACCCTGTTAAATACGTGTGTGTGTTTTTTTTAACGTCTTCAATTACCATCGGGGAGAATTTACGCGGAGTTCAAAGTGTTGCCATTTTTTATTCTTTGCATCATTTGCATTGAATTCATTTTTTTCATACGTTCGTCGAGCATTAACGCCACACGCGTAAATAATTATAACAGCAAAAGTGTAAAATGTGGCAAAAAGGAATTCGGTTTTTCAACACGGGAAATAATGTCCGGCAAAGACAAATCCATTTTATTATTTATTATTCAATTTCTTGAATTTGGAGTAAACATTTTTCGACCGCCAGCTGTGACACTTATTTATTGTTCAATCCGTGTGCACCTAGTGATTGAAAGTTCAATCGAATCCTAATTTTCGGCGATTTTTCGAAAAGTGTGGCATTTTTTCATATCGGATTTTGATACTTTACAATGATTATTAATTTTTGCCGAAACCGAACCGGGAATACAGTGAAAATGTCATTTTTCCATTTTAATCGACAAAATTCTATCTTTCACGAAAGTCGGAAATTGTTTTAGCATTTTCACTTTCGGATTTTTTTTCCCGAAAACTTAATCGTACACGAAGACTTCGTTTCCGACCAACGGCAGTGACAATTGTTGATTACAAATGCGACGCGACTATAGTGCGTAATACTCTATGTGCAATGTAGGGGGAAAAAAAGTTAGGATATCTGTGCTGAAAAATCAATAGGCGCTATCTACCCTAGAACTCTGAGGTCTGTGCAAACAGGGCTGATAACGCGTTCGCGCCATCTGCTACCCGTACTTCTCGTAAATTGTAACTCGATGTTCAAATATTCCGTGACATTCACGGCAAAACTTTCAAAGGGTTTTTGCCAGAGAAAACAACTGTTTTTACCGCGTGACAAACAAACGAAAAAAAATCATTTTTATGCAAAATAATTGTCGAGCTGCCGCTAATTTTTTGATTTTCCTCGCGGCCATAGTTTTGGGGCAGCGACGATTTTGCGATATAACTTTTTTTTTTCGTCAGTTGCTCGTTCAAGATCCACTGGAGCAAGCCGCTGACTCTTCTAATGGCTCTTCGGGTACACCGCAGCACGTTACCGCACAGGTGGTAGTGAACACGTCGCACCAGTCGGGACAGCACACTCTCGTTGATTCGGACGCTGCCTCAACCTCGGCCGGGACAATCGTCAGTGGCTCACCTCATTATATCACAGTCACAGGTACTTTCGAAAACTCCGAAAATATCACGCCGAAAAAACGTTCTACGATTTCGATCGTCGAATTGAACATCAGCAGTGAATTACTAGCGCTAACTCTTTATATGGTTGTAGTGTCCGGTGACGGCGAGGCAGTGGGTTCCGAGTCGGTTTCACACTCCACCTATGTCCAGTATGTCGAGGGGGATGGCTCAACGTACAACCTTACAAACGGACAGATGTATGCATTCAGTTGGGACAAAATCCTTTCGCTTCTTCTTCCAGCGAACAAAAATATTTATTTATCAACTAAACAAATGTTTTTCTCTGCGTTTAAGGACATATCCGGTTTATGCGGTCGCTGGGGAGGCGGGAGCTATGTATACTCCCGCCTCCAGTCAGTATTACACTCCAGCAACGACACCGGTCACTTACGCACAGGTGACCAGCATTTAAACTCTCATAATTTTTCTTCAATTTTGCTTTCGGGACTTCGTACAGTCGATGAAAACAAATGGTCGCTGAGAGCAGGGGTGTTAATATCGCAAGGAAATTGTTAATGATTTTTATCGTTGCCCTTTTGTCCTCCAGGTTCAAGGTTCTAACACGACGACGGGTCAACTTCTCTCGCAGGGGAACGGCACGTACCTTATACAGCAGAGCGTCGTCGATGGAGATCCGACGACTCACGCTCTCATTTCCGCCGCGGCGGCCCGAGCAAGCCCTCAGACCGAAAGCGCCGTAAGTTTTTCTTTTTTTTTTATCGCAAATTGGACGAAAAACGAAAAAAAAAAGGAAAATAAATGCTCGGGTGGTCGACGCTTTGTCCTGGCGAACGTGATAACTGACAACGTTGTTGAAAAGTAGAAGCATACGTTGTCGAAGACTAATATGCTTCATATTTACATGTTTGATATATTTGTAAGAGAGAAAGATCGATTGGGCTGTTATTAACAAGAGAAAAATACGCTACCCCATGGGATTTTTGATAGGAGGCTGTTGTTAGCGGGGGTGGAGGTGCGTACTTGATCAGCGGTAATGCGGGAGGCGCTTCTATCAGCGTGGAGGAAGCTGCATCGGCGGCGAACATGACGCATGCCACTAGGGTCTCCCAGGCCACCGTAAGCCATGTCGACTCCCCATTTGTTAGCTCTTTTTCTCATACTAATACACGGGAATGTGCAAAAATTCATTTTCATTCTTTTTTTTCACAATTTTACTTTTTTTTAACATCGAACTTGTTTGTCACTGTTAAATTTAATTATTTTTAAAGAAGCAAGTTGTCGATGAATTTGTCGCGAATAAAGAGAATATAAAAAAGTGTGAGTATTTGAAGAAAAAAAAAAAAAATTGGAAAAGTGAATTTTTGCTAGAGCCTGTTAATAATTTTACGAACGTCCGCATGTTTGTATTACTCGCCAAGTGCACGATTTTCCATTTGCTTCCGTATCGTAGCCACGCTTCGCCGATCGAGCTAGTTTTTAAAATTTGTCCTCTCTCTTTCTCTTTCTATGGCGCTTTTTTGTATAATTTTCTCGCTATCCGCAAAACGTCTTTCCTCTCGTATCCTAGTGACCGCAAATTTACATAATCACTGACAAATAGGTGCCTCGCGAAATAGCTTCGTGCGAATTTTGGCGCTTGATTTGATGACGAAAGAAAAATCTTTATCGTGACACGGCGGGACACAATGATTGATAGTCGATTTTGTCACTGATGAAAAATTAGGTACAATGGCTACTGGAGAACTACGAGACGGCGGATGGCGTTTCGCTGCCACGGTCCACTCTCTACAATCACTACTTGAGACACTGCTCGGACAACAAATTGGATCCTGTCAACGCGGCGAGTTTCGGCAAACTGATACGTTCCGTTTTTCTCGGCTTGAGAACGAGGCGACTGGGCACGCGGTGAGTTATCATTTCATTGTTTCTTCCCTACGTGGCTTGTTCGCAATCTCGCGAGTGCGCACCGCGGTAACGGAAGAGGCTTGAACTCTCGAGTAACCAGCGAGTTAAGGGAAGATATACACCTAGGAGCCGGAAAAAAGGTCATTTTTGTGAATTTTTTCAAGGAAAACTATTTGTAATTTCGGATTGGGGTTTTAATTATCTAAAAGTATATACATTCAAAAATATGTTTGATTTTCTTTATTTAAAAATGTCAAAAATATACAAGGATATTGTATGATCCTTGGAGCGTCGTAAAAAAGTCTGCGTATACGGTACCCACTGGCGTTTCTTCAAAAATCATCTGAAAAAAAAACCAAAAAGATTATTGAATTAGATACTATAATCTAGTACTTGTCATAGCCGATTTTGAAAATATCGATTTATGACAAAATCGCGGACGTTTGAACATAAATAGTGATTTTTGGGCCAAAAATTAGATATTATTTTGCCTATAAAACAAAAACTAAGTAACGGAAAAAAAATCCTATGACAAGTACTGGATAATAGTGTATAGAATAACCACAAAAAACCTCAAGGCAATCGGTTCATTGGTTTTCGAGAAATTTTGGGAACCGATTTGAAAAACGTGGTTTTGAGAAAAACGCGTTTGAAAATTTGGGAATGAATAAATCATGAAATTTGTCAACTTACATGGAATCATCGATACCAGGCCCATAGTGTAGGTCTTCTACAGTCGACGGAATGTTCATAGCTTCTAAATTTTGTTGCTCGACCATCTAGGTGTATATCTCTCCTTAAGGGACAACACCACTGTGACCGATTGAAAACAAATTCGTTCGACTTTTTTTCGTCTACTAGATTATTTATTTGGGATTTGGAAAAAAGGTATGTTATTCAGCATACATTGAACTTTTTTCGTGTAAATTTTTATTCGAAAAAAAAAAAATTAAAAACTAACAATGTTATTGAGGTATCATAGAGCCTCTGTATAAAATTGATAACTCGACAATGTTTGGTCTGAAAATTAAAACTAAAAAAGTTTTATTATCTACATAAATGTAGTTCTCGTTGTTAGTAGCCATTTTGCGAGAAAAAAAAATAAATGGCAGGTGTTCAAAAATAAAAAGTGTAATTTTGGCGAAATTTTTCCTTATATTCGGGAGCTTGAAAAATACAAAATTGCAAAACAACTACGTATAACAACCGCTGCTGTAATTACAGAAATATAGGTTTTTCAAAATTGAAAATTGGACAATTATAGCCAAAGTTATGATTCCGGCCAGGTGGAGAAAAGTCGTTTCGAGAAAAAACACTATTGAAAGTTTTAGGATAAGTAAATCGTTGCGCCACCTGCTCCCACTAAATCGTCTGTAACTTGACCAATTGTTAAGATTTTAACTCGAATTTTTCCACATATTCTTGAATATGTATACTTTAAGAAAATGCAAAAAAAAATCGTTTTCAACCCGTTACAGTGATGTCCCGCGTAAAGTTATCGCAAGCGAAACGTCGTATATTTTCTTTCCTCAACAGCGGCAATTCCAAATATCATTATTACGGTATACGCGTGAAGCCGAGCTCGCCGCTGATGATGCTGAACGAGGACGGGACTTCGCGACAGCAGCAAACAACGAATTCCCAAACGAAACGCTTCAAGTTCGTCAATCAGAAACAAGAGTCAAGCTACGAGAACAACGCACAGACG
The DNA here is from genome assembly GCA_944452715.1 of Ophion slaviceki. Classification (NCBI taxonomy): domain Eukaryota; kingdom Metazoa; phylum Arthropoda; class Insecta; order Hymenoptera; family Ichneumonidae; genus Ophion; species Ophion slaviceki. The sequence goes on along the minus strand of OX101785.1, from coordinate 3,334,185 downwards.
AATACGAGCGTGACAACGAATACGAATGCGCCGCAGTATCATCAGTATCTCGGCGACGCGAGCGGTGCAATACCCGAATTTCCGGAAATTATCGTCGGCCACGGATCATCACTGCCCGAGGACTGCACGCTCGAAGACATCGACACCTTTCGCAGTATCTACAGAGAACACTGCGAGGCATTTCTGGACGCGGTGTTGAACTTTGAGTTCGGCACGGTGGAGAGCCTGTGGCGTGAATTTTGGCGCAGCCAGGATAACAACAATGGCGACGAGTGCGAGGAGGAAAAATATCTGTCCAAGTACGCTCCATTTCTATGTTTGATTTTGCTCTGTGAATTTTTTTTCCACCTATTTACGTATCTTCCACACGCATCGAACGTTTCTCTTGCCGTTGCAGAACGAAACTTTATCAGATGTGCAAATGCGGCGAGGTGCAGGATTTCATTAGGACCGTGGATTACACTTTCTACCAAAATCTCGTTGAAGTTTTGATGCCCGATGTACTTCGACCAATACCGAGTTAGTATCGAAAGGGGCCCCTCCCACCCTACGGCTAATCACTTACGATTGTCATACCGTTCGTTCGTTTGATTATATTTAACGCTCTTTGCCCGTACGAAGGTTCCTTAACACAGTCCATCAGAAATTTCGCGAAAGGCCTCGAATCGTGGTTGACCGCTGCGATGAACGATTGTCCCGAAGAAATGATGCAGATAAAGGTACATCGAAGTCTTTTCTTTTCTTTTTCTCTCGTCAATTATCATCGCCACGTTATTTCGATCGGAAATTCATCACCGCTGTGTTATTTCAGCTTACCGCCGTATCGGCCTTTGCTCAAACGTTACGGCGTTACACGTCCCTGAATCATTTGGCTCAGGCTGCCCGCGCTGTCCTACAGAATTCTAGTCAAATTAATCAAATGCTCGCCGATCTTAATCGCGTAGATTTTCATAACGTTCAAGAACAGGTACAATTGAATGTTTGCCTCTCATTGACAAAAATCTTACAAGACGAATTCCTCGCCTAATCGGCACTTTGACGGTGTTCCTTCTTCTTCTTTTTTTTTGTTTTCATTCTCGATAACAGGCCTCCTGGGTTTGTCAGTGCGATTACGCGATGGTGCAACGTCTCGAGGCGGATTTCAAGCTCACACTGCAGCAGCAGAATTCTCTCGAGCAATGGGCCGTGTGGCTCAAAGGGGTCGTCACTCAAGTACTCAAGCCTTACGAAGGAAAGCCAACGTTTGTCAAAGCTGCTCGACAATTTTTGCTCAAATGGTCATTTTACAGGTAATTCGCCCGGCAATCTAACACGACGATATTCGCACGCTCGATAACGATCGTGTCTTGATAAACGACATTGTCACAACTCAGACGTTTCATTCGATTTTGCCTTAATCGCAGCTCAATGGTGATTCGCGATCTGACACTGCGAAGCGCAGCGAGCTTCGGATCGTTTCACTTGATCCGATTGCTCTACGACGAGTACATGTTCTACTTGATAGAACATCAGGTAGCGATAGCAACAGGTACAACGCCCATTGCGGTCATGGGAGATGTAAGAATTCATTCGCCTTTCTCATTCGTCTCGTATACAATGTCAGTGACAAACTTACCAATCGGAACGTTTTTACTTCCAGAAAAATCAGACTTGTCCAATGATCAACACGTACGGGACAACGTGCAACGGAGGTAAAGAATTCATCGAACCTAGTTTGCAAGACAACGAGCCACGATTCGACACTTATTATTCATTTCAGCGTTCATTCTGACTCTCTTTTCCAGACGTATCGAATCCTAATCAATCGAAGCGCATGAAACTGAGCTAACTGAGCGCCCAGCACTCCGTAGACTCCGTGTTTTTTCATCCTTACAATGAGACAAAAGAAAAAGTATGTATAGTTAAAGACAACAATTGATTCGAATTTGCGAATCGAGGCCTAAATGCCGAGCTAGTTCCACGAAATTATTATTTTATATAACGAAGTAAAGCGGAAAGAGCGTAGAGTGAGAGAGCGAGAGAGTATGCGAGAGAAAAAGAATAGACTAACTAAGATGGACATTTTTTACACAAACACATCGCGTCGTGAATTCAACTTAACGATATAAGTCCGTGTGATAAGATGTATCCTAGAATTGTCCACACACACATATATATATACATATATACACGCACACAGATCCATTAACGTGTATGTATGTATTGCTGAAGCTTGTCGTGAAACGACAACGGGACTGTAGTGTGAACGAAGCAAGAGCTATCGCAGTGCAGGATTTCTATCGGTCCAGTCTAGTCGGGCAAAATCACCTTCGAAATTGAAATCTATGGGACCATGAAAAGACGAACAAAAAAAAGAAGAAAAAAAACCGTAAAATTGAAAATGCAAGAATCATGCCCTCACTTTGGAGTATACCGATGAACGGCGAGGCTCGGAGCTCCTTTCCTTGTGAATCGATTCATTGCGGAACCCACACGATTGTCCTCGCCTCTTAATTATATACGCAAATTAAATCCGCCCGAACGAATTGTCAAAAGTAACGAAGGAAGGAAAGATGATAAAAAATTATAACGATTATACTTAAAACGAGAAGGACGCTAGCTTCCGTCTTTTTTTTTTTATAGATAGTACCAATTATAAATATTATTTAAAGGTGAATTGCTTAATTTATACATCGAGAATGGGAGGAGACGAGGTTTTTGTTTTCGTGGCGCGTCCATCGAAGGCGACTTCCGTAATAATTTGGGGGAAAAAAAGTCGCCAACGCGTCGTAACTGTTGAATGTTTAACTTCGGGAACTAATCGTTTAACGATTATTAGTCATAGAGAGCACGATTGTTGCGGTATTTAAGGGAAATACGAGTCGTTCGAGTGTTGCGTCGTAAAGAAATGCGTTCAACGGTTCCACACATTGTCGAAACGATCGATTGATCGATGGTCTGTTATAAGGAAGATGGAATACAACGCTCATCATTGCGACGCTAGAATTTCCCACACATGCGAACACCTTAGGCACGCGTCGTCGCCCGTTTGTTTTATTTCAATCTCGCAATGAGGACAAAAAAATCGATGTACTTTTATTTTTCGCTCGTTATTTGTGCAAATTAACTGTGCCACGTCATCGACGTCATCGACGCACAAGTGACAATTACTTTAATCCTCTCTTTTGTATTCGGGACAATATATTGATATACATATATGTATACATATGTGTATGTATATGTATCAGAATTTTAAACGTCTGTGTGAAGAACAAAGTATAAGTATTGCGTGCGGGGGAAAAATATTATTTTCTTTTTAACTCCAATGTCTCGAGCGATCATTCCAGTAATGTACAACACTCTTGGAAATTGCTCTATTCGATTGTCTCGTTTCACAAACATCGAAGAAAAGAAAATAGAGTAAGGTGCGCCTCGATGTCGGGAAAACACTAAACTCGAAGAATATTTCAATCGAATTGAAATTATACTTTTTTATCTTGAAAAAAAAAACAAGTTCGATCGCAAGATGTAATTTTTTAGCCGAGTCTTGTTCTTCCCTAGCTAAACATGACGCGTTTAAACTTGTCTTTTTTTTTGTTTTTTGATGAGGCTGTCTTATAACTGGATCGGTGTGAAATTACGATTAAGACCGTTTTATAGTGACAGCACGTACTAGTCAAACTCCGTGTAGTTTAAGCGAATGGAAAGAGAAACGAAAAGAAGACTCGAACGCTCGATCGCGTCCGCGTAGTCGAGGAAAAAAAAACGTTTCTATGTAACTGTAATGAGCTTATATACGTGTAAAGAAAGGAGAAGGGAGACGAGAGAGGAGAGAAAAAAATGAAACAAACTATCGATACCTAAGTGTACCTAATATGATAATGGCATATTTTACGATAGAAACTAAAAAGATTAAAAGAAATAATAATAACGACGATTGAATAGTTAACTAGGCAATGGAAGGATACGATCGCAATGCTGCTGCTACTGCTGGATACGGATAAGAATACGTATGTTTGAAAATTACTTGAAAAAAACAACAACAACAACAACGGAAACGATATTATTTATAACAATGTCGAAGTCGTGACGATTTGAGCGTGAAAAAGAAAAAAAGTAACAATATTGTCGTACACTTTGCCTGCGCTGAAACTTGGTGAAAGTAGAATAACGAAGAAAAACAAATAACGTGTCGACGAGAAGAACAAAAGAATTATAAACTTTACAAACGGTGTTTTTTTGTTTGTTTAATTGACAAAATATGGCCGCATAAATCGCGCGAGGTTATTGCACAGTATTTTTAACTTAAGGCTATGATTCACATTTATTATATCCATAATAAAACATTCCACGCACCCACACTTCATTCAATCGTACCTTCGTCACTAGAAATGGTATTGAAGTTCCCATCGTTGAGATGCAACTAGGCAACTAACATTTAGGCTAGAAAAATCACGAAAAACATTTTTGAAGATTCTTATTAGGATTCCAAAAACTAAAGTTGGAAAAAAAGGATTTAGATAGTAATGAAAATAAAGACGAATTTGCGTTGCATTCCAACGATGCAAACTTCAAAGAACTAGAACTGGAAGGCCTGCAGTCTTCTCATGTCAGTCGGCTAATTTAATTAGGGCTTTTCCATTGTCATTTGGAATACAAATTTGGTTTGAAATTTGTTAAATAATTGTAAAATCAATCGAACGTGTCGTTTGAGTGCGAGTCATTCGGCATCACGTCGTTCCTTACGAATACAGCATGATCAATGTAGAACGAGCACAGAAAAAATTGGAGTTACATTTTTGAGGATATCATTTCTACGTACAGCGTGCATAAAGATATTTTAATACGTCGCCCGAGAAGCGATAGAACAGTTGATACGATTGTAAGATAATTATAATTGAATAACGCGGCTTGAATAGAATTATTTTTACCGAAGACAAAATGATGAGCAGCTCAAGTACTGTATTGCAAGACCTATCGAAAACACCATGGGGAAGAACAAATATTGTATGAGCCGTGGAAGACTATATGTGTGAGCATTGCAGAAATTGAATGATATATGATAAATATATGTTTAAAAATGAGATCACGCCTCTCGCACGATAATTGCGCACTTTCATTGATATTTCCGAAAAAGAAAAACTACCGATCTTTCCTACCAACCGGAAGTGAAAAAATCGCGGACAACGAATTCAAACCTGGCGCGCTTTATTTTCACCGTTAGTCCCTCGGACTGTTCACCGAAGCTGAAGAATAATAAAAGCAATGATTTGAAACAACGAATATAGTAAAATATTGTACAATCGATGTTTTTTCGACAAAAATACGAGTACGATGAATGAAACTTCATCGTTGACGGTCAGTATAGTTCGCGGGAGCACCGCGAGCGGCGCCATTGGTCCGAGGCGAACGGTAGCGCCACTCGGCAGTACCGGCCCGCGAGCGCATAACCGGCGATGGCGTCGAGCGCGAGTCAAAGGGACGTCCCTTGTGCAAACGTTATCTACACACAGCTCCGACTCGTGCGCCGTTAGAAATACGACAATTTGACAATTAGGGGGGCAGAGGGGTAATTTACATCCATAAACGTGGTACGCCAAGATATTACGTGCATCGGAGAAACGAAAGTGAAGAAAAGAAAATACGGTAATTTTGGAAAGTTCGTCGTTTGCAAAGAAGACATTTCCACGGGGTTATAAATCGCGCCAAAGCCTCGCGTGCGCTTGTATTTACTCGCTTTTTTCTTACGTGGGTACATCCGCGAGAGGATTCGACACACATATGTCGGGAGGGAAATAAAAGTCGCGAAAATATCAATCCAGGGCCAGTATCCAACCAACCTCGCCTCGTATCGAACACACACACATACACACACACGCACGGTGAATTGACAATTACACTCGAGACGCTGCAGATTTCCATCAGGCAGGTTGTTCCGAATAACGTTCTTCCCCTATTAGTTTTTTTTTCACTTCGAGTTCGTTTCACGTTGCACACGTCGCCGATCTTACGCGGAACGCTTCGCCCGGGTTTAACCTCACTTTTCTTTCTCCGAGGGAAGGAACTGCTGAACTCGGGCACTCTCATTCCATTTCGACACTTCTGAAGAATGGAAAATGTCGCACTTTAGCGCTGGAAGAGGCTTTCCTACGCTCGGCTTTTAGGAAAGTTGCCAGTCTTTGGCACATCGTCGTTAATACGGTTCGACGCAATGTTATTGGCGTGCCGACGCAAAAAATTTGCACAGATTCCTGCCACTTGTTGATTTCTTCTCAGTACCTGGAATTTATTAGACTATTGCAAAATACATTGAATAAAATCATTGCGTCGGAAAGATCTGACATTTTGTCGTTTTCCAATTTCAGATAGCGCATAATGGACAAGGAACTTTTACCTCGTTGAGTCGCGCGCCGTCGCCACGATCATGTACACTTGCCTGGTTTTTTCAAACTTCTGAGATTGACTCATAGACGGGAATACATATCCGCGAACAGAGAAGAATAAGGCGAGAAGCAAAATGTCGACGAATACGCAATTCGCCAATCCCCCGCCGGCGATAACTCTGCCAAATATGTCCGTACCACCGCCGGCGACTCCGAATCTCTCGGCGCCGCCACCCAATTTAACGACCATCAATACCTCCTCGAGCTATCAGCATCGTTATTCCAATCATCGGGATGGCGGCTCCAGGGGATTCTTTAAGCCTTTCAGGCCTTATCACGCGCCCAAAATCATCGCCGGCGGTCAGGACGCCCTGCAGGACGAGTTCGACGGCAAACGACTGCGGAAATCCGTCATGAGGAAGACCGTCGATTACAATTCCGCGATAATCAAGAGTCTCGAGGTGAAAAATATTTCGGTCACACCAGAGTTCAATTGTTGCAATCCAAATACAATCTTCATGCGATGTTAGTCATGACGTTGAAATATGAGATTGAAGTTTGCGTTGTTGGAATGAAAATTGCTAGTTTTTTTATGCTTGAATTCGGCTTATTCACGTTACGAAAATCTCTCAATTGTTCTTTCATTGAGGTTATTTTGAAATTCAGAATTTGAAGCTGCAAAAAATTTTGTAAAATAATAAAAATGAGAAAGTACAAAAGAATTCTCGTTGCGTCCCAACGATTCTTTTTTAATTTCATGTTTTTTTATCTACATTATTATCAGAAACCGTTTTTAGCTGCAAATTGTGGTCGTAAATCTCTAATTAGTATACGTAACGGTATTCCAGTGATTTTCCTAGGCCAAATCGCGAGAAATTTTTTTATCAATTCAAAATAATTGATGCAAATTTCAAGATCGTTCGTAGTCTTTACGACCGAAATTTAAATACGACGATAATTTGGAACACTCAAACGTGACCCCATTTTTTTTAATGCCTTTTTTTAATGTACGTAGAATCGCGTCTGGCAGCGAGACTACAGAGACAGGAGAGCCCTCCAGCCGGACGTGATATATTACCCGGATCTGTTGCCACCACCGAGCTACGTCGACAATCCCATAAACGCCGTCACGACGAGATTCGTGAAAACGGCGACGAACAAAATGCGATGTCCAATATTCTGCATGGCTTGGACACCCGAGGGTAGGCGTCTCGTGACCGGTGCTTCGAGCGGCGAGTTTACACTCTGGAACGGTCTAACATTCAATTTTGAAACTATCCTCCAGGTATTGATCAGACAATCCCGATTATACGATGAATTTATTAGCTCGGCAGGGCGCACGTGTTTGTACGTTTCGTTCGTTTGTTTGTTTTGTGAAAAATAAAAGGCCCACGACAGCCCGGTTAGAACGATGGTATGGTCACACAACGAGAGCTGGATGGTGACCGGTGATCACGCCGGCTACGTGAAATATTGGCAGAGCAACATGAACAACGTCAAGATGTTTCAGGCGCACAAAGAAGCGATTAGAGGACTCAGGTATATCATCCACCACACTAGTCCTTACGTCTATCGCGCCACGGTTATACTATTACTCGTTACTGTCTTGACAATGTATGCCCCCTTAAATTTCAAATATTTCCATCATGTTATCCCTTATTATCGCGGTATTATCGAGCCGAGAGAAAAATATTATGTTTCGGCGCGTTCTAATGAATTCGCGTATCTCGTCGGGGTACACAGGTGAACGATGTCGCCAAATCGTGAAGATAAATCTCTCGAAAAATACTGGCAACGGTAGTACGAGTCGTCCAAGCGTGAAAACTCGGACTTTTTCAATTTCGCCATGTTCCGAGTTGGAATACGAATGGTTTTTTTTTTAATTCGCAAAAACGCGCTCTCACTGACGCAAAATTGATACACGCGATTTCCGGTACCGAAATCCTCTTGACGTGTTTCACTGCCCCCCGGCCCCACCCCACCCCCTCGAGCTGTGGAGTAGACACACTTTGTTCACGACTCTCCATCTCTGGCGGGAGTCTCAATTTGCGGCTGAATAGAATATTGGGCAAAGATGTATTGGTGAATTTTTGGATGAAAAATAAACAGAGCGTGAAAAATAATATTTATGCAGCTTGCACCCGAGTCGAGATTCCTATATTGACGATAATAAAGATATTTGAAAATCCTGCCTCCTGTCTCTTTACAACGTGTCCAAAGGAATAAAGAATACAAGAACGAAAACTAAGCATATTGATTTACGGCCGATGTTTTTTTTTCTTCAATTTTTACAATAAAAAGAAAAGCTTGAAATTGCCACATCCTCGTCTCCACCTTGATACGTCTGCGGACGAGACTCATCACGACTGAAAATTCTTTTTCAAGTTTTTTTTTCTCCTTTTCTCGATCGGTTATTGGGTCTCGCAGTTTTTCGTTTTGTACAATAACACACGTGACACCCCTTGGAACGAGCAGAAACGGGCATCGTTGGGATGACATTTTTTTGGAAATCGTTTTCCAATAATATAATCATGAATAATAAAGAAAGCAGAGTTCGATGGCAATTGAAAGAAAAGAAAAATGCAAAAGGTTCATAGGCATTTCCACTTGAACGATAAAATTTAAATCAGGCTCTTAAAATTATAATTTGTTTATGAAATCATTTAGAATAATTTTTTATTCGAATGAATCCCGTTCCCGTCAATTGTTGAAAACATCAACGTGCGGATGAACGTCCCCAACGGAGTATCTCGACGGTGTGAATGCGACAAGTTGCGTTCGTCCAAAGCACAAGGGACGCGATATTTTTACACGCTATGGCTACAGACACGTATACATATATCGCCCATTTTTTATGTACAATAAATATTTAATTTTATTGGACAAAATAGTGGTGTACATTATTCCGGGATTGGATACGGCGTTGAAAGAAAAGAAAAAAACATCTTCACACATTAATGACGACGAGGATGACTCGTGGCTTGATATAAAAAAAAATTTCCTCGTGTTTTCTACTGCACTTAAGTCGGACAATAGTTTTAGTTTTCATTGATTCACGTTAAGGTAAAAAAAAAGAATAAACATCAGATCTCGTCATATATCCATCGAATTTTCTTCGGTCTCGTAATTCATCATTAGGATGTTGAGAACACGTCCCTGTTCTTTCTCTTACATTTCGACGCCGAGAGAACACAATAAAAGGAACTTTGCGCTCTACGATTTATTCGATCGTTTTCTTATTTTTTAATTGCAAAACCTTTCTCTCTCGTCAATGTTTTACGTCTATGTTAAAATTAAGGGCTCGAACCTCGTTTTTCCTTATAATTATTGTGTCTTTTGGGTGGGTAGTTTCAGCCCTACGGATCACAAGTTGGCGACCTGTAGCGACGACGGAACCGTCAGAATCTGGGACTTTCTACGCTGCCACGAGGAACGAATTCTCAGGGGTATATAAGTAGACAAAAAATTTATTACACGAAAATTCGGCATCAATAAATAGAAATAAAGCAATGATTCGTGAGAAAGAGGAGAAGAAAAAGCTCGTCGGTATTCACGATTGGGCTCGCATGAGAATGTCGTGAATACGAGCGAATAAATGATCGCCCTCCGTCTCGGCGTTGTCCTTTAGGAACGACGAGAGAGAGAAAAAAAAAGTGTCGAAACAACGAACAAAGAAAAAAGACGACGAGACAGTTCATTGAATTTATCCCTAGGTCACGGAGCTGACGTCAAGTGCGTACACTGGCATCCACAAAAGAGTTTAGTTATCTCGGGGAGCAAGGATAATCAGCAGCCCGTTAAGCTCTGGGATCCGAAGAGCGGACAATCGTTGGCGACTTTGCACGCGCACAAAAGTACCGTGATGGACGTTAAATGGAACGAGAACGGCAATTGGTTGGTAACAGCCTCGAGGGATCATCTTCTCAAGTTGTTCGATTTGAGAAATTTGAGTCAAGAGGTTCAGACCTTTAGAGGTCACAAGAAAGAGGCCTCGAGCGTAGCGTGGCATCCGAGCCACGAGGGCCTATTTTGCAGTGGCGGGAGCGACGGTGCCATACTCTTCTGGCACGTTGGGTAAGATCTTCGAAGTAACGCATAAAAACGACGCTTTTTTGTTTCGTTATCCAGATTAGGACGAAAAAAAAGACTGCCCGCTAGAGCATATTATTCCGACGCGTAATGCGAGCAATCGTGTCATCGGTATAAAAGCTCGCTCGAAGTATTCTTGACGAAATTTCGTTCCCGTAAATTCTTAAGGGGTTAGGCCACAGTAACGGGTATAAAAACATGTGCGAATTTAACAATTTTTTTCGTGTGAAAAAGTGATTCACTCCTAAAATTAATAACACATCTATTTAGTATGAATATATATATTGTTGAAATAAATATATATTTTTTTTCGATGTACAAAATGGCCGTCTACTAATATTTTTTTTATCTTTTTTTTAGGCGCGCCCCGGCGTGACATTTAGCATCCACATTTTTTTACCTAGAACAAAAAAACAAAAGTTATCGTTAATCTACATTAGAATATCTAGAGAAGTACGTACGGAATTTGAAAAGTATTGTTTTATTAAAAATTGTAGGTATTTGAACATAAGAAATGATTTTTCAGTGAAAAATTTCGTTATAACTGCTCATAAAATGAAAAGTTTTCGATTAATCAGAAATTCCGTACGTACTTTTCTGCGAAATGCAATTAGGAACATAAATTTTAAATTTGAAGTAAATCGAGTGAAAATTGTTGAAGTTATTTCTCACGCCAATTGAAAAAACCTGTTTCGAGAAGCTTCGAGTAGTCAGCCATATTGTGCATCGAAAAAAAAAAATTCTAACAGCTTGATATTCATATTAAATAGATGTGTAATTAATTTTATAAGTGAATCACTTTTTCATGCGAAAATAGTGGTCAAATTCGCACATAATTTTATACCCGTTACTGTGGCCTAACCCCTTAAACAATATTGTGTCGCGATGTCAAAAAGTTTTGTAATAATTCGTAAAAATATTGTGCAGTATTGGAATAATCGCGTGTGTTAAAAAATAATTCGTAACGCTTGAAATCGTGAACACAGCGCGGACAAGGAAGTTGGAGCGATCGAGCAGGCGCACGACAGTATCGTTTGGACGCTCGCGTGGCATCCTCTGGGCCACATATTGTGCTCAGGGAGCAACGACCACACTTCGAAATTTTGGACGCGGAACAGACCCGGTGATTTAATGCGAGACAAGTACAACCTCAACACACTTCCGGCTGGTGCCGCGGGCATCGACGATCACGAGATCGGTACGATTTTCTCATTCATCGTTACCCTCGAATTCTTGCAAAATTCTTCCCAAATGAATAACGATCATCGCTACGTATTGTTTCGTTGCAGCTGACGAAGCTGCGGTTATACCCGGAATGGGACCCGAGGATCGTATAAACGCCGATGGAGAACCCGAGGAGCAAGTTGTCGCGAGTATACCGGGATTGGACCTCGATCATGTTGTCGACGAGGGTAAAAAATTCGCGAATAAAAAGGTACCCTACAGCAAGCCCATACCCCGCAACTTCCAAGCTCAATGGAACGAGATGGATGCTGAGGAGGGCGAACAGGTCGAGGCTCTGAACGCATTCGTCAATCAATTGATCGAGACGACTCCTGGCGCTGTGCCCCTCAACGAAGTCACACCGAACGCCATTATTCTCTATGGAAAAATGATTACCGTCGAACGTGAGTATACGACACTTCGCCTTGATCCCATACCAGGGCAAAAACAAGTCGCTCAATCCTTTGACAATGACGAGCAAAAATATTTTGGCAAATAGAATCGAGATTAATAAAGTAAAAACAACTTTTTTTTTGTTCGACGGGACATTGTCAAAAAAGTAAAATACTAATCCGTCACGTCGTTTTTTTACGTCCGATCTAAAAGCGGGATCAAAATTGGCCGATGCGATACTGAAGGGAAACGACGCGATAAACAAGCTCGTTTGTGCCGGTGAGATCGAGGAGCTCCGGGACGTCGCGACGACCGCACCTCCGGTCGAAGACGTCGAGGAACCGGAGGAATATCTGCAAGACGAAGGCGACATAGACTACGGGAAAGTGCCGGAAATAGAGCTACCACCGCCTCTCCCGAGCTCAAAATTTGCCCAGAATCCGGAATTGTTGAAAACGTTGAATCGGGGCGGAAAGCGAAAGTTCGATCAATTGATCGGTTGGAGCGACTGTGGGGCGAACGAGCGTACCTCGAAGATTCATCAACCGGTGTTCGGAGGCTCGATGAACGAGGATTCCCAATCGAGCGACACGGATCTCCGTTACGGCCGGGAACACGGTAATTCGCCGTTCATGATGAGCCAGGACGAGGACGGGAGGAGAATGATGAACCACGAGAATCGGGGTGGACACGGTCGCGGTGACGAGGATCTTCGATTCAACATGTCCGGGGGTCCGGGCAGGCCAACCTCGGGACACGAGTACGACATGAGACACAATTACCCGGAGAAGGAATTCCGACACAGTGGTTTCGGCCAGAAGTCTTCCATCGAGGGTGATCATTATAACGACCGGGATCGGGACCGGGATCGGGACCGGGATCGAGATCGTGATCGCGACAGGGATCGTGAACGCGATCGCGATCGGGATCGGGATCGGGACCGCGAGAGGGACAGTCGCTCGCGATGGGACGACGAGGGTGTGATGGGCGGCGGTGGTGGCAGCGGGGATGGCCCCGGCCGTAACAACTTCGACAAACGAGACATGATGTCGTTAGGTATGAGCAACAACGTTGGCCACATGAGTAGCGGTATGGCCGGAGGTGTTATGTCGAATCATCATAATATGCAAAATATCAATCCGAATATGCCACCTCCGATGCCATCGATGGTCCCTCATCCCGGTATGAGCGGTCATCCCGGTATGCAGAGCAAGAGCGGCTCGGGTATGATGTCCGGAGGTATGATGGACGGTCCTATGCCACACATGATGCATCATCCGAATTTGGGCCCGCCAAATTTCGGCCCAAATGGACCACCACCCTCCAGCTCCGGGCCGAACTTCGCACCAAACTTTCGACCGCCGAACGGTAACTTCGGCCCGAATCAACACTTCAGACCAAATCCGATAACATCCTTCCCACCGAACCCACCGCCCGGATCCTTCAGCAACAATTTCCAAGGCCCGCCGGGCTTCCATGGGCCCAACACCGGTAACTCCGGTCCATCCAATTTCGAGAGATCGAATTTTGGTGCCAACTTCCGGGGACCACCCGGTGGCCCTAACGGCGGCAGTGGCGGCGGCGGAGGCGGAGGCGGTGGCTTCAATAACGGGAGCGGCAGCGGCAGCGCCGGCGGCGGGTTCGGAAACAATTTCAGTAGAAGCGGCGGACACGACAAGAACGGACCGAATCGCGGTATGAACCGATCGTCGAGTTACGACGATTTCGACGACCGTAACAACGGCTCGGGAAGAAACAATTATAACAATCGCGGCGGTAGAGGAAGGGACGGCGATCAATCGAGAGGATCAAGGCTACGCGATAATTATTGAGAATCACGAGACACAATAAAGGAGGAACAAAAAAACAGAGAAACGGGCTTTTTGACTGGAAGCTAACGAACTTGAGGATTCTCGTTTGTGCCTCCGTCGCGCGATTGACGACTACTCGAAGACGCCAATGATTATTGCGCGAAAAAAGAAAACACCCACACCTGTGACCCATGGAGAGTAAACCTCGCAAATGGAAATATCACGCGATTAGTTCGCCTCCGCGCGCGCGCGCGCGCGTGTTTACATTCGATTATTGTAACTCTACGGTTTTAGATCTAAAAAGTGCGATCGCAAGAGACGAGAAAAACGGCAGGAGAGAACTTTCAGAATCAATCTCGAGCAAACCCTCTCAGTCGTTCGTTGCCGAACTCTCATAACGAAACTTCGGCATACAAGAAAACGCGAGAAAGTCCCGTTTCGACGCGGGATCGAATTGTAATATATTATACAGTCTAATGAGAAAAAGAAAGCAACAGTGGAAAAAGAAGAAAGAAAACAGAACCACGCGAATACACCACATGAATTATTACTCCCCAGACGAGAAACTGGTTCACGAGCTGCCTTGGGATCATTCGTTTTTTTTTCTTTTCGTTCGTTTACTCCAATGAATTCAATAAGTTTGAAGCGGTACGAATGATAGTAATATCGAAATTTGATGAAAAAAAAAGATCGGACGTTCATCGAACGCGCTATGAGGAATTAATATGGGACAGGATGAACTTCGACGAACTACGAGCGGTTTACTTAATAATAAAATCGGATAACTCGGCCGCCTTTTTTTCTTTCGGTTTTTATTTCATCTATTTATTTTCACATTTTCCGCGCCTTTGAGCTTACAAATTGTTTCGAAGGTTGCATTTCTTTCAGTTACGTTAAGAATGCGTACGAAATTTTCCAATTCGCAATCGACTTCGTTAACTCGATCGCGAATTGAAAAACCATCAGGGGAGCGCGGAAAATTATTAAACATTCCGTTTGACAAAGTGAGGCATCGACGCTTTTTTTTTAGAAATTAGGAATGATCACTCGTGGTAAAAATAGGGGACTTCATCTGGAGAGAAGAATGTGATCCGAGCCTTCTTCAAGGGGCCCTCGTTGCCGCGGGAACATCCGCAGAGCGTCGAACCAACCACGTGGGAAGTACGAAAAATATATATATATATTTTTTTTGGCGCAACGATCGAAAAAGTCGCCCGAAGTGGCGTTTTTGTTGTTCGTAAATCAATCAAGTCTACGGACTTCTAATACTAATGCGCAATTATTTTTAGAAAAATGTAAATATTTTTGTTAACATAGCACGCATACATATTTCATGGAGGGATTTTCTTTAGAAACATCTTCCTCTCAGTATCTTACCCGTTCGCCTAGTAGAGCCTTTTGTCAATGGAACTCTCTCAGGTACATAAGAGTACTAATATACTTATCGTTAGTAACGAGTCTTAAAAAATGTCGCCGAGGCGTGTGTACCCATTTTATCCAGTACAAAGTTAAAATATAAGAGCTCGTGGACTGAACATGAATGTTGGAAAAAAAAATTATAATAGAGCATAACAACATACGGCAAAGGGAATAACTCTAAACGAACAAACGGTATGTATCACTCAGACGCGTTTGAATAATTCTCCGACTCGACTAAAACTGTCTTTGGTCGCACATTCGTCACGCACCAATCATGCGTCGATAATCTAGACCGTTTTTTTTTTTAATTATCAACATCTTCAAGCTGTGGTAAGAGCTGCGAGGCACGTTTCATAGCTGATGAAGATTGAGAACTCGTTGAGCACGACGCTGTAGGGGGAAGAAAAAACGTTACAAACATCGCCGGTGCCAAAGTCAACGAGAGGATTGGAGAAACTCACGGGTAACTCATCCGCGTTGGGGACATTCCTGTGAGGTCCTTGCGTTGCTTGAGGGATCGCAGGCAAAAGGTTGGTCGTGTCGATTTTTATGTTAGGATTGCGTTTCATGACTTCCATTTGGGCTACCTCGCCAACTCTGCGAACCGCGGCCGCGTTCAATCTTATCGTGTCACTGTACAGGGGACACCTACGATGGAAATGTTACGATTGAGACGAAGTCCGAGCGAAGTGGAAATATAGTGTATCCAGGATTCAAGTGCTCATTACAGATTTTGGTCAGTCGAACCCTGTCCACTGAAGTGAGTGTAATTGCTGATCGGCTGATCGCACAGGTAACACATCATGGCACCGCACGGACAGGTTATTTTGTTGCAACCCTCTTCTTTGAAGAAGGCTCGTTGGCACTTGTAACACTTGCGAGCGAGCGCTGCGGTCATTGTTTCCTCGATGTAGTGCCTGGCTTTGTCGGCCTTCAACACCTCGTCGCATCTCAAGGGCACGTGGCTCAGTTCCTTGCAGAGGCTAAAAACAACACGCGATATCGAAAAATTCATCTCTATTCTTTTCACCTCGTTGATAATCTTTCAAACATGTGAAGAAAAAAACAACTCACCGACACGATTCCTTCGTACATTCCGGATTCAGGCATTTGAATATTTTATCCTCCTCAGGAGGAATCGAGGCGAAGTTACAGAACGGACAGGAGACGAGGCCCTCGAGTCCAGCCTCCATAACTTCCGCCGCCTGTCTTTTTTTCAATAGAATACTGAATGTCGTAGGCGCAAGTACTCGCTGCAGTACGGACAAACTAATCTCACTGCCGCAATTGACGAAGCAACTTATGCGAGTCTCGCTCTCGCCCAGTTTCGTATTAGTGCCGGCAACGATGCAGTTATTGCAGAACAGATGGCCGTTTTCGCAAGACGAACACTTGGACGGGACGCACTCGGAGTCGTAGCAACATTGACACTCGACGAGAAAATTTTGCTCCTGTGTGCGCGAAGAACATTGAGTGGGTTGTCCCATCAGTCGGGGTAGAATTCAACAAGGGCGCGAGGACGATAGGGATAAGTCACCTTCATTATTTTGAATTCCGCTTCCTCGGCCCTCTTTACACTCGCTATGTGCTCGCTTATCTCAGCCTTGTGCTTGACGAAGGCAATTTCCTGTAGCAAGAGAATATCTTCGGTGGGAATTTCGATGCATGCGCGCTTCGACTTCATCTCGGCACCTATGCGCTCGAGAGTCTCCGCCGTTATACTCAAATTGTAGAAGGATTTTGTGTACGCTGGCGATATCGTAGTTACCTGCCGTATAAATTTAGCGTTACGCAACAACCGATAATGCAAAAGAGACGAAACAATGAAATTACGCCTGAAAAACTTACTCTGAGCTTGTTGAAATGACTCTTGAGAAATTCAAGTGCTACTGTACTGTGTTTGCATTTTCTCTTAGGATCCAAAAAGTGCTTGAACGGATCGGGAATGATCGTTAGGTACTGTTTTACGCTGAAACCGGTCGTATACTGCCTCTGCTGTTCGGTTATCTTGAGCCGAGCCTTGTACTGCTCTCTCGTCGGATAATCGCGCAGCTCGAGTTTCGACTCAACGAACTCCTTGATCGCATCCGGCTTGGATAAGTTACGCTCGGCGAATTCGCGGAGATAATGAGGATCCGCGTCGGGAAATATACCGAGCAGGTTCTCATAGACGTCGTCAACGTTGCCGTAAGCAAGGCCGGGCCCGTTGGCGGCTTCTTCGTTGTCCCGATGGAATTGAGCTGGCCCGAGCGGTAAATTATTCTCGTTCTCAAGTAGATACTCGACGATAGGAGTAAATTGGGCGTCCCGATCACCGGGTCCCCACTCCGGCGGACACAATCTTTTTAAATAATTCGCCTCAACGTTTGGAAATATCGTTCTCAGCTTGTAGTACATCTCCATACAGACGTTCCTCTCTACAGTCTCCTCGTGCGGAAGTGTCGCACCGTACGTTCTTGGCGTATCCATCGGTGGTGCGAAATCCGCCAGATTTTGGGTTGTATCCATCGGATATGCATTTTCGCCGACCTTGATACGATCTTGTTTGAGCCGACGTTCGTCGTGCAATATGGATCGATCTTTTGGTATGGCACCCTTGCTGTTGTCGATGAAAACGGCACCCGTGGCTCGAGGAACCGGTCCTTTAGGCAATTCAGCGACCGGCTTAGCCGTATCCGTATGCGTGGATATAACGATCTTTGGATGAACACGATTAGGCAGGTCGAAGCGTCGTGGCTTTACGATTTTGGAAATATATCCTATCATTGGTACAGGTATTTCGGAAGTCGTCTTCGAGGACGTTAGCTTAGTCAGCAGTACCGGCACCAACATCGCCGCTTCTGAATTGGAAGACTTTTTGTATCCCGTGGTGCATATATCTTCGGCAGGACCGCGTTTGACGGTGCTCGCCTCTGCCCTCGAGGCATTGCCTGCGATCGAAGGTTCGGGATATTCCAACCTCTCTTCCTCGCCCGCCAAGTCCGTCAACTTGAGATCACCCACGGCTGTCTGTGGATTCCTCGTGATTGCCGCATAAACGGAATGACGATTAATGGAAGAAACGAGACCGAGTACCTGCTTTACACGCTCGCGTATCGTTTCGTCGTCGAGAAAAATTTCATCGCCTGTCACAAGCGGCAACGAGTCCTTGCTGCAACCGGGCCTCGGGCTGACCGGTCGAGGCGCGGCCGCTGAGCTCCGTGCGGAGGCGGTACCCGACTCTTCGAGACTCGCGATTTCGATGGAATCCATGTTGTTGTTCGGATCGTTGTTGTTCTCTTCAAACGCATCCATACTCGTGTATGTCAAAGGGGGTCCGTTCGCCACAGTTCGGACAAACATTTTGTGACGGGCGTTGGCGACAATCGGCGGAAGCGCCTCCTCGCTCGGATCCTGGCAATGCTCGAAAGTGTCGTAGTAGGAGTAGTTCTCCCACTTGTCGGACGAGCCAAAGTCTATCGCGTTGTCGTGATCGGCGTAGGTCTCGGCGTGCCTCGAGTCGTCCGACAAGTAAGGGCTCTGCGACGGAAGCCCGCTCGACTCGTCGGTCGATTCGCCTTGCACCGGATCGTCATCCATTCTTGCACTCTGTCGATGATTATCACAAGCGTTTGGGTTCGTCGGTCGACCGGATATAGCTGAAATCTATAATCATCAGAGTAATCGGATTTTATCAATCCGATCGACAAATGAAATTTGACGCGCCGGTTTTGTTTACCGTTGGATGAAAAATAACCGCCCAAGTATGCGAAGAAAAAAAAGGATCCTCTCCGATATAGCCTTAGACAATTGGGACGAAAGAAACGACGAATCACATACCTCGTGCGATTTACGTCAAATGAGACATACCTCGCGAACAATTTTCGATCTCTTATTTTTCAAGCCTCGTCGCTCTAGGAAAAACTCTTCTATTGGAAAAAAAAAAAGTAAACACGGTCCTGCCACGGCGAATCTGCTGACAATGTGCCGGGCGCGTATTACGCAGCCGCGTGCATTTTATTCCTCTCAGTCCCATGTGTGTGAGGAGGCCTTTGTCTTTCAGCCAATGGCTATCCCGCAACGCACGAACACGTTGAGCAATTTACGGAAACGTTCGTCGATAAGAGCGTTCTACGTCTTTTCCGACCATACAGTTGCAGAGTTTCACTCTGCCGCTCATTCGTATACGAATACATACTGCTGGCGTGCTATCGTTTCATTGCAACAGTATTAACACAATATAGCACCATGCACAAATCAGGATAATAAAAAATCGCTAGGTAAAGCGCGTATGGTCAGCGCTGGTGCTCTTATACGATATATTACGATTGTACACGCTCGTTTGTATGAATTACAAAATTAACCTGACGAATCGGAGAGGTTACGTACGGATATTCCGCGAAAAGGTTGCCGGCTTTTTCATTCTTTTGTAAATTTTGGTCACTATGGCTTATTCCGAACTTAGAACATTGTTGTACATTTCGAGATAACGGTTTTCAGGTTTATGAATGAAAAGTGTGCGATGTCCGTCTTTTTTCCGCTGAAATTCGCATAAAATTGAATAATTCACTTACTCAATAAGCCTAACAATGACCTGATCTGCCATCAAAAGTTTCGAATGTTTCAATGTTTTGAAAAATAAGTGCATCCATGCAAATGAAGCATGACCCTTTGGTAATGAGATAGTATTCGCGGAATTAGCGACGCTGCACATTAATATGATAAACAATAATCGTTTTCATTTTTAATTACAGCTAAAAAATATGCATTTTATAAAAATATTTCGATTTTGAGATATTTTCTCATTTAACAGAAAAATTTATTTTCATCTAAAGAATTTTCTTACGGAACAGAAAAAAATAATTTTAATTGACACATTTTATTTTTATTCTGGGAATTTTCTTATCTAACAAATTTTTTTCTTGTTAACAGAAGAAAAATTATTTTTTTGAAAGAATTTTCTTATTAACAGAAGGAAAATTATTTTTTTAAAAGAATTTTCTCATTAAACAGAAAAAAACATTTTTATTCCTAGAATTTTGTCACAAAAAAAGTTGTCGACAGAATTTGTCGTTTTAAAATCATCCGCTTGTTTTACTTTTTATTTTGTCATTGAACCAAAGTGCAAGGATCAAGGCATCTCAAAGAACAATCTTACCTTACAATTCATAGCTAACTACTAAGAGATACATATTTGTTATAAAAGATCTTTTCCGTAACAGGAGGCGCAAAAAGGAACGCTGAGTAACGATGAGTGTTTTGAGGACGAGGATTCTGCTTCGCCGTTGCCTCCTCGGTGGCTCTTTGAAGCTCCAGGTTCCGGGAAGACTTACATTTGCCTGCGGTAAAAGGGTAGGCAATGG
The DNA here is from genome assembly GCA_944452715.1 of Ophion slaviceki. NCBI lineage: Eukaryota > Metazoa > Arthropoda > Insecta > Hymenoptera > Ichneumonidae > Ophion > Ophion slaviceki. The sequence continues at coordinate 3,313,545 of OX101785.1, read as the reverse complement.
CGCCTGGGCTAATCTCCTTACAGCAGCGCGTCGGCACTCGACGATAGGAGGGACAGCGACGACAGCGGATAAAGCACCCGACGAAGCGAACGTTTGCAGGATCGGTACCATTGGCCATGTCGATCACGGTAAAACGACCCTGACAGCGGCCATCACGAAATATATCGCTGAAAAATACAAAAATTGCAACTACGTGACTTACGAACAAATTGACAGAGCGCCTGAAGAAAAAGCGCGGGGTATAACGATAAACATAGCTCACGTTGGATACGCGACGAGATTTCGCAGATACGCTCATACCGATTGCCCGGGACACGCCGATTTCATAAAGAACATGATATGCGGAGCGTCGCAGATGGACGGTGCGATATTGTTGGTGGCCGCCGACGACGGACCAATGCCACAAACCAAGGAACATCTCTTGCTGGCCAAACAAATTGGCATTTCTCATATCGTCGTCTACATCAACAAGGTAGTCGTCGAGCCAAAGTTTTCGCGATATTCGTTGAAATTTCAAAGTATCGCGATCAACGAAGGGTCACTGATAGAGGCTTGAAACTGCAGGCGGATCTCGTGGATGAGGATTTCATGGAATTGGTGGAAATCGAGACCCGCGAGATACTGTCCAATTTGGGTTTCGACGGATGCACGAGTCCGGTGATAAGAGGCTCGGCGAAGTTGGCACTTGAGGGTGACACATCGGAATTCGGTGTACCGTCTATCGAGCGCTTACTCGAAGCTGTCGACCATTACATACCGACACCCACGCGTGATTACGATTCTCCGTTTCTCATGCCAATCGACAATGTTTTCAATGTACCGGGCCGCGGAACAGTCGTCGTCGGCACGTTGAAGCGCGGCACGATGAAAAAGAATGCACACGCCGATTTGTTAGGCTTCGATAACGAAACTCGCACCTCCATCTCGGATATTCAGGCGAGTCGCATTTTTTTCTTTTTTCTTCTTTCCGAATGTCATTCTAATGACGAGGATACGGTGCGAGCAGATATTTCAGAAAAGTGTTCCGCAAGCGCTGGCCGGTGAGAACATCGGCGTGCTCCTTCGTGGCGTCAAGACGGCCGAGGTTTCCCGCGGCATGTTGCTCTGCGCGAGAAACTCGATGATTCAGAGCAACCATTTCCAAGCACAAATCTACTTTCTCGAGACTCACGATGGCGGACGCCACAGACCCTTGCAGGTATTCTTATCTCCGGATAGCGGAACAAAATTCTCCAGTTTTATAAAGTTTTTCAAACAATTTATCTTCGCCGCAGCCATCGGGTTGGTCGGTTCCAATCTACAGCGCTACCTGGTGCGTCCAATGTCGATTCGATTTCGTTCTACCATCGGGCACGACTATGATCATGCCCGGTGAACACGCCACTACCCGATTGACCCTCATCAAACGAATGCCCGTTGTAATCGGCCAGCCGTTCACAGTACGGGAGAACAAAAAAACCGTCGCCACTGGGATGATAACGAAAATATTGAGTCCGCTTATGTTCGACAAGCGGAAACTGAATCTAGTCGTTGTACCCGACGTACCGCGATGACCACATCGCAACGGTCTCGATCAGAGTATCGATGAAAACAAATATTAAGCTACATTACGTTCATAACTGCAATATGCGAGTTTTTAACTTTATTTACATTCAATACGCGTACGCCTGGTTTTTTCACCCGATCTTCGCGCGTATTCGTTTCGATATTCTCACCGACTGCCGAGATTGAGCTACTACAAACATCGTAGGTACTTCGACTTTTATTAAATACCAATGCGCAATGTATCAATTTTAACATGTCGGCGACTATCGTACAGTTATCGCTTCTAACTTATGGAATTGATGATTTATTACGGCGACATTCGGATATCGTCCTCACTCTCCCTTTCCATGAGTATCGTTTTCGCCTTTCTATCTTCGTTCTTCCAAGCAGGGACGGTGCGAACTCATCGATAGTCGGATTTTCCCTGCTCGGGGGCCGATATTGCCCCCGAACTAACTGCGCGGGCCGATATTCGAGAAGTTTAGAAGTGAAAATAACGGTATTGGCTACCGGTGATGATGGCGCAACTGTTGTTATGCGTTGTAGAAATTCTTTATGCTCCGAAGGAGGATAGGAAGTCGGTGACGACCTTCTTGAGCTTGGCGTCGGACGATTCGCTGATGATGTTCTCCTTGCCAATCGTCTGTATGAGATCTTGCTGGGTCGCCCTGTTTCCGAGAAGATCCGTTACGAGTGTTAGAAAGTAGAAGAACGAGCGCGCGAGCTATTTATAAAGATTTTGAGGGGAGGAATGAATGAGCGAGGACAAATGCACTGACCTGATGTGCGCGAGGAATTCTGTCTCGAAGGCAGTGATTTTGGCGGGATCCATTTTGTCGAGGTATCCGCGGACACCGCAGTAGATAACGGCTACTTGCTCCTCGATGGCCATTGGCACTGTTTGGGGGTTGTAACGATAATTTCGGCGAAACGAACGAGCGAACGATGATTCGAAGGAACATAAAAGTGCTACTAACCGTACTGGCCCTGCTTGAGGAGCTCGGTAAGCCGAACACCACGGTTCAAAAGTTGTTGGGTAGCAGCATCGAGATCCGAGCCGAACTGTGCGAAAGCAGCGACCTCGCGATACTGAGCCAATTCCAATTTCATCGAACCGGCCACCTGTTTCATGGCCTTGGTCTGGGCGGCCGAACCGACACGCGATACGGATAGACCAACGTTGATGGCGGGACGGATACCCTTGTAGAAGAGCTCGGTCTCCAAGAAGATCTGGCCGTCGGTAATGGAGATGACGTTTGTGGGGATGTAGGCGGACACGTCACCGGCCTGAGTCTCAATGATCGGCAGAGCCGTGAGAGAACCACCGCCGAGAGTCTGGTTCATCTTGGCTGCTCTCTCGAGGAGACGGGAATGAAGATAGAATACGTCACCGGGGTAGGCCTCACGGCCGGGTGGTCTTCTCAGCAAAAGAGACATCTGACGATAAGCTACGGCCTGCTTCGACAAATCGTCATAGATGATGAGCGCGTGTTTTCCATTGTCCCGGAAGAATTCACCCATCGCGCAGCCGGAATAAGGCGCGAGATACTGCAGAGGGGCGGCGTCGGACGCTGTCGCGGATACTATTATCGTGTAGCCGATAGCCCCGCTATCGGTCAAACGCTTGACGATCTGGGCGACCGTCGAACGCTTCTGGCCTATCGCTACGTAGATACAGTAGAGCTTCTTCTTCTCGTCACCGGCGTCGTTGAAACGCTTCTGATTGATGATCGTGTCAATGGCGAGGGCGGTCTTGCCAGTTTGTCGGTCACCGATTATCAACTCACGCTGACCACGACCGATCGGCACCAGAGAATCTACGGCTTTGATGCCCGTTTGCATAGGCTCCCTTACCGACTCCCTGCACGAACAAACGAAACACCGTTGATTATCGCGTATTGAAAATGTGGCGCGAATTTTCGAGCGCGCCCGGTAAGGTGGTACGTGTGTGCCCAAACCTCGGAATGATACCGGGAGCCTTCGTTCCGATACGGAATCTAAGCTTGTTGTTCAACGGCCCTTTTCCATCGATCGGATTACCCAGAGCGTCGACGACCCGCCCTAGCAACTGGTCACCGACGGGAACGTCGACGATCGCCCCGGTACGCTTGACAATGTCACCCTCCATAATGTGTCTATCGTTACCAAAGACGACCACACCGACATTGTCCGGCTCCAAGTTGAGAGCCATTCCCTTCAGACCGGAGCTGAATTCCACCATCTCGTCAGCTTGGATGTTCTTCAAGCCGTAGACTCGGGCGATACCGTCACCGATACTGAGTACTCTGCCAGTCTCTTCAAGGTTAGCCTGCGATTATATTGTTTTATTATTGTTGCCGTTAGCAAACACACTCCCATATCGTCATATACGCGAGGATTGACCAGCAGCAGTTCGTCAGGCTGAGCACTGAAACCAACGATTTCAGGGAAACAGAAACGAAGATTCTTCTCACGCAAAACGATCAGAAATCCACTTAGTACCGTTTATTGCTTTTTATGTATCATCTATATAGTCTATAAGTCTATATCGATGTATTTTTACCATCGGAACACGAATTTATTTTCGATCATTATTTTCCCTAAAACCTTCAATTTTTATAAAAAGCTGTGGAAAGTTTGTGAAAATACGTTTTTCGCGTTTGGCTGGCCTAATTTTGAGCTTTCGATAAAAACTCGGCAATATTCGTAATCGGGGGAAAATTGACCATATTCCCGGAGTCGCCAAATTTCGTCGCGCCGGAAGCGCGAAATTTCGAACCACTTTAGCATCGGTTCTATTTGAGTTACAGAGACTCAATTTGGGAAGGGGGGTGGGGGGGTCAAAAAGATTTTGGCAGACTTACATAGATCACTTAAGTGTCCACCTTAGTTGTTATTGAAACTCATATATGTGATAAAGCATTGAAAACTATTAGACACGTATTTTTTAATTAAAAATCCAATATAAAAGTACTGAAAAAAAATTAAATCAAGGGGTGCCACGCCTTTTTTAGAGGGGTGGTTTACCCCCCTGAAAACCGTTTTTTCGTCGATAAAAAAAATACATGTCTAATAGTTTTCAATGCTTTATCACATATATGAGTTTCAACAAAATGAAAGATGGACACTTCCTGTGAGTGATGTTCCTTGTTAGAGAAAGTCATTGAATCCATCAAGATGCTCGATCAGTTTTCCCGGAAAGCCCACTTGAACAATAGTCGAAAAAGAGGCAAAGGAGTATGTATAGAAAAATGGGTGAAAATCGATGCTCCGTCTTTGAAACTCCGCCGAAAATTTAAAAAATCATCGAAACGTTATAAATCGAACGGCATTTCGAAGAGAAAACGATTACGAGCAGAATGCATGCAAAGCGAAGTTCCAAATGCAAACTTCAGTGAAGGCACTTATTTTTTGCCAAAATGGAAGAAAAAATTTCATTAATACTTTTTTCACAAGTCCATATCTTCACCATTATTTTCCCTAAAACTCTTAATTTTTTATTGAAAATCGTCGAAAATGTATGGAATGTGGTTTACCCCCTTAAGCTTGCTATCCGGCAAATTGCAGCGCAGATGCAAACTTCAATTTCATCCCCCCTTCGAAGTGTAACCGGTTACAGTGAACTCGACGCACCCCTTTTAGAGGTAGACTGAGGAAAAGCAAAATAAAGGAGTGGTTCATCCCCTAATCTCCATTTTTTTCAACGTACCCATGGTGGATTTCCGATCGTTTTGCACAAGATGAATTTTTGTTCCCAAAATATAGCTTTCCGTTGGTATAAATGATAAGGGAAGAAGAGTCGGCGGTACGTACTTTGGGAGCAGCCCCCATGATGCGCTCCTCCAGGATAGCGGAGATCTCGGCGGACCGCCGACTGCAGGAGACATGGTACTTGCGAGCGGCTAGACAGCTCGTCGGCCAGTGAATCTACGATCCGACAGAGTGAAAAAAGTTACAAGAAACGATGACAAATTGTCGTTTTTCGCGTCGACGAGCGAGTCCCTGGTGGCGAAAATCCCATTATTACATAACTTTTCATCCTTCTTCCTGTTTATGTAACAGGGAGACAAAAGTTGCGCGAGAGTCGTTTGAATTTCCGCCGATTATTCGCCCTAGACGTCCACGCGCCATCGAACGAACATCGATGAGAATAAAATCGAAAAGTCGACGGGTTATTGTGATGTAACGTGAATTACCGGTGATTGGACAAACGGGAAAGATGTCGGCGATTCGTGGCTCATAGGGAAATACGAGGAAGATAGACGGGAGTACTTTAGCGTGAGAGGCGAAAATACGATAATTGAAATTTACCTGTACGGTGGCATTGGGCAGTTGTTTTGCCACGGAAGCGGCCAGGCGGAGGGACAGTAGGGCCATTTTTGTTCGTTCAACGGCCGTCGAACGGACTGCGTGTTGAAAGATAAAGAACCGTCCAAGTGGACACGATCAGCAAGCAGAAGAACGACCCGTATAACGAGCTCTCTACCCCACTCCCTTTACTCGTGCGCACTCTCCGCCGGAAGTCATCGCGATCGACCCTGGTGCGGCTGTAGTCTCGCACCCAAAGACCCGTAATTATTTATCTCGTCAATTCGTCAATTATTCATCGTACGCTCTTTTCAACGTGCCACACGTCAAAAGTCACTCAGCTCACGTGTATTTTTTACTTACGAACAACGACAATAAAATGTGTCCGCTTGGGATCGAAATGTGTGCGAGAGTATGTCACGTGATGGGAGCTCCAAAGGCGCCAATTTCGAATGCGACGAAAAATCTTTTGGATTGGAAGAGAAAAGGTAGGTCTCCGTGTTTGCGTCATTCGTATTGATGGACACTAGCAGCCGTCGGTTTTGGAGAAAATCCATTCAAGGATCATTATTCACACCGCGTTGTTTAAGCTTCTCACATTGCTTACCACCGATACAAGTCGAACGAGACTTCAGTACCACGAGCAGAAAACTACTCGCAGCGCCGAACTGTCCGACGATCGTGGCATCAGTCGGCACCAGATTGGCACGATTTGACTTCCAGAGTTCCCGCTACATAGCCCGCTTTTCCCGGTATCGACAAAATTCAATCATTCGTCTTCAAAACAAAACAACAAACAAGTCGACCAAAAACAGTCGTTTCCAGTACCGCAAATGTCATGATTTTTTCAAAATACCGAAAATATAACTGAAGCAAATTTATATTTTAAAGATAAGTAAAATAGAGTTGATTAAAAAAACAAAAATCGTATTATCGATGACAATATGGATAAGAGTGCATTTCCGGAGAAACGTAATGCTGGAAAGCCGGGCGTCATAAGTCGGGACTTGCTCACCCGACTGGTAATAGAGCAAGGTGCGAAAGGTGCCCAAGCTGGCGAACTCTTCATCAAAGATGGCTTCAATCTCAACGAGATAAAACAAATCAGTATTGAATTCTTGAGTATGTGCCTATGCCGCTGATTTCCTACTCCCGATGGTATCCCGAAACAAATTGACACTATTAATCGCACAGGTATCCTGAAGATCGACAACCTCTGGATCATGAGTTCTCTGACTCGGCTCAAACTTTCTAACAACGTCATCGAGAGAATGGAAAACCTCGACTGTCTTGTCAATCTGACCGAGCTCGATCTCTCCTTCAATCGCATACGCGCTATAGAAAATATCGAGAAGCTCGCGCGTTTGGAGTCGCTCTTGTTGTACTCCAATGAGATAAGTGAAGTTGGCGGTATGGATGCGTCTATGGAATTGACGATTCTCAGCCTGGGCGCCAATAAAATTCTCACCTGGGACCACGTGATTATACCTTGTCCATCCGCTGGATAATTCTTTGATATCTTTGCAAACTGATCGGCATTCGCCGAAAAGTAGAAGTACCGTTGAGCCCTGTGCATAATTGAATAATAAGGAATCGCGCAGGTCATGTATCTGAGACGGTTCAAAAAGTTGCGGACGCTGAACATCGCTGGCAACGATTGCGCCGAACGAGAAGGATATTTTGATTACGCCGTTGGATTTTTGAGCCAGGTGGTCTACCTGAACTACCGGATGGTCGGAGACGGCGAGCGTGAAATTGCCAAGCAGAAGTACCTGTACGAATTTATCGCAATCGCAGTCAGAGGCGTATGTAGCGCTTGGCATGATTCGCTCACGTTTCGGTATGTTGCGGTAGAAGAGAAATCGCGAATTTGGAGGAGAAGGAGGAAACCGAGCGAGAGGCCGCGAGGGAAAAAGAATCTGAAAGAAAACGGCAGGCCCTTTTATCACTGTCGTACGTCGAATATCTCGATGGGAGTGAATTGTTCCAACAGATGTACCAAAATGATAGAGGTGACGATGTCTTCAATAATGATATGCTGTTTTTTCGTGCTCTTACGTATTTCTTCGTTCTCCGCGTTGATGCAGAAGGCAGAGAGTTATCGTTGCTCAACGAGGAAACACAGGCCACCTACGAGGAATACAAAGATAAGTTTACGGGACTCTGCCACGAGTTGTACGAGCTGGGCCTGCGTCAACACGAGAGAAGAAGCGAAGAAATAAAATTATTCGAAAAGATCGTCGACGATGGGCGAGAAGCCGTCCATGCCAAAGCAAGAGCGTAATACGTCATTTTCTGAGTATATAGATCACTTTTCGAGGCTGCCCCCTCACAGCTTTTTCACGACTGTACGAATGACTATGAGCGGGCTCGCGAAGCTGGCTCCCCATAATGAAGATAAAAGAAATTAAGTGGGTTTCAATTGCCGCTCATGTACTTGCGAAGTTCTCTTGCACTTTGTATCCATAGTTTTGTTATTTTCACGCCATTTGTTCTACCCAACCGAGCGGGCGAAATGTTTATTTTCCTACAGGTGCATAGATCTTCGAAACAATTCGAAACTGGCTTGAGTACATTTTTCTATTACTATCGGGATCTACTTCGCGGACCCCTCATCACTTCGCCTCTCCTACAATCTACCACCAGTTTTCATTTCGTCACTCGGAATGATTTATTTGTATCCATGACTAGCGGTTTATTATTATCAGGACGATGGACGAGATCATTGCCCGCAAGGTCGATATATTCGAGAAGCTTGGCAAGCTTCTGTTGGACGAAACCGCAAAGGATAACGCGGTCACGAACGACCTCGAGGAAAAGGAAATTGACGATGAGATTCGGGAGAAGATCGAGAGGGCGCAGTATATCTCGGATTTGTTCAATGACCTGTTGTCCAAAAGCTGGGAACGACTGATGTACGGGGAGACGACTTTGCACGAGCAAATTGTGGTATACGCGAACGAAATTTACCCTTGCTGTGGTTATCACAATCAGTGATGGGTTACAGGAATATTTTTCCCCATCTGCAGGATACCAACGAAACTCACAAGTCGAATATGGAGGACATGATGACTACTTTCAAAGACGCGGCTCACGCAATATTTGCCCAAATGCGAGACACGGAATCGGACTATAATTACAGTATTGAGAACCTAGCGATCACTTATGCAAATGCTTTTTCGGATCAGTCGAAAATGCCGGATCATCATTTGGAATTATGCGGCGATAAGAATATCCTGAGCAACAATCTTGCCGCCTCTCACGACCTCCATCTACAGGTCTTTTCGTGTATATGAAAATTACGGTGATACTCTCGGCGAAATATTAAAACGTATTTGTCTGCCACAGACTATCGATGCTCGCGAGGATCTTATGATATCGAGGATAAAAAGTTGGTTCGACGATTACACGGAGCGTCTTACACGGTAGGTCTCTTCACGCCGAAATCCACGACGTTTCGTTTTTCAACGTAAATGAGACGAATTAATTATCGAAGGGAGGAGAGCGAACGCAATCGGCGCCAGGTCCTCGAACTATCGCACTTTCTTCAAGGACAGCGCGAGGAATTCGACAGGATTCAGTCGCAGTTGCAACTGGGCAGAGGTGATCCCGTGAACATGTGGATATTCTCGTAATTGGGGGCTAGGCAGTGTGCGAGCAATAAAAACTTGTGATCTTCGAAAAAAAAACGGTATTCCAAAATATAATGAATATAAATTTGTAGATACATTAATAATCTCGCATTGTATACACGTACTATATACAATGCTGATGAAGTTTGCTTCGTTGGAATGCAACGGAAATTCTCGTTTGTTTTCTTTCTTTCCATTGTCCTACGGTGCAAACTTTCTCATTATTGCATACACATGAACGTGTGAAAAAAAAAAACCCACGTGTAATTTATAACTTGCTCTTATTTTGCTTGAGCATCTCGATGTAGAGTCCGAGCCCCGTTTGCACTTCCGGATCCTTCACGTAGTTAAGAAAGATAGCAATATCCGCATCTCGGTTATTCTTCAACCAAGCGATCCGCTCGTTTCGCAAAGAGGATTTCGTTGCTGCTCTTGCGTAGGCTGAATTAACGAATAATACGTTTCCATTATGAATCGATGATAATTGCCGTGAAAATATACATGCACGCGGTATATTTACGGGAAATCTTGGAGAATGATTCGATGTATTCATGACATTTGGCGAGGGCTCCTTGCTTGTCGGCGGTGATTTCGTCGATGAGACCAATTTTAAGGGCTTCCTGAGGGTTGAATAGCTTTCCCCTGTAAAACCACTTGTGCAGTTAACTCCCGGTTGGTTGTCGATTGATAATCAAAGCCATGTACGAACCTCGCCAACTCATCGAGGTAATTCGAGTCTCGAAATTCCACGCATGCAGGTATACGTTTTAATCATTTAAAAAAATTCGGTATAATGGAAAATTATGACGGTGAAGTTTGCATTGTTGTAATGTAGCGATGTTTTTTTCTTCATTTTCATTGTTACCCAAAGTCTTTGCTCGTCAACCGAGGTCACAAAACTCTAATGAGAATACGTGAAAACGTTCGAATGATTTTCAGAGACTGAATCGTGCGAGAAAAAACATTGACCAATTAAAAGAATTAGTTGTCGTTGCATTGCAACGTTGCAAATTTCAACGTCATGGAAAAATACGTCATGGAGGGGGGCAAAGTTTCGAAAATGTTGGGCTGAGGTGGATTTACATGTGGAAACAAATCACGAAAATGAGAGAGAGAGACTGAAGATATAATTACTTCAGGAGGGCGTTTTCGGACTGGCGATATCCGATGGTATCAATCATGTTGGTCATGAACCATTTGGGAGCCACTATACCCAGTTGCGCCTCGTTAAATCCGATGGTGTGTTTACCATCGACCATTACTCTGTATTCACAGGCCAAAGCGAGTAGGCATCCTCCTGCCGGACTGGAGCCCTTTTTGTTTTGAATATTTTGAGCATAAAAGTTCTCTCCTTGAAGTTCGTTAAGAAAAACTGTTCATGTGTACATTTATGGTGACAGCGGTTGGTACACCGAGGCCGTAAAGAGTTATCCATGCGTCCTGGAGAGCAATCCAGAATTTAAGAACACGAGCCTCGTCCGGCTTGTACATCTCTGTAATGTCCAATCCCGCTGAGAAAACAGTAGTGAGCGAAGAAGTTAACACGACTCCACGGCTGCCGTCTTTCTGCGCGTTTATAAACGCTTCTTTCAAATCTGTCAGCAACGGAAGGTTCAATCCGTTGACCGGGCGTCGCGCCATTGAAATTGTGCTGATACCTGGAAGAATGTACTCGCTCGTCAGCTATTGCCAGTCATCGGTAGCAATTTCTCCTGCCCTTACGTACCATTTTCGTTTTTTGTAACTTCGACCAGTTTAGCAGCAGCAGTCGTTGCATGTCGTTTGTTCAACATGATGCTCTTTGGACTTGCTACTCTTGCCAATAGACCCAGCATTTGACGTGTTTGTTCGTCTCTGCTGCAACAATTGAGAATAGTTTAATTCAACTTGAAAATTGGGCTGCAGTTGATAAATTATTCTGGGAAAGTTTATATTTACGGAACGGTTGCGTGAAATTGTCGTTCTGCGGACGTGTGCAGTGGTGAGGTCAGAAGTCCAAAGCCCTCTCTTCAAGGCCTCCACGGAATTATCAAGAATAAGTGTTCCACTCGATTAAACGAGAGTTTGGATAGGTCACTGCCACAGTTTTACATACAGGCCTGAAAATTCCGGCTTCGTTGAGTGGTGGGAAGTGGCACCGCTAGCGAGGCACAAACTTAGTTTCTCATCTAGCCACTAGGAGCGCTGCCATGTAGGATAGAAAAACATCGATCACTCACCTAGAATCGATAGAAAATACGCGTACGCGAAACGGAAGGCTGTGATTGGTCGCGCTAGTATACGACGGTCAACGTTTTTGCGATTGATGGTGTTGATTACGAAGTCATTTCGGGGGATTAGACCGCCACATCATCTTCCGCTGCGTGCAAATTCATTTTAGGGATCGGATTTTTTTTATTGATTTTCCGAAATAACGGAAAAGTACCAAACTATTTGAACGGGCTACCATACGCTACCAAACGATTCGTAAAAAAAGTTCGATATTAGTCAAAGTAGGGGGCGGGAACACTTTACAGGACGTTTTTCGATAATCGGTTTTTCGAAAAATGGGAAACTACCAAACCATTTGAATGGGCTACCATGCGCTGCCAAACGATTCGTAAACAAAGGTTCGTGTAGTTAAATTGGGGGGAGGGGGCTATTTTTAGTGAGGTTACAATCACTGAACTATAGTAATACTGGAACGCGCGCCGGCGCTGCCAGCCCGTACCGAGAGAGATAGCATGAACTGCCCCACTCTGGGTATTCCTATCTCTGTCTGTACAGTCCCGTCCGAAAGTTTTATCCTAGTTTCGACTTTCCCGTATTACACATGCTTCATGGGAACACAATCGCTAACATTTCGTTTGAATTTTGCTTTATTATGAATACTAATTAATAATTATGAATAAATACATAGATTGAAAATAAAAAACAAAAATGTATAACTATGTATTTGAAAAAAAAATGCATATATTTAAAAACATTTAAACCAATATGGTGACTCACTGCAAACAAAAATGTAGAACGTTAGAAATTAAATTAATCCTCGAATCAAACGAACAAACCAAGTCGAACCCCAAGTGCGGCAATCACTTAAATATAAAAAAAATGACTATACTAGGTGATTGAGTTGATAGCTCAGAGGATAGCACGCTGGAGTAGTACGCTAAAGTACCTGGGTTCAATTCCTTGTTTGGGTCACTTTTTTTCCAATACTAATTATATTTTTTAAATACCTGCTAATACAGTTATTATCTCTATGTACCTTTGTATGTATTACTTAAATAAATTCGGTCGGAAAATAAGATAGGTTAGTTGCACAAGTTATCATCTTGAGGCCCGATTATTGCATTTATATAAAAAAATGCCTTTCGAAAACTCCCGCTACGAACTTCCGTTCTGTTTACACCTATATTAACCCATAAAAATCGCTATTCGTATTAACAATAAAAAAACCTGTGCTCAATCCTCTTACCACCTCCACTTAAAACCTATGAGAGAGGAAGAAGGGAAAAAAATCATGTACACCAATGTGGTAAATTTTATTCAAGATAAATAAAATGTTCATCAATGATTAAAATTTGATGAGATAATGTAGCATTATGTACAATTTATTAACGTTTATGAAGGTAAACCACCTACGGTCCCTTGCTAGAAACTGGTATAAAGTAGCTCGTGGTTGAGATTTTTTTTTCATACTAACTGCCAGAAAGAAGTTGTATATTGCAGTTTTACCCATTATTATATAAATTATTTCGTAGATAAATGAGATTTCATGGAATCCCATTACATTAATTACCCAAATGTTGTCAATGGTTGACGCAGGCTGAGGTATGCTTGTACTTTCGTATCAGATTCCTTTATTTCCCTTAGATGTATTTTCAGTCTCCTTTTTTTATTGAAGCACATTAAGGGGTGAAATGCAGTCAGAGGCGTGAAAAAACGAGTAATTTCAGTAAAAAAAATTTTTTTAGTAATTAAGTTTGTTTTACAAAAGTGGTTTAACAGACTTTTTATGTTATATTTCAACTCGACTTGTACACATTTTCAAAGAAAAATATTGTTTATTTATAAAAATATCGCCATCTTTGTCGGACCCTCTTCGACATGTAGTGCTTTACGGTGACCATCATAAAATTTTACTGGATCATCTGAAATAAAAAAACCAAACAAACAATCATTAGTTTAATAATAAATCTAGTCCTTAATCGAAGCTTTTTTTTAATTAACAAAATGGCGGCTTCCGACAGATAACTTTCGATTTTCGACCAAAAAATCGCTCGTTTATTGTTTTAAAAAAATATAAATTTTCAACAAAAATGAAAATCCTTCAATTAAGGACTAGTTTTTAATGCTATCAATAAGCACCACCAACAGTAGTTGGTGAATTATAGTGACACCGACTTGAAAAACATAGTTTCGAGAAAAACGCGTTTAAAGTTTTTCGATGTGGATACGGTATTATATGTTCGTAAAATTTTGAGGTCGATGGATGAAGCTAAACTTTTTTGATGTATTTTGATCCACTGAATCCGAATATCACAATTTTTGCCGAAAGGCGAGCATTCAATTGTTTATAGCCAATTATTAAAACAATTTTTCAAAAAGTTAAAGTTTTTTGGGATAAGTTATTTTTAAAAAAACATTTTGGGCAATTTTAAAATGAAAGTATTCTTTATCAAATTTGGCTAAAGTTCATGGTTTTTTCAGTAATACATTTTTTTTAATTTCTGAAAGATTTTTCCTATTGTACACTTGATTTATGCATAGAAATAGTAATTAAAAAATTACTTACATCGAATCATCCATTTCTGGCCCATAAAATAGAATTGGTTTCTGTCAATGTGGAGGTTTCCAAAACATCAATTTGTTGTTGTCTTCGAAGCATTCTACCTTCCCGGGTATTATTGTTTTCGCGTTTGCCAGCCACGTCTGTCCGTTGAGAATCGATTCTTTCTGTGTACCGGTGAGAATTGGGTCCACAATTAATGCCAAGTGTATTCATAATCAGTAACAATGTGTGTGTTGCTTGATTGAATACACAAGCAGCAACATATGCAGCAATTTCTACAATAGTACTGCTACTACCCACTGTTTTTGGGCTTATTTTCCAAATTAGCTGATGGAAGCTTTCGTTATTGTTTTGATTGAAGCCACCGATACACCTAAAGAGTAAATTACCATTGCTCAGATCTTCATAAATTGGACTATTTGTAGACTATTTATAGAATATAATAGGGGGGGGGGGGGGTTGAAACCGGTTGTTGCAACTGCCGTCCGCTACCTGCCACGGGGACCCGACGCCCCTTCACTAGTTGTAGGATATCCCGGAAACTATTCGTCGGGTTGACTTGAAATTTTAAGGGAATATTTTCGAAACATCATACTTCAAGAAAATGTTTTAAAAAATCGATTTTTTGAAAATTTGGACTGCATCTCAACCCTTACATTCGTAGGTAGGTTCTGTAATTAGCAAATAAAAAATTAGAGAAGTATCTACACGAACTCGATATAAATATGATACAAATAATAAAATAATGTCCTCACTTCACCGGAGTATGCGTTCAGAATATTTAGGAGAAGAGGTAAAAAAGTAAACAGAACACGGGTATACGCAATGAAAGTAAACGAAAAATGAAAATACAAAAAATGTCATTTAATGATAGTAATACCTTAATAACAGAAATACTATCCCGTCAGATGTGGTAAAATAATATTGTATTGTGCAATTTTTGCCTCATATTTGCTCTTTTACCTATGGACTCTAAAGTTTGTGTTTTTGCATAAGCATTCAGTCGTATGATCGAGGACGTCGCACAAATGTATTTAATAATTTTGATTTCATGCAATTCGTTAAGCACTTCAATTGTTTCTACGATAGGGTGAGTAGGCTTAAATAACGATGAAATGCTCGGTAAGAAATGTTTCACAGTCGCTGCAGTTATTCGATGTTTTAAATCAGCGGACCCCATGAAGCCTACGCTAATTTCCATTTGGAAAACTTTTTCACAGAACTCAACGATTTTGAACGCAATAGTAGATGGAATGCAAAGACCCCCCCTATTTACAAATTCTACAAACGCAGAATTGTAACCTAAATTAACAGAATATTGATGATCACAGACATTCGAGGATACCAAAATATCACAGCAATGAGAACAATTGGACTGATTTTTGAATTTTTTTACAATGTTGCCAGTAATATAATATAAGATATTTTTCTGATAAACCGAAAGCTCAACAGTATGTAACATTATCATACATTTTTCTGTTTCATTGTCGTTATCTACAAAAGTACTGTTACGGGTTGCTCGTTTTTGTGACCGAAATTCCAGATCGGGGAATTTTCGAAATTTTCTGATATACAATTACTGTTTGTGCTCGGCTGTATTGAGTTTCTCTATAAAATGCGGCTAACGGCCCACAATACTTGCATCACGGAGGGGTTGTTGTTCCACCCACCACGAGCTCGAAGACAACAAAAGTATAACTCTAAATGATCTTGTGAGCACTTGTATGTTAACGAGTATTTCAAAGGGTTCCGAGTCTTTTGCAAAAGATTTAACGTTAAATTTCGGAAACTTTGAATGTCGATCAAGAACCCTAATGCAAAGCATTTTTTCTCGTGTTTAAGAAGTGGGTTACCATCAATACTTAATTGTAGAATAAACTTTTCGGTTTCATTGAAAACTTCGTTCCAATAAGTGAAATTTTGAAGAGACAATGGTGATTTATAGCCTTTTCCAAATGTACTTCTGCTGTTCAGCATATCGAAAAATCGATCGAATACTCTCAAGAATTCTACTGTTGCTTCGCTCCCGTGGAATTTTGGACAACCACCAACGCTCTTAAAAAATCTATGGCGTCGGCTACACCACTGCTAATGATTTGAGTAGCAAGGGAAACTTTCATTTTTTATCCTTGTAATCTATATGAGATGACGACAACCGATTTGCGAATTTGAAACCTTCTGCTTCCTGAATTTCATTTAAATTTTTGACAAAAACGAAAGATGTTTTTCTGTGGGAGTCTGTATCTCGAGCTGAGCAAAACAGTTTCGACATAAATTTATTAAATGGCATGGATCAAGAATTACGTGAACTTCCAAATCATGTAAGAGGTGCTTAAAAAAAGTTTTTAACTCTTGAGCGTGAAAGTTGCAGCCTAATTTGGCCAAAGAGCTAAAATTCACCGCTGCACAGTTGCAGGTTATTGAGCGCACAAGAACTCCAACATCGTACAATTTTGTTATCGCGGCTAATAACAGTTTGCTTTGGTTTTCAGCTAAAATGCCGTTGACAAAGAAATGAGCGATCGGAATCTTGAATCGTTTCGTATAGGAGACAATTTGAAACGCGAGAACTTCTTTTGCTAAATCGGTAGATTGAATATTTAAATTTAATTCTTTAGCGCCTGAACCATAGTCGACAAAACCTTTAAAAATAAAATCTTTTCTGTCCAACATGACCTGTGTTCTTATTGACATGGGGTAAAAAACAGTCCTACATCTTGCGTATTACAATTTGCCTTCTCGCCTTCCGTTCGCAAAAAGTTAAATACACACGACAAGAAACCTGCTTCGCAAGATAATTCCCCTACCCACTTCCTTAAGGTTCCCTCGTGCGGTAAATGTAGTGCGGTTCGAATGTACTGATATGGTTTCGGCAAATAGAAATAGAGAGTTGAAGCAAACTCCTTTACTTTGTCTGAATATTCACTCCGAAACTTGGATCTCTTTGTATTTTCAGTCTGGAGTTATTTCTGGAGTTATTTCATTACGAAATAACTCCAGATTCAAGCCCGAAAATCTGTTTACAAAGGCCTCTTCCAAATCTTCCGTCCATTTACCGTTTTTGCGGAAGTCCGATAATAATTCAGTCATCGTTGATATTTTTGATTCTCTGCGGTGCAATCGACTTGTTAGGAGCTTTATCTTCTTTCTCAATTGTTCCTCTGTTTCAGATGGTGGAAGCCGACGGGGTGAAATTTGTGTCCCCACATGTTTTGGTACCTATTGCAAAATATATGGGATCTACATGTAGAATCATAAGTGTGAAGATATAAAAAATATTCGACCTAAGAACAAATACTCACTTCTACAGGTAATAGTGATGTCTGTGTTTCACGATCGACACAGAAGGTTTCACGACAAGTCCGGGTTACTGGTTCGATTGAGCTTTTTCTTTCTTGTTCGGTGAACGAGCAGTCAAAGTTCTCTTCAGCAACTGATGTAATCTATGATCCACGAAATTGAAAATCAATTAGCTACAACTTCTGGTATAATTGCTGTGCATGCATTGAAGATATATTGATTATGTAGCGCTAGGTTCCTAGACTAAGACTTTTTGAATCGATTATCCTAGAAATCGCATCCAATACCATATATTATTAATCGCGGATATTATATACATACAGTCAAATTAACTCGTTCAAATTCCATGAATGAATATAGATATCGAGATATTTTATTGTTTAATTCATGCTCACATAGGGTAAGCTGGCGATAAGAGTACGCAGTTAAGCTAATGACGAAACGCTTTGCTAATTGAAGCTAACTTCTGTTGTGTTTTGACCGCCTCATAGGGTAAGGGGTTCTGACAAAAAAATCCAAAGTGAAATAAAACGGAGAGGCTAGGTAAGTTTGAAGTTATGGTTGCAATTTCTTATTTAATTTTTTTTCATTTTCAAAGCATTCCAAGTACGATATACAAGATACTTTCTTCAAAAACAACTAAACATTTCGTACGCTGGTTTACTAAGGTTATTGTTCAAAATGAAAGTATTTTCGCATCTCATGAATGAATGGCAGTAACAGTCATGTTTGTTTAAAATGTGCAGGTGGTATAAGAGGATGCAGTGCTTGGGTGTGTAGGAGTACGCGCGTACTTTTATACGACTGGTGTTAATTTTTTTTTTACAAGTATACAAAGTATAGAAAAAGTATATATTCATATATATGTATTATATAAATTTATATAGTATTTTCTGTATAATATATATTTTATATATGGGACATTCCACGCCATTTCCCACCTAGCCCGTGATCCCGACCATTTTTGGTTTTCCTGATTTTTTTGTAAGATTGTACCCCATGAAAGGAATATCCACACTAATTTTTCGGTTTTAATCTCTTCTCTTTTAGTTGTAATTTACCAAAAAATGTCGACTTCTTTCTGAAAAAATATTTTTTTCAGAAGACTTCAATCATTTACATCTCCAATAATGCTATTAATGATTTTGTGATTTCCAATTCGGCTTCGTCAGGCCTGAAACGGTATATGCAGAATTTAACGAAAAAAAAATATTTTAAATAAAAAACATTTTTTTTCGTTAATTTAATCACAAATTAGAAATAATCCGTTTCAGGCCTGACAAAGCCGAATTGGAAATCACAAATCATTAATAGCATTATTGGAGATTAAAATGATAAAAACCTTCTGAAAAAATATGATAAATTCGAAAAAAAATAGAAGGAACGATGAGCCTAGTCTTAAAAATCATTGAATGGGTCACTCTATTTTAGAGAATAAATATATATATATATATAATATCTTCTAGATATAGTATTTTGTCTATATATAGTATATATTTTTTTTCAAGTATGCAAAGTATACAAAAAAATATACGAAGAACCAATATGTGAGGAACGGATCGAGTGTAGTGAAGGATAAAGCTGGGTGGCATGAGAAATGCACCATTCATACAAATGTGGGCAACTTTAATTGCGATTTATGTGTTGTGTGATGCTTACATACTCTTATTGACACCTGTGAGTACTCTTAAACGCCCGTTTGTCTAAGAGTTCGCAAAACCCATTTCGTAGTTTTTAGTTTGTTACTTTAAAAAAAATAAAGATTCTTAATCGTCGCTCATAATTTAAATAGAATACTAGATATTCTTTCACTTTAAACAAAAACTGATTAGTAAAATGTATTTGTTTGTTTTTTTTACGGCTTTGAAGTTTCGGTGCGTACTCTAATACCAGTTATTATCAAACTTGTCACTGTTAATTTTTCAACACTGTGATTATTCGCACCCCTCTTTCGTGCACATAAGCATGAGTCATATCTCGAGAAAATCTCAGCGACACTGCTCGGGGAGTGTGTCTCTGTGTGGGAGTAACCCATCTTTCCTTCTCAAGATATCCCACATGATTCCAGAGCAGCATGTCTCTGTCTTTCTTAAGACACAACTCACACTTTTATGCACAAAAAAAGAATAAAAATAGCCCCAGTAATTTTTAAACTACGACTATTACTGCTGCGACACAGTGCGCATACTTTTGGTGTATTTTTTTTCACCCTGATAGCCCGCTCACACCAGGGACAGATGTATGTTGTACTGTGCTGTAGTTGAAAAATTCACACACATTGCTTACTATTAATTTATAATCGCTTTACAGTATTTAATTCATTATATTATTGTAAATACTTACATGAAAAATAGTCGGCACCGCATTTTTATTCAAAAACCGTTTACCACTCTTATATGTGTACGATGCATTACTAAAATGATCACTGCAAATGGTAGTGTATTTGGTGATTTCATATGTTGTTGGTATAACTTGCTTCCACTTCTCTAACAAATTCTCATTTTTCAATGGAAATCTGTAAATAATAGACATATAAGAATTAAATTTACAACTGTTATGATTTATCATTTCTAATATAAGGTTATGTTTTATTCTGACGTTTATATACTTACGCAAAATACGATATATCACAAGTCGGGTTCCAAATATTTTTGCACCCTGTGACACAACACACCCTCACCATTACAGTTTTTTTATACGGTTTACACTTCACGTTGATACAAGTTAAAAATTTTATACGACGAATAAACGAACCGAATGAATTTTCGAAGCAGGTGGCACGTACTGAACTGAGCGGAAAAACTTTTTGCAGCTCATGTACCCGATGTGTGTGACGTCATTGTGTACATGCGCAAAATGGTTAGACAGAGCAAAAGATACCCATGGATGCTTCGTCGAAGCTATCTCTCTCGATACGCCGCTTCTACATGGGAGGGAATAGCCAGCGCGCGTTCCAGTATTACTATATTTCAGTGGTTACAATCGCGTAATCTTGACATTTTGCCCTTTTCCACCCCGTATACTAATATACGTATACTAATATATTGATGCCACGTTACGCGCTCTACGGCGGAAAGCAGAGCTATTTCTTTTCCGGTTGATTCTTTTATTCGTAGTGCGTCGGAAAAATCGAACGTGCTCGATCTCCCGAAAGCAATTCTCAGCTTTACCATTTCGAACGTGTTTCGTATTATACTCGGTCATGGATGAAGGAGTAGCACAGAGTTCATTTTCCTACGTGGGAATGAGTAAGTCAAAGAATGAGCGATATTCAAATGAAAAACGATGAGAAAGAATTATCGGCGTCAGCTGTCGTCCGTTTGTGAGGTTATGTTCTCTCTGACGTTTCGAAGATTCTCAATTTAAAACGTGTTGTTTCCCATTAGACTCGGTCATGGATAGAGAATAAAGAATTCGTTATTCTACGTTGGATTCAGTATGTTGAAAAATAAACAATATTTGAATTAACGATATGACAAAATTATCGACGTCAGCTGTCGTCCGATTGTGAGGTTATGTTCTCTTTGACGTTCCGAAAATTCACCATCATTGAAACTTGGCTCATCACTCGTGATCGAAATTCGGATCTGGCCGCAATATTTTATCGTTTTTTTGTTCGCCTTCAATTTTGTCGATTCTATCGATGTTTGCGTCAACTACGAATTATTCGATCTAAGCCCAATGAAATTCCACTTGGGAATATTTACAATTCGACTTTGGATGCTGAAAAAATATCGTTCTGCATTTAGTTTGGGCGGGAATCGCCTCCGTGGGTTGGTATCTGTTGGCCGCTGGAGTCGCGCTCTTCTTCTCCGCGCCTTACCTCAACGACAAATACACAGCGTGGAAGCGCAAGAAAGACGAAGCCGACTATGCAGCCAAGTATCACAAAAGTGCGTGAATATATTAACAACTCGTCGGACTATTGAAACTTTGGGAAGTCGATCGTTGGTTTGCATCGCTTAGAAAATGAGTAATTTTTCAATCTGGACTTCTATCGCTTTCTCCAGAGTTTCCGAACTTTCTATAATCTTGTATCCTCCTGTAAACATGGCCATGACAAGCAAAAGTTGCCGAGCGACTAATCACGTTTCTCTCGTTCTACTAGATCCTGATCTTTTGCAAGAGCGGTTACAAGGCCAGGAAGAGGCAAGACAGAGGATGCAAGAGAGATACAACAGGGCTGCTAAGGAGGCTTTAGAAATGGAAGAAAAGGTAGTTGAACTTAACAATCGAATTTGTGTGAAAACTGCTGGCGGGAATACTAAATTTCACGTATTGCTGCAGCGCAAGAAGGCGAAACAAGAAGAAATAGCCAAGTTGTTAGCAAATCAGAGGGGCGGACGTCGGCTTGGAACTGCCGATCAAGATGCCTCTCATTCCTCCTCGTCGAAAGCAAAAAATGGTATGAATTTGTCTTTTATTCGCAATTACACCTTCTTTTTTACCCCAAGAGGCTCCGATCTAAACGACAAGCTTGCCAGTGCTTTGGTAATTTTTTTATTCCTACACAAAGGCGTACGTAATGTTCCCTAGCATTCACTTGGAGACTTATAGGATCGCGTTTTCTCGATCTTTACCACACCTTTGACATTGTTTCCAATATCTCAGAAACTTACTAAAAAAATAGTCTTTGAATACATCGTTCTTCTGTAAACGTTAGGTGACCGTTAAGGAAAAGCCCTCTTAGCAACCGAAAGTAAGCGAATTTTCGGAGATTTTTTTGGGTCGAAACTATTCATTCTACATCACTAAAAAAAATTCTACATATAACTTTGGATTTTACGAAAATTATTGTTAAATTTTTTTATATTTAAAAATGGCAACTGTACATTTGCTTTAGAGACGGTTGCGAGCTGAGTTCTTGCATTATGTACAACCTACGTCTGGTGCATTGATCTGAAAAATCAGAATCGAGAAGTTGTAGATTTCCAAGACCCGCACGCTCTATGTAAGCCTAAAAAATCAAAAGAATGGTGAAAATTCGAACAATGGTATATGTTTGAAAAAATGTTCTATTTTTCGTAAAATTTTTACCATAGTATTTGTTAAAGAAAAAGTCGTTTTTTAAAAGTAATTTTCACGAAACTTCAGGTTCACATAGACGGCAATTATGTTATCTAAAGAAGTGAAAAATTTCATAATGATCGAACACATAGTTTTTGGGCTATCTTGTACGAGGTTAAAAAAAGTGGTTCCCAGAAACTCGTTTAAATTTGCAAGTACAACATTTTACGGCTAAATGATCTACCGATTAATCTGCGATTCGGGGGCTGTAAAGTAGCCCCTCAGCTTCTTCGTGGAGTTCATTTTTGGCCATGAGCTCTTTACGTTATAAAGTAAAGAGTTACGTAGTAAAGTAAAGATCTCTTCCTTTGAATTCAAAAGAAAACTTTAATTCTGATAAAAATGGCCCTCAATTTAGCCTAGTTTTTACATTCAAACATTAAAAGATAATTAACAAATAATTTTACCTTGTACCAAATATTAAAAAAACGTCACTCTTTTCTAAGTACCATCGGAAAATGTCGCTCAGTATGACAAATAAATACGTACAATTACGACTGACAATGTGGTCTGTTAAAATCTAAACAGCACTATGCACGTAACTCGACTTATGGACTTGACGTTTGCATCGTTGGAGTGCAACGAAAATTCTCTTCAATCTCTTATTTTCCCTATCATGCAAAAGCATATTTTGCAGATTTGTCGTAGATCGCTAAATAAGAATCCTCAAAAAAGTTTGCGTGATTGTCGTAGTTTGAATCTGCCAAAAAAATGTGTGAAACAAGCATAACACTTTTGTTGCGTTTTAACGATGGAAACTTCGTCATCTCGATTTCTAGACATTTTTCAAGGCGTCATAATTTTCGGCTAGCAGCGGTACTCCATATTTTCATAATTCCTTACATATTTAGTAATATTCAATTCGAACGCTAAATATATTTCCTTGACGCTCTATGGGTGCGTTCGACTTGGGAGCATACACGCTTTCAGCATTTGTGAGCATTGCTCGTGTCGTTCCACTTGGCGCTCTGTGCGTGCTTACGGAAGCATTTACGAAGTCACGTGTGAAGTCATTACCGCTGCCGTATTGTGCTCACAAACGCTCCTACCAGCGAGGTAGGGCAGCAAAAGCGTGAGCGTTAAGCCCGCTTATTTTCCAAACGAACACGATGGTTTTCCAGGTAGTAATTTCCGAATAGTTTTCCAGAAATTGCCTAACTGGGTACCATATGTCCGCTTGAAAGTTACCTGCAAGTTATCATGTGTTTAACACATGACAGTTATCTTTTTATACGGTCAACTCTAGATACCCTCCGGGCGGACATTTGGTACACTTTTAGCCGACTTGGACAATTTTTCGAAAATTGCTACTTGGGAATCCCCCTGACACTGCAGACCTTTCCCATCGTAAGAAACTGGTCACTCTTTGTCCCCAGCGTTGTTGCTCGAGTATAACTATATTTTGTGGCGCCGCTAGTCGAGTGCCCGGTTGACTATACAGGGTGAGGCACATCAAGTGTTACAGAGCAATAGCACTCAATCTATCGATCATATCTAAAAATGTTTCAGACAAAAGTTTCAGTGTTCGAGAAGGCCGTCATACTGGACCACCCTATTTTTTTGATCGGTGGAGGCGCTAAAGCTACGTCAAGGTCAACTCCACTTTTTTCAAATGGAATGGTTACACTCCATTTTAGCCGCATAAAAAACATTAGGGGGTCAAAGTCGTTCAAGGTCATTCAAGGTCAGTAGCGATGATACAAATTTAAATATATATTTAGATTTGTATTTTATTTTAATAGGTGACCTTGAATGACCTTAAACGACTTTGACCCGTCAATATTTTTTATGCGGCTTGAGGTGCTCCACAAGATGGTTGAAAAAAATGTACCATTCCATTTTAAAAAGTGGAGGTGACCTTCACTGTGCGTCAGCGCTTCCACCGAAATAAAAAAAAATTGGCCGCATTTGATGGCCCCCTTCACACCGTACAACTTTTGTCTGGAACATTGTTTTGTGACGTCGCATTGTGATGTTCGCATCCATCCATTCGCATTTATTCGCATCTTGCATTGTTCGGAGGTTATGTTATTAAAACATATTAAAGTTAATTAGTGTACTAGGTGTGTTATTATAAACATTATTGCTATTCAATAACGCAATATGCCTTCGTGCGCTGCGAGCGAACCGGGCACATGACTCCCAGCGCCTCTAGCGGCGAACGACATTTCGTGGTCCACTGAAACTGCGCTGTCAGGGGCCTGTGCTTAGGTTGCCAGTTCTTTGTGAGAATTTATCAAAAATGGCGGCAACAGCTTGACGCCAACTGTTTTCCGTTAATAGGGACTCGACTTCTAATAAAATAACCTCTTCAACATATTTCTGGATCCGAGCTAGTGGATTTCTTTTAAAGGATATCGAAAAATTAGGAAACATGTTCCCATTCAATCTCTTCGTCACTACTATTTTCTCTTAGACCGTAATCTTCAACCATATCATTTTCATTGTTAATTATGTTAAACATCTCGTTGA
Organism: Ophion slaviceki; assembly: GCA_944452715.1. Classification (NCBI taxonomy): domain Eukaryota; kingdom Metazoa; phylum Arthropoda; class Insecta; order Hymenoptera; family Ichneumonidae; genus Ophion; species Ophion slaviceki. The sequence goes on along the minus strand of OX101785.1, from coordinate 3,288,468 downwards.
TAATTTGCAAACCAACAAAACCTGCTGCTTCCGCCATCTTGATACTTATAATGCCAACCCGAACGAGTTGTAAGCGTTCAAGTTGAACGCACCCGATATGTCCGCAGGTTAATGTTTTTCGCGTGAGTGATCCACGAGTTTTCATTGTTTCCAGAATACAATCCACTGGTCGGGGATGCCAATCGAGGATATCGTCCACCGAAGCGAAGCTGTTGCGGCAAAGGGGGCTGTGGTTAATAATCTTTAAGTGTGTATTCATGTTGATGAAAATAATACATCATTCGCAACCTCGAGCGTAATTCAACTTTATAAGAAAGTCTTGGAGGAATCGTGACGTACGGGAAAAAAGGGTGAAAAGGGAATGGGATATAGACAATTCTTACGGCAACAATGATTTAACATTGGCTTCGGGGCTAAACGAATAATCGCCGAATCAAGAATCTCGAATGTAAAAACTAAAGAAATTAATACAACGAATGAGAATTTAAATAATGGTTCGTGATAAATTAATTTTTGTTGCGCGATCATTACCGTTTCGATCGCGTTCGTCGACGGAATTTCTTCTCTATTTACAATATTACGCAGTCGAAATTGCGGTGAAATTTAATAACCGTATTTGTCATTGAGACTCGTTTTGCCGTCCCCGCTCTGATTGTCCGGTGGTAGCCACATCGAATAATCTTCGTCGTACGCTCGGTCCTCGTATCCCTTTTCCGTTTGTTTCGCGGCTTTCTCAGACCTCTGTTGCATTCGCTTCATGTTCCTCATTTTCTTTTTCGCTATTTCGCCCTCGGTCTTTGTCCTGTCCTCGGCGTTTGTTGACGGGTCTTCCTCGTTCGTGCTCGGCTTGCTTTCATCCTCCTGTTCGGAACTTTCGATAGTCGGCGGTTCGGAAGTCTTCGATCGTTTTGCGTGGATTGCGCTCGCGGTCTCCTCGTTGGTCGACGCCTTCTTTGCAGCGTCGGCCTCGTTAGTTTCCCTCTTGAGATCACATTTTTTCGTCGACGCGGAAGATTTTTCAGCCGCTACGTTGGAACAGTCTTTGGATTCGGTACATTCCGGCGCCTGTAACAAATTTTTTTTACCGGATATTATTTTGTTTTTTTTTTTTCGTTAGGGGAATGAAAAAAATTTTGTTGATTGTTCATAAAATGTATTGTTAATTTTATTCCTCACATCTTCGGGAATGCGGTGCGAGTTGAGTGACGGCAAATTTGCGGGTCTCGTGATGTTAACCAACTTCAGGAGATTCTCCTCCTCCTTCCGCAAACTTTGTAATTCGAGCTTCATTTTTCTCATGGCCGCTTTGTCGTAAGCGTTGGAATTTAAATTCGACATGAAGGCGTCCAGCGCGTCCTCGTTCGATGTTTCTGTTTCTTCGGATTTCGATTTTTCCGACTTCTTCAGTTGGCCCTCAATGTCGGCAATTTTCTTGGAAATGGCTGTATGCTTCTCCAGCTGAAAGAAAAAATCAAAGTTCTCATCGCGACGAAAATTTATAAAGGAAATTTGAAGAGCTTCTGCTCACCAATGAAGCATAAGTTTCAATCTTTTCGTCCAATTTGCCGACTTGTCGCATTCTTTGCTCTCGTTTCTTCTCCACGGTGCCAGTTCTGTCCAGGAATGTATCCTCGTCCGAGTCGTAAAAGTCATCGTCTTCCCAATTTCTCGCTTTACGTTTTCTCGCCTCTGCGGAAATCGGTCGATTGGTTTTTCAATATTGCAACTGATTCGTCCATATGCTCGTGGTGTCATTTGTGAAAATCTAGCGGCGTGACAAGTATTACCGTGAGTTGCTTGTCTGAGAACGCCATGTCTGTCCAAAATTCTGCACGCCTCGAGAGCGCACTGCACCACCGCTTCTTTCTTCTTTCCTTTGACTATCGCTTCCGCCCTCACTGTACGACTGCCGACTCCGTCTATTGGAAGCCTTCGAAAAGAAAACACAAATTCATTACTCGCTGCTTTTCCTTGGCTACATCGTAATTCCGCCAGAATCTTCATTTCTTACTCCACCCAGCACAAAAATTGTCCAATTCCTTTTTCTTCGGTCTGATACTGCAACTCGTGACCTTCTCGCTCGAACCATCCTCGCAACGATTTCTTAGGGTCGTCCAAAAACAGTTCCTCGTTGTTCGTCGAGGCGTAAGGATTTTCCCGCAAGTCCGATTCTTCGTCAGCGTCTTCGCCCATTCCCCAATCAATTCCTTCCGCCTCTTCCTTCTCGAGTCTCAATCTCTCCTCCTCCTCCGCTCGTTCCAGCTCCTCTCTTGCCATCTGCTCTCTTTCCAGCAATAGCAATCGACGTTTTTCCTGTCCAATGTTACAAGTCGAAGAGTTTATTCAATAGCCTAATATTATTTATTATTATAAATAACATGTAGTATTATTCATCTGCATTGATCTGCATTGATAAGCATAAAAATTTATCGATAACTGGGCCTCTACATCTTTAAATATGGACCGCAATTCTTTCTCCAAGATGACACTTTTTTTTATAGAATTTAAATAATTCATGGCGAAAGAATACAATTCTTTCAAACAACGTATGTTGTTTGAAGTTAAGGAAAAAGACGTTCCCTGACATGAGCTAAGTTCGATTACAATTAGGTTTTTTCATTTTTTTCATGCGAATAAATACTTTTTTTGGTTTGTCATTGGATACTTTATACTGTAATATAGTGTACTTATATAGTATACACTACACATGACTTGGACTTACCAATGTAAAAGTTTTTTCCTCTTTTCATTTAAACAATATTAAAGTAAACTATTTTTGGATAAATATCATGTACCGGCCACTGTAAGCATCTGGCTCTAAATACTTAAACTTTCATAGGAGTTTTTTTAGCAGTTGTATAAACAATATAAGCAAATATATGGTTTTGAAGTTAGCATCGTTCAAATGCAACGAAAGTTCTTCATATTTTAATTTCCTTATCTTTGCTAGTATGAAAAATCCTTCTCTGCATATTTATGTTGTTGACCTCTGGGTATGTGTCTTGAAAAATAATAACGGGTTTTCGTAGGAAAATTTTGCCGAAAGAAATAAAAATGAATTCACAAGTATTCATTTTCATTGCCCTCTAACGATGCAAACTTTAATCTCATACAAATATTTCTTTTTGCCGGATACACCGCAAATTTTTAAGAAACTAATGGATGGCTCAATCGGCGACACATTAAAAAAAATTATAATCCATGGAATATATTCTTTCACAGAGAATTCACCGTATCTGGTGTTTTCCATTATTTTTCGCAGAAATACGTCTTGAAATGTTATTCAAAAAAGGTGCATCGTGAAAGTGTAGCAACTTTCATTTCTTCGTTCGATCTCTGGAGTGATTTTTTTCTCACTAATTCTTACGTCCTTAGCAAATTTTACCTAAAAAATTGAATTACCTTAAATCCTACCCTACCCTACCTTAAATCCGGCCCTTCAAAAATATTCTCACCTAGCTCTCTATGAGAAAAGGGCTCGCTCGTAGTTTTATTATTTTAAATCTGCCAAAATATTAATAGCCATAGGAAACTTTAATCCATGGGGCGATAAATGTTTTCCACCGTGTACTGTTCCCCAATACCTTCAATCCTTTCACCGTCAGTTTCGACTCTTCCTCCGCATAATTTAAAAAATTATGATCCATCTCCATAGGAATAATATCCATCTATAGGAATATATTCTTTCATAGCGAATTCACTGTGTCTTGTGTATTTCGTTATTTTAGACAGAAGTACACTTTGAAATGATAATAAAAAAACGCGCTCTATGAAAGTGTGGCCACTTTTTTTCTTCGTCCAATCTCTGCAATGTTTGTTTCCCACTAAGCTTTGCGTACTTGCCCTTATCAAATTTTACCTAAAAATGTGAATTTCTGACGCTCTGAGGCCCCTCAGCCCCTGTTGCTCTACCTTAAGGATGTTGAGTCCGTACCGTCACTTCCAAAAGTTTGGAGCTTCTTCTCATTTTATTGAATTTTATTGGGATTGATAAATACTTAAATTCGTAATGTAACAACGTTGATGTGAAAAGAAGTCTCGTATTTATGCATATTAATGATCGAAAATTCTTATTTATGTATTATATCAAGCTTTAACAATGTTTTTACAAGCGAGTATTAACTTTTGGATGTTTTGTGCAAACTTGAAAACGCCAAAATCTCGACAGTGGAAACTGTTCATTCTCAAAAAAAAATTATTTTATATCGCAACTATAGAAATATGACATAAAATTACTTTGAACTGCAAAAAAAAAACATTATTTATAAACAATATTAATATTAAAAGTCGTCTCTCTATTAGCTTTAAATTTGGCAACGTTGCGTGATTGGTAAGTTGGCATGACTGAGAACTGTACGATCGAGAGCAGTCGCGATTGAATGTTAACATGGACGAAAATAATGTCAAAATTGACAAGAACGGAAAAAGAGTCTTTTATTGGAAAAGAAATCGAGTGACCGAGGCCGTATACAAACAAAGATTGAGTCTAGTTAACTCCGGTAAAAAAGACGAAAAAAAAGTGTCACAGAATTTGACAGCGAACATAATATCGAAAGCGTCGAAAGAGTTCAGGGTTGGCGTTTTGTCGACATATCGATGATAGGCGAGAATTTATTTTGCTCATCATGCAAAGAAATTCTTTCGTTGTGCGACATAACGAAAAAGCAGCGAGCAGGACTTGCGTCCGTCTTCACTGTTCAGTGCCAAAAGTGTTTGAACACGACGAAAGTTCAAACGGGCAAAAAACATTCGACCAAATCCGGAAAATTCCGCTTCGATGTTCCGATCGAAGCAATTTTTCCCATAAAAATGGGCTACATTCCAAGCTGTAATGTTTTATACTGAAACATTGCTCAAAATGTACATCATGTTATTATTTTTAGGAATATTGCATGCGGGTATGGGGTACTCGTACTTGAACAAATTTCTCGGATGTATCAACGCGCCACTATTACATTCCAAAATATTCAAGAAGCACGAAAGAGAGATTGGACCAATTGTGCAAGACGTCGCGAAAGAAAGCGGTAATTGTGCAGTATGAGGACTTTTCCGAAAAATGACGGGACATTGTTTTTCACCGTCAACTTGTTTATTCCATTATATTGAGTGATATTCCGTCAGGGGAGGCTGACATTTTCTATTAATTCCATAAGTTATGGGGTTTTGAAGTTCGTGGAAACACGTGATGAAATAGGGAATTATTAAATATTTCAACGTCTATATTGGGGAGTTTGTTTGGGTTGGCCCTTAGGAAACACGTAGCTGCTTAGCGACAACAAACAAGAGAACAAACAAAAAATAATAAGGTAATTCGAAATATTACCTGTTTCTCGGAAACAGGACAGCTGTGGTCACGAAATCAAAACATACACATCGTTACCTTCATAATACACTATCCATAAGGAAACACGTAGCTGTATAGCGTGGCGTCAAAATATTACATGTTTCTGGAAACTCCAAAACCCCATAACGTATGGTATTAATAGGAAATGTCAGCCTCCCCTGACGGAATATCACTTACTATAATGGAATAAACAACATCATGGCAAAAAAAAAAATTCCCGTCGTTTTTCGGAAACGTCCTCATACTGCATAATTACCAAGCTGCACGAAATGGACTCAGGTGGAAAGAGAGACCTTAAGGTAGTTCCTCTGCGAAAATCTCAACCAAAAGTTTACATACCATGTTCATGTTTAAAAGATTGATAATTGGTTTAATTAGTAATAAATAAAATTAAAAACTACGCAATATTGACTCGGTACTAGTAGATAATACGATGGATATCATTTATTGCCGTAAAATATATTTTATATTGTGTTTTTGATCTACCATTGCCAGTAAACTTTTTGCCAGGACTGTCCAGGGTTTGCGCCAATTGTTTTTTTTCCAGGCTTTGCCAGGCTTTGCACCAAAATTGTGAGGGCTTTTCATGGTTATATCTTGGAAACTAGATGGTGAATCATTCTCATTTTTTTTCACATTATTCGTGATATCTTACTAGCTTATCCTCGTTTTTTATCAATTTCTTAATTTTAGTTTTGACGGTAAAATTAATGATGCTCTGTTTGTCAATCATAACGCATTTGTTGCGTGTAAACCAAGCTAACTTTAAGTGTAAATATCTCAGGTTTGGGGTGGTCAAACTTATTCAAATTGCACAGATGTTTGGATAATGTATTGAATAACATATATGTCAAATTTCAACCATTTCTTAATTCACCTGTTTTGTGGAGGTACTACCTTAAAATCGAGCCCTAGAAAAATATTCTCACGTAGCTTTCTATCAGTAACGGACTCGCACATATTTTTATCATTGAAAATCTGCCAGAATAATAATATTCATAGAAAACTTCAATCCAACGTGAGATAAATGCTCCCCGCGTTTCACCGTCCTCCAATACCTTTAGTTCTGTCACCGTCAGTTCGGACTCTTCCTCCACGTCGTGCGACGGTGTTTGGATGATGAATTTTCTTTGACTACAGCCGAATCTTATCATGTGACCGCCCTGAAGACGGACATAGGTATTGGGTCTAATTTTGCATCCGTTCCAAAAAGTGCCGTGGGTGCTGCCCAAGTCGTAGATGTAGAAACCGGTGGGATTTTTCTCTTCCTGGGAATGTCTGTACTGAAGTATAGCGTGATAGCGCGATATCGTCGGATGCGCGAGAGATATGTCGCAAGTGGGAAGTCTGCCGACGACGTGATAACTTTTTTCACTTATATCGATAGTTTCCAAAATGACGCCGGACTTGAGTACTTCGATTTTGTAGTCGGCGTCCGGCACGCCGCCCCAAGAAGGTTCTTTGTACTGCAGCGGTATCTGTTGCTTGTCGCCGAGCGGGACTTTCGCTTTTTCCGGACTCTTGTTATCTTCGTCGGCGACGTGTTCTGCCGTGACGCCAGGCTGGTCGGAAGTTTCCTTGGCCGCCGAACAACTTACCGTCCTCGATTGAGCCGACTTTCCCCAGCGCGGTCCGATCAAAGCGGACGGTATTTTAAAATCTTCGCACATTTTTACCTCATCGCTTTCGTCCTGTTTTGTTTCTGTCGGGATTTTCGTTTCCTCTGTACATTCCGGTTCGACATTTTCAATTTCTGCGGCTTCTGACTGAGCGGATTTATCGTCCTCGGGCTCTGTTTCGTCCATTTTGAGGTTATGCACTGGAGAACGTTCCTCCGTCACTAAACGGTCCGACGATTCGGTACTCTCGATCTCCATAGTACGTCAAGTCGAGAGACACAACAATCGTCGAAACAAATGGAAATGAAAAATCCCCGATACCGATAGTTGAATATCATTCGTTGAGCTTTGAACGAACAACGAGGAAACGCACTTGGAACGAAAATTCTCTTTCGCAGCGTCGCGAAGCGTGAAGCCTGTTTGTTTAGAATCGGAATTTGTGAATGAAGTTTGCAACGAATCTGCTCTATGTCTTTACCACACCTCCATAAACTTAGCCGGACCACTTTAACTTTTCAATGTTTTTATTTTTGTAATCATTTGGTGGTCCTTTGGTGGTGATTGGTACCCCAATAAAAATGTTTGGTGGTCGAACGTTTTGTTATCATTGAGTGATATTTATTTTTTGTAAAGTTGACCGGTCTTTTTATTTATTTATGGTGTAATCCATAAAAGGCCGAGCTTAATCGATGCAGAATCGTTTGATTGTCGTAAATATGTTAAACCCGAGGTTTGGTAGTTAGTTCCTTAATTACGCCGATCGGAAAACCGTCTACGTTCAGACGCAGGCGAAAGGAGGGCTGTAATTGGTCGCCGATGGATCCAACGGAATACGGAGCAGTGATATTTCGATTTCATTATACCTAGGTGGGTCAATAAATTGCGATTTCCAAAAATATTTTTATCCGATAGTGTCACCTTTTAGCTATATTCCCTGAAAATTTCATTGAAATATTCCTAAAATTGAATGAGCTACAGCTTCTAACAGCAGCACCATACTTCAAACTTTGAACGCGTTTTACGAATACTGTTTTCAAAGTCAGTGGACATGATATCTCGAGAACCACTTGATGGATTGTTTCCAAATTTACAGGAAATACGACGAGAAATATTTAAAGGTCGTTGACGATCTCACTTTAAAAAAAATCAATCGTCATTTTTAAATAGCTACGTCAGAATGATGACTTTTTTCATAGATGTTGTATACTCGAGGTTCAATTAATCGCCACATTGTTAAAAAAAAATATTTAAGAAATCAACGATCGTCAACGACTCGTATCTATTGTTAGCTTGAATAACCCGTTTGGTTTTTAGATTTCAGATGGACCGTTTCAGTTGGAGAGTGTCCACCGCCAAACGCCGCGAAAAAATTCATCTGATGGCGGCCATGTTTTTGTTGCTTTTTTATATTTTGTAATTTTTTAAAAAGGCTCTCAATATCACCTTTTGTTAAAAAAAATGCGTTTGTTTCTGACCAACCGTTTCCCTTTAAAAAAAATCGAAATTTGGCCATTTTTTTCGGATCTCTAGGTATATGTAGCCCGTTAATTTTCTCACATCTCTAAATGTGTTCCAGTCTTTCTTCTTCTTTTCCACATACTCCGCACATTCAGTTCCCATAGGCCCCTCCTCTTCGTCTCAGTAGTTTTTCCTACCCGGCTTCTCTTTTATCTCCCTGTAGTCCTAACTGAAAGTGGACCTATCTACACCTTCCCAATCCTTGTCTTGATCCTTTTTCTTTTCCACCCCTGCCTTTAAGAGGGCCACGGTAACGGGTATAAAATCAGGTGCGAATTTAACAATTTTTTTCGTATGAAAAAGTGATTCATTCATAAGATTAATTACACATCTATCTAGTATGAATATCAAGCTGTTAGAAAATATATATATATATTTTTTCGATGTACAAAATGGCCAACTACTAATATTTTCTTTTGTTATCTTTTTTTCAGGCGCTCCACAGCGTGACATTTAGCAAACACAATTTTTGACCTAGAACAAAAAACAAAAATTCTCGTCAATATACATTAGAATATCTAGAGAAGTACGTACGGAATTTAAAAAATATTGTTTTATTCAAAAGTTGTAGGTATTTGAATTCAGTTGTAGGTATTTGAATGAATTTTCAGTGAAAAATTTCGTATTAAACTGCTCATAAAATGAAGTTTTCGATTAATCAGAAATTCCGTACGTACTTCTCTGCGAAATGCAATTAGGAACATAAGTTTTAAATTTGAAGTAAATCGAGTGAAAATTGTTGAAGTTATTTGTGACGCCAATTGGAAAAAGCTGTTTCGAGAAAAACGCGTTCAAAATTTTAGGTACTCTATGGCCGTGCCAGAGGTGGGCTTACGTTATACGCTCAAAGTCGGTGAAAACATTTTTTCTTGCTATACATCGAATAGTAACTTATTCTTATGATGATAAAGCACCGTTTTAGCAAGAGAAAAATCGATTTTTTGAAAATTCTACTGTGGCTTTACCCCTTAAAATCTTGCCTATTTCCTTCAAACTTCCACCTTCCCCATTTCGACTCGTTCCCAATGAAAAATATTCCTGATTTCTTCTCTCTAGCTAATCTTTGGGCGTCTTTCATTTCCCATGTCCATTATCCGTAGCTCTTTTCTTGCCTTTACCTAAAAAAAAGTACTGTACGCGCGTACACTTCTTCGCCGATGTCCATCCTGTAGTTTGAAATATTGCGGTGTCAGCTGTTTCGAGCAGAGGTTACGTTCCATCTCGGACAGCCCTTAAAAGCGACGACAAGCTGGATCCGATAAAACTTATATTTTATACGGAACGGTATGAGAAGGAAAATCGAAGGATCAAGCTCGTTGAAGAGTTTGTACCGTCTTATAGAAAGTCTACGATAACCGGCAAGTTTTACGCGAAACACGAAGCTGTAACGACCGAAGAACATATTCCCGAGGAATATGCCAAATTGATTGAGAGAAGAACGGAAATGAAGCCCAACGATATCTACTCGTTCAGGCCCCCATCCGTAAATATGGAGTAAGAAGGATCATTTGGTCAATCAATTTTTTCTCCCAATGAAAACTCAAAGTTTAGGCATATTAAAAAGTAACGAATAACTGGGAAGAAATAAATTAAGTGAATATTATAAATAAACTTTAATAGAAGTAAGTCAATATAAAAATAACCGTTTCTTTTCTTTCCGATTTGACATAGCTATGGATGGTTCGCGAATCCCCTGATTCCAAGATCGAAAGACTCGAGACTGTATTTTCCCCTCAAGCATTGTGATTTCATCGAGACTGAGATAAATATCAGACAGATCGACCAGGGAAAGATCAAGGAAAAATTTGTGGGAGTTCCTTTCAAGCTCTGATTGTTCTTAGTTGTCATGAAAAATGACAACGATACAAAAGTTTGTATCGTTGGAGTTCAACGAAAATTCATTTTTATTTTTTTTATTGCCTCATTTTCATTAACATCCAAAAAATGTATTACATATTTATGCTGAAGATTTCTAATGAGGGTCCTCAAAAAGGTTTACGTGAATTTGAAGGTCTAAATTTGCCACAAAAATTGGGCTATGGAACTTAGGTTGCATTGCAACGATGCAAACTTCCATATCGTATGTTGTTGTCTGTAACAAAATAAATGGGTCGGAGCGTACGAAATGTTAGACTTTTATTTCAAATTTCGTATACTATGGTAGTGGTACTAAATGGCAGGAAATATTACTTGCACACGTCCATTATTCCGTGCATATTCTCGAGATTTCTTTTAACATGAATTACTTTTAACGTACAGTATCGATATATGAAGCAAGCTATTAAGGGGCTATACCAGTGTAAACGCTGAAAATTTGGGCGAATTTCGTGAATTTTTTGGAAGAAAGGTACTCAATTAAATGTTTCGGAAAATTAAGAATATATTTGGCTATATTTGACCTATATTACATATTTTTTTCATAGAAAAATATTGAAATCCAAGCGACTTATGCGCTGCCTTCGGAGGCGCAAAAAAAAGTTCCTCCACTGCTGACATGATTCCGTCCGATTGAGTAGCTGGAACCGAAAAAGGGAAAAAGGTCGTTAAACTGGAAGGTATTTCCTGTACAATGACGTAGGATTTTCGAAAAATAACAAAATCTAACAAAATGGCGTAGTTATGAAAAAAAGTCTGTTTTCTTGCCTATAAAATGGTCGCTTTTTTCAACGCCAAATCGTCAATTTTCATCCAATCAAAAATATCCTACGTCATTGTAGAGTAAATATATTCAAAAGTACTCGGTTCAAATTTCAAGTCAATCGGATAATTGCTCTTTGAGTTACAATGTCAGCAAATTTGAAAAATCTCATTTCGAGAAAAACGCGTTTAAAGATTAGCTATCGATTTTTGCAAGATAAAATGATATTTACCATAAAAACTGCTAATCAGCTATACGTGGTCCATACGATGGACCCTCCTCTTCCTCGAATAATGCCTGCTGAGAGGCTGAAGCTTTTCTCACTGGTATAGCCTCTTAATGAAAATAATCTGCATGAATATTCTTTTTTTCAACAATTGTTTGTAGAAAAAAAGAACGACGCGAGCAATTACTTTTCTAGAACGATTACGCCGTTGTAGTTTGGTCGTTTTTTAAATTTCCATGGTATATGCTTTAAGGGTGTTTATACTATTATATCCCATACTATTCCCTTTTATCATTTTTTCTTACAGATTATGTACATGAGCTTCCATTTTCATAATATTTTATATACTGGGATCCCCTTCTCTTTGTACTAAATGTTTTATCAATATCTCGATTTTTATTACATAGGCACATATAGCTCTTTGACGGGATTATTGCTAACCAGTTGCTCTATTTTCGTCGTAGCTCTTCCGCCTCTGTGTATTCCTGAATTTCTTCTAGTTTTTCCACTACTTCCACTCTGATTTCTGCCTTTAACGCCTGGCAGCCACAAATGTGTCTCAAACCCGCGACTCCTTCCCTGCACTATGCAGCTATTGTCTCTATACCCCTTGTAACTTTTTCCCCCTACACTGAGAAAAAAAATCGTTGATCCAATATCATCGGTGTCATTGAATGAAATTTCGTTGATTCAATTGTAAAATTGTTGTTGTAAATAATCGGATTTATTAGTCCAAACAAAACGCTGTTGACTTTAATAACATGATAAAATTAAACGTTTTTTTTCATTCAAAAGATATATTATTAGCCGAGAACAATATATTATTGAAACTATCTAAAAAATGATCGCGAACAAATTACATAGTTTTGAATGCATTTTCTGCAACGAACAAAAAAAGCGTTTCAATTCATAACGTGAATATTGTTGATTCGAGTAAACAAGAAAAATTGAATTTCACTCGTTTGATTCAGATAAAATTTCTATTGAGTAAATGTGTCATTTTATTTTTTTCACCATATCCGATATTGATTCCCAAGTACATTATTCGTTGAAATATTTATATTTTATTTTGATTGAAAATATTAAGCAAATGTCTGAATAGGTTGAATAATTATGCAAAAATAAAATTTATTTCTTGCGCATTTTGTTGAAAAAATTCAACCAAATCATCGATGAGCGCCACCGAAATTATAGGTGTGAGGAAACCCGTAGTTCTCTTAGTAACCGCTAGAAGCCGCACGCGCGATCGTTTCTCGTAAGTGTAGCACTCGCCGAAAGTGTACACCCGGAGAAACTCTAGAGAGTATCGCTTCTTGGCCTGTGGCTAAGATCAAAGTGTAGTATCTGTTCTTATCAGTTGAATATCTGATATTCTCTCCATGGATATTCCATTGGATTTCTTGTATTCTCTCCACTATTATCGTGGATGATCATTCTAATGCTCACTTTTTATTTAAGATTTAAAATAAATTGAAAAACTTACGTCCCATGGCATATTCGTTTTGATGCAGTAAAGAAATAATTAATTCTATTGATTATATTTTTGTACGAAATAAAAAATGTTGTAGCAACCGTTTAATTATTTCATCCATACATCTACGGATTGTATATAGAATCATTTCAATAGAATATAATTTTATTTAATGGATAATGTAGATATTCAGAGAACAGAATAGTTTTTTCAAATAAAATAATATGTTATTTAAATCAATCACATTTTCCAATATTTTATAGCATTGTAACAATCTCATATATCGGTGGCACTCCGCAGCAGCACATTTATTTGGAGCAACCGATAAATTTTTTTGATTCAAATGGTTTTTTTTTCTCAGTGTATATTCTCGCACCTTATCCTTGCCCATAATTCCTTCGTTTCCCCTCCGAGCTCCTTTACCGCCTTGCATCTTTCCATTTCTGCATTCCCTTCTCTGCCCTATACGCTCTGTAGTATGTTGACTTGTCAATCCTGCACCAGTCATTCTGGATTTCCTGTTCCGCTTTTGTTTTATTCCCCTTTATACTTTTTTCTCTATTCCTCCCGGACACTCCATTCTTATTGCCTGCTATTTTCCTCCTCGCACTTCTTACATGGCTTCGGAAAGGCCCTCTCTCCACATTCATGGGTTTCTGTTTATAATTCTTGTTATCTCTGCTTTTAGACACTCTTCTTCCATCTTTATTATTTCTACCAGATATTTTGCCGCTCTTTTCCAGGCCTCTATTTCACCGCCTTTGCACCCCGATTCCATTCTCCAAATGTTATTTGGAGTGTTCGGATTGATTCCCAAGATTACGCCGTTGTAATTATAATTTGATAATAGTGCCAATGACCATATTCAATGGCGGTGAATTAACGGGCTACATCTACACGGAGAGAATTAAAAAGTAATTTTTGTCGTGAATTTGACGGTAAAAATTATCGTGATATATTTCAATGTGGTGACAAGTGAGAAAAACATAATAATTCGTATGCGACAAGTTTTTTTTTAATTCACGTTACAGAAAATTTCAAATACGTAGCAAAAAATTTACTATACAAGAAGGGTAGAAATTGGAGACAGTCAAATTTAGCATGTTTATTCGAAAATTTACCTACTGTCGGTTAAAAATTACCAACCGCACCGTACGCGGTATTTTTACGATACTGCACAGTAAAATTTACCTGCGTCAACCTCAGAAGAAAAATTTCCTAAAAGGCTGGTAAAATTTATATATCTTCCCCTCATTGTGACCGTTTTTTCCTCTACTGTTGTTTACCTTTTTTTCTCTCCACCTTCTTCGCTGCCCCCCCTTGCGGCCCAGCCGACTTCCCCCTCTGTGTCTTATTTCGCCGTGAAATGCCGAAGAAAAACATTTCACGACGAAATGTACGCAACTAGGTTTCGAACCCGGGACTCCCGGTTTGAAGGCGAGCACGCTAACCACTAGACCATCACTCCGATTTCTTAGTAAAATGTATTTTTTCTTCAAAGACCGGTGCTATAATAATCATAATAATAACCGAAATAATAATAACCATAATAATAACCGAAATAATAATAACCATAATAATAATAATAAATATTATTTATTATTGAAAAATTGGTACAAATTAACGCTGTTCGTTTTTTGTTAGGAAATTTTTTTTCTCTCATATAAATTGGTATACTCAACAAACGGGTAAGGAGAGAAATTTAATTATTAGAATTTATTTTTCATTTAATACTACCATTTTTTACAATACATTTCGTACCATAGTAGGCTCGAGTGATGTGACTAATTTGCGCACATATTATTTTGTCAACATTTGAAATCGTAAAATCGTATTCACTCTTAAAAATTTCATAAGCAGTTTATGTACGCAGTTTAGACGAAATTTTTTTGGAAACTCCCATCGCGCCATATAAGGAATAGATAGACCACTGAAACCGAACCGCGCACCGCTACTTGGTATGAAGGGGAATTTTTACCATGCAGTGCCTCAAAATTCCCGTACCGTACCGCACGATAATTTTAACCAAGCGCGCACGATAATTTTTACCCAGAGCACAATACATTTTCCTACAACACTCATTAAATTTTATGATAAATCTTAAAATAACTGTTATAAAGACGATACTTTTTTATAGAGATTTTTAAAAGGCATAAAATAATAAAATGCACAGTAAAATTTCGCTGATATTATATATTTTTTAAATTTAAGTTTTACGCATTTTGTTACACATCAAAATTTACTAGAAAATCTGGTAAAATTTTCTATCTGAAGACGAAATTTTATTTTATTTTCGTGAAAATCTGTGTTTTACTCAGCAATAATAAGCGAAGTTTCAGGGTTGTCATCTGGTTACCGTTACTGCACGGTAATTTTTAACATTTAATTCTCTCCGTGTAGGTGGGTAAAAAATTGCATGTTCCAAAAATATTTTCACTTGGTAGGATCACCTTTTAGCAATATACCCTGATAATTTCATAGAAATTTTCGTAAGATTGAATGACCTAACTTCAAATGCGTTTTTCTCGAAACACTGTTTTCAAAATCGGTGGACATGATATCTTGAGAACCACTTGTTAAATTGTTTCCAAATTTACAGGAGATACGATGAGAAACATTTAAAGGTCGTTGACGATCTCACTTTTTTCAAATCGATCTTCATTTTTTAATGGTTGCGTAAAAATGACGATGTTTTTCGTAGATTTTGTATGCGCGAGTTTCCATTCGTTGCCCCGTTGTTAAAAGAAAATGATTTAAAAAATCGACGATCGTCAACGTATTTAGTGCCACGTGTATTACCAAATGGATGAAGGTTCAATTTGAACGCTCATGACAAGTGGCACTTCGTAAACACTCGTTATAGGGCTGTAGGGGTGAAAATAATGCTTCGATTTAAACTTTTAAAACAACAAACTGCGACTAGTGCCAGGAATGTCGTGCTAAAAAATTAAGCGGTTTCTCCACTTGGTTCATTAATAATACTCGAACAAAACTCAACTTGAACCTTAAAAATCTCCGAAACTATGTGGCGAAACGGATAAATTTTTGGACAGTTAATGCATCGTAAATTAATCTCTCGGTGATATGAATTTCAACCGTCTACAAGCATTTCGATTTTGGTGTCAAAACTCCTTAAGCTGATGTCCACCGTCAAACGTTGCAAAAAAATTTCTTCATCTGCCGGCGGCCACGTTTTTGTTGTTTTTCTCTATTTTTTGGTGATTTTTTTTAAAGGCTCTCAATATACGTAACTTATATTTTAAAACATTCGGAATTTGGCAATTTTTTTTGCCCCTTCAGGTAAATGTAGCCCCTTAACGAGAGATCTGTCAAAAAAAATCCTTGAAAACATGAATTACTGCAATTTTCATTATCAAATGGTGCAAGTCGAGGTTTGCTCGGAAGGAAGAATGAAAAAATCTCTGACGCATCGGGCTCGAAATGACGAATTATCACGCTTGAAATATCCTACCGCTCGAGGCTGGCCGAACGTGAAAGTTTGTTGTGATTACGTAACCAAGCAACGCATTATTTCAGGTAGTCGTGTCATTGAAGGGAAAATGTTCAATTCATCGTGAAACCACGATAAAAAAAATATAGGAAAAAATTTGCGAGTTTTTTGTTTTGTTTCTTCACGTCACTGACGATTTTGGCGTATGTAAATTTGTAGTTTCACGAATGTGTGAACTTTGTAGAATTATGCCCGCAATCGGGACTATCGCGAGTAGAGCTCTGACAGCAAAATAATGGGAGGTCGTGGATTTTGCGTCAAGATTGTAATCGATCTGCAAGCCGTGGGTACCAAAAAGTTTATTTCCATCTGTAAACATGGTAGATTGTCGAAACATTTTCGTTTTTTTTTTGAAATTTTGTTTGCGCGACATTGAAGGTAACCTGCCCAGGTGTTTGGCTGTGCCCAAACGGAAAAGTCGCGCTACGTATAAACACGCTCGATTCGAAGATCGAATCACGCCGATTGACCCCGGCCTTTCCTCTCGTCTACCACGATAAATTCAGATGTAAAAAATTGTTCACCGGGGTGAGCACACTCGCCGAATTGCAAAACAGTTTGGAGGATGAATATCTTTATGCGGAGCTGATTCAGTGGTCGTCGCCGAAAGGGACTTCGGTCATTCTCGCTACGTTCGAAACTAATTTGGCCGATTTACTCTATCCACCCGCGTGTTCCAAGGGACTACTCGCGGGTAGCGAAGTCGATTTGCTCATGGAACCGACCAAATATTTTCCGGTAAATACGCTATTCGAATTCAATTAAATATGCAATATTGAATTTTAGTATTTGCATTATTCATTATTTATTATTTATTATATAGTATTATTTTAGTATTTGCATTTATTCAGTATTTGCATTATTTATTATTTATTATATAATGTTTGCATTTAGTATTTATCGTATGTCATTTTATTATTTCCAATTTATTACTAGCAATTTTATGGAATATGTGATAAGAGAAAGAGCGTTGAGATATATTAGAGAAGTGATGAGAATGGAAGGTGGCCAAAAAATTGCTTACTAGATGAAATTAGAGCGATAACAAACGGTGACCCGTCAAAATGGGGGAAAAACCTGGTGAAGGTATTAAGAGATCTGGAGATAGAAGATATAATAACCATAATAAGGGAGCGAAAAGAAGTAAAAAAATAGACGAAAGGATAGAAGAGGCACTGGAGAACTTAAAAAACAGAATTTTGAGGAGGGAAGAGGAAAAAATAAAAAAATCGTCGTATGATAAGTATAAATATATTGTAGAAAAGGACAAGATGCCTTGGAAATATTGGGCAGAGAAGGAAGTAAAGCGTAGGGACAAGGAAATATAGGCGAGGCTAAGATGTGGCAACATAGGAAGGGCGGGAAAGAAAGGGGAAAGGGATTGGACGTGCAGGATATGTAAAGAAAAAAATGAGACATTGGAGCACCTACTGATATGTAAAAAAGGTAGGGAGTTAGTATCAGAGAAAGCAAAGAAGAAAGCCGAGGAGTGGATGGCAGAAATGGACGATTTGGCAGTAAAGGGGGAAATCATAAATATACTGGGAGGAAAAATACAAATAGGGATATGCGAGTACTATAGGAAAATAGAGGAAATGCGTAGAAAGATGAGTAAGGAGCATGGGGGAGGAGAGATCGACGGAGAGGACGAATAATTGAAGGGAGAATGTGAAAATAATGCAGAATGTAGGAATGTAGGGTGTAGATAATAAGTGAAAAGTATGTATGTGAAATATTAATGTTTTCTAAAAAGCTTTGCAGAAAAGTTGTGCAAATAAAACTCGTTATTAACTATTAGCAAATTTTATTATTTCGCTATGAGAAAAATGGGATAATCCTCTGAACTGGCCTAATCGATAGCGCAATATTCCCCCAACTTCTGTATGTGTGTATTTTCAGGGAATTCTCGCGCCAAAGATCGAAGTTTCAACTCGTACGATTATCGAAGAAGTCGTGGGAGTTTTCGAGGCGATGATCTCCGGATCTCGTATTATAAATCCAAAAATGATCAACTCGAAGGTACGCGATATCGAGAGCGGAGAAACTTGTATCCTTCAAAATGAAAATAATACATGTGGTTAAGTGAATTCGCGTTTGCAGAACTGCGTGCACAGAAAAAGGCCATCGACGGGTATAATACGGCAGCGAAAAGTTTGCCATACTCAGGGAAAGCCAAAAGCGCCGGGGAATCGATCGTGAGTTTGTATCGTCAACATTGGCGAATAATTTCCGTAGTAAAAAAATGCCACTTGAATGAATCAACTTTCTATAACGAATATCTTTTGGATATTTTAATGTGACTTTCAAATTTATAAGAATGCATTTCACAAAAAAGTATATAGAATTTTTTAAAATAGAAGTAAAAAAGCTAAATGTTTTTTTAAATTTTATTAAAATCGATGAGAATCTCAAAAAGGCTGGCTTCAACGCGGTCGAGCGAGGTAACGCATTTGAATAATGACACGATTAATATTCTCAGCCTGCAACGGAGGCAGCCAAGTTCAGACGAAACACTTTCGTCCCCGTCGAGCACGTCGAACAATTTTTCTCAACCGCACATCGAGCATTGCTGTCACAAATCAAAAGGAACGTGCAGTTCCATGGACTATCCGTTCGTCCCGGGAACTCCGGAAGTTCCACCGTGTCGCAAGAGTTCGCACATGTTCGAAAACTGTCACGTGTGTTCCAAGTACAAGTGTTATTTCTCGCATAACCACGAGGCACGTGTCAAGCTCTTGAATAACGGCGCTGAACATTGTTCGGAGAATCTTCGCAAAATCAACGATTCGGGGAAGTGTTCGCGACGCTCTTGCATCGAGCGAGACGGGGACAGAGAAAGGGGAAGACCGAGAAGCGCACCGCAGACGAATTCGATGCGCGATTCTTCGTCGTTAATGGCGTGAGTTAACGGGGTATTCTAATCTGTAGGCCTAAATTTATATCGTTTTTTTTTTCGGGCTTGATAAAAAGAAACCAAAAATATTTTAACTATAAATTTGTTGGTATTTTTATTTATGCTTCTAGAACTTGCGAAAAAAATAAAAATTGCAAAAGTTGTGGGCCTCTGATTATGACGGTGAAAGAAAGGGCTGAGGCGGTTTACATGATTCCAAATCTTCCATTCATCTGAAACAGAAATAAAACGAATTTTCGTGATAAATAAGAATGTCATTAAGGCAGATACCAAAAAAAAAATCATGCCGACTGTCTACAAAAAAAGTTGATTTTTCGCCCTATTTTTGCAGAGTTCTTAATTTCATTTACGTAGTAATAATAATAAATTTTCAATACCCAACGATAGAGAGGCATATAATGAAGGTCCATACCAAATTTGAAGTCCTGGTTAAATAGAACTCGAGTTTTCATGTCAATCAGGTTGGAAAAAAATTTGTTTCGAGAAAAAAGTTTAAGGGATCATCACAGTGTAACGGGTCGAAAAATAGCTGAATTTCGCGATTTTTTTTTCGATGGTTAAAATAGGCTAATGAATCTGATTTTTTATCCCAAGTACACTCATGAAGAACAGAAAATACATTTTTAAACGTTTATTTTTATTTTTTTTCGAAAGTGTCTTCGACAAAAGGAGTCCTAACGGTGTACACTATTGTGGCTGTATGAAGGTTTTTTTTTAAACCAAAATCGACAAAATGGCGGCGGTTTGAAAAAAAGTATCAAATTCAGTCAAATTTTTCGGTTTTTTTGTTAAAAATAATATGAGGATTAAATAAAAAGCTTCCATGACAAAATAAAGAGTAGCGTAAAAAATGTTGTGTCAAAATTTGAGACGGATAGCTTGAAAACTCTTCCTTTGAGAGCATACACCGTTTTGAAAAAACAACATTTCGAGAAAAACGCGTTTAAAGTTTCGAGTGCGGAATTTTCATATAAATTGTCTACTTACGATCAATCGGCGATGCCAGGTGCATGTTTATAACCGTCTATACTATCGGACAATGCACAAACAAAAATCGATTTTCTTTTAAATTTTACATTGTAATGATCCCTTAATGTTTGGAGTACAATTTCAGACAACCACAACTATCTAAGAAGGAAAGGTTGCGAAGTCGACCTCTCCGATTTTGATTAAATTTGGCATGCTTGTAGAATGGGTACAAATAGGCGACACGTATTTTTTTTATATCTATGGAACCCGATTTTTAACGGGTGAAACGCACCCTCGAAAATAGGGGTGTTTTTCATTTTTCGTCGACAACTTTATCGTTCTCAACTCCAATGTATAGTACACGAAAAAAATAAACATTGTTGCAATTTGAATTTTTTTCATTTCGTATCGTTAATTCGTTACGTTCCGACGAAAAACGAACAAGCCCCCTCAATTTTCGAGGGTGCGTTTCGACCCTTAAAAATCGGGTTCCGCAGATATAAAAAAATACGTGTCGTCTATTTTTACCCATTCTACAAGCATGCCAAATTTAATCGAAATCTGAGAGATCGAGCTCGCAACCTTTCCTTGTAAGTGGTATAATGGCATGTTTTACTTACGTTATATTAATCAGGCCGTCGTACGTAGGAATTCAACGTGGGTAGACAATGGTCCGTAGATTAATGTACGGAGACTATTGACCGTAGAACATTGTCCGATACGCGCCGGTGTGGCCTCTCGATCCGGCCGTATTCAAATCGCTATAACTTTGTAAATATCGAAAACTTCGAAATTTCCTTTTGAGGATATCTTCCCAAGAGTCTATACTATAAGGAAATACCATAAGAAATCGATTTTTTTCTTCAAATCGTCACACGACAAAACTTTTCAATAAGAAAACTTCCTCAACGAGTTTATCTCGTAAAAATATCAAATTCCTATCACAATAATTATCGGAAATATGATTGAATTTA
This sequence comes from Ophion slaviceki, assembly GCA_944452715.1. NCBI lineage: Eukaryota > Metazoa > Arthropoda > Insecta > Hymenoptera > Ichneumonidae > Ophion > Ophion slaviceki. The sequence goes on along the minus strand of OX101785.1, from coordinate 3,267,284 downwards.
TCGACATGATTCGTGACAAAATACGATCGATGACCTTGACCGGTGAAAAGATTAATCGATCCTACCATCCAAATTGTTAGATCAATAATTGCCGTTCGCAAATTTCCAGCATGAAGGCGAAACCTCCAGAATGTCAAGGTCACCGTGCCAAAACGAGCAACGCGAGCGAGTAAGTTTTTTTCTTCTTATAAGTCGTTTCGATTTTCGATTTTTTATTTATTACAATTATTATGTACATTTTGTTTTATATTTCATACCCAACGCTCGGTCTCACTTCGACGTTTCCTTTTTTACCCTCAGTCCGCAGACTGCGGACTGTTTCGACAGCGACAGGGATCAAGGGCGGCAAGGATTTTACAAAAACTTGGAGAAATTTTACAAGAGAATGTACAAGCAAGCGAAACTTCGGGCTCGCGAAGTGGATTGTTCGTGAAGAAGATCAACGACAAAAAAAGTTTTAAGAATGTTAGACCATAATGCCTGATTTTTTTTAATCGGTCGGGAACGTTCCGTTTTCAATCCGTCTTTGTCTCGTCTGTGCGTATTGTCGAATTTCAAGGATTCAAAGGAAAACGAGGAAAGAAATAAAAGGTTACGAGATGGGATATTGGGATATTTCTGTACCTTTTACAGCTTGGTATAGACCCGTTTCCCTAGCGTGAACGCCTGCGATCCAGGAATTCTGTATCCGCGAAGTGACACCGATTTGCTCAGCAGGGCTGGCGTGCGCAAATGGATCCCTTTGCCCTGTGGAGTCCAAGCTCTGACCTCGACCTTTCCTTCCTTTTGGGAAGACATCGCGATCCAGCCTGCGTTGAAAAAAATGTACAACTCGCGATCAGTAAATAAAAAGCCGGTGTACGAAAAATAAAAATCGAATTTTGCAACCATCGTCTTAAACGGTAAAGGCGAATTACGCTTGCACATTTGAGTTAAGGGGAGGGTAGGGGTTTGCACTTTTGAAAAATCCATTTTTTTGTTTTTTCTTATAGTTAAACATTTCAAGAATATAATCCCAAAATTTTAAGTCAATCAGAGCAAAACTCTCGAAACTATTGACTATTTAGTCCCGCTCCTCTAACACTGTAGCTCCGACTTCACTAAATTTCAAACGCGTTTTTCTCGAAACCACTTTTTCAAAGTCCGTGTTCACTGACATTTGAAAACTACATGACCGATTTATTTCAAACTTGGTACACACTTTCTACATATAAAATACCTCCCCCCAACGGTTAGTTTGAGATTTTTTTTTACATTGAGGGGGTTTTCCACCCCCAAAATGGCGGAATTTTTCGTGAAAAATAGCACTTTTCACTTTACATGACCACCAAAAATTTAGAAATGAAAAAAGAAGAAATTATCAAAGACCGTTGGGGGGAGGACTTCATGATAATTTGACTAAATTTTAATGGTACTTGATTTCAGATAATTTCTAGCTGAGATACAGTGAACACCGCAAATCGTGTTTTTCCAAAGGCGTTCTTGGAAAAGCTTTGTCACCGGCTTGTTTGTGGATATTTTCGCGTACAAATTTCACGGAATGTTCTTGAAATGACACTCAACAATGTACAAAAGGTTTCAATAAATTTACTCTATCCATATAGATGAAAAAAATTCGCAAAAAAGTGTTTTTTTTCACGCTGAAACCCCTACCCTCTCCTTAAGGCGACATGTACATTTAGACAGGAAAAAAATAAGCAATATTGAGGGATTTTTTAAACTGAGAAATAATTATTCTACAATTATCAAACTTTAGGTATACTTTAATAGTGTATTTAAGTATACAAAACATTTTTTTTTAATTATTCATCATCAAAATGACTGTGGCAGAGTGTTACAGCACGGTCGCCGCGGGAGTTGCGAATCGGCGTGCAGTCTACTTAGCTTCCCGTAGACTTTTATTTGCAAAAAAGTTCAAACATTTTTTCAGTTAGAACATGTATACTAACATTTTTTCAGTTAGAACATTTCTATGTACCGGTAATTAAAATGAAGAAAATGCAAATTTAAGAAAATGGCTCGCATTTACAAAAAAACAACATTTCACGCAATATTTCTGTAAAATGCGGATGAAAAAAGTCGTTTTTTCCTCAATTTTTCAAAAACAATTCTCGTCAAGTAGAAGGTACCAATATTATCAATATTTCGCGTAACGGACTGTAACGTTTGAAGTTTTTCGAATTTCGCTTTGAAACTTTAGGAAAATATTCTACATATATCCTTGTATCATTAAAAGAAGAAAAAAAAAAGAAATCGACTTTTTGATCGTTGTAAATGTATGTCCCGCCTTAAAAAATTGGCAATTTTAATGATCCTAAAAGTTCACCTGCACTCGAGAGTACAATGTCGACCGCTGATTCTTTCTTTCCGATACCCACGAATTCGAAATTCTTCGATTCCAAAGCCGGAAACAGTTTCAAACGTTCGGGATCGTTGGTGGGCACGATGAAAGCTTCGCTTTGGAGTAGTTCTTGATAAAGTTCGTCGGCATCTGTGGTCTTACATATGGTGACGGGCAATTTGCTGCTCGCGAAGACTGTGCAGCTGCAACCGAAACAACACGGTTATGCACGGGCTTATCGAAGAGGGAAGATAAGAAAGTGGCGAAGCGCAGACGGTGACCGTCGGATAGGCGAGCGCGGCGGAAGTGTGGACGTTAGCTACAGTGGCAGGTTAAGGGGGGAGATACCTGTAGGCGAGGAAGAAATTTACTGATTTTCATGATCTTTTTTAAAGCCAGATTTCTACAACATTTTTTAGATATAGGGTATGTTTTATTACTACTTTTGAATGTTACGTGGTATTTTTTTTTAAATTAATCTTCAAACATGGCGGAGGTATAGCTAAAAAACTAATCGACCGATTCTGATGAAATTTGCCATAAATCTCTATAACTTTATTTCCCAAAACATGTTTTTTCAAAATTAAACAAAAAAATGATTTTTCATTGCAAAATGTAGCCATTTCTTTTTTCGAAAAATTCCATTTTTTTGTTTCAAAGCGTACCATTTCATCGATTTTGAACATTCCTCACTTTTTCTTGGTTCATATTCTACGTATGAGTGTTAATGAAAGAAAAATGGTCGTTGATTTTTTTCGGATTAATTCCGCCGACGGTACGTGCCACGCCGTCTGACAAAATCCGCCTGTTATTTATCAACAGTAATAGAACATACCCTAAGTCTCAAAAGTGTTGGAGAAATATTTCATTTAAAAAAAAAGAAAATTTTTCATTAAAAAAAATCATGAAAAACGGCATTTTTTTCTTCGCCAAAAGGTATCGCGCCCCCTTTAAATATTTCATTTAAAATGAAATAAGAAATATTTCATTTAAAATAAAATAAGAAATATTTCATTTATAAAAAAAATCATGAAAATCTCTCTCCCCGCTCAAGAGATCCAGTGGATACTAAACGCTAGAGAGTTTTGGGTTTGCTTGGGTTGTTTGATTTACATAATGGAGCCGGCTCCCTCGATGAGGTCCAATCTTCCGAGGCCGGCGAGGAACAACGACTGGCCCTCGTACAGAGCGAAAGATCTCGGTGATATAACGTGTCGCGGCAATGTCATCAGCAATTCTTCCGTCGTGAAAAAATGTAACACTTGATCGGGAAGTATGGCACCGGGCGTGTCGTAACACCAACGGCTGTCTCTGTATATTCTCTCCTTCTCGTTCAAGCCCAAACGACCGGTCTCGTTGAAAGCTTCCTGGCCGAAGTAACCAACCCCCTGGTTCGGTGACCGCGAGTTGAAAGTTCTGCCGATGTGTCCTGAAAAAAAGTGTCACTCGACATTACGGCCTTAGGCCACAGTAGTGGGTATAAAATCATGTGCGAATTGAACAATTTTTTTTCGTATGAAAAAGTGATTCACTCATAAAATTAATTACACATCTATTTAGTATGAATATCAAGCTGTTGGAAAAAATATATATATTTTTTTTCGATGCACAAAATGGCCGACTACTCGAAACTTCTCGAAACAGCTTTTTTCCAATTGGCGTGACAAATAACTTCAACAATTTTTGCTCGATTCACTTCAAGTTTAAAAGTTATGTTCCTAATTGCATTTCGCAGAGAAGTACGTACGGAATTTCTGATTAATCGAAAACTTTTCGTTTTATGAGCAGTTTATGAGCAGTTATAACGAAATTTTTCACTGAAAATTCATTTTTTAAGTTCAAATACCTACAACTTTTGAATAAAACAATATTTTTTAAATTCCGTACGTACTTCTCTAGATATTCTACAGTAGATTGACGAGAATTTTTGTTTTTTGTTCTAGGTAAAAAATTGTGGATACTAAATGTCACGCCGCGGAGCTCCTAAAAAAGATAACAAAAAAAAATATTAGTAGTCTACCATTTTGTACATAGAAAAAAAAATCCAACAGCTTGATATCCATACTAAATAGATGTTTAATTAATTTTTTGAGTGAATCACTTTTTCTTACGAAAAAAATTGTTACATTCGCACGTGATTTTATACCCGTTACTGTGGCCTATGGCCTCAATCGGTGAACGTGATCCTGCTTGGGCTGAGTTTCATCTTTGGGAAAAGTCATACAGACTGAGAATGAACGACGAGCGAAATCTGTCTCTGATTCGTTTTACATTGTTGATCTTGAGGATTTTGACGTAGTACAGCGAATTTCGGGATCAATTTTGTGTATAGTGGTATTTACCTTGCAGACTCGCGAATTCGAGCCTCTTGGTATCTTTGAACTTTTCCGTTCTATACTCGGAAAGCTCGGCCACTCCGGCTCGCTCGGCTATCAATCTTTGAGTTCTCATCCAAAGTCGCCAGCGTACGGGATTGAGAATCGGAAATTTCAAAAGATTCAAGGTAGTTCCCGGCCATGGAGACACCGTTGCTCTCTGTATGAGATCGGCGGCCTGTACTTTGCAGTAGTCCGATCGTAGGAGAGCATTGAAGAGCGACGATTTACCGACGTTGGTGCAACCAATCAAATACACGTCACCTAAAGAAGAGGACAATTTTTCATGTTTATCAAAGCTGTCTATCTTATTTTTACTCGTCCTGCTTAATTATTTAGTTATTCATGTTGCCTTTGAAGACACGTGATGCGAGGATATCGCGTGTTAAGGCGTTCCATGTAAGTGGAAAATAAATTATGACCTGTTTCTTTTTGGTTATTCTTATAAAATTAAAAAAAAATTTAGAGCTTCGGGAAATGTGAAATTTGGAGTCGTTTAGTCCAGTCATTGTACGAAAAATATACAACGACCTCATTGAAGACCTACTATCAAAATGCCTTAGTGGGTACACACACAATTTAAATGAGAGCTGCAATTCCGTCGTATGGATGATAGCTCTTAAATCAATTTTGAAACTTTAACTCTTCTTTGACACACTCATATTCAGCCACGGCTTGACACACTGGGTCAATTTGACCAGGATAGAACTATATCCACCTGCCCTTAACAACCCTTTGATCGGTTATTATTGAAAAAAATCCGGGATACACTTAAAACATTTCTTAATATTTCTGCATAATTAAAATTCGGTGAATATAAAATTGAATTGTTGAAAAAATTATTGAAAGTTTCAATTTTAGGCAAGTGAGCATTTTATTGCAAATTCGTCCGGGTCAAAATGACGGTGTGTCAAGGAAGGGTTAAGCGCGTTCTTCTCGAAACCACGTTTTTGAAATCGGGAGAACGCATAATTCGGGCAGTTTTCACCCGATTGACTTGAAATTTTAACTGTAGCTTCTCGGATACATTCTTTGAAGAAGTACATACGATTTTTACGATTAATCAACAATTGTCGTTTTTTGTAAACAAAATAAGGCCGATTTTTTAGCTAAAAAAAACATACATTCATTCAAAGTTATGGAATTCGGCGAAAAACCGACATTTTTTAATAGGCGAGTGTACTTCCCTAGCAAAACAATGTAAATGACGGGATTTTTTTTTATATTCCACGTGCTGATCCATAAAAGTTCTGTGCCATCTTGCACAGCGTCTAAAAAAACGCTCTTCGTGTAGCTTACATGATGTGGAAGTTTGCATCATTGTAAAGAAACGATATTTTTTTTCCATTTTTTCTTTCTTTATTTTTATTATCGAAAAAAAGTTTATTATTATCCAAAAAGGTTTACTATTATCCAGAAACATTCATTATTATCTAAAAACGTTCATTATTATCCAAAAACGTTTGTTATTATTCAAAAACGTTTATTATTATACAAAAACGTTTATTAATATCCAAAAACGTTTAATATTATCCAAAAACGTTTATTATTATCTAAAAACGCTCATTATTATCCAAAAACGTTCATTGTTATCCAAAAAAGTTTATTATTATTCAAAAACGTTTATTATTATACAAAAACGTTTATTATTATCCAGAAACTATTATTATTATACAAAAAGGTTAATTATTATACAAAAAGGTTAATTATTATACAAAAAGGTTAATTATTATCCAAAAACGTTTATTATTATCCAAAAACATTTATCATTATCTTAAAACGTTTATTATTATCCAGAAATGTTCATTATTATCCAAAAACCTTTATTATTATCCCAAAACGTTTATTATTATCCACAAACGTTTATTATTATGCAGAAACGTTTGAGCAATTTTGTCTAAATCAGGCAAAACAAATTTGAGTAGTTACTAAGAATTAATCTCCGTTGCAAACTTCAACCTCATATAGCCACTGAATCGGCATTAATATTTTGTTGCATGCCAAAAACGTTCTTTGTATCTGTCAACATATGTAGAATAAACCCTCCAAGAGTCATTTCTATTCTTTTTTAGTACTCTCAAAACAAAAATTCCATAAAACTCTCATTTTTCAGTGAGCCGTGCAGGATGTAACGCTTTAAATTTGCAGAGTGAATGATTATCGCTCTCCGAGCTATAAAATCGAGTCTGAAGGCTCACCCTTGTATTCCCAAAGTTTGTGCATTTTATTTATAAGCGACTCAACGCCGTATCCCGTTTTGGCCGATATCAGCATGATGCTCTTGATGTTAGCTTTGTCGAGGCCCATATCGCAGACTGTCCTTAGCAGGCTTGCTTCGACATTTTTGAGAAAATGTGGTCCGTCTTTGGGCAATAAATCGACTTTATTGCCGACGACGAAAAGCGGCGTTCTAGCGGTGATAATGTCTTTGATACCGGACCAAATGCTGCATGGAAAATCCGTAAGGTCCACCAACAGTAGAATCGCGGCTCTTTTGCCTTTTATCTGACGCAGCAGAGCGGGATATTCCTCGGACGATACGGTCACGTCCAGCGCCGTTTTGTAGTGCTCCATGAAGTGACAACGTTGGCAGAGGCTCGACATCAGAATATCGTCCTTTTGGTTCTCCAACAATTCGGATGGAAGATATCCGGGCAAGGCTGGATCTTGACAGTGCAGGAGAGCTCCGCAGCCGCCGCAGGGAATCGAAGTGACAGGCACAGCCGCGTTGGGAGTACCGTAGAGCGAATCGTAAGAACCGTCGGCTTCGAAGTCGTTGTACTGTTCGTAGTCGGTCATCCAATCGGGTGGAATGTTCACAACCTTTTCGGCAGGCTTGGGCTGTGGGCGTTCAGTCCGGCAGGCACTGTCGTCTATTATTTGGTCGAGGCCAGGCGCGTCTTCCGTGTCTCTCATCGCCAAATACTTTTCATAAAGATCTTTGTACTCTTGGTTCAATTCGGGAATTTCAACGTCTTTTTCTTCAGCGGAAGTCGTAACGCTTTCGTAACTATCGGTAGACGCGTAAGGCATGTGAATGGCTCGGGACGAACGCTCGGGCGAAAGTTCGTCGGCATTGGAAGATTCGTCTTGTTCCGATCGTTCTCCTTCCGTGATTTCGTTCGCGTGTGCCTCCTTAGTCTTGGTCATGTACTTCAGTGCCACGCTCACGGCGGGTACCTCCATGAGGTCTTTGTGCCGCTTGTTTTTCACACGGCGCGACATGCGCGTCATTATCTTCGTGTTTTCACCTCTGCTGAATCTTAAACTCTTACGCTCGAGGTAATCGCTGTAGATGATTTTTTTCGACAGCGCTCGGATCCTCCCGTCAATTTTGTACTTTTGGACATCTTCCTCGTCTATGAGGAATTTTTCTGGCACCCACTGACCGTAGTTGCGATCTGTTACTCGATTGCAAAGGTTGGGAGCGTTCGCGATTGCTTTGTCGCAAGTACAGCCCGCCGAAAATCGCACCTTTGCGCACAAGATTCTTCGCACGGACAACATCTCCTTGATAGAGTTAATCTCAGTGCTTGAGGAGCATCGCTATTTTAAAAAACTAGGTAAACTATTCAAAAAACTTTTTTTAGGTTATGTCACGGTGTTTAGATATAGCCCGGTTGTACGCGAAAGTATCCATTCCCTGAGAGCACGCGACAAAACATTTTTTCTTTTACAATTACTTAAAACGTTGCGACGAATATGAAAATTCTCTACAACGGTTGAAGCGTTGATCGATTTTTGTACGTATCCACGCGGTCGGTTCTCGACTGTTCGCCGGTAAACAGCCGTCCGACCTTCCCCCGTTCGTACAGCGATCAGCTGTGGTTCCGGGCCGCCATTTTGAACACAAACACAAGGAAATTACGTGACTGTCCGGCTTTGTTTTACTTTCGTGCACTAATTGCGACAGTGCATCGTCGAAAAACTTGGGAGAAACTACTGGCACACTCGTAATTGGAGTAAATTTTATGTCCCATTTCGTCCCACATCAGAAAGCACTGACGTTCGCGTTCATCTAATGTCGAAGCTTTTATTTTTAACTATTCGAATACTTCAGGGCTGACGACTGTCGTTGAATTTAAATCATTAATCCATTGTCTAATCAAAGTAACACAAGGCAAAGCAATATCTTTTTTCTCTCTTAAGTAACTGTAAGCTTTGGGCGACTGAGAATAAAGACCTAAAGCAAATTGCTTTTCGTCCTGTGACCATGGCAAAACGTTAATATGTTCTAATTGCATCTTTATGAGCAGCAAACGGTTCCCTTCGACATAATGCGCGGCCCCCTCGATTACTTCGGAAACTGATAATTGTTTTACAGTTCTCCGCTTCAGATTACGGATTTCTTGACGATGTTTTTTCAATTTGGCGGTCACCGTTGCAAGCTTCTTCATTAGAACCTGCTCTCGCCGAGTTAATTGAGGTGTATTACACGGCTTAATAGCTACGTCGCGCGATTCAGAAATATCCGCGACTTCGAAAATGCACGATTCCAATTCAATCGGGGTTGCTTGTTCAGCGGAGGAATGAAATTGTGGCAGATTGCTAGCGGAAGTACTCGCAGCTGGTAGCGCGTCAGTTTTTAATACCGGCTTGCCGTTAGCGCGATCGTTAATAATGTAATCGGTTTTTTCAAAATGCGCCGAACAGATGCGCTGATTTTGCAACTTTTGAGGCTCCATCTCCAACCACTCGTTTCTCCCAGCTAGGACGATCCACTTCTTGAAGCTAAACACACCGGAAAAAGTTACGTGCAATGGGTCATGCTTTTGTAAACAAAATGAGGATATGCAGGCAACCTCAAGCCTAGAGATAACAGGCTTTTTATAGGATTTAAAAAATTAAAGGATATTTGGAAAATTCGAAATTTTTCGCTTATTTTGAAAAGGCAGTTGTGAAAAATGGTCGTAGAGCAAAAACGAAAAAAGCAAATTGAAGCTCCAAGTCTCTAGGATTGAAATTCTGAGGTCAACATTTTTTATCATCGACCGTTTTACAATTAGAGTAATCATAAAAAAACCAGCGCAACAAATGATTTCCAAATCTTTGCTGGTCTTTTGAAAAGTCCACGGGCGTCAATAATTTTTTATCGGTGAATTCATCTACTAACTCTTTCAGCTTAATTCTTTCTCTTTAATTTGAGAAGTCAAAGAGTTCTGTACAGTGATTTTTTTGCAGAGTTATCAGTGTTCAAAGAAAAAATGACACTTTTGACTTTGATAATTAATTACTCGGGAACTAATGGTCGTACAGAAAATTAATGTAGGGTTCTGACAACTTTCGAGTATTTTCTATGTCACTTTTGATTTTTTTTATCAGAAAAATGTTCAAAGCGAAAAAATTGTTTAAAAAACGGTAAAAAAAATGCCTTCTTAGGATTTTTCGTTCGAGTTGGGATATTTTTGCAAATAATGAACAGACAAAGGATAATTTACATTTTTTTAACCTCAAAGTACCCTAACGAAACACTCAAAAGTTCAAATCGCTGCGATTTTTTTCATAGAGTTCAGAATGATTGAAATTGTCACTTTTGCTAAAAAAATAATTAAAGAATACATTCTTCTTTTCTTGTATTTTTTCGATGATTTTTTTTAATAATGTATATTTTTATCATGTACTTGTCCAAAAAAGCGTTCGATGTGTATACTTGTGTACTTGTCCAAAAAAGCGTTCGATCTTATCGTTTATCTACATACCGTTCGTCGTCACGAGGGAAACGGTGAAAGCTCAGGTCGGGCTTCTTCCGTGCAGAATTATCACATCCGTTGTAGGCACAATTGTTATTTTTAGGCATTGTTTATGACACAATTAGCAAATTACGGAAAAAGAATTGAAATCGCTCAATTGGTTAAAAGTAGAAAAAAGATTCGGATACGTAGCCAATGAAAATGTTATTTTCGTACAAAGTAAACACGTGCTGTGCCGTCGGAAGACGTTTGCCGAACACCTTCGCACGGTTTTTCTGGGGTTGGTTTAGTACTGACCCCAGCCACTCTGGCGCTGTTGTACATATGTATGAACGAATACACTGACAATGGGATCATAGCGCGCGGTCTCTCGCACCCAGGCGCTTTACCATGCTTGGGGTAATGGTGCGTTCTCGCTCCCACCCACAAGCTACCTCGGGGGTGCTTGGCATCCTGATGCGGACTATATATTTTAGCCTTATTCTTTTTCCGTTTATGAACCTTTTGTTGTGATTTCATTGAACTTTTTCCTTACCGCTTAATAAATATCATATAATGAGTAATAAATCGTTTGGAAAAAATAACGAACAATGTTCAAGACCATTCAAACGTTTGTGCAAAAAATGTTAAACCCATTCTACACAGAAAATTAAGATTTTCTATTCCTCGTATCTTCTAAACAATAGTCTTGAAGTAATTTACTCTGAATATCAAGCCACTCAAATGAATGGGATCAATGGGTTATAAAAGTCTCCTAACGTAACCGCCGTGGTTGAGTGGGGAGCGTCGGGGCTCGTGCTGCCGAAGCTTCGCTGATCAAACCTCCGTTCAAGATGTTTTTTTTACATACAGTTGAGATTTTTTGTTAATCGCAGGGAAATAATTTTAATTTCATTATTTTATTAAAAAATAATTTAAAAAAAAAAGGAAAAAATTGTTGGACGCGATTTTTTTTTTCGTGACCAACATCATTCTAACCGTGTACTCTTTTGATTACGATTTTTCCACCGTAGCCTTAAATGTAAAATGTTGAAACAGATTCAAAATTTCTTTCAGTTGAAATTTATAGTAAATCAGAAACCTTATAATAGAATTTCTGTTTTACCATAAAATTTTACCATAAAATTATAATTATTAAATGTAAAGTAACAAATCGTTAGAGCTGCGGCTCGCCATTTCATTGAGTAAAAAAGTATCACTAAAGTATTAGATATATAAATGATAATATCTACAATACTGAGCAACAAATAAAATGGTCCAATATGCATAAACGGCATTTATGACTTAGAAAAAAATTGAAAATGTTCCGCAGATATCTTTCAGATTGTGTCCGGATTCTTTTTGGATAAAAAACTATAACTAGAAAGAAAATAACTTGAAGGAAGATGTAATAAGTGAATTTTTGAATAGAGAAAAACAATGTTGGCTGATTTTTGTTCTATGCTCGTTTAAAGAATGTGCTTGGAGATATTCGACATCTTTATCATTTAAAATTCAGACGTTGATTGCTCGAGTTGCCTTTGTTCAAAGTTTTTAGCCAGCAATTTCCTAAAAAAGCATTTTTTTAACCTTTATTAACTATTTTTTTCGCACCGAAAAAAATTACAATAAAAGCGACTTATGGAGAATATTCTGAAGTTTTCAGAGCCCTCCGTTAATTTTCTGTACGACCATTTGTTCCCGAGTAATTGATTATCAAAGTCAAAAGTGTCATTTTTGCTTTGCACATCGATAACTGTGCAAAAAAATTATCGTACAGAGGTCTCCAACCTCTCAAATTAAAGAGAAAGAATCAAGCTAAAAGAGCTCTTAGGTGAAATCACCAAAAAAATTATTGACGCCCGTGAACTTTTCGATAGACGAGCAATAATTTGGAAAATATTTGTTGCGCTGGTTTTTTTTATGATTACTCTAAATCGGTCAATGATAAAAATATTTCACCTTAGAATCTTAAACCTAGAGACTTGAAGCTTCAATTTGCGTTTTTCGTTCTTGTTCTACGACCATTTTTCACAACGTTACTGCCTTTTGAAAATCAGCAAAATTTTCAGCTTTCACACTGTCATGGCCCCTTAAGGGAGGAAAAAGATATTGCTTTGCCTTGCATTACTTTGATTAGACAATCGATTAATGATTTAAATTTAACGACACGTATCAGCCCTGAATTATTCGAATAATAAAAAATAAAAGCTTCGGCATTAGATGAACGCGAACGTCAATACGTTTCGATGTGGGACGAAATGTCAGTCAAACAGCTGCTCGAATATAAGCCGAAGGATGATTTGATTCATGTTGTTCGTTGATGATGATTTTGTTTAAAGACAAGGTACTCAATGCAAAGCTAGAAAGTAGAAGAGTGAAAAAAATGTGCTTATGAGCTCCTGCAATTGCACACGATCAACGTTTCAATGTAAGACGTAAAAGGCAATCTGCTGTTTCCATGATGACCTTAAACCGCGAAGCATATTATAGGAGTGCGTATTTCGCGACTTTATCCGTACGAGAAGGAAAACTAGGAACAGTTATCGACACCCGCGCATAGGCGTGAGTGGGACATCCGAAGGGGAGTCAGCTGAGGCTTTGAATGTGTGCGGCACACCGATACAGCGCCACGCGCCCTGCAGCCGAAAAGCGGAACTACTTATTCTGTGCCAAAAGCTAACACGGGCCCTGTTTTCCCATGTAAATCTGTTCCCTGCTAACGGTGCAGATTTTGTCGGAAATAAAGAATATTTTCGAGAGCAATATGATTGAAAAATAATTCACTTTTCTTCACTACTGATCGTAAAAACGAAAATGACCATTATTTGTAATTTAAAAAACTCTCATGTTTGTTCATTAATGGCACCTGTAAACATCAGGCGAGAGCACAAGACTTTTGAGACAGTAAAATATAATATATTCTAGTGCAAATGTATTGCGAGGTCTTTAGCACTTGAGTGCGCGGAATTGCGGCTTTCCATTTTCGACGCAATTCTTCGTTACGAAGACTGAGGAAGTTATGTATTGCGTTATATTTGTATCTACCACGGTCTTACATACAGGTCTGGAAACTCCGTTAGTTCACATGGTTCCTTTGCTGAAGTTCGCCGCGAGAGGCGCTGCAATCGAGGAGTCAGTGTGCGAGAGAGACAACAATACTCACTCTCACTCACCAATGCTTGCAGCCGTACTTATCGGAGTTACTACTTGCAAATATTTCTACGTATACGTGTTCATCATCTGTTGTTTTTCCTAACACTATATATGGAGATAGCATTTTATATTACAGCGCAAATGTAATTTCGCGTTTATCAATCATATAATAACAATTATTTATCCCTTATAATTCAAATAATGGCATCTTATAATGGCAATAAGGAAGATTTTTAGTCATTATCGCCCTGCAGGGAGGGGGGGGGGGGTGAAATGTACAAAATAACGAGAAAACCAAACCTTTATTTACTTTTTGTTGATCGTTCGTTCATTGGTTTGTCAATTTAGACATCTTTTTTTACGACAAATTTTTTTTTATTTCATATTTTCTTGAAAGACGTTTTGCCTCATGCGCAACCTAATGCAATAAATTATCGCGTATAATAAGATATCCTAACCATGTTTTTCACATGGAAAAGAAAACTTTATCCCGTTAATACATCTTCGAGTGTTAAATCAATCACGTTAACCTTTGAGGAATGCTTCGCAAAACACGTTTCAAGGCAGTGCATTAGATTAAAGAATTTTCAATTGGCATGGATTAACCCGCCACGAGATTTCATATCCACCAATTAAGAAAGAGCAGGTGAGCTATTAGAACTCAAGCAGACCCCTTCGCGACAGATGACACACGCATCATATCTCTTCAGAACTTGCTTGCATAAGTACCCTGAAAGTATGCACGTTATGATTTTATTAATTTATTGACAAACACAGAACATAAACACTGCGAAGTGCAAAAAATTGCATTGAAATCTAAGATTATATTTAAATTTAACTTACGTCGCAGTAAAAAGAAACGCATCAAACGTGATAGACATAAACCCCATAATGTTAGATAAATATATATTATTTAAATTATCACCTGTAATTAATAGTAGCGAAAGAATTGAAAACAATTCTTTGTACTCGGATGATGATTTCGATGATTCTACCGTCGTGCTATGAGAGTTGTTCGTTTATTCTACGGTTACCTACGTTGAGTTAATAAGAAGCCTGCTTCATGAAAAACTAGTTAAAATTAAAAAAAACCTGTCGCGTAATAAACTATACAGTCTATCGCCAGAGGAAGGGTATAATCGTGATCGACAGGGTACTCGATGACATCGTCGGTGTCCCATTCTCCTTTATCTGAAACGGCGTCTAATTTTCGTCGAACTTCGTCACGATACTTAACTATTTTGGGTTCCGATTTTTCGCCACTCAAAGCTTTCAGATCGCTTAGCGATATCAAAATCTGCGGCTCAGGCCGTTCTGTAATGGTACAATTACCATATTTTGGAGGCTTTATCGCGCTATATACTGACAGCAGTTTATATAGCTGCAAAACATTGACAGTTTCACTTTTAGGCTTCTGTAAGCCTTATTGCACTCCTGTACTACGCAGGACTTCGGCATTACTTCGCGGTTACTCGACGACCATATTCAGGTAATGTGTTCGCTGTGAAAACTGACTCCTCGATACTAGCGACACCACGATTTCTGTTTCAATAGTGGAACCACCCCCACCACCCGAATTTCATCGAGTTTCCAGACCTGTATGTAAGACCGTGGTATCTACAAGACGTGCCGGCGCTCCTAGTGGATAGATGAGGAACTAAGTTTGCGCCTCACTAACGATGACGCCCACCCACCAATGAAAAACGCCGGAGTTTCCAGACCTGTATGCGAGTCCTTGCGAGAGGGGCTGTATAAGAAAAAGTTTTGGTAAGCAGGAAGGGCCGGAAATTCGGTATTTTTTGCGGCATTAGACACTAGTAGATAAGAGCAACCTCGTAAAACATGTGAGTGGCCTATAAAAGGCGCTCAACGTTGTACGATGTGAAATAAAGTATACATATACATGTATATCAATTTTTTTTCTCTTTAGAACTCTGTAGTTTATTTTTCAAATATTTGTATATGAATAAAAAAAGAAAACACATACACAACATTGCGTAAGATTATAAACAGAATTGTGAGATTTTTTTCTCAAAAAATATCTCGTCGATCCCATTATGAATTAATATTACGTGACTACTAAGGCGAGAATATCGTTACAAGGAACTAATTAAAAAGCTCAATAGATCATCTTCGTCGAATCAAGGAGTTTCATAACGGCGCGTCTCCCTACATCCGTCTGAATAACAATATCAATAATATAACTCGTTGCATACTTTTCCATTTGATTTACCGTTATTGTGCAGTTTTGTTTTCATTGACTAGAAGTTGCTCGTAAATATGGTGGGCGCACACGATTAAAAATTCCACAGCGACGAGGCGAGATAGATTTTTCTCGCGCAACGTTGCCAACGAGTCTGGCCGTCGATCGAGTGGAAAGTCATTTGAAAGAATTTCATCACGACGGTGATGAACCATCGTGGCTGAAAAGCGGTATGCTCTTCGTTCGCAGCGGATTAAAATACTTGTAAAGATTTCCCACTCAAGTGACGCTCGTAACTGTCCAAGAGCACCCGTCGCTGTCTAGTCTACTTATTACATCAGCTCGTACGAGGACTCGTACGATACAGCATAAAAAATCTTTAAAAAAAGAAGCGAAAATTTCATTTTTATTTCCTTGAGAAATGTACCTTTGAATTTCCATGAAACATTGCGTGGCTGCCGAATGAACCATTTATATTTCTATAAAAATTCGAGCCGCGATAATCCTTTGAATTTCATATATATATATATATATATATATATATATATATATATATATATATATATATATATATATATATATATATATATATATATATAATTCAATTTTGCTTACGAGACACTCGTAAGAAATGAAATTATTTTTGGAACTCAATAATAAGAATAATAATAGAAAAAAAAGCACACTCGCGTCTCGTCAGGAAGCACACAATCACTGAGGGCTAATAACTAAAATAAATAAAGGATTGGCTCTCGCACTCTTGTACCCCAGATATAAAAAAAACGATAGAATCGGAAACTCAAAACGTGAAGGAAGCGTTACTATAAAAATCTGATGATAAGCACGCAGCGATTACCGTAACGCAAGACGAAGATTGGATTTTTTTTTTCGTTTGGCACGCGAATATTCACTTAATCGGGAATCTCATTGATTTCTGACTATCGATCAAGTAGGCGCCTAGAGCTACAGTAACTATTCTGTTTTTTGTTGGTTAAATTAATTTGTATACTTGTATAAAAAGATCGGCTCTCCGTTTGTCAGTTTCATCGAAGATATTTAACTTTGTTGGTATTCCAGTAGTGGGGCTCGTCGCAATTGCCTCATCGTCATCTCTACAACTCTATTCGCCTGTCGTCGAAACTCGTGAAGTACATAGGCAGGCTGAGAGAAGGGAAGAAGAGTAAATCCGTCCGAAGTTGTTTGGCCAATCGCGCGATTCTTGCCACGTGGAATTGATCGGTAGCAGAGAGTTCGTTCACTTTGTTACAGTGATGATTAGCGTTGTTCCTTTTTATTCGGCATTTGACATTTTGGCATCCAGTTCCTCACTCGAGATTGGCAGATCCTTGGGCTCGTTTTTGTCTGCGTTGCTCCTGCGAAATTCGCGAGATTAACACTTGCTCCGGTTTCTTCCGATCGGATTAATTCTGCACAATTTCAAAGGCAGCTTATTGTATCCTTCCGTTTACTTTGAAAAACAGTTTGTTGTTAATATTTTTTAAAAACGTTAAAAAAACATCATAAAAACGGGTTCGCTGAAAATTTACTTGGATGATAACGATCGTTACTATGACGAAACAAATGTATTATGTCCTCGATACGAATGGAATGTTGCTTAGCACATTGCTTCGAATTGATTTCGAATAAGTTTCTTAGCATTTTCTGGTCAGAAGGCGGCGAATGAACAAGCCGGAAAGAAAACTCGTGATTGCACGTAAAACCAGCGACTAAATTTATAATAAAAACAAACGTCGTAACTAAAAAGGGCACTTTCTATTCTACATTCTCTAAGGTGCAGTCTGCTCAACGACAAATTCATTTCAGCTAACCTTGGACGAGAATATGGGTGACGCGGGCGTGTTAAGTGGAGAGTAACGAGTCAACAGTAGATAACATACGTCCTTAAGACGAGTCCCCGTAAATTGATCGTTGGCTACATTTTGCTTTCTACATACGGTAGAAATTCTTCAATCCAAACTCATTTCCACACACATTTTTTTTCCTAAAAAATGTCCACGAGCAATATATGATAACCGTATATTCGAATATTCTCCAAATCGAAAAAAAGATATTCGATTTGAGAAAGTAACGTTCAATTTAAATGTACTTGCAAGGAACATCACTCAAGTCTGCATGTTCGATTTTGTTCAAGCTCTTATACGTGACAAAGCATTGAAAACTATTAGACACGTATTGTTTTTTTTTATCGGGGGAAAAACGGTTTTAAGGGGTGAAACCACCCCTCAAAGAAAGGTGTGTCGTAAATTACAGTGGCGCTTGATAAAAAATAACGGACAATCCGATATTATACTCAACGATAAACTGGAATGAAAAATATACTGGAAAAAAAAAAACATTTTTACATTTTCTCTGAAAAGTCGCGGTTACGAAAATTCTTCTGCGTCACATTTTTCCACGTTCTATTATTAATATCTTCTTTAAACATTCGGTGGTCCCTAGTTTTAATTTCATTTATTACTAACCTAATCTACTACTTAACCTAATTTACGAATTAGACCATTTTCTAGAGTCGTCATTCTTAGCGACTCTAAAAGTTCGGTAACTTACCGTGAAAGTTATACTGGCACTTTATGGAGATGACACGCTGGCCACATTACTTTCTAATAATGTATACACTAAATAACTCCAGATGCCTGATGTAAACTGCGCCACGCGTGAAAAAAATACTAAACATTCCGTAACGACAATAAAAACTGAAAGTCACCGAATGTTTAAAGAATATATATACGCGAAAAATTTCAATATTTTAAGCTTTACAGAATTGAAAAATTCCAAAGATGCTATTAAATAAGGTAAGATTGCATTTATAATAGATACCGCGCGATTCACTTTTTTGAACCTTGTGAAAGTTCTAACTCTTGAACGAAGGTTCAGATGGCTTTGATATTTTTACTACATATTCTTAGTATCATCACCTATCGTGTGAAACACAGAAAAAAAATTCATGACACAAAAAAATATAAAAAATAAAATACCGACAGAAAATTGAGTAAAAATTCTAAGTTTCGAATTTTTATTACAATAATTAAAAAAAATGATATTGTTGGTTCACACTGAAGATACATTCGTTTTGCAATTATAAATATGTTCATTTTCTTCTAACCGCGTCTAGAAAAGTACCCTCGAAAATCAGCGAAATCGCGTATATAAGGCCTTAATAATATATATAAGAAGATATTAATTCATAAATTAGACGATTTTTAGAGTCGTTATTCTTTGCTAATAGTTCGGTAACTTATCCTAAAATTTTACCAGTAACCCGGGATATATTTTTACTTCGTTGTAGACGAAAATCACGAATACTTTAATTTTACAGTTTCATCCACAAGCAGTCCACCGATCTGAGTGAAACAAAAACCAAAATTCTTTCAACGTGAAGCGATGAACAATCCATTACTGAGGTATTTAAAAAATTAAATTAAGAGCTAACACGCCTTTCTCTAAGAGGGTTGGTTTCCCCTCTTAAAACCGTTTTTCCGCCGATAAAAAAAGCGCCCAATAGTTTTCAATGCTTTATGCCGAGTTTCGACCAAAACGAAGGTGGACACTCGAGTGGTGTTCCTTGTTGGAACCAAAAAGACCCGTCAAATTCCACCAAATAATGAATTCTCAATGCGTCCATGACGCAATTCCCGGGTGTTGATTACCTTGTCGGCTTGTCGCGTCTCCCATCGCGACCGTCGGTGCGATCGAGAGCCTCGATCCTATCGGAGTAGTTCTTCCACTTGTCGTTCTCCGTTTGGCGAAGATCCAAATTTCCATTGTGATAGCCGTTCTCGTGTCTCGGTTGATAATCACCGGGGGTAGGTGTTTTCCGCGAGGTGAAATAATCCGAGCGCGACGGTGTCAACAGTTCCTCGTAGTAATCGGCCGTTTTCGTTTCCGGGCAGGAACTTACGGATCCGTATTTTCTCGGCAACGAGCTACGGGATGAGTACGACTCGAGGCTAGAATCATTGTGAAAGGATGGCGACATCGGACTCCTGTAGGGCCCGGTATCGTCGTCGAGACCGTAATCGGTGCTCTGATACTTTCGATGAGAATTCAAGGATTCGGGGCTCGGAGTAGGGCGATATCTTCTCAACGGATCGTAGCAGGAGCCAAGACTCCCGTATTGGTCATTGGGAGACTTCGAGTCGCCGGAGGAACTGGCTACGTTGCCGATCGAGTCGGAATAGTGTCGGTCTCGGTCGACCGAGGATTTTCGGTACCTGGGCAACGTCTCCTCGTTGTACAGGCTGTAACTACGCTCGGGATTTCTCCGCGACGATCCCCCGTAGATGTTTGGCTTACCGTACTCCCGATCCTTGTCGCGAGTGCTGTTGAAGCTGAATTTACGCGGTAGCGTCGAACACGTTGGCATCGTGACACCTGGCGGTGGCGCGTTCAACGAGCTCTTGCGCTTTCTCTCGTTGAATCTCGAGTAGAAACTCTTTCGGCGTATCCTGTCGATTATGGACTCGGGATGATCGCCACGTGTCATTGGCGAATAAGTCGGCGAAGTCGGGGAATTCAAGTCGTGACGATGATGATTGAGATCCGCCGAGCATATGGACCAAGAGTCGAAGCTCTCGGCGTCGTCGAGAGGCGAAAACATGTCCTCGGTGTGATCGCTCGAAATTTCCCTCGTCGGACAAGGTGAATGAGGAGTTTTCGCCTCCAACGAGAGAGTCGTTGGTCTCGTTGATGCGTTGGGATACTTGTCGAGCTCGTCTCCGGCTTTGTTCTTCTCTGGTTCTTCGGGCTTCTTCGAGCCGCAGACGCTGTCGAGATTCTTCGGAATCTCCGGACTGGCTAATTCGCGCTTGAGACTCTCGACTTCTTTCGCTCGCAGTGGCTTGTCGATTATAATCTTGTTTCCCGTTATGTTCGCGTGATGAGTCATTCTCGACAGATTTTCCAGCAATCGCCTCTCGGACTCGTCCGTTTTTGGCGATTCGACGGACGTACTCCTCGTCAAGGATGTACCGGATTTCGAATTGGACGTATCAGGCTTGGTGGAATCTTTTTTCGCGACCGCGCTCACCTTGAACGAGTGCTGCGGGATTTTGGTCAAATCCAGCTTGAGGCTTGCCTTGTTGGTTTTCGCGGCTCCGATGGTCGCGAAGTTCGTCGCGTCCGGATCCGTGTTTTCCGCGCTGTTGAGCACGGCGGACTTTGATTCCGGGTTCTCGGGGCTGATGAGATTCGAGGGCGCTGCTTCCGCCGGTGATTCGCAATCGATCTTTGGTGAATTGCAGAGCGTCATCTGGGAGGGGGTGGAAGTATTTGGAATATCATCGGTTGATTTAGGATCGCCGGTTTTCGTCGCTGTTACCTTAATTTCGGGAATTTTATCCTTCAGCTTGCTCAACTTTTCCGGGCTCTTGTCCTTCGTCTTGCTCGGATTTTCGGGACTGTTCTCTTTGTTCTTCTTCGTCGCGATCTCGGGATTCTTGTCTTTGATTTTTTTCGCCAAAGCGTTCTCGGGACTCGTTTCCTTTTTCGTCGCTGATGCAATTTTTTTCATCAACGTCTTTTTCGGTGGCTCCTTCTCGTCGGATTTGCTGTCCGAGCTGTCCGAATTTTTTCCAACTTTCTTCACGACGCGAACAATTTTCTTCTTCTTCGTAGCGTCGGTTGGATCCTTGTCGGTGGCGTCTTTCGTTTTCACGACTTTCTTCACTCTCTTGTCAGCCTCTTCGGCTTTGTCGCGGCTCTCGAGCTTCGCGACTGAGCCGTTTTTCACGAGGCTGCTCAGCGATTTAACGTTTTTCTTTGCTTTTACGATGATTTTCTTGTCCTCCATTGTCTCGTTGTTTTTAGCCTCGAGCTGTTTGTTGTCGGCGACTTTTTCCGCGGACAATTTCCTCGTTGGGAGTCTCGCGAGGCTGAGCTTGTTGTCGCTCTTGTCAGGCGAGCTGTTCTTTCTCGTGAAATCCTCCTTGACGCTCGTCGCTTTTTCCGGCTTGTCCGGTTTTCCCTCGACGGTCTTCTCCGGACTGGCTTTCTTCGTTGTCTTCGGTTGCGTCTCCATCGTCTTGCGCGATCCGCTTCTCTCAGGTGGACTTTTTTCCTTGGACGGTGATTTTTTCGCTTCGGCCGTTGGATCCGACATTTTTCTGCCGTCCGCCGTGATTTTCTTCGACTTGACGTCCGGCTTGGCGAACTTGGTTGGTATCTTGCTGCCGTTGCTGGTCGATGAGGAACTCTGCTCGAGGGACAGTACGCCGTCCGATCTGGAGCCCTTGTAGGGATTTTTCTTGAATTTGCTGAGTATCGTGCTCTGCGAGCGTTGTCCATTGGAGCTTGCCTTGGCGGAGTCATTTTTGAACAGTCCGAGCACCGAGGAGACTCGACTTTTCGAAGTACTCGCGTTCAACTCGGCCAGCGTCGAGTCATCGAGGCTCGTGGGACTTTTTGCGAGTGTCGCAGTGTCCTCGATGGTCTCGTTCGGTGAAGCCGTATTTTCGCGAATCGGCTGATCTCTCTCGGCTATGGGAGCATTTCCATTGGCCAATTTGCCACTGTCGTCGCTCGAACGAAACTTCTCGAGTTTCTTCTCAAGCGAATGGAGAAAACTATTTTTCGACGCTTGTTTCTCGATCTTAGTCTCGCTCGATGACGAGTTTGTGCTTTGGTCGTTGTCAATTTTATTGTCGTTCGTCGGGACATCGGTTTTGTCGCGGGTCATAGCGTTCGCCTCGTTCTTCAGTTCCTTCTCCGGTTTTTCCTCGCTCGCCGTTTGGGGCTTGTTCTCCTCGTCGAGGGTAGCGGGGATCGACTTGGTTTCGCTCTTTTTCCTCGTGAAGCGTGACTTTCTGCGCTCGTTATCCGCTGCCTTCTGGGCCTCTTTGTCCTTCACGTACTGGCTCTCCTCCCTCGGGGTGTCGAAGAAGTCAGGTCTCAAGAATCTCGATATTCTGCGGGGTTCTTTGGACTTGGGTGACTTTTCTTTGGTCTCGCTTTCGCTTCTCGGACTGGCGTTGTTGCTCCCGGCACGGAAGAACTTGCTGAGTATCGATCTCTCGGGTGATGCCGCGTGATTGGTTTCGTTGGCACAGGTGAGGGTGTTTCTGCGCTCACACGGAGCGGAAGCTTCTCTGGTCAACGAGCCCGAGCGTAATCTCAGGCTCGGTATGCAGCTTCGTCTCTTGGCGAAATTACCGGCAACGTCGCCAATGGAGGACAACAATTCTTTGTCACACTTGTCGGTGTCCTTGTAGCTCGACGTTAAATTACGATCGTACTTGGCAGCCCCGAGATTACGGGCCTTCGACTCTTTGATCAAATTCTCCGCGGCCAAGAGTCTGCTCTCGAAGTCACGCGAGGAGTCCCGCTTGAGGGCGGTCGAAGGAGTCGGATCGCCGAGCGTCGAGGACGACTCGGTGGGCGAAGCCTCCGTTGCGTTTCCGTTGCAACGGAAAGCCTCCCCGCTGCTGCTCTCGGCTTGAGGCTTCGTTTGCGTCGCGAACTCGTCGTGGGGCTCCTCCTGAATCTTCTCCGTGCGGTAATTGTGAAAATTGGCCAAACTCGATTTGGTCGGGTCACGGTACTTTCGTCCGAGTGTCATGACCTGCCTCGCCAAAGACGAGTCTCCCATCAACATCGAATCATCGTCGTCGTCGTCGAAGAGACTCACGCTTCGTCGCGGTGAGCGCTGCTCGTGTCTTTCGGCTCTCTCGTTGTTATCCAATAGGCTGTTCGTACGTCTTACACCACGATCGCACGAACGACTGCGATATTCCGTTCGATCGGACAACGTTGTTGCACCGTACGGACGGTGAGTCTCCGGCTCGTTCGCTCTCTCGTCCGTCGACGAGCGGTACAATTTATCGCGCGGTATCGACGGTGAACGTGGCAACGATTGCCTCGTCTGCTCGATAAACTGGCGGCTCAGTCTTCGCGCCAAGCTCGGTGTAAAATTTTGCTCCAACGTTTCCTTCGTCGATTTTCTCAATTTCTCCGTCTTATCGTCCGTATCCGTGGCTTCGCGCGTTTTTCTATCTGCAAAATAATGGAGAAAAAAAGTCTTTTGCAGATCGCGGCCACGATTGAACGTTCAGCCTCTGCGATTCGGTCAATGCTCCGGTTTCGTTGTTTCCGTCTTGCTTTTTTTTTCTTTCTTTTGCTTTGAGCTCGACAAACTTCAATTGCAATGTCTACAATCGTTTATTGTTCGCAATACACGAGATGTTATTTTAGTTTTATTTTTCTTCAAATGTAACTTGTGCTTGTTCAATCGCAAAGAAAATACGATACGCGAAATGCAAATTCGTTCGTGTATAACTTTCACTTTGGAACTCGAGACTTGAATGACGATTTTTCTTTTCTGATTCTTGCAATAATCGGTGCTGCCCGGGCATGAAAGTTTCCGTAAGCGCTCAAGGCACACGTGACGCGGACTTGAAAGAAAATTTCAACTGTGAGCATGAGAGGAAAAGGGAATAAAATATATATCCAAATGCCAAGTAACGTATACGTTGTAATTTCCATTTATCACACGGCGTTGTATATTGGATATCCATTCGAAGAGTTGCTGATTAGAGAGGTACACTCATTTAACAATTACGTTACAAATATTATTTCTTTGTTTTTTTTTTTATTCTTGTTTGTCATTGTTCATGTATGTGCCTAATAGCTGCAGCATGCTTCGCCAAAAACGAGACTAGTAATTGTTGTTTAAATTATTAAAAAATCAATCCACCAAAACTTTTTTGCGTGGTAAGATATTAAATGAGTACACCCTTTATTAAACATGACTTCGTCTCAATGACGATTTATTATACTTTATATATATATATATATATATATATATATATATATATATATATATATATATATATATATATATATATATATATATATATATATATGCATGTATATGTAGCAAATATTAAATAATACGATACAGTGGTAGCATAAACAAAAAAGCATTCCGAAGACAGTGAATAAAAACAAGAAAAAACAAACGGTTATTTAAAATCTTCAAAAACACAACAAATCTCAGCCATTTAATGGTCAACGTGGGTTAGCGTCATTTCACTTTCATTAGAAAATCTCGAAATCCTTTTTTTCTCACTTTTTTCACTCTTTCTTTCTCTCCCTCTCTCTCTCTCGCTCTTTCTCTCTCTCGCTCTCTTAAAATCTCACTAACGTCGTCATACAAAAATTGTCATATAACAAAGTTACGTTTTTTTTTATGACACATCGCAACGATTAGCTTATATACAAAACAGCATTTTTGAGCAGGCTCAGTATGATTTATTCTAACTAATTATTATTGGTTTTTTTTTCATCCGTGTCGTTCAATTTTGACGTCTAATTACTTAATATTACACAACCATACCATATTCGCTTTATCAAATATAAATGTATCGATGTAAATATTTATATATGTGTTTATGATACACATATGAGTAGTGTCTGTGTGTAAATTTAGAGATTTTTATCACTTCGATTCAACGTCTGATTTTGTTTTCGAAAGATCGTTTTTTTTCAGTAAATGTATACAAATTACGAAAATTACGAAAAAAAATTGAATTTAGGGTAATTTGATTTTCAGACCGAATAAATCATACATTTAGCTCGGACGTCGGTGAAAACAAAAAATCATCAATGTGAAATTACTACGAATATTGTATAGCTCACACTTTATTTTTTAAATAAATTTTCATAATAGCGGTGTTAGCGTTTGTCGTTTTGCTCGTTCTTTTTTTGAACTTCCGTCAAATTGGCCATTTCTTGTTTATTCCTTTTTTTTCCACGTGGATAATACATAGTACAACGTGTCTTTTTCTCTTTTTTTTCGATAAATTAATTTTAGCACATTTCGCTCGCAGAGATCGTCGTCGATTTTTTAATCGGCTAAATTTATATCAGGAAAACGTCGACGGGAGAAAAAAACTAGCGTACTAGATAAACATGAGCAAACGTTCTGTTTTTTTTTGTTGTTGAGTAATGCAGAGAAAAAAAATTATGAACTGCATACACGTGTGCTGAAATGACATTATGGCCTCTCGTATAAAAAATGACTAATATGCGATCAGTTTGTTTGCACTAAATTAGGTATAGTATAGTACCTAACTTGGTTTTTTTTGCTCTACTGGGGATTACCGTCGGCCCGCCTACGGAGAGTCACTCGCACGGTCGCTGCAACAACCGTCACAAAAAAAGACCGTAAATGAAAAACGTCAGCCACGTTTGGGCCGCTGGCGACTTCTTTCGGGGAAAATATTTTCGGTACTCTCGCGATGTTTTTTTTTCTTCGTTCTTTCTTTTTCTTCTCTTTTGCTTGGTTAGTCTAGACATTTTGTCCGAAAGTATCTAAACGAAAATACAGGACCTTCTATTTTTTGCACTTTGCATGAAAGATATATTTATTTTACTGTTACTGTGCGAAAGGAGAAAATACAAATAAAAATTCATGTTTCGAAATGTATATTTGTTCTGCACCAGAAATGTACGCATCATTTTCGATAAATGTAACTTTTGGAAATCGTTTCTCAGCTCCGCTGAGTATAATGAATTATCACGATTCGATTCACATTATGTCGATATTCGCAGTCACAAACGATAAACGAAATTTAAAATTTATTCCTATAAGCTCTCAACGATTTGACCAGCGCCCAAAAAAAACCTATCGAATAAAATTACCCCGTGTACCTAATTAACAGGACAAAATGCGACATGAATTATAAAAAACCGGTATGTACTCCGATGTTTCGTAAAAAGTATTCCCCGAAAAATGAATATCAATTTCTCGCTCGGAAAAATGTTCGCATTTGTTTTTTTTGTTTCGCAGTAAATGGAAGACAGAATTTGATTATTGCGTAGAAAAAGTTGGTTATCAATCGATAGCTAGAAAAAAAAGACGTGGGAAATCAAGATAAAAATTTCGATACTCGTGAAGGCCCTGCTCCAATTCGTTTGTTACAAGAGAATTTAAATTAGATCAGAGGTTGTCATTCTTCTTTCTTTTATCTCGTAAAAAAAGAGCCCAGCGTGTGGATTAAAATAAAGCGACGGAATTACCGAAAATATTGTCCGTCGAATAACAGCCAGCGATTAACAATTTCATTAATTTTATGTTTCACTGATTGAGGAGTCGACGATAGACTTGAGAATATCTCGTTCATTCTTTGAAGGTGGTTTTTCGTTCGTTTTTTTATGTACAATTTATACGTATGTATATGCAAATCTATGTATATACACATAGGTACAGTGGACATGAGTATATTGCTGTATTTTTGTATATGGGCGTGTTCGGTTCATGCTCGAAAAAAAAATGTGTTTGGTTCAATCATTAGGTGATGAAGTGGGAGAATTGCTACTTGCTCTGTTAAGGCGGGCCGCCACTGTGACGTGTAAAATATCGATTTTTTTGCCTTTTCTCTAAGTATACATATTCAAGAATATGTGAAAAAAAATTCAAGTTGAAGTATTGAAAATTGACCGAGTTGCCGGAATCGTGACTCTAACTGTAATTGTCCGATTTTCAAATGAAAAAAAAATATCGTCATTGTAGTAGCTATAGTTGTACGCCGCCATTTTTTTATTTAGTATTTTTCAAGCCCCCGAATATAAATAAACATTTTATCAAAATTACACTCATTTGAACAACCGCTATTTTGAGATTTTTTCGAAAAAAACGGCGATCTGCATCGAGAACTGCATTTACATAGATTGTAAAACGTTCTTATTGTTATTTTTTCAGACCAACCATTGTCAAGTTATCGACCTGGCCGTTGGGCCATATTTTTTTATGCATAGGCTCTATTATACCTTAATAACATTGTTAATAAAATAAAAAAAAATCATAAAGATTTACACAAAATAAGTTCAATGTTTGTTTAATAACATCCTATTTTTTCCAAATCCCAAATAAAATAATCTAGTGGACAAAAAAATTCGGAAAAAACTATCTTTTTTCGGGCTGTCACAGTGGTGTCCTCTCTCAAAGGATGATAAATAAGTGTGCAAAAACGTCAACGGCACAGCGGCCTTTCAGTCTAATATCTAACAAAGGTTCTATGTCAGGTAAGCTTGCATTATCCGTGATGAAACATCGTATTACCCGTAACTAGCCTTTCCAGGGATATTAAAAAAAATATGTTTACGACAGGGGATGCTTTTATCACTATATACACTATTCAACGTATACTCATTTTTTTTCTAATCGGTATTCAATGATTTTCTAAGTGTCTCCCTTTGGTTGCCAAATAATGATACAACGTGCACCCATGCATCGGAAAAAAAATCACTGTTCCATGTAGAGGTCGTCAATTTATTCGTTCAGTCAATGAGATGGGATGAAGATTTAAAAAAAACGAAATTAACGCATCCAAGTGATGTTTTGCGAAGGAATTTATCAAATTTTCGGACCCACCTGTGTCAGACAGTGAACTATGAAGTACAACGTTAAACTAGTGATGCGTTAGTACGATGAAAGAAGACGAAGAAGAAACAAATAATCGGCAAAAACATCGGTCAGGCAATAACGTCAAGGGCAAATTATTTGTTGGTACGACAAATGATAGAGAAGGTTGAATCGAAGAAAATGGCGGAGAAAATTATATATATATATATATATTAATGGAATGAGGTAAACCACTAAAAGTAACAGATAATATGCGCTTTGTCTATCAACGACTCGACAACAGCTATATATACTAGGAAATGCATACCGAATTCCAATTCGGCACTTTATCATCCGAAGTGATGATAAAACGCCGTGAGATGTCTCACGACAAAGCAGAAGCTTGCTCGATCTATCGTCAATCTCTCTCTCTCTCGCACTCTCGCATTGTTTGGTCGCGTTTTATGCTTTGAAAAAAATCATTGAAACAAAAAGGAAACAAAAAAAGTAGCGCAGTAGTAGTTTACGTATATTACCATCAAATAAATTTGCCAAAGCATCGAACTACCAGAGAATGAGCACGATACGAATGGAAAATCATCGAAAGTGATATTCTGAAAGTAGAAATAATCCTGAATAATTAATCATTGACTTTAACGCGTTTCAACAAATGTAAAAAACGTCTTTTTTTCCCGTAAATGTAACGTTCGGAGAGATTGTCGAGAATTTTCTGGCGTTGCTATGCCGTTTTTTTTTTCACATTAATTATTCGCTATTATTTCCTCTCAAAACGATCGAGAATGATTTTCTCAATTTCAATTCGAATTATGTTCATTTCTGCAAACTACTACGGGCCTAATAAGTAATCTAAGCTTCTGCGAATGCGTGTCTCAACACAATAACAACATCAAGTCCGTGGTATGTGTTTTTTCCCCCCACATTTCACAGTGGATCCTTGGTTTTTTTGTATAATTGTTCGCTTCAGATGCGTTTCGGTTATTCTCAGTCTCGCATTTCACGAGGTTGGGAGCGGCACATTCGAAATTTGACGAAAAAACAACGTGACTACGTTTGCAAAGAATAATCGCGTCGAGAAGCTACGGAAAATGATATTGAAGTTTGCCAATTATTTTTGGCACATTCAGACCTCTGATATCGCTTAAACTTTTTTTCAGGATCCATATTAAAGATCTTCAGCCTAACATGTGAGAATTTTTGTTTGGATAATGAAAATGGAGCAATAAAAAAATAAAAATGAATCTTCGTTGTATTCCAACGATGCAAACTCCAACTTCGTCTAGTAAAATCTATAAAAATGACAAATATTTTTTGGAAATAGAAATATTGTTTTCAATTGGGAATTTTTGCAGCTGGTATTTATGGTAAGGGTTTTCAGACTCGCCATGGCGTATAAATACTGAAAAAAAGTATTAAAAAATCGAGCCAATAGACGCTACTTGAAAGCTCATTGATACGATTATTGATTTTCATTATCGTCGAATTTCGATGCTTTCGGATTTTCATCATCGAAAATGTGCACGCAACGTATCCCTGCGAAAATGAGAATGAGCAAGGAGTTGATTTTTTTCGTCACCCTTTACGAATGTTCGGTTCCACGGTAAATTGTACTGACTTCGTGTCGCACGCTCTTACCTCGCGGCAATGTGTTACTACTTCCAATTTCGAAGATGCTCTCGCGCGACGGTGTGCTTCTCGTGCCGGGACTGCTCGGTGTTCCGGAATTCGATGGAACCGTCGAGTCTCGCTTTCCAAAACGATCCGTGTCGCGGCTCATCGAGCGTCTGAATTGAGATTCCGAGAGTCGCCTGAATCGATAAAACAACAAAGTAAAGGACAATAAATAACGTAATGATGAATAAATAACGTAATGAGTTTCGAAAGCATTATTTTATTTTGCAAAGGATATTTTGCTCGATCGAAAAAAGTTTCTCATAGCCAAAGAAATGTCTAAATTTTCGACTACGAGCACGTGCGACTGCGTGATTGGCCTACGTACAATGTGAAAAGAGTGTGCTGTTTTTATATACGCTCTAAGGGTATTTCTACATTTTATTCAAAGTGCGCTCGCGGTACTCTTTACGTATCAAGGGCCAATGTACCGACGGGGGCATTGCCAGACTTGAGGCAAGGGACACCACTGTAACGGGTAAA
The DNA here is from genome assembly GCA_944452715.1 of Ophion slaviceki. Lineage (NCBI taxonomy): Eukaryota > Metazoa > Arthropoda > Insecta > Hymenoptera > Ichneumonidae > Ophion > Ophion slaviceki. The sequence continues at coordinate 3,237,010 of OX101785.1, read as the reverse complement.
AAAATCGTTTATTTGCATTTTCTCAAAGTGCACATATTCAAGGATATGTGGGAAAAAAATTCAGTTAAAGTATTGAAAATTGATGAAGTTACAGACGATTTAGCGAGAGCAGGTAGCCCAACGATTTACTCATACTAAAACTTTCGATCGCGTTTTTCTCGAAACGACCGAAATCATAACTCTAGCTATAATTATCCAATTTTCAATCAAAATAAAATCGTAATTGCGGTAGTTATCGTTGTACGTAGCTCTAGCTTTTATTTAGTATTTTTTTAACCCCCGAATATGATTAAAAACTTTGCCAAAATGACACTTTTTTCAACATCCGCCATTTTGTGATTTTGAAAATCGACTACGTACAACGAAAACTACATTTATACACATTATAAAACTTCTTTATTTCAATTTTTCGAACCAACCCTTGTCCAGTTATCGATCCGGCTGTTGGACCACATTTTTTATACAGAGGCTCTATTTTACCTCGATAAAGTTGTTAATTTTTTGTTCAATAAAAATGTACACGAAATAAGTTCAATGTATGTTTAATAACATACTTTTTTTTCTCCAATTCCCAAATAAATAAACTAGTAGACAAAAAAAAATGAGAAAAACGACCTTTTTTCGGCCTGTCACAGTGCTGTCCTCCCTTGGAACGTACAAAGATGAATAATGAACGCGAGAAAAAACGAATGCTTCGCTTCTTATTCAAGAAGCGAAGCATTAAATATACATTCCACAATAATACCCAAAAGCAGTTTGAAGATTAACTTCGGAACATTGTAAAAAAGAAAACAGAATAAATCTTTGAATGTAAAAAGAGACGGACTCGCGAGAAAAGGTAAGAATTTGTCCATAGATCGAAAAAATTGCGAAGAGTGCAAATGATTTTTTGTTTCTCTTTAAAAGTCGCAATCCCCAGCAGTTCTAGTAGGATGAAAATGAAAAAGGTTCTGCATTATTGAACTCACGTTGTGATCGTCTGTGTTTCAAAGGATGTCTCGTAGCTTGCACAAACAAGCGAACGACTTCAGAAAAGTCATAAAACCGAGGTTGCGAAAAGTTTTCGCACCTCGGCGGAAAAACTGTCGCAAGTGGATGGTTGAAAAAGTTCTTGAAAACTTTCGTTCTCGTTGAATGACGTGTAATTACCTGGAGAGCGGTTCGTGCAGTCCCCAAAATCCTTGGGACGAGTTCGAACCGAGTCTACCGAGCAATCTACTGCTAGGAAAGCCGCTACCCCTATTATCGTCAACGTTCAATCTCTGGGTCAGGCTTCTCACTCGCGACAGCAGTGTCGAGAACAAATTCTCGGCTGTCAGGAGCTCGAAACCGTCGTCGTCGTCGTCCTCGCCCGACGACAGACTGTCGGCATGCTCGGGCGGTTGTCTCGTCGGTCTTGAACTTCGCAATCTATGCATATGCCTCTGAAGCAGATCGTCGCTATCCCTAAGAATTTTAACGTTTCACATCAATGAACTATACGAATGCGATTAAAGAAAATTATCTAAATATAACATTGAAGCGTATACCTGCCTCACAATTACACCGTTCAAGTCATGATCGGATTTTTCAGGGGGTTGGGCTACTGTGAAAGTTTTGAAAAATCGTTCGTCGCTTCTGGCTATTCAAATTGAAGAGAAAGGCCCAACATGTGAAACTTGAAATGTAATTTTCTCGAAACATTCCGTTTTAGAAATTTAAGTTTAGTCTTGAGCGACGTTTTTCTTTTTAACAATTTTCTTTCGTTATTAACAATAATGTGATTTATTCTCGAAAAAACGAAAAAACGTTAAAAAATTTTTTTTGATGATTGTAACTCGATGGGAAAACTCGGCCATGTCTTAGCCAATATTATCTATTTTGAAAAAAAAAACTGTTTTTTTTTGTTGCAGATCAACCGGGTGGCCAAAATATAGTACACGGTTGAGTCCATCATGTTCAAGGGTCATTCACGAAATTGTTCATAACTTCTTTAATTATTAATATTTTTCGTAAAATTTGGTACCCAACTTTGTTAATGTACATACAAATAAATGTCTAAACGATGTTTCAATCATCTTTCTTATTCCTTCAATTTTTTTTTAAATAACCCTGTTTTTCGGCTCGTCACAGTAGCCTTACCCCTTAAGACGAAATGTGACACCGAAAGAGTGGCCATGAGTGCGAGAGAGATAGCTGGTTTTAAAAAGCCCAGTCTTCTCCGAGACGACTGATATTTCAGAAACCAAAATACGTTACTTAAGGACATGTTTCACACATCCTTAAGTGAGGTACTTTCACGGTCTTACATAGAGGTCTGGAAACTTGTAGGGTTAGGAGTGACTCAGATAATGAGACAAAGTTCTTGCTCCTGCCACCTAAAGCGCTGCTACCTTGGGGTGAGCCAATCAAAAGCAGATCCGAACAGCTGTGTAATAGTGCAGATTTTTCGGAATAAAAAAGATTTTCCAGAGCCGTATGATTGGAAAATGATTTAGTTTTTGAACTGAATCATTTTCCAATCCTATAGCAAGACTGAAAATTATTTGTGGTTAACGAAAAATCCTCAAGCATGTTCATTAATGGCATCTGGAAACATCAAGCGAGAGGATAAGACTTTTGAGACAGTAAAATATAATATATTCTAGTGCGAATGTGTTGCCACTTCTTTAGCATTTGAATGCGTGGCATGTAATTCTTTGTCCTACGAAACTTTAAACACGGAACACTTTCCACTATTGTTTGAACATTTTTCTGACATTTCGGTACGATGCACGCTTCAGGCATTTTCTGAATTGAAAATACCGTTTACTTTCTTTCGAAACTACAACGGAGCATGGAAACACGCTCCGAAGACTTTGAGGAAGTTATCTATTGCTGTATAGATATACTGTTAGTGAGGCGCAAACTTAGTTGCTCGTTTATCCACTAGGAGCGCCGTCGCGTAGGGGTCTTGTAGATATATCTATATCTACAAGATATAGCGCTCCTAGTGGATAAATGAGCAACTAAGTTTTATAGATATGTCTACAAGACCCCTTCGCGACGGCGCTCCTAGTGGATAAATGAGCAACTAAATTTGCGCCTCACTAATAGTGACACTCCCCACCACTCAAAAACGCCGGACTTTCCAGGCCTGCATGTAAGACCGTGGGTGCTTTGCTCACGGCCTCTTCGGTACATCATAATTATATAAAGAAACGCTGTGATGCGAAATACACGCAAAGAAATACCATCGAACGATATACAAGCGAATAAATAACTTGCGAGGTAAAAAAGAAAGAGAAAAAAAAACAGTAAAAAGTCGATATAGCATTATAAGCAGTACTTCGAGATTTCGAAAAAAAAAACAGAGATTTTCAATTGCGAACACAAAAACCGAATAGCTGATGAATATATGATATTTTTTTGGTGTAAAAGCAAGTTCGCTCGCAATGTACCTGTGCAATGTCGAGAACGGTGATTCGTCCTCGCTGGCATCGGAAAGCAACGAGCTCATACGTCTTGGCCGTCCGAATCTTGATCGCGGTGCGTTTGTACTGGTCGGAGTAGTGTTCTTGCTCTCGGGTTCGAGGCTACCGGATCTCGGTGTAACGTAGCCACCGCCTTCCACGGCTATGGGTATGATGTACTCTCGGGGACTCTTTCGTATCGGTTCCGGGCCAATTGTCGAGCCTAGAGCGCTGTCGGTATCGGAATCGGCGGTGGACTGGCGCGACAAAGAGCCCGATCGTTGCGACATCGAACGCTGCGGCATCGGAGGCTTCGGCGGTGGAGCGGACGTTTGTGACTGTTGTTGATGGCCCGTTTCGACCTTCGAGAAAAAGAATATCATTTCATCAACGAACGTTGCACGTTGGAAACTTCTCCAGAATCGGAAGATCCTTAGGTTTTCAATATCGGACTGAGGTTAGTGTTTACAGACGAGTCATCGTGATCATTCCCAATGGCTCACCTGAATCGGTATGATCCTCTCTTTGGGTGCCATTTTCGAGACACTCTCAGGTTCGAGGCTCGAGCTCCTGTTGGCGTGTGGCACAACAGCCGCGACCGGAAAAGCGACTTCGGATCGTTGAGTTCGCAGCTTTTGCGGATGAAAAGCGTCGATCTTCGCTTCAACTTCGCTCTTGAATGCGCCACTCTCGGGTGACTTCAATCCCGCGAGTGTAATCTCAGCTTTGCTCGTCTTACGCTGCCTCGGTAGAGTCGCACTCTTAAGCGTGATCTCCATTTTACTCGACATGGTTGGTTCGTCCGTGTAGGAACTGTCGAGACTTTGAGAATCCGGTGAATTCGGAACCTTAGATGGATGGACAGAACTTGCGTGAAAAAAACGTACGAAAAGGCGACACTGGGTGAGCAATATGGATACTTACCGATATTTCGTAGGGTGGTGGCTTTGTCTCGAATGGAAATTTGGTATCGACCGGCGTGGATACCGATACCGTTGCCGATCTGACGTCGTTGGGTCCAACTTGTATTTTGAGTCCCAATTTCTTGGAGTCCGGGCTCTGCGGCGTGACGGGTGGCGAGCCGTTGAGTTTTTTCTGCACCGGTGGCTTACCAATTGCTCCGGCGATGATATCGATGGCGCGTTTCTTCTCCTCGTCGCGTTTGGCACTGTCGTCTTTGACCTCCTGACTCGTTTTCGTCGCCGTATTTGGCTTCTCCTCGGATTTCTCCATTTTGGCCTCGTTCGGCACGTCGATGATGACTTTTGAGGCGCTCTGTTTGACCGCTTGCGGTGGAACGATAGAGGACAGACTGGCCTTTCTCTCGAAGGCCCGTTTGGCTCCGCCCACGTTGACACCGGGTATGAAAATCTTCTTTGGCTTGTCACTGTCGATGCCGGCAGCCAACTGATTGAATTTCTCGGCGGTCTCGAAGATTTTCGAGCGTCTTCGCTCGCTCGGTTTGACAGGTGGGACTGCGGCCTCGTTCGAAACTTCGGCGTCCAGACTGAGCGCTTTTTGCTTCAGTTTCTTGAGATCCTTGGTACTCGAAGTCTCCGATGACTCGCTTTCCCTCGTAACAGGAACTTTGTTGTTGTCCATTTTGTCCGGTTCTTCAATTATTTCCTTGCCAGCTATTTCGACGGGAGCATTGACGATCTTTTCCTCCGTATCGATTACATTCGTCGCCGCAATTGCGCTCTCGTCGCAAAAGTGCTTGGCTGCTTCGTCCGCATTTTTTCGTCTCAGAGGCTCGGGAGCCTTGTCCTGCACGCAGCCGAGCTTGTTACTCATTGGCTTTACGTCGTTCACGTTCTCGTTCACGTCTTGAACGATTTCGCGCGATAACGCCAACGGGGCCGGATCCGGCATCGCCACCGGGGTCTTGCTTCTCTCTTTGCTCGGGGACTTTGAGAGCGACTCTTTTATCAGTTCCAGGCAGGCACTCGCCGTCTCGTCGTTGCGAAGATCGAGCAGAGGCTTCGTCGAGACGGCGTCCGATGCGCTTGGATCGACTTCCATTGACTCCTCGGTTATCGGATGAGCGATCGGGGCTGAGTGGTGCCTGCGGAGGACAAGTTCGTTTTTAACGGGCTACATCTACCAAGGTGGGTGAAAAAATTGTCCAAAAATATTTATATTCGATAGTATCACCTTTTGGCTATATTTTCTGAAAAATTCACTGAAATATTCCTAAAATTGAATGACCTACAGCTACTAAACAGTCGGCCGGTCGAACGGTAGTTGCACCGTACTTCAAATTTTAAACGCGTTTTCCTCGAAACACTATTTTCAAAGTTGGTGGACATTATATCTCGAGAACAACTTGACGGATTGTTTCCACATTTACAGGAGATACGATAAGAAACATTTAAAGGTCGTTGACGATCCCACTTTTTTAAAATCAATATTCATTTTTTAATAGTTACGTGAAAATGACGGTTTTTTTTTCGTAGATTTTGAATGCTCCAGTTTCAATTCGTCGCCACACTGTTAAAAAAAATGATTAAAAAAATCGAAGATCGTCAACGACTCGTATTTATTGTTGACTTAAATAAGCCGTTTGGTTTTTAAATTTTAGATGGGCCGATTATGCTGGAGAGGGTCCACCGCCAAACGTCGCGAAAAAAATTACATCTGCCAGCGTCCATGTTTTTGTTGGTATTCTGTATTTTTTGGTAATTTTTTTTAAGGCTCGCAATATATGCACCTTGGTGCTAAAACAATGCGTTTCTTTTTCACCAAACGTTTCCCAGAAAAAAAATCGAAATTTGGCAATTTTTTCGGGCCTTTAGGTAGACGTAGCCCCTTAATAATATTATATCATTTGTTCCGTTACTTTGTTGTCGAATGAAAAGGCTTCAGCTTTTGTTTTCTACAATTTTGCGAAACATTTCGAAACATGGTGAAAATAATTCCATGGAAGGAAGAGGCACTTTTACGAGTAAATACCTGTTCGTAGTGAATCTGTGAGGTCTCGTCTCGTCACTCTTGTCTTTTTTTCTCAAACGTTCTTTCCTCTTGGCACCAGCTTCGAGACCGGCGGCTTCGTCCATCGACGGCGTGTTTTCCAATTTTCTCTTGGAGTCACTGGTCGCCGAGGCGGGCGCCTCGTCCTCCGTCATTTCGCGCACTCTCCTGTCCGAATTGTCACGATCGAGTTCCATCAAACTGCCGACCGAATGGCACCTCGTAGGCACCAGGGTCTCGGAAGACATACTGGCGACAACTTCTCCGGTTGGACGTTGATCACCAACGACTAGCTTGTCAGCGCTGGCTGACTGTGGCACCAATGACAACAGAAGGTCGAGACGCACCGGCGTCTGAGCGGCCAAGTCTTCGGCTATGTCCAGACAATTCTGTAGGGAGCCCTCGTTCACCCACCAGTGAGAGCAAATCTTCTCTATGTCGGCCCTCCTTGAGGGACACTTCGTCAGCATGTCCTTTATCAGCGGAGACGCCGCTGGAATATCGCAAAACGAGCCGATCAATATTTTTTTAGCGATCTTGAATAAGTTCTCGCTGTTTTTTCGTGAAAATTAATGCTTCGTGTTGAAAAATCATTCCGAATGCTGTCAAACGTTTCGAATCATTATTTTTCATCAAAATCGTTATTTTTCATACGTCTAATCAAATCGCTACATGTTGTTTCCGACAGAGCCGTGAGTCTTATCAAGAATTCTGTGTGCTTCAGCTGCTGATTTTTTTTTAACTAAAGTAGTTCAGTTAAATTCTCCACAAATACTCTTTTTTGGCACGAAATTATACATGTTTAAGGGGTCTTCTACCTTTAAACGCTAAAAAAGGCTATTTTCATGAATTTTTTTTGATAGGTTTATATTATAGATATTGATATGAAAGTTGTTACACTTAATAAATACACTTTCGAAATACATTTAAAAAAATTGTATGTATTTATGTAACCCGAACAAACTTTAATCGTGTTTTTCTTAAAACAACGTTTTCTTATAAAATTTTAACCACATATTCTTTACAAACTATAGTTATAGCCCACATCGAGGATTTTTTTAAATGTTGATATTTACTATTTTTTTTGCCAAAAACGGTTTAAAAAAACGTTCTTTTAGAGCTGCTCCCGGAGATCAGCTATAGCAGCTTTCAAAATAAATATTTTTACGAAGAAAAAATGTTAAAATACAGTTAAAAGTTACCGTAATATGTGTACAAATTTTTACGTAAATAGATTTAAAGTTCTTCTCGAGAAAAATTCTTGAAAAATCGCTCTTTTTGAGCCTCCTGACTGTATATAACCCGTTAAGTGTAACAACTTTTATATCAATATCTACAATGTAAACCTATGAAAAAAATTCACGAAAATAGCGTCTAAAGTGAGAAGACCCCTTGCACTGTGACAAAAAAGAGTTGTTCACACTTCGGCGAAATGACATACACTGAATTTCAAGCTTGCTTATAGTACTTCTTCATAGATGCGTTACCATCTCAAACTACACGCACGCAGTTCCGGTAACGCCATCTGTTGGCAAACAGCGCGAACATATTCAACGTCCTAATATTATCGCTTCGACGGTGACGTTTGCATCGTTGGAATGCAATGAGAATGGATTTTTTTTTCAACCGATCAATTTTTCAGCGTCAAAAATTCGAATTAAACTCACGCGACGGCATTTTCGGCTCAAAGTAGTCCGACTGCGAGATCTGTCTCGTGAGTCTTCGGAAGTTGGAGCCGTCGAACGGCATTGCTCCGTAAACAAGTGTGTAGAGTAAAACTCCCAAGCTCCAGCAGTCGACTTCGGGGCCGTGATAAGGTGTGCCTTTGACGATCTCAGGACTGGCGTAGAGTGGACTGCCGCAAAATGTGTTAAGCAAGCGTTGCTCGTCGAATACATTCGACAGGCCGAAATCGGCTATTTTCGCGTTACCGATCTGATCGAGCAGTATGTTCTCGAGTTTCAGATCACGATGGCATATCTTGTGCTTGTGACAGTAATAAACGGCTATAGATATCTGGCGAAATATCCTGCGGGCTTCTTGCTCCGATAGCACTTTTCTCTCGCTCAGATAATCGTACAGCTCGCCACCGGCTGCGTATTCCATAACCAGCACCATTTTCTCCTTGTTCTCGAAAACTGCGAAGACAAAAAGCACAGAAGCGTTTCGGAAACTTCTCTTCGAGCCAAATTAATGTCCTGTCTTATCTACGAAATTGACTGATATTACGTTAAGGGGTTAAGGGGGGGGGGATATTACCCCCACTTGCGATTTTGAAAAAACCGATTTTTTTTATTGCATTTTTTTGAAGTGCAATTTGAAGTGCAGTTTTTTTTGATGCCCGGAATAGATGACTCTATGTAAGTTTACAAAAAAAAATATTTTCTTCGTGTAAACTGAAATTGAAACTTTAAACGCGTTTTTCTCAAAATGGCATTTCTGAAGTCGGTGACCAAGATTACTCGAACACTAATGAACCGATCTTCTAAAAATTTTGCAGGCTTATTTAATACATAAAAATGTAGTCTTTAATCGTTCGATTTTTTTTTTTCGAAAAAAAAATGCCCGTTTTATAGCCAAAAAACGGCCGTTTTTTTCGTTAAAATCGAACCATTAACTTTGACTGTCCGCCATTTTGTGAAAAATGAATATTTTTTAAAATCCTTCGATTAAAGACTAGTTTATACTTATATTTGACTAAATCCATCCGCATTTTTTTTCAGATGATCCACTTCGCCGCAATGTTGGTCACCGCAAACCGTGTATATAAAAACATTATTTCATTGACGGCCATTTGCCACTAAACAATGTAATATTTTTCAATAAAAAGATTACTGAAAGTTCTTCAAGATGTGTTCTTTAAGATGGTATATTGATCGATTAAAAAAGTTTTGTAGTTTTCTTTAAAAAAAATCATGAAAAAGGCCTTTTTTTGCGCTACAAGTGGGGGTAACGCCTTAAGGCCCCAGGCCACTCTAGAGGCCGAAAAATAGGCTTTTTTGGGAATTTTCTTTTTTCGGAAAAACTCCAAAATAAATCGAGATTACAAACAGGGTGAAAAATTACAAAAAGGGTAAAATCATATATATCAGTCACTGTACACAACATTTTTTTTGAAGCGATTAATTTCAATATGGCGGCTGTGCGGCGTTTATCTCAAAACTGCATTTTTAAAGTTGGCCGGAAACATAACTCAGACAATTTTCAACCGATTCACTTGAAATGTTGAATATATCTTGAAAAATACATTGTCTATGGAAGTACGTAAGATTTTTTTGCATAGTTCATTTGTTTTTAACCATTATCTGACAATTTTTCACTTTCCAAAAATTTGCCTAAAAAATCGTTAGATAATGGTTAATAACAAACACTATGCAATATAAAAAAAATCCTACGTACTTCCATAGACAATGTATTTTTCAAGATATACTCAACATTTCAAGTGAATCGGTTGAAAATTGTCTGAGTTATGTTTTCGGCCAACTTAAAAAATGCAGTTTTAAGATAAACGCTGCATAGCCGCCATTTTGAAATTAATCGCTTGGAAAAAAAATATTGTATACAGTCACTGATATGTATGATAAACACCATTTTTTTGAATCTCGATTTATTTTGTAGTTTATCTGAAGAAAAAAGATCCCCAAAAAGCCTATTTTTTCGGCCTCTAGAGTGGCCCAACCCCTTAATGGAGAGAGAAAAAAACGTTAAAAAAAACGATACCTTCGTAAATGTGGATAATATTGGGATGTTGCACACTCGACATAATTTGAATCTCTCGCCTTATCCTTATGAGATCGGCCTCGGTTTCGATTTTGCATTTTTTAATCGTCTTTATGGCGACTTCCTGTCCGGTCTCCTTGTTTATGCCCAATTGAACTTTGCCATACGTGCCTTGTCCCAGTTTCTTTATTATGTCGAATCTGTTGAAGAGAGTGAAAACGTGAGTAAATACACAATGCTCTTTTTTACAATAAAAAATCGCACCTTGTCGATTACTTTCGAGGGTCAAAGGGTGGAAGAGCGCGAAAACGAGGATGACAAACACGAACGCGACGTTTCAGTTCCGGAGGGAAAGAAATAGCTGGCTCGTGAGCCAACGCGATAGGAACTTTTGACTAACGATCTTGGCAACGGATTTGGTACAAATGTCATGCGAGATTGATTGAGCAACCGAGACACAGATCGAACGATACTGGCGTCTTAATCATAGGGAAAATAAACACTTTCAATACATTTTTGTCGCCGTGGTGTATGAAATGTCAGGATGACGGGCATTACCTCTGCTTGAGTTTTCTCTTGTGATTGTGGAGACGCACACCCCCTGTGCTCTCCATGCCTCCCATAATGTTGTGGATGCTCGCCTCGCCCACGACCATTGTGTCAACTTGTTATCTGAAAAAATGCAATTAGCAATTAATAAATTAGTAACTAATAAATCAGCAATTAATAATTCAGTAATTAGTAAATCAGTAATCAATGAATTAGAATAAAAATCATCTTACACTCAAACGAAGAGTAATTTTTTTATGTTAAACAGTATTAGAATAAATGAGTAGCCTACACACCAAAATCTCGTATGGTAAAACTTTCTAATGAATATCATATTTCTTTTCTTAGAATATATGAAATTCAACAATACGTTACGATCCTATTAACCAAAATTTAACTCGAATAAATATTACTCGTCGGCTCCAATAATCGTGTCCGTTGATTAAAATTTACATTCGCTCGCTCGTTATTTGGTGTTGACGTTCGCATCGTTGGAATGCAACGAAAATCAATTATCGTCGAAATGTCCAACGTGTTTCGGGAAAACTTATGCCAAGAAAATAGCTCGAATATTTTTTTACATTTCCCATTGAAGATCCGCAATCTAAATCTGCAGAAAATATTTTGCATAACAATAAAAACAAAGAAATTACAAGATTACTTATTGCAATCCATGAACGAAAAGTTCAACGCATCACCGTGGTTTGGTTCGAACAATTTTTTATTCATCGTCGAATCTAGATTGAAAAAAAATAATTTCCCTCTTCACACGCGGTTTAGACTCCGAAAAAAATTTCGTATGTTCGTTCCTGTACATCTCTGTACATTTGACGATTGGAATTCAGGCGTGATTTTTTTTCCGTCTGGCTCTTATTTTTCGGTTCGGGGGCGAGAGCATGACGTCCGGGGCTAGGCCAGGGCACCACCAGGACCGATCACGAATCGGACGTGAAGATGAAGAGAGCAGAGAGAATCGCTTTAGGCGAGAGAGAAAGAGAGAGAGAGGGAGAGAGAGAGAGAGAGAGAGAGAGAGAGAGAGAGAGAGAGAGAGAGAGAAATTGGGAGAAGAGAGGAAGAGAGCGAGAGAGTAAATATGCTTCGAGGTTTATTTTCGGCATCGTGTGTCGCCCTGTCTCTCGGGGCTTTACTACTCACCAGGGCCCGAAAATCTCTCGCGAACGCCGGGACGCCTCGAGACGCGCAAATACTTCAACTATTATTATATATTGTAGCAAAGTGTATCTATGGCTGAATTGTACTCTGAGAACTCTCGTCCCAGCGAGTTCCTAATCAGCGATTCGAGCATTAGCAAAGTTGACGGTGACAGCTTGCCGAGAGAAGGCTCCGAGAAGTATCTCTGCCTATTTACGCCTCTATATACGTGGAGACCTAGATTGCAACTTCCTCTTCCTATTCTTTCATCTTGGAGCTCTCCATCGACTCGATAGTCTTATTTGAGTGCAACTTCATCCGACTTCCATTATGGATGGACCATTGGAGGCCTTCATCCAACTTCATGGATGGACCATTGGAGACCTTCATCCAACTTGATGGATGGACCATTGGAGGCCTTCATCGAACTTCATGGATGGACCATTGGAGGCCTTCATCCAACTTCATGGATGGACCATTGAAGGCCTTCATCCAACTTTATGGATGGACCATTGAAGGCCTTCAGCCAACTTCATGGATGGACCATTGGAGGCCTTCATCCAACTTCAAGGATGGACCATTGGAGGCCTTCATCCAACTTCATGGATGAACTATTGGAGGCCTTCATCCAACTTCATGGATGGACCATTGGAGGACTTCATCCAACTTCATGGATGCACCATTGGAGGCCTTCATCCAACTTTATGGATGAACCATTGGAGGCCTTCATCCAACTTCATGGATGGACCATTGGAGGCCTTCATCCAACTTAATGGATGGACCAATGGAGGCCTTCATCCAACTTCATGGATGGACCATTGGAGGCCTTCATCCAACTTTATGGATGAACCATTGGAGGCCTTCATCCAACTTCATGGATGGACCATTGGAGGCCTGCATCCAACTTTATGGATCGACCATTGGAGGCCTTCATCCAACTTCATGGATGGACCATTGGAGGCCTTCATCCAACTTCATGGATGGACCATTGGAGGCCTTCTTCCAACTTCATGGATGGACCATTGGAGGCCTTCATCCAACTTCATGGATGGACCATTGGAGGCCTTCTTCCAACTTCCATTATGGATGGACGATATGGAGGCCATTTGCCCCACAACTGTACCAATTTCATAAACGCACCAGCAACGATACGTACATTTGGTAGGAAGTGTCAGGCTAAGATGGCCGAACAGCACGCCATTTCGTCGCGACGTATGCCCGTCGTCTTGATATACGACTGATAATAATAACGGAAACAGTGGCGCCAGTTTACCCCAAGGCAAATGGCCAACCTTGGATCACGCTAGAGAGAAACCACAAAAGTCGCGTATACCGAGCTTATTGTCTACCTCCCGGGTGAGCTTCGACTTGCCAATCTTCGAAGCTTTACGAGACTTCGGCTACTCCTCGAATATGTCAATCGCACCTTCTCCCGTTCACTCGTTCTATCGACCAACGCGCATTCTAGAGCACGGCAGTCTTTCGAGCGCAAGTTCGTTCGGAATTAATATTTTCTCGCTTTTGCGCAACTTGAGGCAGTATTCTAGCATAGAAAAGTGAAAAAATCAATTTTTTTGGCATTTTCTTTAAGGCCACTCTAGAGGCCGAAAAAATCGGCTTTTTGGGGATTCTTTTCAGAAAAACTACAAAATAAATTGAGTTTACAAAAAAATGTACATGAAGTTTGCATCGTTGCTATCCAACGGTTTCATTTTTTTTTTCGATTTTGTAATTTCCTATTTTTTCTTGGTCAGTTCGGCTCTAGTTGCTAAAAAAATATGGTAAAATGAATAAAAAATATTTCCGGCCACCGGGACCAACCAAACAAAATCGAAAAAAAAAATGAAACCGTTGGATAGCAACGATGCAAACTTCATGTACATACAAAAAAAGGCTGTTTATCATACATATCAGTGACTGTATACAGTAATTGTTTTGAAGCGATTAATTTCAAAATGGCTGCTGTGCAGCGTTTATCTCAAAACGACATTTTTCAAGTTGGCCGGAAACATAACTAAGACAATTTTCAACCGATTCACTTGAAATGTTGAATATATCTTGAAAAATACATTGTCTGTGGAAGTACGTAGGATTTTTTTTTTCATATTGCATAGTTCCTTTGTTATTAACAATTCTGACGATTTTTGAGGCAAATTTTTGGAAAGTAAAAAATTTGCCTAAAAATCCCCAAAAAGCCTTTTTTTTGCCTCTAGAGTGGCCTAACCCCTCAATTATTCTTAACCCTTTGCACTGGAGGCTTTTTTCGCTAGAATAGAACGTGATGAGCGAGAGTCACTCTTCGAGTGCAGAGGGTTAAGGAATGTTAAAACGGTCCAGTTGTGTCAAATTACGATTTGTGAATTCTTTTTTCAATACATCTCAAAAAAATGCATGCGAGGTATAGATTTATTCTGTAGATGCCAATTTTTAATGAAATATATAATTAAAGAGCAAAATTATGATTTTTTATAGTTTTATTACATGAATAACAAGGAACATCACTTTGGTGTCCTCCTCCGATTTTGTTGGAACTTTTTTATGTGGAAGAGTATCAAAAACTAAGAGACACGTACTTTTTTTGTCGTCGGAAATACGGTTTTAAGGGGTGAAACGCACCCTCGAACATAGAGGTGTTTTTCGTTTTTCGTCGATAACGTTATCGTTCTCATCTCCAATGTATAGTACACAAAAAAATAAACATTGTTGCAATTTTAAATTTTTTATATCTCGTACCGTTGAAACGTTATCGTCGAAAAACAAAAAACATCCCCATTTTTGAGGGTGCGTTTCACCCCTTAAGGCGTTGCCCCCACGTGTAGCGCAAAAAAGGCCTTTTTCATGAATTTTTTTAAAGAAAACTACAAAACTTTTTTAATCGATCAATATACCATTTTAAAGAACACATCTTGAAGAATTTTCAGTATTTTTTTTATTGAAAAATATTACATTGTTTAGTGGCAAATGGCCGTCAATGAAATAATGTTTTTATATACACGGTTTGCGGTGACCAACATTGCGGCGAAGTGGATCATCTGAAAAAAAAATGGGGATGGATTTAGTCAAATATAAGTATAAACTAGTCTTTAATCGAAGGATTTTAAAAAATATTCATTTTTCACAAAATGGCGGACAGTCAAAGTTAATGGTTCGATTTTAACGAAAAAAACGGCCGTTTTTTGGCTATAAAACGGCCATTTTTTTCGACAAAAAATCGAACGATTAAAGACTACATTTTTATGTGTTAAATAAGCCTGCAAAATTTCAAGAAGATCGGTTCATTAGTGTTCGAGTAACCTTGGTCACCGACTTCAGAAATGCCATTTTGAGAAAAATGCGTTTAAAGTTTCAATTTCAGTTTACAGGAAGAAAATATTTTTTTTTGTAAACTTACATAGAGTCATCTATTCCGGGCATAAAAAAAAACTGCACTTCAAATTGCACTTCAAAAAAATGCAATAAAAAAAATCGATTTTTTCAAAATCGCAAGTGGGGGTAACGCCTTAAAACCGTTTTTCCGCCAATTAAAAAAATACGTGTCTCTCAGTTTTTGATACTGTTCCACATAAAAAAAAGTTTCAACAAAATTGGTGGAGGACACGAAAGTGATGTTCCTTGTACGAAAAACTTTTGTGTTACTACCTACTGAAGGAGTATAACATTATCGATGATTATTATGAAAAAACTGCGTCGCGAATGTTTTATACAACTCGGAAGAAAATTCTGAGTGATTTACAATTATGCCTATTTATATTTTTGTCACGAGATTATTTATTATTACCATTAATTAATATTAAGTGTTGCCAAAAAACGGCAACTTCGCGGACACTGAGGTTGGCAGCAATGCTCCTTATTCGCCAGCCAAGATTCTTGATCTTTCATCAAACCTTGATGGTTCGAAATCGAATATATATGGTTTACGATGGGCAAGATTGGTTTTTTCTTTTCCAAATGTTTACAAAGGCTTAGTTTGCGTTAATTCTTTGTTAGAAATGGTTTATCTTGATGCTAGATAGCAAATAAAAATACATCTCCCGTAGTATTAACGTCTTACCAATCTAACGGCACGTAAAATTACGTGCGTTAAACTATTTTTTACCTCTGGTGTTTCGTGGTAAAAAAATTTCAAAAAATTCGTAAAGACTCATCGTCAGTATAATATAGACAATTACATATATGTTTTTTTTTAATTTTGGAATCATGTCAACCGTTTCAACCCTTTTATTCACCGCCATATTTAGGAGCCCATAACTGTTTTATTTGTTTTTGCACAAATTTGTTTGCGTAAATTCTTGAACCATCAATAAAAAGGCTGTGAAAAATGAATGGTAAAAATATGTTTGTTTTTAAATCTTTTTAAACCTCTAAAATGCTTCAAATATATGGAAAAATGGGATGTTTTTAATATTTTGTTTTTCTCAAGAAGAAATAATGAAATATTGAAAAGATTGAAAGTGAAAAATTGCCTCTTCATCATAGGCTCTTATATCAAATTGAGTTTGACGTTTGAAGATTGTACCGTTCAAATGCAACGAAAATTTTTCATTTATTTTTTTTTATTACTATCCAAACTCTTTAGCAGTTTTAGGTTATGGATCCCTAGGAACGATTTTCAGAGATATTTCAGTGACGTTTGAAGCCTAAATGTGCCGAAAAAAATTAATACTCTTGAAGTTTTTGAACGAAAATTCTTTTTTATATTTTTATTTCCTTATTTTTTCACAAAATCTTTTTCTGCAGATTTGAATTCTACATCTCTGAATAATCGGTGTTCAAAAATTATTGATGGATTTTCGTAGTGAATATTTGCCAAAAGAAATTCATAAAGTTGAAAAATAATAATTTTCATTTTGTTCCAACGTTGAAAACTTCAATCTCATAAAAATTGACCATGTGAAAAAATATTTTCGTTGCATTCCAACGATGCAAACTTCGAATACCATTTTTTCGTGCACGTTGTCACTTTTGTTCGTCGATCATAAATAATATTCTCGGTTACGATGATCCCGGACACCCTCGGCAGGTTCAATGTCCCCTCGTACCTAAATTACTCCACTCGGAGTACCTTTTTTCAAAGGCATCTTTGTAGCCGTAGCTCAACCGGCATCCTGTAACGCATTAATAGCTTTCCACGAGTTATCGTGGCTTTCGAGACGCGAGACTTTCTTCCCCTTAATGCACCGATAGGCAAAACTTCCTGGCACTTGTGAAGATCTCACCGTGATCATCCCGGTGAATTATTCCAAGCTCTGAGGATCAACGATGTAAACATTTTGATGCGAGGGCCTACTAATTTCCTTAGGACTTCCATTTGCCTCGTAAATTTTGCCCCTGGGCGCAATTATTCTACATGTCATCTCGCAACTATTATTGTACGAGATTTCAAATAAAAAACCGGCGAATTCACATTTTCGAATTTAAATAATATTTACTTCACCCTGTTCCTTCACGACTTATTTGAAAATGTACTTTTATTAGTTTATTGCTTCTTCTGGCGGCACTTGTATTTAAAATACATGGGCACGACAGACTCGAATAATTTTTCCCATATAAGTAGAGTTTTGTAGAAAAATAAATAAAAAGGCGATTTAATTTAAGGCGAGGCACCATTGTGACGGGTTAAAACAATCGATTTTTTCCGCATTTGCTCATATATATGTGTGTTTGTGTGTGTATATATATATATATATATATATATATATATATATATATATATATATATATATATATATATTCAAAAATGTTTTAGTCGTCCGTAGCTGTTTTTTTATTTAGTATTTTTTAAGCCCCCAAATATAAGTAAAAATTGCGCCAAAATGACACTTTTTTCAATACCCAACATATTGTGCTTCTTTCTTCGAAAAATGGCTACGTACAACGGAAACTACATTTATATAGATTATAAAACTTGTGTATTTATTTTTAAGACCCGACCTTTGTTCCAAATCGCAAATAAACAATCTAGTAGACAGAAAAAATTCGGCAAAAACGACTTTTTTTCGACCCGTCACAGTAGTGTCCTCGTCGGAATAGTTTAAATTTTAAGTACGCTTGAAGTATTTGGTATAATTTTTTATTGACAAGGAAGGGTAATGGTGAGATCGTTTCACATTAAAAAAAAGATTATACAAATGTTATTATACGAAATAAAATAGTGCACGTTTGAAACTTGCCCTTTGCTTCCTCATTAATTCATTTCACTCCCACGGCTAATGATGTTGAAGCTGCATATTTGGAATGCAACAATTTTTTCGTTATTCTTTAATTTATTTATTTTCATGCGTGTCTAAAGCTTCTTCTTTTTTAACTTGAGGTCGCAAATCGCTGATAAAAATACGTAAAAACGTTCGAGTGATTTTGCAGCCAAAAGAAACTCGTACAATTAAAAATAATTAATTTTCCTTGCATTCCAACGATGCAAGCTAACTTTTTTGTTTTTGTTTTTTTACACAAAGCTTACTCTATCAGGAAGCAATGTAATGAAATTCAAGTATGCATCGTTCGAGTGCAATGAAAATGATTATTTTGCAACTGCTGGAATTTCCACCTTTAGACATCTAAAATTTAAACCGGCATAATTTTTTTTTGTAAAGTAATAAAAAACGAGGAATTAAAAATATAAAAAAGACTTCGAGGTCTTTTTTATATTTTAAAATCTTTTTCTTTTTTATATCGACTTTTTAAATCGAAGTCTTTTTTATATTTTAAAATATAAAAAAGACTTCGAGGAAAGTAATAAAAAACGAGGAATTAAAAATATAAAAAAACCACTATAATGTATCCGATTTTTAGTTTCCAAAATTGTAATTTATTCCCCAAAACTAGGCAATGACCACTTTTTGTCTACCTTCGCTTTGTCAAAGTTTAAAAATCGTCTCGAAACCCATGTTTTTCTAACTCACAGAATGTCGGATCACGATCGTGCCGCGAAGAATTCTGTAGCGAAACTTCCGAGCCCTCGGTGTACGCAGACTCCTCACGCTTGAATAACATTTTTTTTGCGAAGCTTCAGAAAAACGGCCGACCTGCGAGTGTCGCTATGAGAGTCGTTAACGAATATCGTCGCGGTTGTGGACATAGCGCAATGCCGTCTGCATATTCTCATGGTGCGACTTGAGACCACGCTCCCGTACTTTATTTTCTCGTTTGCTCACTGTCTACTCCCTCGATGTTTTTGGGACCTCCCCGGATGTGTCTCGTCGCTCACACGCTTCTTCGTGTATATCTATATGACCGAGGCGCTTCTTCGAGCGCTATTTTTTCGTCCGCTTTTTTCAGTAGACCTAAGAGAGACTTGTATCCTCATCTAACAATAAAAATTTCGCAAGTGCGCTTATACTTTTTTTTGTCCATATACCAAGAAAAAAAAGAAAGAAAATTAGATGTGCGATATTATTGTGTTTTTCAATTATTTTCCAGCCGGAATAATAGCGAATGACAAATAATTGATGGAACAATTGAAAAATACGCTTTAAATAATACTAATAATATTAGTAGTTGTAATTGTTATATTGGCTGCAGTGGCATAATAAATATATTATTATACCGCCGTAATAATAGAATAATACGAATAATATAATAAAAAAGGCAGCCGGCAAAGGAACAATACTATTATATACGACGATTTGAAAAACTAGGAACTTAGAATAGACATGAGAAAACTGATGTAAAAATACTGTTGTAAAGGGGAAGGGAAGGGCACTCATGTAAACACCCTCAAAAGGGCACAGTCGGAATAAATATTACTACTACTACAAATAATACGATAGTAATAATAATATTATAAAATAATAACAATGATGTTATTATATTATTTTTTATTTATTATTATATTGTTCATTATATTATTATTATTTTATTATTATTGGTATATTATTCATTCTTGATACTGAAGTGTGCATCGAATTTTTTTTTTCAATTCTCGATTTTTGATAATCAACTAGTAGCTTTATGTGTTTGGTGAACAAAAAACATGTATTCGCCATGTACGTCTCCCGGAACTGACCCTTAGGAGGGGGTGAAAAATCGATGGAATTATATCGACCGATGTACGTCTATCATACATTTCCTTTTTCGATAAATCTATTGGGGAGCTCGAAAAAGTAGCGTAAAAATAATTAAGACCATTTTGGAGCAGAGGACGCCACCCGTAGGAGGGGGTGAAAAATCGAAAAAAAATATATCGAACTTTCTTTTTCGATAAAAATATTGGGGAGCCCGAAAAAGTACCGTAAAAAAATGTAGGCCTTCGAGCAGAGGACGCCACCATTAGGAGGGGGTAAAAAATCTGAAAAAATTTTATCGACCGATGGACGTGTATCACACATTTTCTTTGTCGATAAAAATATTGGGGAGCCCGAAAAAGTAACGTAAAAAAATGTAGGCCTTCGAGCAGAGGACGCCACGCTTAGGAGGGGGTGAAAAATCGAAAAAATGATCTACCGATGTACGTCTATCACACATAGTGATAGTAGTATTTAATTCCTGCTGTACCGTTTATTTACATCAATTTCACATTGGTGTTATGATATCTATCCTAGTAGCTAGTTTCTCAAATTGTCTGATGTGATTGCATAGTTCCTTTGCCGGTTACATTTTCAGTTCCGATTCTATTTTCCGATAAATTTTCAACCCCCTGCTGTTTTCCAACCATTGCTGGACTTTACTTACTATTTCTTGGTTTAGTTTCCCCTTAACTTCCGTAGACCCGCAAATATGTATCGAATTTTCAATTGCCTGCCTGCATATTCTACATTTGGCGTCTACATACCCTCTTTTACTGTCTGTCTCGACATTTCCACATCTTATCCTCGTCCACGTTTCTTTCGATTCTCCGCTAATCATCTTGTCCTCCCAATATTTTTCCATGTGCATAGCGCTTTTCCTATGTTTATATTCCTTGCTATATGTTGACCCATCGATTCTGCTCCAATCGTATTGAATTTTTTGTTCAATATTACTTTTTATGCCTCTTTGTACTTTTCTTTCCAGCTGCCTTACATTTCCATTCTATATGGCTTGTCAGATTGCCCCCTGACCCACGCTTTGCGTTGCTTCTATTTATTTTCCCCATTTTTATGGGTTACCATTGATAATTGCTCTTACTTCTTCCCTTAGACATTTTTTTGGCCACCTACCATCCTCCATCTCAATTATTTCAAGTAGATACCTTGCTCCTATATTATTCATTATATTATTTTCATTTTATTAATTATATTACTATTTTTATATACATTAATAATATATTATATTATAAAGAACAGCAATAACAACAGCGATGCCTTGATAATAATAATGACACTCAGGAATTAATTTCTTTCATGGTCTTGAAGTTTGCATCGCTTGAATGCAACAAAAATTCTTCTTTATATTTTTATTTTCGCATTTGTATTATTTTACAGCAACTAGTTTTGCATATCTAAATTCTAGATCTCTAAATAAGCGATTTAAAAAATCATCGAGGGTTTTTCGTAATAAAGATTTGCCGAAAAAAATTGGAGCAATTGCAAAAAAATCATTTTTTTTGCATTCCAACTATGTAAACTTCAAGCTCATCTCCTTTCAAGCCTTTATGGTGTTGGAAGTTGCATCGCTGGAACGTAACGAAATTTCTTTTTTACATTTTTTTTCTTTTTTCAAATTATTGTCGACGATCTTTTTTTTATAGATTTATATTGTAGATCGCTAAATAAATATCTGAAAACATGGTCGAGGGATTTTTGTAGGCAAAATTTGCCAAAAGAGATGAAGGGGTTACGAGGGCTTAAAAATTTCAAAAATTCAATTTTTTTAAATTTTATTATCTAATAGTACAATATGTTCAGAATATTTTTCCAAAGTTTTAAGTCAATCGGAGTCTAGGAGAGAGATTCCCCCCGTTGGATAAAACCGGTCGGGAGCGACGCAGGTAATCGCATTTTTCTCAAAACGCTATTTTTTATTTGGTGGACACGATTTCTCAAAAACGAATGCACTGATCTTATTGAAATTTTACACACTTCTTCAAAATAGCATTGACTAGTGATTAAACGAAGGTTTTTTTCGATTACAACTAATTTTACATGACTATACGGAGTGTAAATTGTACCACAAATTGAACTATTTTGCATACAACTCTGCCGAAAATTCAATATTTTATTGAATTAAGGATTTATTAAATCCTTCGTTCAATTACGAGCTATACTTATCTACCAACAGATAAAAATTACTTTTTTAATTTCAGATAAAGCTATCATGAGTTACCCTGACCACCACGAGGGCACTTTTTTTAGGGATCTCTGGAAACCAGGTCCCACCGGCTGAATTTCCCAAATATTTGGATGAATTTTTTAAAAAATATTCTCGAAATGTTGCTCTTTTATGTGCTTAACATTTTAAATAAAATAACTTGTATATTATATATTTTTTTCAATAGAGAAAATATGCTTTTTGGCTTCGAAACACCAGTAACCCCTTAAAGGAATTCAGAAATATTAATTTTCGTTGCATTCCCACCACAAAAACGTCATCTCATAAGTCTTTCGCCTGCTTCGGCTGAAATGGTAAAAAAACGGGGTGGATTTCTTTCGTGATCTTTGGCCAGTGAATGCAAATAAGGATTCCCGGCACGTGTTTTTCTCCCCTACGCAGTCAGAATCGGTGAATGTTATATGCACATATACTTGTACAGTTTCTTTCATATCGATTCAGCTGCACATTGTCTCGCGCGTCGTTAAGGGACGGCCAAAAGTACAGTACGCCCTTAAAGGACCATCCGCGCTACTGTACTGACACTATCGGCGCATGTACGCGAAATTCAAGCTGCTCCTACGCGATGATACGAAACGTAAATTGGGGAAAATGAGTTTGAGAGAAAATTTGTTTATTTTTTAATTAAAAAAAAATACAAATTAGACATTTTTCGTATGATCATGGCTCCGTGACTGTTTTAAAGACTTTCGAGATGTGACTATATATATATTTAATTTAATTTATAATTTAATATATAAATAAAAGTGACGTTTGAGAGGAAAATATAAATGCTACGTATTACCTATCCCAATCATCCCCATGCATGTTCTACGATCCTTTTTAGTTGTCGACAAAAAGGCATCTCAATGGTTTTTTCGACTTTTCCTGTACCTTAGGTTTTTGTTTTTTGCCTTTTGTATATGTACTTTCTTCTGATTTTTTTTTAAAGCAATTGCGAGTCATTTAGATTAGTGCAAGTATTTTTATTATCGCCCGAGCTTTAGTGACTAACCCTATCAAAGCATGAAGTTGAAGTTTGCATCGTTGTAAAGCAACGAAAATGAATTCTACTTAATTACTCAAACTTGTTGGCTTATTTGGGCTGTGGAAATCGCTCAAACGTTTTTCCGTTTTCCAGAATATTACACGACCTCATTTTGAAAAAAAGGCTTTGCATAATGATAAAAATAAAGAAAGAAAAGATAAAAGATTTAAAAAAATATCGTTGCCTTCCAACGGTGCAAACATCGACGTCATCACAATGCTATTTTTAAACTTTTGATCAAAATCGAAGGCATTTACGTTAGTGTTCAGTAGGTCATGAATTTATAGTATAAGAGGTTACTGTGAAAAGTTCAAAGAATCGATAATCGCTTGAAGTAACTCAAATTGAAGAGGAAGGCCCAACATATGGTACAGGAATGGCAGATTGAAAATAAATGCATGATTTCGACGCTAGAACTGCTAGTAAAATTTTAAACGCTTTTTTTTCTCGTAACTATGTTTTTCAAAACGGTGTATACGATTTCTCGACATCTAATAAACGGATTGACTTGAAATTTGGCACACTCATTTAATGTAATAGTAGTTAAGTTTTGACCGACGTTTTCCTTCTCAACATTTTTTTCATTAGTTATTAACAATAATGTCATATTTCCTCGAAAAAATCGAAAAAAATTCAAACATTTTTTTTTCGATGATTGAAACACGATAACAAAAAAAAGCTCGGTCAAGTTTTACAAGGAAAGATTGTGAGGTCGTTTTCTCCGATTTCGATGAAAGGGGGTAGCCGGTTAAGGGGGGTCTGACGGCCCCCACCGAGTTTGATCGAATCGACCCAAAAACCTGAAAGAGGGCTGAAAAACAAAATTTTAGAGATATTTTTTAACCCCCTAAACCCTTATGAAAACACCATAATCGCAAAAAATGCGTTTTTTTTATGTTTAATTTTTTTTCGAGCTTTCAAATGCATTTTAAAGCGGTTTTAACACAACCAAAATTTTGTTTCAGATGTGTAGACATGCCCTGAATTTTTCCAGATTTTTTCGTAAAGTTAAATCATGTGCAACATAATTTTAATGGCATAAAAACCGTAAAAAATCGTCATTTTTTGTATTTAATGCTATGGTTTTTATTGACGTATTAATGGTAAAAAATCGTGCACCATAGCATAGAAAGCTACTATCTTCCTCTACAAAATGACGCTAATTGGGCTCAATTCGGTCGTCTCTAGCGTCCGAAAATCAAACTTGAATAAATTCCGTTTTTATAATTTGAGCATTTTCAGTTACGAAAATGACACAAAATCATATTTTTCAATTATTTTACTTAATAAAAGTACATTTTGGGGTTTCTGAGGTCGCCGATTACAAATTTGATGTCAAACAGCTAACAAAAAAAAAAAAATTACACATGTCATCAAATGAAAATGGTATTTGCTATTTCGGTTTTTTCAATAATTAAAAGTCATTGTATTTTAAAAAATCTATTTATTTATAATAATATTACATACATTCATCTAATATATACATTAAACAGACACAAGTAATACATACATTGCAACATGATTGTTATGTTGTTAATCTTCGTCACTGTGTTCTTCAATAACAGGTTCGACATTATCAACGTGAAATAGATTCGTTAGAATTTGAGCTGGGCGGATGATTTTGGACAAATACCGTGCATGACTTAAAAAGTAAATGATTGTTGCAACGTGGGCACAGCAACCAACAGTTCTTAGCCCATTTGCACAATCACATACGTAGTTTTTTATACCGTTATATCCAATACTGTTAGGGTCGTACTGAACGTAACATCTGTATACTTTCTTGTTTATATGTCTTGATTTAACTTCACATTTCAAAATGGTATCGTCCTCCAACAAGTATTGCATATTCAAAAGTCCTTCTTCGGTATACATTTCAGCTAAGTATGAAACAGTTTGCGATAACTGGTACGAGCCAGTGAAAAGGATCTTCAAATCTTGCTCTGTCATTTCCGGAAAGTCTAATACGTCATTTGATGTTAACGGTTTGAAGATCCTTTTCTTCCTATTCCAGTTTTGTTCTTCCACAACTTTCGCTAAAGAATTGTCAACGTCTTTTCTTTTCAACATTTGCTCGGCAATTTGATCTTGTAAATCGGTATCGCAATTCAGTCTTTTTCCAAACTCATTAACCAAAAAATTCGCTACTTTGCAATAAAGCATCGCTGAATCCAACATGTTGTTGTTAAACTGATTATGCAAGAGTTTGAATTTACTACCGATTATACCGTGGACAGCCTCTACCACCCACCTCAATTTCGTAACAAATCGACTTTCGTTTGCTTCATTTGTTGGAAGTTGCTTTCTTTTGCCTTTCAACGCTGGCATCAACACAACGAACCCTTGAGATTCTAACCAATCTTTGACGTCTCTGAACCCCCTGTCAAGTATAAAAACATCCCCTTTTTTGAGGATTGATCTCAAGCCGTTCGGATCACTTAGTACATGTTGTAAGATTTTCGCATCATTCACAATTGCTTCGTACGGTCCGTAAACATCTATTACATATCCATCTGTGGCACAAACTGTGAAGGGTTTACAGAGTGGACACTTTTTCTGACCAGAGAAAGATTTTTTTTGGTAACAATTATTACTACTTTTTTGGTGTCGAAGGTATGAACCATCAGCAATCAAGAGCAGGCGATCTTCAAATCCGTGTAATTTTTTTACGTAAGGCGACGTGTGATTAGCAATTAAATCTTCGCGAGAACATGCCCGAGCTCCGAAACGAAGTGGAAAGACGTCTTTCGCGAATGAATCCAAAACCGATTTGCAATAAGCAGATACTAGTTGTTCAGATTTGATATCGAAAATTGACGCAGTGATTGTGTTGGAATTTCCAGTTCTTAATTTAAAAAGGAATATTAAAAGAGCTTGATTAATACTGCGATTTTGAGAATTTCGCAAAGTGACCAACATGTTTTTTAGAGTCTTGATTTCTGCAACTGTGTATCCAGTTAGCGATTTTATGCGCTCTGCCGATAAATTGTAATCATCTACTCTGTCTAAAATACTGTTGTCGCATTTTTTGGACAGTGCATCCAAAAATAATGCCAACTCTTGAGAACTGATAGTACAAGTATTCGAAAATATTTTCAAGTTTGAAATTTCGTCAACGTACATACGTTCACTGATAAGATGTACAGGACAACAGCGATTGCCTTTTGGAATGAAAATTCGTGAACTTATAAATACCTGTAACCTCGCTTTAAACGGAACAACCGGAGATGTCGTAATTGGAGTAAGACATACGCAACAACATTTGTGAGTCGCGGTAACTCTGTTGAAAGGCATCTCGATCATTTCATAGTCCGGTTCTCTTGGACGAAGAACGTAAGGAGGGTCCTTAGAAGATTGTGATGACTGTCCTGTGGAAGATCCAGACTCCGACCGTGACAATTGTTGCGAAGACTGTTCCGAAGATTGTTCTGTGTCATCTGATACTGTCAAATTGGAGAGTGTTGATGAATGTCTCTCTACAGGATCGACAGAATTTTGTTCGCGATCAACATCTGGCAGAGGATTTTCCTCGGGATTGACGTTTGGCAGAGGATTTTCTTCGGGATTAAAATCCAACTGAAGATTTTCTTCAGGATCAGAATCACTGCTCGTCGATGGTGAAACCGTTCGGGATTTAGCGATTGCGGAACGACACAGATGACATAAAACGTCACCTTTCTCTACTCGTTTACCTAGTAGTTTAGTATATAAGTGTACGTCATCATCTGAAGAAATGGACTTCTGTTTTCCGGTATCATAACGCAACAATCTGTTGCATCTTATGCACCTTTCACCAGCCGTACATTTTCGTTTTTTCGGTGGCATCGCACAGTTTTTCCTAAAGAAAAAAAAAGAACATTGTTATTTTTTTTATTATGATTAACAAATTATTTTTTTTTTTTTGAAAAAAATGAAAAAAGTAACTGAAACCCGGAATAAAAAAAAACCATAATTAAAAAAACAAATAGAACAAAAGTAACGAAAATCGAAAGTACATTAAAAATTGTAAATCAAAACAAAAAAAATGTTGAAAACATCGGTAAACAAAACAGAAATAAATTATTGTATTCCAAATCATTTTTTTATTGAAATATCGTTTCGTCTTAGTTTTGTTTTTTTTTGCTTTTTTTAAAATTCTTTTCATGTGAGTGAACTAAACAACAACTTGAAGTTGACGGCCACCTTCTGTACGATTTCAAGTCGACTATGAGGCAAACGATTGTAGATTGAGGTTATGATTATAAATCAATTTTTATGTTGATTGATATTTAAATTGATATTCAAACTCACCTTAGAATACTGCTTCAATCACTTCGTGTTGAGATAGGCAGGTTAAACGATAAATTAAAAAAACGCTGTTAACAAAACAAATAGATTTGTTTAACGGAGCAGAGCGCGTCGCATGACGTGTGTACTGGACGGCGGCTGAACACAGAGAGAAAGAGAGACTTCCGGGAATTCCAAATTTTTTTTCTGAATAATACGTAATTTTTTGTTTGTTAATATAACTATTGACAGCTGTTACGATTAAAAATTCGTGTATAAGAATGAATTTATAATCAGCGACCTAAAAAATCCTTATTAATATCGTTCCCATAGCTTTTTTAAAAAATTTCAAAAATTAAAATATTTTTTCTTCGTTTTGACAGCTGTCATGTGACAAAACTAATTTTTGACATCAAATTTGTAATCGGCGACCTCAGAAACCCCAAAATGTACTTTTATTAAAAAAAATAATTGAAAAATATGATTTTGTGTCATTTTCGTAACTGAAAATGCTCAAATTATAAAAACGGAATTTATTCAAGTTTGATTTTCGGACGCTAGAGACGACCGAATTGAGCCCAATTAGCGTCATTTTGTAGAGGAAGATAGTAGCTTTCTATGCTATGGTGCACGATTTTTTACCATTAATACGTCAATAAAAACCATAGCATTAAATACAAAAAATGACGATTTTTTACGGTTTTTTTGCCATTAAAATTATGTTGCACATGATTTAACTTTACGAAAAAATCTGGAAAAATTCAGGGCATGTCTACACATCTGAAACAAAATTTTGGTTGTGTTAAAACCGCTTTAAAATGCATTTGAAAGCTCAAAAAAAAATTAAACATAAAAAAAACGCATTTTTTGCGATTATGGTGTTTTCATAAGGGTTTAGGGGGTTAAAAAATATCTCTAAAATTTTGTTTTTCAGCCCTCTTTCAGGTTTTTGGGTTGATTCGATCAAACTCGGTGGGGGCCGTCAGACCCCCCTTAACCGGCTACCCCCTTTGGCATGCTTGTAGAATGGGTAAAAATAGGCGACACGTATTTTTTTATATCTGCGGAACCCGATTTTTAAGGGTTGAAACGCACCCTCCAAAATTGGGGTGTTTTTCGTTTTCCGTGGATAACGTTTTAACGCTACGAAAAATGAACAAAATTCAAATTGCAATTGATTGTTTATAACTTCTTTAATTATTATTTTTTTCTGAAATTTGGTACACGATGTTGTTAATGTGCATACAAATAAATGTCCAAACGATTTTTCAATCATCTCACTTATACCTTCAAAATTAATTCTTTTTATTAACCCCGATGTTCCCGTCGTCACAGTGACCTAACGCCTCAACAGTGCACTACACAACGTGAGACGAGTAAAAAAATCGCGCGGAAAGTACATGCCCAGAAGAGAAAAATAAAAATGCTTATTTCTCGAAACTCTTGGCTAAAAGTATAAAGCACCCTGTCATTTTTCTATCCGGACAAGAAATCGAATATCTCGGCGAAAAAAAATCGTAAACCAATTTACCAAACGGCTTTTTGGAGAGAATGCAACCAGCTTCATCTTGCTTTTTTTATTTTTATTCTTGCGATTTTTTTTGTATCCGGTACAACATTTCGAAAATGGTGGTTTTTCACGAGTTTCGCACTTTGCAGAATCGCGTGCTGGACTTAGAAAAAATAGTAATCTCACCATCCAGTGACAATATCTTTGAAAAAGAAACCGTTAGCTTTAGTTCCGTTAAAAAAAATTGCAATTTTTGTTCGCAGAGTAATTTAGTTTTTTCTCGAAAAAAAAGCTGATTTCGGAAAAGTCGGTTTCGTGCGGCGTAACTGGAAAACTATGAGATTTGGAATATTCAGTCTAAGGAGTAAAAAGTTGTATGTTGTTATTTTGAAGACACTCCATTTTTTTGATTTTTTTCCAAAATTTCTGCGTTGGCTTGTTTCGGTTGATAGTCGACGATTTGTGTCATTAATTTGTTGCCGTTACTTTGAAACAAAGACGTTTTGATTAAAATAACAAGAGGAGCCGTTTGGAAAATTGGTTTACGATTTTTTTTCGTCGAGATATTCGATTTTTGTCCGGATAGAAAAATTAAATGGTGCTTTATACTGATGGCCAAGGGTGTACACGGGGGTTATTCGGATACGTATTGATACGATGAGGTTGAAGTTTGCATTGTTGGAAAGCAACAAAAATTAATATTTGAGAATTGCTTTATTTCATTTGGTACATTTTGCCTACAAAAATCCGTCAACCATTTTTTAAGACATTTGTTTAACGATCTACGATATAAATCTATAAAAAAAAGTCCACAATAATAAAGTTGTGGAAAATAAAATGGGAAAAAAGTTTGCATCGTTTGAATGCAACGAAAGTTTCGTAGCACATTTTTTTCCGGCAAATTCGGGCCTCCAAAAACGCTCAAACTTTTTTCAGGACCCTCAGTAATGCTCTGAAGCCCAAATATGTAAGAAACATTTTTCCATGATAATGAAAACGTGAGAATAAAATAATTAAAATCAATTTTCGTTGCATTCCAATGATGCAAACTTCAACATCGTACTTTTCGAGCCAACCTGTATTTAAGTAAATAGAACAACAAGTGCATCGAACTTTGGAGGTTTTCGCTAAACGCAAAGACATTTGGGCGATATATAAAATGAAGAACTCTATCGATGGGGAGTATTAAAAGCCAGATGATTCAACGTCGACGTCGAGGACGACGTCTCTTCAGGGCAATCGCCCTCTCACACCAACCGCTGTCTCACTCTCCCTCTCTTTCTCCCTCTTGCCGACGATCCATTCAAGATTTTCTATGCATCCCCGAGAGATTACAATACGCACTCGACACGCCTGCCAAAATTCACACTTTCTTCACGTATAGTTTTATCGTGTTCAGTTCCGAAAGTCAACGTGCTCGCGAATTCGGTTTAAGTAATCGTGTTCGATCACCGGGAAAAAACAATCATTACCCTGGGCTTTGCATCATTGGGGTGAGTTGGAATTTTTTTTAGTAGTTTTAGGCTACAAAAATCATTTAAATGTTTTCGAGGTCCTTTGGCCTGCTAGCTAAATCTGGAGAAAAGATTTTGAATGATAAAAGTGAAGAATGGAAGCATCTTAGCATTCGGACTTCAACACCCCTATTTTTCACTTCCTGTACAAGTGACCGGAACTTAAGGGGTCTTCGCACTTTAGACGCTAAAAAAGGCTGTTTTCATGAATTTTTTTGATTGGTTTATATTATAGATATTGATATAAAAGTTGTTACACTTAATAAATACACTTTCGAAATACATTAAACAAATTTTATTTATTTATTTAAGTCACTATTTATAGGCGAAAACGGTAGTTAAAAAAATGTCCTAAAAAAATTGTAGGTCTGCGCTGTTGATGAAATCTCGGAGATGGATCATTCGAACCAAAAAAATCAAACGGTTTTAGATTCAGTATGTTGACGGGCTATACCAGTGTGACACTTTCAACAAATCGATCTTTTTTGCCTGTTTCGACAGTTTATACTTTCAAGAATATCTTTATCATTTATATCATTTATACCAATATCATTTTATCTTGCAAAAATCGATAGTTAAAGCTTTAAACGCGTTTTTCTCGAGTTGAGATTTTTCAAATTTGCTGACATTGTAACTCAAAGAGCAATTATCCGATTGACTTGAAATTTGAACTGAGTACTCTTGAATATATTTACTCTACAATGACGTGGGATATTTTTGATTGGATGAAAATTGACGATTTGGCATTGAAAAAAACGACCATGTTATAGGCAAGAAAACAGACGTTTTTTTCATAACTACGCCATTTTGTTATATTTTGGTATTTTTCGAAAATCCAACGTCATTGTACAGGAATTACCTTCCAGTTTAACTTTTTTTCCTTTTTCGATTTTAGCTACTCATTCGGCCGGCATCAGGTCAGCAGGGGAGGAACTTTTTTTTGTGCCTCTGAAGGCACCGCATAAGTCGCTTGGATCTCAATATTTTTCTATAAAAAAATTATGTAATATAGGTCAAATATAGCCAAATATATTATTAATTTTCCGAAATTTTTAATTGAGTGCCTTTCTTTTAAAATATTTCCGAAAATCACCCAAATTTTCAGCGTTCACACTGGTATGGCCCCTTAATGGCCATTATAGTTTTATATCATACGATTTTTTATATATGCAAAAACAACAAAATGGCGGACATTTAAAAAAAAACGTGTTTTCTTTCACCGTTTTTGGCAAAAAAAATAGTAAATATCAAAAAGTTTTAAAATTCTTGATATGCACTATAGCTATAGTTGTAAAAGAATATGTGGTTAAAATTTCATAAGGATCGGTTCAGTAGTTTCGAAGATTTTATGAACCAGCCGTCGAAAAACGTTGATTCGAGAAAAACGCGTTTAAAGTTTGTTTGGGTTACATAAATACATAATACATTTTTTGTTATGTACTTCGAAAGTGTATTTATTAAATGTAACAACTGTTGTATCAATATCTATAATTTAAATCTATTAAAAAAACCATGAGAATAGCCGTTTTTTAGCGTTTACAATGAGTAGACCCCTTATTACACCTGAAAAACAAAACGATACTAATTCATAATAAGAAAATACACTTATTATTAACGGGGTATCCCTCTCTGGAAGTCCAATTTGAAGGGTCAGAATGATGCAATTATTTTCTAGTAACACATTGGTTGGAGTACATTTATTTTTCCCAGCATGTTGTACACACGTTTGTGGTTACAATGTAACTTTTTTCGGAAGAAAATCTTTCAAAGTGTCCTGTTGGTGTTGCAGTCCTCCAGCGGCGAGGCCCGAAACGGCGGGATCTCTACCAGGCTCAAATGTAATCTGGAACGAAAACAAAAAATGTTTTCTCCAAATATATCCAACTAGCTATGGGTTCACGATCCACTTTCCAAAATTTCGAAAAATACGAAAAATGACAGCTTCTTCAAAGAAAACCTCATTTTTCTCTTGAAAAACAGCATGCTGATGTCAATATGTACATGAAGTTTGCATCGTTGCTATCCAACGGTTTCATTTTTTTTTCGATTTTGTTTGGTTGGTCCCGGTGGCCGTAAATATTTTTTATTCATTTTACCATATTTTTTTAGCAACTAGAGCCGAACTGACCAAGAAAAAGATAGGAAATTACAAAATCGAAAAAAAAAAATGAAACCGTTGGATAGCAACGATGCAAACTTCATGTACATGATGTCAATGTTATTAACAAATGGTTGATCCAATTGAAAAAATGCGATCGTGAAACGAAAATGACTACTGTTTGAACGCTAACTGTACAAATTCAAGTCAATAGTGTGAAAGTTACTCAAGATACCAATCCCGCCGTGTCGAGATAATGGCGTTCAAAGTTTTGGTGCATACTTTACACGATCTTGTGAAATGTTGTCGTCTTACCGCTAGTCAGCGATTCTGGCATCATATAAGTGTCCTTCCTCATCATCGAGATCGTGTTGCACACCTAATCTATGCAATCAGCGGGCAGTTCGGGCCTCTTTTGAGTGTCTTGTGCTTTAATCTCCGCTTTCGTTACACGCGAATCATCGCACACTGTTCGACTAAAATAGGTGTAACTTCGTCAACTTTTAGAACTTCAGGGTCCGATTCGACTTAAAATATTCTTGAAAGTTCACACTATAACAATATGCAAAAAAAATGATTTTTTGAAGTTCCCAGATAGGGATACCCCCCTAAATTAATTAATTTAGATATCGAGAATTAAATTATTATCAATTTACAGTATAGAACGAAAAAAAAAACTTACAGCCGGCTATAAATAGGAAAAATTAAAATGATTAAGGGAGGCTTTGTCCTTGAAATTTTCAAAAAATCAACTTGAGCTCAACATGAGCAGCTAGAAGAAGAGGAGGGATGCCTCTATGGACCAGGCATTGCCGATTAGCGGTAATTATAAACACATTTGTGTAAACACATTACAAAACTTTAAACGCGTTTTTCTCGAAAACACGTTTTTAAAAATGGCTGACATTCTCCTGACCGCTGTAATTAACATATCGACCTGAAATTTGGAGAGCATACTCAGAAAATATGTCTTTACGGAATGACGGATCGTTTTTTCGATAGATACATTTTTGCATTTATTATTTATCTTTTTATGCGAAAAAAACGCGAAAATTCGATTTTTTTTAAATTGCCGCCATTTTCCGAAATTTGTACTAAACGAAAAACCCATCCGTCATTCCATGACCAAAGGGTCACAGATTGATAATATGCTTTGAATTTGTGTTTCAGATCAACAAAGAGGGGGCAGCGATGTCAGCCGTTTACCTCCCGCGATATGAGGACCTGTTTTCGCGGAGCTGCAACGGCCGCCATTTTGGTTTTTTTTTTAAATTTTTAACGTTCTGTATATCATGAATAAAAGCAAGAAAAAAACCGCACTCAAAAAGCCTTACTCGTTTCCTTTAAAAAAAAATAAAATGTAAACACCTGAAATATAGCACTCCAAGGACAAAGTCTCCGTTAAAAGTCTCAAATCACGATACCAGTAAGCAATAGTTCATTCCACATAGGTACAAGATTTGGGAAGAGGTCGGTAAAGTGAAAAATATGACAAACTGGTGGAAGGCGATTAATCCATATAGGAATAGAGGAAGGGGAACTAGGTAGAAAAATAAGGAAGAAACAATGGAAAGAACGGTTCAAAAAATTATTGAACGGAGAGGAGAAACAGGATGGAGAAGAGGAAATGGGAGATGAACAAAAAAGGATTTGGGATAGAGAAGAAAGAGAGATGTAAAAGAAAGAGAAGAAAAAAGGGAATTCTATGAGGAATTCAATAAAAACGAAAAAAATTGGGAAATGGAAAAGCTTCTAGTTTTCTAAGGCGCCAGCGAAAGTCTACACAGTTCACTGTAAATGATGTGGAACGTATATTGTCTAGACAAATTCCAAAATTGACGTAAAATCACTTCTTAATAAAAAAAAATCTTGAAATAATTCGTCGATTTATTGAAAATGTTGAAACTTTTAAAACTTCCATAGCCGAATTATTTCGACGGTGTTCAGATTTTCGGAGTTTTGGTCTTTCGTGTAAAATTCTTTCGGAGTTTTGATCATTCAAAGTTCGGAATTTCAACCCGGCCCCAAGGAAACGAGCGCAACGTTGCAAGCACAAGGGAAAATCACAGAAAGTTTTAGAACAAGGCAAGGGGTAAGACAAGGATGCGCGCTTAGTGCAGTATTGTTCGATTTATGCTTAGCTGATTTGGAGGAAGAGTGGGCAAGGAAAAATGAGGGCGTAAAGGGTAGGGACAAGGAAATATGGGCGAGGCTAAGATGTGGCAACATAGGAAGGGCGGTAAAGGAAGGGGAAAAAGATTGGAGGTGCAGGATATGTAAAGAAAAATATGAGACATTGGAGTACCTGCTGATATGTAAAAAAGGTAGGGAGTTAGTATCAGAGAAAGCAAAGAAGAAAGCAGAGGAGTGAATGGAAGGGATGGATGATTTTTAGCAGTAAAGGGGGAAATCATAAATATGCTGAGAGGAAAAATACAAATAGGGATATGCGAGTACTTTAGGGAAATAGAGGAAATGTGCAGAAAGATGAGTAAGGAGCATGGGGGAGGAGAGATCGACGGAGGGGACGAATAAATGAAGAAAGGGAGAATGTGAAAATAATGCGGAGTGTAGGAATGTAGGGTGTAGATAATAAGTGAAAAGTATGGATGTGAAATATTAATGTTTTGTAAAAAGCCTTGCAAAAAAGTTGTGCGTATAAAACTCGATAGCAAACTAGTTTATTCCACATGTATACCCTTACGGGGTTTTATAACCTCCCATCAGTTCTTCAGTTCCTTTTTACATTATTACATTTTTTATTTTTTTATATTTTTAACTTTCCTATTGCTACCAGTCTCCTCGCCCTCTCTCCTCTACCCTCTTCCTTGCTAGCACAATCACGATACCATATTTTGGAAGTCACAGCACGAAAGGTCAGTTTTCGGACATTTCAAACGTCTTCGAAACGAAATTTTGTCCACAATTCGATAAAAATTCAATCTTAAAATATCTTGTACAGTTTGATAAATCTTTCAGAGATCTATAATTAGATGCAATAAAATTCCATGAAAATCTCCAACTTTTTTGTCTTCGCCTAAGCTTTGTCTACCAGGAGGCGAAAGTGACAACGTAAAGTAACTATCGAAAGTAAAGTCTAAAAGTTTATCTTCATTATCTCGAGGTTATCATCAATGGAATGCAACGAAAATTCTTTTCAATTTCTCATTTTCATTATTATTCAGAATCATATTTCGCAGATTTGTCGTAGACCGCTAAATAAGAATTCTCAAAAAAGTTTGCGTGGTTTTCGTAGCTTGAATTCGCCAAAGGAAATTTGGAAAACAAACAAAAAATCATTTTCCTTGCATTCCAACGATACAAACTTCGACTTCATTCGTTGGAATGCAGAGAAAATTCATTTTTGAAGGCTACAAAATCACTCTAACGTTTTTCAGGATCCTCATTGAAAATCTACAACACAAATTGGCGAACATATTTTCGTTAACGATAAAAATAAAGAGATGAAGGTAGAAAATAGAATTTTCGTTGCGTTCCAACGATGCAAACTTCAAAACCGTAGAGTTCGCATAGTCTCAATGCGACGAAAATTATTTTTCTCTAATTTCCTTATTTTCATCGTTGTCCAAAATCTTTTTTATGCAGTTTCTACGTCTCTAACGCGAAAAATTAAGAAAATGAAGAAAAAAATCGGAAATTTGATGAAAAATATTCCATTGGAATCTAACGATGTTCACTTCAACGTCATTAATCTTCTGACAATTGTCCGAAACATTTAAGGCCTTAGGCCACTCTAGAGGCCAAAAAGGGCATATTTTGTGATTTTTTTTTCAGCGAAACCATAAAATAAATCCTAATTACAAAATAGGGGTTTTATTATACACGTAATTGATTAGACTATTTTTCCACAGCGATACATGTCAAAATGGCGACTGTGCAGCATTGTTCCGATGACGCCTTTATTTCTGGAAGGTCAACGGCCGGACAAACAGCTTCTATAATTTTTGAGTTATGATGAGACACTCAAGTTTTTTAAAAATATATATAAAGATAGCTATAGAAGTGCGTAGGATGTTTTTGATATATTGTTTTTTTTTGTCAAAATGGCGCATTTCCAAAACAAAATGTATAAAATGCCATGAGAAAAACGTCAGAAAATTGTTTATGAAAAAGGAACTATGCAATATAATTTAAAAAAATTCTATGTAGTGCCTTAGAAAATGTAATTCTAAATATACGGTTACATATTCGAGTGAGTCGGTTGAAATTTGTTTGAGTTATGAGTTCGGCCGACTTGAAAAATGTAGTTTTGAGATAAATAATGTTTGGATACCTTTAATTTTCAACAATCGTCGAAAATCGAGTACTTGGAGATTTTTCACACCCATAATCTTTTGGAATATAATTTTATAGGTCCTAAGCAAATGCAAATGATGCATTACTTTTTGTAATGGATTAGCGTTTTCCTTGCTCATTACTTTACATTTTGTAATGTGAAATATTTTTATTACCCATTACAATGTAATGGGTAATGGAATTTTTTTTACATTACCAAATCCAACGTAATGAGTAATGGAAATATTTTCCATTACAAAATATAATGTAATGAGTAATGGACATTTTCTACATTACAAAATCCAATGTAATGGATAACGGAAATTGTTTACATTACAAAATATAATGTAAAGAGTGATGGAATTTTTTACATTACTGAATGTAATGCAATGGGTAATGAAATATGTTTTCGTCACACATAAAAAAGTAATGAATAATGCATTACTTTTTCATTACAAATTTCGCAACCCTGGTACTAAAGCACTTTTTCAACAAAGAAAAATCGATTTTTGGAAAAGCCTAGAGTGGCCTCAAGCCTTAAAACTCCGCAAAATGTATGCCAAGCCAAAGAAAACTGATAAAACATATACAAGCGTGGTTGTACTCGAGAATCAAATGATTTAACAATTCCCAGAAGAGAAAAGATTTTAATTTTTTTTCTTTCGTTTACCGGGATAAATATACGCGAGTTACAGATCTCCCTGAAGAAATGCCGGATGTCGTAAAGGCCAACATACTTTCGCGCAAACTGGCCCCTATTTATTGTCGATAAAACTTGAACGTGTTGCTTTCTTCGTTTTTTTTTCCCTTTTCTCATCTCTTTTCTCGTTGGGCGCATTAGTCCGTCTCGAGAGACGATGCTCCCCTCGGAGGAGATGCGTGAGCCACAGACGAAGATGCAGCCCACGTGCTGCATCCTGGCATACGCGTGTGCGCATACGTACACACGGTCGAACGCACACAGTAACGACACGACGAAGAGGCGCGACCGGAGCAACGCCGTTCTCGATACTTGATCGGTTCGTTCGGTATTTTTAGCGAGAGTAGAGGAACGTAAAGAGACCCAACGTGGTTCAGTTGTGAATATAATACTACAGTTGTAGCACAAAACCTCTTCGATATTTATCATTTACCAGAAGAAAAAAAAAATAATCCATCTCGCACGGATCGTTCAAGAGTTGAACGATATTAGAACGATAACATTCTCGGAAATAATGATAATAATAATTAAATAAGTAAATAAATAAATAATAAAAAACAATTGAAATAAATAATGAATAACAATTTATAAATGAGTAATAATGACAATTTAAAATGATAACTAATGATAACAAAAAAAACCTTCCCGGTATTTATCATTTCCAAGTGAATAGAAAAAATTATCCATCTCGCACGGATAGTTTAAGGGGGAAGCCTGCTTTAGAGGCTTCAAAAAATCGATTTTTTCGAGGATTTTTTTGGGAAGGAAAGAAATATTCGATTGAAACGAAACTATCAGGTTTTATTGTTATATATTTCAACAGTCTTCTCAAATTTTTTCATTAAAATATATGTCATGTTATGCCTGGTACAAGCATTTCGCCGAGGTGCCGCGAGTGTGCATGTGTCGTGCGGCGGGAAAGATGCAGGTCGCAATTTCCATCTGAAACAAAAAACCCAAAAAAAAAATTATTTTCAATAGTATAGCTTCTCGTTAAACCAAGAAAATTCAACAAAAGTGAGAAATTCAACAATTTTTCGCAAATTAAAAAAAAATTCCTTTTTTTGGAAAAAAAATTCACTTTAGATTGTTTAAAAAGTGGGTTAATCATAACTTTCTTAAGGTTTTTTAGGTTCAACAAAAAGAGAATTTAATCCCGAATACAATGAATTTTGTCTCGTTTCGATAGGACGTTTAATTTTTTCCCTATCTTTCCCGCCAATTAGGAAAAATCGTAAAAATGAAAAATCGCGCGTCAAAGTTTTCGTATATAAAAAATCGTAATTTTCTTGAACTTACCGCAATAATATGCTAATCAGCGATTCCTGGTCCATAGAGTTGCCCTTCAGACTCTTCAAAAACCCTTTGGATACGTACAATAGTTACCATGGGTACAATACATACAATAGATCGAGGGGCGGAGCGCGGGCACTCCGAGCGATCCGGCCGCTCGTATACCTGCTCGACGCTTGCTCACTATTTCTTCTGTAACTCCGAAAATAATTTGAATTTGCTTTTGAAATTTTAGGGACACATTCTTGGATAGTTTGGGAAGACATTTATGCAAAAAAAAATCGATTTTTTGAAGCCTCTAAAGCAGGCTTCCCCCTTAAGAGTGGAACGATATTAGAACGATAATATTCTCGGAAATAATAATAACAATAATGATAATAATATAAATAAGTAAGTAATAATAATATAAGTAAATAAGTAAATAAATAAATGAGAAATAACAATAAATAAATAAATTATTATTATAAATGAGAAATAACAATAAATAAATTAATTATTATTATAATTAAGAATAATAATTAATAACAAAAAAACCTTTTTAAGATCCTCATTAGAGACCGACAACTTAAATATATCGAAAAAGATTTCGGATGAGAATAAAAATGCAGAAAAAAGTAAAACTAAAGAATTTATGAAAAAAGAAATAATTTTCTGATGGTTAAACTTCGCGATTGTTATTGTTAACATTATAATTATAATTCACATCGTCATAATTACTACTATTCATCGATATAACTATTATAATAATTATATGTGTATGTGTGTATATATATATGACTTTTATTGATGTCGAAAAATCAATTGAAGAAATGTACAATTATCTAGATAACTCTTTTTTAAAAGGATTATCGAGCGTAAGCGAGCGTGTTGTAATTGAAGTAGAAAAAGTTCTCGTGGCCGACGTGACGTGGGACTTTGTCACTTGCGCTCTCACAGCTGTTAAGACGATTACGTACATCGCTAACTAATAGTGCCAAGTCTCACGCGATTCACGTAATATTTAATAGGATTGGAACCAACAAATCTACGCACTCCTTTCTCGTCACTTTCAGAGTATTTCCGGGGAAGCGAAAAATTTATCGAGGTGCAACGAGCACGCAAAAAGTGAGCTACACGAAGTGTGAGTTTAAAGTTTAAAAAATGATGTTTTGCGTCAATACGAAACTTTGTGATATATAAAATATTGTGAAGGTACTATTTGGGAATATACCTGCAGACGGATCAATGTCATGGCTTATTTTTGTATTCATATTTTATTCATACTTATATTTTCAGTTATTTGATTTCATAAAGATATTTTCTATTTTTATATATTATTAGATTTATCTCTTTTTAAAAATGGATGCAAAGTCAAGACGATTGTTTCTTTGCGTAAGACTTGCGGGAAAATGATTTTTTTAAAGTTTTATTTAAAAAATTAGTCTATTTCTATTATACATTTTCTTTTTATAACTCTGGTTTATATGACGTTGAACTGTGCATCGTTGGACCGTGACGAAATATATTCTTTTTCATTGATAACATTTCTTTCTGGTCGATTTAGGCTAAAAAAATCACTCGAACCTTTTTACGTATCTTTATTACGGAATTACGACCTCGTGTTGGAAAAAAAATGTTTCGAATTACAGTAAAAATGAAGAAATAACAAACGAAAATCAACCGGTGCGATGGTCTAGTGGTTAGCGTGCTCGCCACTAAAAACCAGCGGACCGGGAGGTCCCGGGTTCGAATCCCAGTCGCGTACATTTCGTTGTGAGATTTTTTTTCGGCATTTCGCGGCGAAATAAGACTAGTTCCACGACTGGGAGGCGAAATCGAACACCGGCTGTATTGGTGTAGGTTTTCCGCAGTTTCCCTATACCCAGGACAGAAATGTCATGATGAATATAATACAGAAGGGGGAAGTCGGCTGCGGCCGAAAGAAGGGGGGAACAGGAAGAAAGATGGAGAAAAAAGGAGTAAACAGTAGAGGAAAAAAACGGTCACAATGAGGGAAAGAATAGGTAACAAACGCGAAAAGCGTGTACCTAAGGAAAAAACAAAAAAAAACAAACTAACGAAAATCGTGGCATTCCAACTGTGCAAACTTCAACGTCATCTAAGAAGATGAAATTTAAAAAAGCGATTCTTTATACATTTTTTTTAATTCAATTTATTTCATAACTTTTTCCATCATCCTGCAAACTTAGACTAGATTTTTAATGAGGATTCAGGAGGATGAGGGTTCAGGATCAATTTATTTCATCACTTTATCTATCATCCTGCAGACTCAGACTAGATTTTTTATGAGGATCCTAAAAAAGGGTTCAGCACTTTTTAAAAAGTGCCAAAACCTTTTTAAAAGGCACCTTTTTAAAAAGTGCCTAAATTTGCCAAAACAAGGTGGATTTACTAAACTTACGTTGCGTTCCAACGATGGAAACTTCAATACCATCGAATTGTCGAGTAATTTTATGTTCACAACATTCGATCGAGTTCAACGCGCCAATGCGAGAGAAGGAGAGAAGGAGGGAGGGAGGGAGAGAGAGAGAGAGAGAGAGAGAGAGAGAGAGAGAGAGAGAGAGAGAGAGAGGAGAGAGAGAGAGACAGAGAGAGAGAGGAAGTTTATAAACGGAAATGATTTATTCTCATTGTCGTGAAAATGAAGATCATAATAGATTTCGCACTAAATTTTGCTTCTCCCGGTGTGTGCGTATTTTGGCAATTCTCCGACACCGGATACTCGGATCGATTCTACGAAAGCCCACGCTGTAAAAATCCCGAGCGATATCGTTTCCTCGAGTGAGGAACAGCTCAGCAAAACTTCGTCTTCTCCTCGTAGACGTTATATCTCCAAAACTCTCTCTCTCTCTCTCTCTCTCTCTCTCTCTCTCTCTCTCTCTCTCTCTCTCTCTCCCCCTCTCTCGTTGTGTAACGCTATTGTCAGTGTTTGTCCGAGCACGTTTTTTTCTTTCCTTCTTTTTTTTCTTCCCTTGCTCTCATGGTCCGCTCACTTTCTTCGGGAGTCCGCGAGACCATTACTGGCCATATAGTATGACTAACGGCGATATGACGTCATATATAGAGGGAGGAGGGGGCGTTGGTATGAATACCGTGAATCACTGTGTATACGGGCGTATCGCTGCAATATCAATTGCAACGACCCGGTACAAACTCGGCGATCGCCTTTAGATACGCCTTTTGGCCAAATTGAATGACGAAGTTTGCATTACATTTTTTTCTTCATCTTATTGCATTTTTATGCATTTCGTCTTTTTTTCTTCATTTTATTGCATCTAAACTTTTTTTTCTTCATTTGATTGCATTTTTATGAATTGAATTAAAAGAAAAAAATTGAATTGAATTTTTTAATTCTCATGCATCTTATTGCATTTTTTTTTAATTTTCATCTTAATCCAAAACCTTTATTTTGCCAATGGAGGTGATGAATCTCTAATGAGAATACGTAAAAATGTAAAAATGCGTAAAAATAACGCAATGAAAAATCTTAATTTTTTTTTATTTCCTTTGATTAATTTACAAAATCTTTTTTTGCAGATTTACATTCCAGATCTCTGAATAAGCGGATGGAAAAATGATTGAGAGTCTTTCGTGACGAAGATTTGCCAAAGGAAATTCGAGCAATTGAAGAATAACCATTTTCACTGCATTCCGACAATGCAAACTCCGACGTCATCAAATTCAAATTCAATTTTTTTCGTTTTATTGGAATTGCGATATTCGTGAGGTCTAGTTACCTGAAATATAATATTCATTTTATGAAATATGTCTTGTTGAATGACACATTTCTTTGGGGGGAAAAAAATGGTAAGTTCCTTCGGTGCGCCTGTTTGTGAGTACGTGGACGTTGTGCACTTTTCTTCACGTCTCGCATTAGCATTGATAAAAGCGATTTACCATTCTCGTAAAGATAAATTGTCATCCTCGTAAAAAAAAAGAAAATATAGTGTTGAAATTTGCATCGTTGGGACGCAACGAAAATATATATTTTTTAAAATACATTTTTGCTATTGCTCAAAGGTATTTTTTGCAAATTTGAGTTGTAGGGCTTGAAAAGAGGCCTAAAAAAACGTTTAAGTAATTCTTGTACTTTAAAGCTGCCAATATATTCGGGGGATAGCGAGGTATCGATAAAGAATTTCGTTAGTAAATAATTTCCATGATACTGAAGTTTGCAACGTTGGAATGCAATGAAATTTTATTTTTTCTCGTTGCAACTTTTTTTTTGGCAGATCGAAGTTACAGCTAATTTTTTTCAGATCCTCATCAGATACCTACAACCTAAATCTGTAGAAAAAATATTTTGAATGACAATAAGAATGGAGAAACAGGGAATTGAAATAAAAACTCCAAACTTCAACAGCATTAATTTTGTGTTTTCCACCCCATCGACTACGAAATTTGGATCAACAACCTACCGGATCATTCCATTCACAACCGCTCTATAAGGTAAAAAAAAAATGTAGCACAAAAAATTTTTTAAAAATATTTTTATTATTTCACAAAATCTCTTTGTGCAGATTTAAATACTAAATTTCTAAATAGTTGCCTCAGAAAGTGATTGAGAGTTTTTTCGTAACGAAGATTTGCCAAAAGAAATTCGGGCAATTGAAAAATAATAAGTAATTTCCATGACATGGTCCTGAAGTTTGCACCTTTACAGAGCAACGAAAACCTTCTCAAACTTTGATTCCCATTTTTATTCTTTTACAAAACCGGTTTTTAAATATTTAAAGATTATTAATCTCTAAACGAACGAGTTGAAAAATGATTGAAAGATTTTTGTAACGAATATTTATCAAAAGAAAATGGCGCAATTAAAAGTAATTGCATTCCAGCAATGTGAACCAT
The DNA here is from genome assembly GCA_944452715.1 of Ophion slaviceki. Lineage (NCBI taxonomy): Eukaryota > Metazoa > Arthropoda > Insecta > Hymenoptera > Ichneumonidae > Ophion > Ophion slaviceki. Next base: position 3,193,388 of record OX101785.1, on the reverse strand, counting down.
CTCATGGCATTCCAACATTGTAAAATTCACTCTCATTGGAATGCAACGAAACTTCTTTACTTCGATATTCCTGTATTTTAATTTTCCAACGTTTATTTCTGAGGAACTTAGGTTGCAGATCTACGATATTAAAGTTATTACAAAAGTTTGTTGCTTTGGAATAGAGAAGCTTTCGTGTCTCAAGTTTTCCATATACACTTGGAGTCACAGTTCCAGACTACACGAGCCAATCAGCTGTTTTAATAGATCAGCTCCCTTTGAAAGGAAGGACAGTGTGGCAAGTAGGATTAACCTGATACTCTCCGTCTCTGTCCACATTCTCCGGATGTTTTCCGTTAACGGTGTTGAAAATTGCATAGTTAGGAAGCAATCAGGTTGAAGTTTGCATCATTGACATGCAACGAAAATTAATATTTCTGAATTTCTTTCATTTCTTTTGGCACATTATGCCTCCAAAAAACCTTCAACCATTTTTTAAGCTATCTATTTGCCGATCTACGATGTAAATCTATGAGAAAATTTGTTCAATAATAACAAATAGATGAAAAATAAAATATTTAAAAAAAAACATTCGTTGCGTTCCAACGATGCAAACTTCAGCAGCATTGGGAAGCAACGCAAATTCTCTCCAATGAGAAGTTCTTTCTTATTTCCTTATTTTCATTTATCTCCAAATAAATTTCTTTAAAAATTGTTAGAGAATACTCGCAGGCAAAATCTACCACAAGAATTTAAAGCAATTCCGAATAATTAATTTTCATTGCATTCCAACAATGCAAACTTCAGGCCCATTTCCGGTAGTAAAGCTTGCCTCCTCTGCACGCGATGAAAATTCTTCATCTATTTTTCATTCCCATCATAATCCATCATCTTTATTCGCCCATTCCAGTTGTCCACCCCAAATGAAGATCCAGAAGCCGTCGAACTTTCGAGTCTCAATCAGCCGATACAAACTTGGCCATTCCGACAAAACGAATTTTCACTGTACTACAAAAATGCATGATTTTGAAGTTTGCATCGCTGGAATGCAACGAAAGTGATTTATTTTTAATTTACAAAATTGCTCTTGGTAGATTTGAGCTACGATAATCACGCAAACATTTTTGAGGATTCTTATTTAGCGATTTACAACAAATTTGCATAGTATGATTTTGTATAATGAAAATAAGAAATTGAAAAGAACTTTCGTTGCATTTCAACGATGCAAACTTCACCACAACGTCTTTTCCGTTTGCCGTCTAATTCAGCCCTGAAAATCAGCCTCGTCGTCACGACGAACCGCTGCACAGCTTCATCTCCCAAGTTCCCTAGAATTCTCCGGACGAAATACGTAAGGAACCCGCGTTCGATGGCAGTCAGGCGCAAAAAATCATTCGTAAAAGACGGATCGGAAGTTCTAGTCGTCGCGTCTTTTTCAGCATCCGCGAGAGGAAGGTTCTCACGTCGCGCAGAGACGAACGTCGAAATTACGCTGGTAAAATAAGAGCGGTACTGTCATTCGGGCTAAATAAAACGTGTCAGTGCGGTACAGAAGCGCAACGACGACAAAAACCAATCTCACAATAGCAAAGAGCAACGAATCGGTATGTAGGTTTCAACGCACGAAAATAGCATCGCGCCGACGTTCAAATACAACGGAGCAAGCCCTTTTGGCTTATAGCTCGGCAAATTTGATTATCCAACTTGTCATTTTTTCTTCTTGTTCACGGCAAGCTTCCAAAAAAAGAGAGGAGCGTCGATTCGGTGGGTTATTCGCGATGAAGGCATTAATACGCGTGGGCGAGAACACGAGTGTACAGATATACGCGTGTACTTCGAGCTCGGGGTCGGATTTAATATTGGGCAACGCGGGCGTTTGACCGCCTACTCGACAGGCCACTGGATCGCTTCTCGAAGCGCTCCCACATGCTTTTTCTTTTCTCCCGTACCCCCGTTAAAAGAGAATGAGACGGGTATGGACGTACGTATATTTGGAACAAAGGTTACGACGGAGGTTAAGCGAAAGGATTTGACGGTCGAATCGTAAAAGAACGAGAACAATAAATCGGTACAGTCGAGACTGAAATTTTTTCAACTTCGTGAACGCCCGGCTATAAATAGGAATTGGAAATTTATATATATGTGTATCTTACCGTGAACTCTGGGGCAAAATTATCCTCTACGCTTCGCAGTAGTCGACCGCGCACGTTTTATTTCTTCTTAATTATATCAAACGCGCGTATGAGATTAAAATGTTAATGATACGGTACAACAAATAACACTATATTTACACCGAATACGCGATACTTTCGAACAAGATTCTTTCTCCGTCACGGTTTCGTTTTTTTTACTTCACTATTATACGTGTATGTCCGCCGAATCTAAACTACTCGTTGGACACATGTATTACTTGGATTCGCGGCTTTTGTCTCATTTTACGAGACATCTTTCGAGCAGCGATACGGCACACGGCTCGTGGATCGCCGCCATCTTTATTTACTAATTTTGGAACAGAAAAAGTCCGCGAGGGAACGCGAGGAACGGGGCCAGCGGAACGTGCGCGAATTCTGCGCAACGCACGAATGCTGACGCGCGAACTGAAGCGCCAGTTCGAATGACCTTATTTTTTAACAAACTGTTGGGATACTTCGGTGGCTCGAAACTTTGTATGTTCCCACGGTCGGCACTGCGGGCAATTAGTGCGATGAAGACGTTTAAGGGGCCTAGTTGTAAAAGTCGAAAAATCACTTGTTTTCGAAACCAATATATTTTGACAGTTTATTATCTAATAAATGTTTCCGAAAATTTCATGGTGAACGGATTGAAATTGGCAGATTTATAGATTGATAGGTTGACGCCCGTCGGAACGCTCGGAGCGTCGTTCGAAACTTTAAACACTTTTTTTCTCGAAAGTACGTTCATCACGATTTTCAAAAAACAAATTCCAAAAATAAGCCGTTTTCGATTGTTACAACAGGCAAAACCCGTTAAGGGATTACACCTAGTCAAAGTTTTTGCAAATATCGATTTTTTGTTTCCAATAATTCTCAAAATATAGGATGGCAAAAAAATTCTCTGAAAATTTTAAGTTGATCCGTTCAGGGAGGTTGGACCGTGACCCACCATCTAAGATTTAATATATATATATATATATATATATATATATATAGGGTGTTTGGCACATGAAGCGACACAATTTTTTGTGTGATTGGGGGGATCATTTACTACTGTTTTTACCCTTAGATTCTATGTCCTAAGTATCACGGCAATTGATATGATACATGAATATATATTTTTTTCGTTTTTTTCAAATACCCGAAATTTCGCCTTTAAATCGTCATAACGTTTTGATTTGTGGTTGTAATAGCAAGAAATAACTTTTCTTGTATTCTGCAATGTATGTTTATTATAAATAAATCATTATTTGATACAATTGGTTTCAAGCAAGTGGCTCTTGAGCTTCCAGTCTTAAAAATGTGTAAATGTATGAAAAATGTCAACTCCTAACTTCATTAGAAAAAAAACTTATTCTCTTTATTTTTACCACATAATGAATGATTTCTATGCGTGTAGCATACCGTTGGAAAGAGTATAAACTGGAGAACTTTTTAAAACAAACCTAAGTTTAAAATAGCTTTTAGTTTTTTTTTTTAAATGAATTTAGAAGATGACTTTTTTTATGAATTCACGCATTTTTAAGACTTTGGAAGACTCGAGTCATTTTCTTGAAACCATTTGTATTAAATAATGATTTTTTAATAATAAACATACATTGCAGAATACAACAAGTTATTTCGTGCTATTACAACCACAAACAAAAAAGTTATGATTTGAGGGCGAAATTTCGAGTGATTAAAAAAAAACGAAAAATATTGTATCTTAATTACCGTGACACTTAGGACATAGCGTCTAACGGTGAAAAAGTAGCAAATGACCCCCTCAATCCCCCAAAAAAATTGTCGGTCCATGTGCCAAACACCCTGTATATATACACACACATATGTATACAGGGTGTCCTGTTATAAATGGATAATTCTGCAACTGTCGATAGGTCAGATGATGTCCTACTATATGCTGGAATTTCAGTTCAGTCAAAGTCCTACGGTTTTGAGATTTAGGGCTTTGTTATTTAAAAAAAAAATCATCTGCTTTTGCAAGATTATCCATTCGTAACAGGACACCCTGTATATATATATATGTGTGTGTGTGTGTGTGCGTATTGTCTAGACCATACTGAGTCTACGATTTTTTTGCATTTTTTCCATCACAAAACAGCAGCGATAAAAAATAGTTTAATGTATGTAATTTTACGTGCGGTTAGACCGGCAAAACGTTCACGCTACGGGTGATGTATTTTTTGTAGCTTTAAACGAACTTTGAACGTGTTTTTTTCAAAATGACTTTTACAAAATCCATGGCCACTATATCTCAAAAATCACTGCACTGATCAACTTAGAATTTTACAAACTTCTTTTTCATATCTAAAAACTGAGCACAGGATTTTTTTTTCGATTCATAGTTTTTATTTCATCCCTGAAAGTAGAGCGTTGTTTTCATCGAAAATTGATACTTTCACTTTGGACTGCGGGCATTTTTGAAAAAATCAATATTTTATTTAATCCTTCGCCCAAGCACTGGATAACTTCATGCAAAAACTTTTTGATTTTTTGATTTCATTTGATTTTTTAAATTTCGGATGATTTGTTTCCGAGCAGCGCTTATAAACATTTTTCAATACAAAAATTGTAGAAGATCTGTGTAAAGTAAAATTGTAAAAGATTTTGCAAAGAATATTGTAAAAGATATGATCTTTAAAGAAATGGAAAACGTGCACACGTTTTTCCAGAAAAAAATCACAAAAATTCCTCTTTTTTCGATTAATTGGAAAGAATCTATCGAAAAATGTGACGAATTACAATAATCGTTACAAAAACGTTTTTGTTTATGTTGTAATGTTTTAAAATATTAGTTTTCCCATATTTGTTTATTTGCCGATCTAGATGATTTTTTTACGCCACCGGAAAACCATTTCGAACAAGTTTATTGGCATATTCGATCTGAGTTCACTTTTTTGCATTTATTTTTAGATAAATAAATGATTTATTCGAGCTTTCAGCTCCCCTCTTCGCCCTTCTCTACCGCCCATATCTTCACTCACCATTAAAACACGACAAAATCGTACGTTAATTCGTCTATCATTTATTTTTCTCATAGCGTACAAGCAAGCTTCAAGAGCTCACAATTCGATCATCACTTTTCTCTACTCAACTCTCGCCGTTCGCTTTTTCCCTTCGTGCTTCGTCGTTGACAAAATCCGAGTTCGATAATCCTGAAGCGTTACGGACAATTTGCAAATAGAAAATACTACGCGTTTCCTCTCGTCGTACGGCCTTTCGTGCGACTAAATAAATATAATTTCATTGGCAAACCGAAGGTACGAAAGAAAAGAAAAATGGCAAATCTTCGTTCGGTCGCACGAGTTTAAAACTCGCGAACGAAGATGCTACTGAATCCTATTATCGATAAAGTAGAAGTTCGCATCGTTGGAACGCAACGAAAATCATTTGTTTCGCATTGCAAATTTTTCCCGACAGATCAAAAGCTACGGCAAACTTGTTAAGGGTCTTTAAGATCCTTAAGAGCCCTACAACCTAAATCTATCAAAAAAGAATTTCGACAGCGGTGACGAAGAAATAAAATAGAAAAGTATTTCCGTTGCATTCCGACGATGCAAGCTTAAACCGCATTGTTATCGTTTGTTCATCAAAGTGGCGTCGAGACTCTTGACGTTTACAACAAACATTTCGTGCTCTCGATCGAGCTAGTTCAGGAACGACGATATTTGTGACTCGTACCAGCCGACGAATCGCCGGTTGACTTTGTTTCGTGATAAACTTAAGTGCGTAAAGAAGCCACCGGGGCCGTCTTTCTCTCCATTTCCAGTTGCCACATTTTATTTGGCGTAGAAATCGTTCTCCCTGTTTCACGTCTTCCGAGCATCACATTCACTTCTCCTTATTGAGGGCTTGTATGAATTCCTCGAGTTTTTCTTGTATCTGTCGGACTCTCTTGAGTTCCTCGGCCAGCGTGACTCGTCTGCCGGTGAGTAATTTTTCCTTGATCTCACCGTCCTGACTGTAGTCCTCCAGGACCTCTTTGATCTCTTTGTCGAGGCGGCGGGCCTCGCGATTCATGATTTGTTGGCGCAGGGCTTTCGACGTGACCTTGAGCATTTGTTGTATGCGCCAGAAGAGCACGAGATCGTTGCACTCGGTCTCGTTCTCGTGACCGTTGTGATACATGAAGAAAGCCTTTCTGCAGTCGTAAGCTCGCGACAAGCTCTGCTGAAGGAAAAATCTTCGATACACCGGATGCCAAGTGTCGCGTATAAACTCGTTGTCGACTTCGTAGCCTCCGCGTTGAAGATTCTTACGTACGGTCGTCAATTCGTCCTGCGTCAATGTCGGCGTGTGCTTCTTGTCGGTGTATAGAATTTTGTCGAGTTCGTTTTTCACTGCGTTTCTCTGCTGTTGTTCGCTCGTCTGACTCTGCCAGTGTAGCCATCGTTCCTTTCTCGAAGGGCCCAACATTTCGCGCAATATTTGCTCGGTACCCTGCAATTTTTCCTTCACCGAAGTCTCGAGGAATCTCACCGCTTCGTCCCAATCGCGCTTGTCGTTGACGTTTCGATCCTCCAGAGCGTTCAATTGTATGACTCGCAACATCTGCGATGCTTTTTCCTCCCACGAGTGTCGCTTCATCGCCTCGGTCACGACGGATGTCTTCAAGTTGTCGAATATATCGTCGTGATCGGTGCTCTGCTTGGCGCGGCTCATCAAACTCTCGAATTCCTTCTTCAAACATTCCCAGCCGCTCTCGACGCTCTTCGCCGGTAATTGTTGTTCCGCCCATTGCTTCAATTTGATGTCGACGGTTGTGTTGAAGGTGCTGGGATTGCCGCTTTGCGCAGCCGGCAAATATATATTCTCGAACACGTGCATACTCACTTTTTCCCATATCCTCGCCATGAGAACTTCCTCCCAGTGACGCGGTGAAAGCTGCGACAGGTTAACGATCTCGTCGAGTATCTCGACGCGTGACTTTTCGAAAAGTTCGTCCCTGTCGAGCTCGCGCAAGCGAGGAAAATTGTTCTTCCATTCGGTCTCGAGATTGAATCTGGTAGCTTTGAAAGCGTCCGCCTGTTGTTCAACGGTCTCGCGGACCATCTTCCAGAAGCACTCGGCCACGGCGAGGCTCAAATTTCTCGTTGTCACCTGTCCCGACATCACGAGACCGTCCTTGAATAATTTCGAATTCCGAAAGAATTTCTCCTCGTAATCCTTGATCGTCTCGATACTGTCGTCCTGCCTGCCCCGTCCCGTTACAACGGCGAAATATCCGAGCGCCTTCATGGGAAATAATTTGCCGGAGAGGATCTTTCGAACGCGATCCGGATTCGTGAGATTCTCCTCGGCCATGTCGACCTTCGTCAGTACGAAGATCGTACGTTTTCCCGAGGGATCCATTTGCGCAACGAGATCGGTCACGTTGCTCCGCTCCGCGTCCACCGAGCCGTCTTGTATGCAGAGAATAATCGCGTTTGGATTGCTCATGTACTGCTGGGTCATTTGTCGTATTGCGTCGCGAGTGTCCTCGGCCATGTCGGTCGTCACGGTGCTGATTATACCAGGCAAATCGACCAGCACCATACGCTGCAGTCCCGGACCCTTCACCGTCATTGATATCACGTCCTGACTCACGGTTTTTCCATTTTTCACGCTATTCTTCATGCGAAATTCCACCTCACGTCGCAACTCAGCCAATTCCGATTCCTTCGTCAGATCGAATTCTCGCGAGCTGTCCTTGAACTGAGCGATGTGGTAGGGCCCCTCGCTCAGTGTTACCTTCACCGGAGCTCTCGTCATCATCTCACCGCCACCTCTGCGGAAAAACAGTGAAACAGACGGTGCAGCTGCTTCTCAATATCGCGAAAACCGTTGTAAGTCGCTTTTTCATGCTTTTGATTCTATTAAGAGGTAAGGCCACAGTAGAATTTTCAAAAAATCGATTTTTTTTCGCTAAAACGGTGCTTTATCATCATCAGAATAAGTTACTATTCGATTTGTAGCAAGAACATTTTTTTTCACCGACTTTGAGCGTATAACGTAAGCCCACCTCTGGCACGGCCATAGAGTGCCTAAAACTTTAAACGCGTTTTTCTCGAAACAGCTTTTTTCCAACTGGCGTGACAAATAACTTCAACAATTTTCCCTCGATTTACTTCAAATTTAAAAGTTATGGTCCTAATTGCATTTCGCAGAGAAGTACGTACGGAATTTCTGTTTACGCGAAAACTTTTCATTTTATGAGCAGTTTTATACGGAATTTTTCACTGACAATTCATTCAATAACCTACAACTCAATTAAAATATTTACAACTTTTGAATAAAACAATATTTTTTAAATTCCGTACGTACTTCTCTAGGTATTCTAATGTAGATTGACGAGAATTTTTGTTTTTTGTTCTAGGTAAAAAATTGTGGATGCTAAATGCCACGTCGCGGAGCGTCTAAAAAAAAGATAACAAAAGAAATTATTAGTAGTCAGCCATTTTGTACAGCGAAAAAAAATATATATTTTTTCTAACAGCTTGATATTCATGCTAAATAGATGTGTAACTAATTTGATGAGTGAATCACTTTTGCATGCGAAAAAAATTGTTAAATTTGCACATGATTTTATACCCGTTACTGTGGCCTAACCCCATAATTAGTCGAATAAAAATTAAGTTTGCAATTTTAGGCGATTGATGAATGTATTTCTTTTTAGTATAGTTCTCTGTTTCCAAGTATACCTTTGCGGATTTTTTTGCAGCCACGCTCTCGTATATTGGTACTTTTTCTACTTGTTCCCTTCTTTTTTTTGTTAACATTTATCTTTTGACCTTTTTCCCTCTATGCCTCCTTTCTTACCATGCATTCGAAGGCACAATTTTTCGATCGGTTGCCCTTTTGTTTCTTTATTAATTCTTCCTTTTACGGTCTCCCCCTTGCCTCTTCGCCATTTTTCCAAACCATTTACCACTTCCTTATTCATTTTTTCTTTTATTTTCCCGCATTCAAATATATGTTCCAAACTTTCTTCTTCCTTCCTACAACACCGGCATAGAGTATCTGCGCATCCCTTTTTACCTCCTTTTCCTACATTTCTGCACCTTAACCTGGCCCATTAGTTCTTCCCTCTATGCCCTTCTCTCTCCAGTACTCTTCCATTTCTATATGTTGTTTTCGACTTTTCTGCTCCCTACAATACGTCGAATTCTCAATTTCGTTCCAGTCTTGTTGTATTTCCTGGCCGGTTTTTATTCATATAGCTCTTTCGATTATTTTTCTCACTCCCTCCATATCTTCGTCTCTTATCATTTTCCATATTGCTTCCAATCCTTCCTCCTCCTCCTCCCTTCATTTAAAGTCTCCATTTCCACAGGTTTGCATATAATATCACTCTGGCTTCTTCTTTCAAAAACGTTTTCCGATATTGTTGTCGCGTGTTTCTCAAAAAAGTTCCCCGTTCAGAACCACACTCCCAGTGTTCCTTCACTATTTCCGCGATTGATGAATGTTTTCAAAATTATTTTTTAGTGCGGGATCATTACCTTGGAAATATTCTAGCTTGCGCTATCATTTCCAAAACGGATGTTTTCCCGGAGCTCTGGTCGCCGACGACGACAACACGAGGCAAATGGTCGGCCGTCGAATAGGCGCTGTCGTAGTCACTCAACTCGTCCAACACGTCGCTGTACATGTCGATCAAGGATTTCTAGAAAGAAGAAGTAAAAATAAGTCTCGTCGATAAAACCGACAGTGGTAGTTGTAAAATCTGCCAAAAATTGCTCGTACTTGAAACGAAAAGCGGTTCAATATGCGAAAACGGACTTTTCGTCGTTACCTTTATTCTACGATTGTTAATTTTCTGATTTCCTCTCAGCAACATCTGCTTCCGCAATTCTTTGTTTTCCCGTTCCAAGCGTTCGAGCTCGCGCTGATACTTCAGCTGTATCTGCATAACTTCGTCCTGCATAGCGTCCAATCGCTGCTGCGACGTTTCTACCGTTGAAAATGATATTTCTTTTCATCAAGCCATCGCTTCGCAAAAACAAACCCTCGTTGAAACTGGCTCCCTTACGTACGTGCTTTCCGTCGTTCGTCCTCGTTGTCCTCGTTGTACAAAGGACGAGCGAACGCTACCGCACTCTTGGACAGCTCACTCTTGCCATCTGCCACAAAAACAAACCCGAACAATTTTATCAACGTTGATTAATTCGCGGACGTTCGTTGAAATAAATCAACGAAAAAATAACTCATGGACTCAACGATAAAAACATTTCCATGAATGACTTGTCGATAAGCAAGTAACGCGAAATGATAGATATCCGCAATGCGTCCGGGTATCATCACACGGTTGCGCAGGCGATCAAGCGAATAGTCATCGTGAGAGCAGTGAAAAAAAAGAAGGGTCTGTCCGATTCAGTATTCAAGACTTGCGTGAGAAGTTACGATCAACGAGGGGAGTTAACATAGAATCGCCACAGTCGTGTCAAAGAGGAAAGAAAATAAAAACAGACTATGATCGCGTCCTTATCGTCGTATATGGCTATACGAGAAAGAAAAATGTTTTTAATGCTGAATCGACAGACTCGTAGCTCTGATTGAGCTCATGTTCGTTTTTGTTCTTCGTCAGTTACACACCTGAATAAACTTGGATTGCTAGGGCTGTGAGCGCTTCGAATAAACCTGAACAGAACAGACCAAATCAAATCATTAAAGGGAATAATGTGCGTTTGCATCGATGAAAGAAAAATTCATCGTAAACAATAACATCGATAGCGATAGTAATGAGAGTATCGTATAAACGCATATGAGGATGCTCATTCATGCAAATGTTCGTATTAATAGCGTAAGGTTGTGAGAATCAGGAGCGTTTCGTTCTCGAGAGAGTACGGGACGATAATCGTGCTGTATCGGTGTTATGCTTTTTTCTCTTTTCTTTCTCTTCGAGAAATGATAAATCTAGAAGCTTCGGCAGGATCTGGGAAAGGCTCTTCGGGCTCTTGAATACAGTTTTTCTTTTTCGTCAAACGATGAGACTCACTCTTGGACGAAATATCATCTTCGTTTCTCCGACTCTCGGCAGCCTTGATCGCATTGTCTAAACGCTGCTGAAACCATGCTCTGTACTGTTGATATTTAGCCTCGCCTAGTTCCTTGATACGCGGATCTATCGAGTAGTTCACAACGATGAATGAGACGAAAAAATGTTATGCGATTAATATTCGATACGTCTCGAAGATGAATATCAGCCTGAACGAACAAATTTGAAAACTCACGAAGTTCGCATCGTTGGAAAGCAATGGAAATATTTTTCTATTTATTTCTTTTCCATTTTTTCTCGTGTCGAACTTTTTTTTTCATTGATTTGGCTGTAGGTCTCCAAAGAAAATTTAAAAAAAAGTTTCACATGGCTTTTGCATCCGTCGAAGAAGGTTTGCAATGGCAAACAAATTATTTTTGGTGCGTTTCGCAGATGCAAACTTCCACATTATAAGAACTATGGCGTCGAAGTTTGCATCGTTGGAATGTAACCATTTCTTTTTTTAATCGTTAACTCGTTGTCCCAATATTTTGGCGGTTTCAGACTACGAGAATTATTTCAACGTTTTTGAGGATTTTTTCCAAGTCCTACTCCAATTTGCATAAATTACTTTGAGTGATAGTTAAAATGTATTGAAAAAAAGAATTTTCGCTGCGTTCCAACTCTGCAAACGTCGACATCATTGAGAAGTTGGGTATTAGCGAAATGATTAGGCAGGCAAAAAACACCTGTTCGGGGCAATTTAATTTTCAATGGGCTACACCTTAGCTTGTGGCCAGAAAAAAAGGAAATTTTCGTGAATTTTTTCTAGGAAAACGTGTACTTGTTTTCAATTTCTTTTTTTCTTACTTTAAGAAGTGTGGTTTTAAGTATCTTTCACAATTTTTGTATTGAAATGTATTTATAAATGTGGTAGATACAATAAAAACGTCCTTCGTGGTGACGACTGCTGCTTGAAAACATATGGCCCGAAATCGAAAAGTCATTCAGTTTTTGCACGAAATTATTTAGTGCTCGGACGAAAGATTGAATCAAATATTGAATTTCTCTTAAATGCCTGCAGTCCAAGGGGGGGTATCGATTTTCAGTGAAAAAAAAACGCTCTGTTTTCGTTGATAAAAAGAAAACTATGCATGGAAAATAAAATCCTTCGTAAAAGCATCGCTTATTGATATGTAGAAGCTTGTAAAGATTGTAGGTGATCGGTGCAATGATTTTTGAGATATTGTGGTCACCGATTTTGCAAAAATCGTTTTGAAAAAAACACTCGTTTAAAGTTCGGCGATGCGCGAAACCTACCTATAAACGCCCATTACTTCGTCAGTTTTAAACGGATCGACTTGAAATTCTCAGAGATTATTTTTGAAATATGTTCTTAAAATCCGTAGAAAACAAAAAATCGAACATAAAAAATTTCAATTAGGTGTAAGCCCTTCGGTGGATTTGTTCCGACGCTTTGGTGAAGTGACTGTACGGGGACTGCTTTTTATTTTACTATGAAGCGAAACGATCGGTTATTCACCAATGCACAAGAATAATTTTCGATGACGTCGAAGTTTGCATAGTTACAATGCAACGACTTTTTTGTTAATTTTTCATTTCTATATTTCTATGCTTATCCAAAGGCTTCTTTTTTGCAAATTGAGGCCGTAAATCTCTAATGAGAATACGTGAAACCTTTTGAGTGATTTTCAGAGCCGTATTCACAGAAGAATTCGAACAATTAAAAAGAATTGATTTTCATTGTAGTCCAACGATGCAAACTTCGTCATAATTTTCGTTATATTTTCTGTTTTAAATATGGCTTTCCTGTTGTTTCTCTTACCGATCTCAACTTTGTCAACGATGTTATCCCTGAAAATGGACATTGAAGTTCTGAAGGTTTGCCACTGCTCCTCGGTAGGCAGAAGGTCCCCCATCCAGCCCATATCCGGCAGACCATCTTTCCACTCTTCGTATTTCTAAGAACAATCCACGCTATTTGTATTCCGTCAATATTTTCTCAACGGAGCAACTCTGCTATTCGGACAAGTCTCGACTGCGACTCATTGAGTTTCGAACGAGCGTTGAATGACCGAGATTTCTACGAACAATCTACCGATAGAATTAGCGCCGATTCCCATTGATGATTTTGAGTTAGCAAGGTTTGGAAATACCGGCAACATATGCAGTTCTCTACGATCTCGGACATCCTCCGCCAAGCTCGGCCTTCAAGGTACAGTGCGAAAAAAACGTACTTTCTGTGCGGTGACGCCTCCTCCGACCATGCCGCCGAGCAGGATGTAGCGTAATTTCAGTGCTCCTCGCAAAACTCTAGCTACCAACATGCTGTAGCCTCTGCGAGGATCGACCAAGAGCCTGGACTGTGGGGAGGCCAGTACAGGCCTGCAGTACCTGCCGAGTCTGCCCGTCATCAAGTTACGAGCGTTGATTACCGTAACGGGGCGACGCGACACCTTGGATAACAACAAAATGCTGTGTCTGTTGAGAATTTGATAAAAATTAATACTTAGGTTGACAACAATGGTATCGAAATAAATCCTACTCTTGTCGTTCTCTTTCTACGAGTCTTTGGAAATAAATTCTATTCGTAAATCCATGACCTATCTAACCTATTCCGGTCGGTGCCGACATTTTTTTCTCACTCAACGAAAAATCGGCAAAACTTTAACGACCTTTCGTAAGTTTGCGAAAAGATAGAAATTTTTTTTTTTGCGTTAAATACCTATTTAAATAGAATTGTATGACAATTGCCACTTACCCAAATTTCCCACGTAAAATTTGCTCCATTTTTTTCGTAACGTGTCTAGGCTATGAAATATTGTCATCAAAATCCACTCGAACTGCGTAATCCATAAGATCTATCAAAGTAACTTTGTAAAATATATTTCTAAAATCTCGTGTCGTTGAAAATCGTTGGATATTCAATCCATTGTTCATTCGGGATCTTCTGTAATGGCTTATGTATTTCGATCGTGCATACTTGTGCGCGGGCGTGTATGTATGGGTCCGTGTAAGAGATGGAATATATGACTGGGTCGACAATACCGACCGAGCCGGTGCGACTTTATCGGCCGCGCGACTTGGAACTTCAATTGCCACATTGAGCGGTACGAAGTTTAAGACGGAATGACACCTCATCGCGGTCGGTATGGTAGAGCAATTGTAGATACCCAAAAATCTCTGAAACGGCTCTTCAGATCCCGTCGAAACTTTGCCAAACGACGTCAAATAGATAGACGAACAGCTGTCTGCCCCTCAAATTTTCTGAATTTGAGAAAAAAAACGTAGATCGGGTTATCATAAGTCAATCTACGGTTTTTTTCGCAAATTTAGAAAATCATCGTAACAGTGGATACTGAACGCTCGCTTGACTTAGCCGTGACCGCCGTGGCTTCCTCCAGTCCTGGTATGTACGTTCTGCTCGTTAGCCTCCCCGTCACTCGCCCGCCAGTGTTGCCAGGTTAGGACGGTTCCTCCTAGATTTAACAGTATTTTACGTGGGTTAGGAGAGAAATAGGGGGAAAATTTGTAGGGGATTTTTTTGGAGAATTCCGAAGCGTGAGGGTATTTTTAGGGGATTATAAATTTCCGAGGTTCTTTTTTCTCAAAACAAGTTTAAAAAACCAACCACAAGTGCACCAATTCCGAGTAATCGCAAGCAAACAAGTAAGCCCAAACAAACGAAAACAATCATTCAAACCCAACCAATACGATTGGGGTAGAATATCCATACGTCGAATATCCATAAGCGAATATCCATAAGTGAATATCCATAAGTCGACTATCCATAAGTGAGTAGAGAAAATAACCCAAAGTATATAACCCAAACAAACTTGAACTTTTACCGAACATGCTCTTTATTAAAAATTTCTTAAAATGCTCATCTTTAGTCTTAATCTTTTCACTCTTCCGCCATTTCTGGCACTCATTTCTACTCTATACTTACCTTCAATCAGGGTTGCGAAATTTGTAATGAAAAAGTAATGCATTAATCATTACTTTTTTAATGGGCAATGAAAAAATTTTTCATTACCCATTACATTATGTTCAATAATGTAAAAAAATGCATTACTGATTACATTATATTTTGTAATGTAAACAATTTCCGTGACTCATTACATTGGATTTTGTCATGGAGAAAATGTCCATTACTCATTACATTATATTTTGTAATATGAAACATTTTCATTACAAAATGCCATGTAATGGGTAATGGAATTTTTTTACATTACAAAATATAAGGTAGTGAGCAATGAAATTTGTTCACATTGCAAAATGCAAGACCCAATGCAAAACCGCTACCCCTAATGGGAAACGAATAATAATCCTCAATACATTGTAATGAGTAATGGATTTTTGTTACCTTGCATTGCATTAGTAATGTGAAGAAATTCTATTACTCATTACCTTATATTTTGTAATGTAAAAAATGCTATTGCTCTTACATTACATTTTGTAATGTGAAGAAAATCCATTACTCATTACATTGAACTTTGTACTGTAAAAAATTTCATTACCCATTACATTGTAATGGGTAATGAAAATATTTCACATTACAAAATGTAATGTAATGAGTAATGGAAAATTGTTACATTACTGAACGTAATGTAATGGGTAATGAATTTTTTTTTCATTACAAAATGTAAAGTAACGAGTAATGAAAACGCTAATGCATTACAAAAAGTAATCCATTATTTGCAACCCTGCTTTCAATACTCACTATATTTGTCTACTTCCCGCCATTTCTGGCGCTCATTTCTACTCTATACTCACCCTCTATACTCACTTATGGATATTCGACTTATGAATATTCATACTTATAGATATTCATACTTATGGATATTCGTAATTATGGATAATCGACGACAGTGACCGATACAAGCTGCGAAACAAAATGTCCGTCTGAATGATCGAGGCTATAATTAACGTTCGACTCACGCTCAGCGTTGATTGCTGTGACTTTAAGCCGACGGCTCGTATGTTGAAGCGTTTCAGCTCTGAAAATGTTTATAATAATATAAATGACAACGATGTTCGAACCCTCGATATATTTCCTGACAGTTAGGGCCGAAATGTAGCTATTTATGCATCAGTGAATTCTTCATTGCAATAAGTATCAATCCGATGGGAAATCCACTATGTGCTTATACTGTTCGTTATCGTTTTCGCTTTAAAATTCCGCTTTGCCATCGTGCTGCGAACCCCCTCAATGTAAAAAAAATCTCAAACTAACCGTTGGGGGGAGGTATTTTATATGTAGAAAGTGTGTACCAAGTTTGAAATAAATCGGTCATGTAGTTTTCAAATGGCAGTGAACACGGTTTCGAGAAAAACGCGGCACCGGCTTGTTCGTGGATATTTTCGCGTACAAATATCACGGAATGTTCTTTAAGGCACTTGTAGCGCAAAAAAGGCCTTTTTCATGAATTTTTTAAAAGAAAACTACAAAACTTTTTTAATCGATCAATATACCATCTTAAAAAACACATCTTAAAGAACTTTCAGTAATTTTTTTATTGAAAAATATTACATTGTTTAGTGGCAAATGGCCGTCAATGAAATAATGTTTTTATATACACGGTTTGCGGTGACCAACATTGCGGCGAAGTGGATCTGAAAAAAAAATGCGGATGGATTTAGTCAATTATAAGTATAAACTAGTCTTTAATCGAAGGATTTTAAAAAATATTCATTTTTCACAAAATGGCGGACAGTCAAAGTTAATGGTTCGATTTTAACGAAAAAAACGGCCGTTTTTTGGCTATAAAACGGCCATTTTTTTTTCGAAAAAAAAATCGAACGATTAAAGACTACATTTTTATGTATTAAATAAGCCTGCAAAATTTCAAGAAGATCGGTTCATTAGTGTTCGAGTAATCTTGGTCACCGACTTCAGAAATGCCATTTTGAGAAAAACGCGTTTAAAGTTTCAATTTCACAACGGGTTCTTCTCTTTCAACGCTCATATCTCAGTCAATTTTGTTCGGATCGACTTGAAATTTTCAGGACATATTCTCAGATACTTATACTTCAAAAAAATGCAATTGAAAAAAATCGATTTTTTCAAAATCGCAAGTGGGGGTGTCATTAAGTGTCATTTAACCCCTTAAATGACACTTAACAATGTACAAAAGGTTTCAACAAAATTACTCTATCCATATAGATGAAAAAACAATCGAAAAAAGTTTTTTTTTTCATACTGAAACCCCTCCCCATCCCTTAAATAACAGCTATTTGACATTTGACCGATCACGAAAATTACCCTTCATTTACAGCAATGTTCAGGCCAGTGGTTCGGTGGGGGCTATTTAAGAGATTTTTAGGCGGAACCACGGTCTTACATACAGGTCTGACAACGGCGGTAGTGGGGGTAGGCACCATTAGCGGTTCTGTTTTTTATTCCGATTTCTGCCGCTTGGTGCGTGACGGCAAGGGGAAGTAGTGGTGCGACAAAGAGAGAAATAGCTCTTCTGTCCTTTTCCCTCCTGAACGTAACGCATGCGCCGTTTGCACTAACTTAATTTACCGTACTGTCGTGTAAACTGCATAATATACGAAACCAATAAAAAAATGTGTTGATTAAAAAAAAGATGACTACTTTCATCTAAAAAAAAACAAAACTTTTTGAATACATTAATTCATACCAGTACATATAACGACCATTTACATCCTTTTTTCTCCAATGTCTCACAATACATCGTTCGTCGAAATGTTTTTCGCACACGTACTGAGACTCTTTCAGTCCCGGAATAGCATCGAGCCATTTTTTGTATCGATCGACGTTTCTGGGCACGCGAAACACGGAGCATTTCTGCTTACAATTTTTGTACCCCGTTTTACAATTGCGAAACGCGCAACCCTTAGCCATTTCGCATTTCTTTCGCAAACAGTAGCGAAAAAAATTCACACATGCGTAAAAACACGATAAAAAATGTATCACGGTAAATCGCGTAGAACCTTCTAGTATATGGTCACAAATAAAGGTTATTTCGACAATTGCGCCAATACGTAAACACCTTCGGTCCATTCGCCGGTAAGAGGTAAGGGGGAAACTACTTCCCCTTGCTAGTAGCGACGCGTAGCGGCGCCTAGTGAATCGAAAAGTGAAGCCGATAAGCGTGCCTACCAGAGATTAGTGGGGAGATGCACAACGCGGCCCTTTTCGGCGTGCCTCGTAAATGGCGCTAAATCGCGGCGGTGAGTTCGGGAGTATGATTTCGTGATCATCGCCTCTGTCGAGTTTGCAGATTCCCTTGTAGCCGCGCGAGTCCGTGATCACCGGTCAAGTTGGTATCGCAGTCAGCGTGAACACGAATGGGTAGTCGGTGGGGGAAAAGTCTCTGCCCCTCGGTCGCTCGACAGGCGAACGGAGCGAGGTTTTCCGTCCGATCGAGCTCGACATATATGTGTGGCCGTACTGCGGATTGGAATATGCATTAAATGAATTTCAAAGTGAAAAATATGTATCGAGATCATTGTTTTCTCTCGGTTCAGTGCCGGCGTTAGGGGGGGGGGTGCGATGGGGCGACGGCCCAGGGCGACAAATTCAGGGGGGCGCCAAGGTCTGGAGTTGGAGTCTCCTGCCTCCCCTGGTGCAAACCCTCAAAACTGTGCTCTACGCTCTGTGCATATGGATATTTTTTATTGAGATTTTTTTTAGATGGATTTTTTGAGGGTTTGTGGTCGAGGAGCAATTGAAAGACTATTCGGACACGTAGTCTTTTTTACACGATATTAAAAAAATTCCGGAAAAAAAGGAACCTGCAGTATTATGTGCAAATCTCCAGCAGAAGCTTACTGTTGGTTCCAATTCCGATATCGATGGAGACGGACTATGTGACGAGCTCATAAGTCTGAAGCATTTTCTTCCCGGTGACAATATTTCGTGTATAACCGTTCTCAATTTCATACAACAGCGCGAAATTCAGGAACTGTATCCAAATGTTTGGATTGCTTTCCGGATTTTTGCAACCATTCCGGTTACAGTTGCAAGTGGAGAACGCAGTTTTTCAAAACTAAAATTAATAAAAACGTATCTTCGATCAACAACCTCTCAATCGAGACTCTCTAACCTGGCTACTCTGTCGATTGAAACTGAAATCGCTGGACAATTAGATTTTTCTCAATTAATTCGTTCATTTGCTGACAAAAAAGCCCGAAAGGTAAAATTTTACTGAAGAACATCATTCAAAAAAACAAACAATTTAAGGAAATTTATCAAAAATTAACAAAATGTTCAATCTAAATGAAAAGTAAAAAAAAATGTGCAAGAAATTCAAATTCGAAAAGAAATTTGAAAAAATTTGTGAATGACAAAAAAAATCAAAAGGAATAAAAATATTTAAAAAATAAAAAAAAAATAAAAAATGTAAAAAAAAAATTAAAAAATTGAAAATTTAAAAAAATATAAAAAAGAGGAGCTACAAAACGTTCTACGTCCGCGTCGTTAGCTCTGGGTAACGCTAAAGGAAAGATGAAATTCTTAATATAAGTTTACTTGGGATCAGCAAAAAACTAACACTTGATATTGCTTCCCTTAAGTGGGCGCCACAATATTTTCGCCCGGAGTGTCAGTGGCCCTTACGCCGGCACTGTCTCGGTTGCCCGTTTATGCCGAAAATGCGGGTTAAAAAAATTAACGACGAACCGCGTTGAAAAATAAAACGCCGAAACGACCGTGAAAGGTTCAAAAAGAAATCTTGAACCTTTGCCGCGATCGCTTCGGCATTTTTTTCCAACAGTAAACATTATGGAAAAGGGTGTATCATAAATGTTTCTTTATCTGCAATGAGCGTCGTGGCTGAGTTTGTAGCGTGACGGATTAGGATGCTGACGGTCCGGGTTCAATCCTCGGTGAATCAACTTTTTTTTCTTCATTTTATATTCAGAAAATTTCGAACTTACTCTCGCTTTAGCTATTCTCGCCTGTTCAGGCATTATTTATGATATTTAATTCGTATATGCTTAATAAAAAAACAAGACATTGCTACCGGGGATCGAACCCGCGTCGTCTACACTCAGAGCCCGCACGCCCATATCTCAACCGCGAGGCTCTTGTGACTGCAAACCTGCCTTACGTATACAGTAGAATCTCGATTATCCGAACCAATTGGGACCGAGACTAGTTCGAATAATCAAAAGTTCGGATAATCGAAACGTGGGTTTTTTGGGACGAGATCATCAACAACACCTTTTTACATTTAAAAAAATACATAAATATATATTAAAATTTGATATACATATTAACGTTGAAATATATATATATATACATACACGGTGGCCGGAACATTGACGTCTAAAAATAAAATTTAGGTCCCTTGTATCGTGGGGTATCCGAATAACCCCCATGTATGTCGCGCGACTTTTCATAGTTTTCGAGTTATGAATTTTTCACTGAATTTTTGAGAATTTTCGACCTGACCAATTGAAAAAAAATCTTTTAAAAAAGTAGAAGACTATCGAGATTTTTTTTGCAACTGAATCTTTATGAGTAGTACTTTTATGCATAAAATAATCAGCTTCGTAACTGTGATGAAAGTTATGAAAATGTTGGTCTAAAGTGAAAAATTTACGTTCGGTAAATTATGACTTAAATTTTCAACTTTAAATAAAAAATTTAAACAGGTGACTTCATGGTTCCTAATTAGGCCCTAAGAATGCGCCAGACTATCAGCTTTCATAATCATTAAAAAGAGTAGTACTTGATAGGGCTACTTTGGCTACAATTGACCTTCAATGACAGCGAGGTGGAAAATTCTTATAATTAGCTATCTGATTAAAAAAAAAATTGCCCATTTTATCATTCCTAAGGCTATTTAGTTTGTTAACTAACCAAAAATGACTGCAGGGAAAGCTAAGATTGAAACATTTGGAGGTTTATTTTTTTTAGTTTAATTTAAGTTTAATGAATTTTGCGCGATCCGTTCTCATGGATCAGGTAAAAGCTCGTTTACGCGATTCGTTCTCGTTACAAGAACGGATGGCGCAAAATTCATTAATCTTGAATTGAACTAAAAAAAATAAACCTCTAAATGTTTAAATCTTAGCTTTCCTGCAGTCATTTTTGGTTAGTTAACAAACTAAATAACCTTAGGAATTATAAAATGGGCAATTTTTTTTTAATCAGATGGCCAATTTTAAGAACTTTCCACCTCGCTGTCTTTGAAGGTCAATTGTAGCCAAAGTACCCCTATCAAGTACTGCTTTTTTTAATGATTATGAAAGCTGAGAGTCTGGCGCATCCTTGAGGCCTAATTAGGAACCATGAAGTCACCTGTTTAGATGTTTAATTTAAAGTTGAAAATTTAAGTCATAATTTACAGAACATAAATTTTTCACTTTAGACCAACATTTTAATAACTTTCATCACAGTTAAGAAGCTGATTATTTTATGCATAAAAGTACTACTCATGAAGATTCAGTTGAAAAAAAATCTCGACAGTCTTCTACTTTTTTTTAGATTTTTTTTTAATTGGTCAGGTCGAAAATTCTCGAAAATTCATAACTCGAAAACTATGAAAAGTCGCGGGACATACATGGGGGTTATTCGGATACCCCAGGATACAAGGGACCTAAATTTTATTTTTGGACGTCAATGTTCCGCCCACCCTGTATATTTATATATGTGTGTGTGTGCGTGCGCGTGCGCGCGCGCGCGTGTGTGTGTGTGTGTTTTAACACCTGAAAAAAGTCGAATGCCTTTTAAAATATTTATAAAAAATAAAATCGTCCATTTTTAATTGACGAACGGCTGCAACGCGTTTTTGAGCGTCTAAGTCTCGCAGCTGTTTGAGAAGGAGAAGTTGCGTTGGGTTGCTCATTGTTCCTTTCGCGCAACCATGTATCTCTCGCGCCAACGTTCGGATAATTGAGCTTCCGGATAAACTAAGTCATCATTCGGATAATTGAGGGTTCGGATGATCGAGGTTCGGATAATCGAGGTTCTACTGTACACACTTATCCAACCTTAAAAAAAATCGCTGCAGGACCCACTGCATATTGTTTTTATGACCCCAAAGTATTTTTGAAGCCAAAAGAAAACGATTTTTCCAAATTCCTAGAATGGTGTTATCCCTTAAAGAAAAGAAATTGATTTTTTGATCATTGTAAATGTATATCCCCTCTTAAAGACTTTATAAGAATCTCGTACGTGTTAGCGAAAATCGGCAGAAAATTATGAAGCAACTCGTCCACTTCTTTGATGTTCGCTATTTTGGTGTTCGCTATTATGGACCATCGCTCGTTTGCCTATCTGAGATCAAAACTTTCGAAGTTTGTATCCTCGATATCTGGATTTTTGCTATAGATGGTATTACCAATATTAGATACTCACGTCTTTCTATTTCGGAGATGTGAATGTTCTAGATTGTTTAAATCTGTGTTTGTATGACTCAAATTCCAAACAAACCCATACAAACTCAATAGGAAAAAGAAAAAGTTCCGGAAAAAAAATAATATCAAGTTTTTTTTACGAAAATCTCATTTTTTTTCATCTTTAAATTTTCTCCGAATATCTCCGCAGCCGTTCACTCAGGTAATAGGAAAAAAAGAAATTTCCGAAAAAAAATAATAATAATAAAAAGTTTTTTTTAACGAAAATCTCATTTCTTTTCATCTTTAACTTTTCTCTGAATATCTCCGCAGCCGTTCACTCAGGTCATAGGAAAAGGAGAAATTTCCAGGAAAAAAATAAGAAATCAGAAAGCCAGGAATGCTACCAACGGGACCATCTCATCGCTTGTAGAATATGTGCACTTTCTGGTACTTACAATTCGCGGCCGGATGGATGATTGGCTTGTTTTTGGGGATAATGCTTTATCGCTTGATGAAAGTATGAGAATTAATATAATAATACGAATATAAATATATTTCCGCTTACTTTTATGAATTATAATTTATTTGGCATAAGGACGGGTGTGAGTAAAGCGTAAACAATTTTATATAAGATAAATAAGTTGTAATTTAGATATATTATTATGTTTAAATTAGCGTATAAACTAAAAAATAAGCGACCTGAGTGCGCAATACATTTTTTTGTATACATTAATAACGCAGAGAATCAAGAACTAACTTAGCATTGAAATCATCTAAAAGCCTCGCGCGTGCCGTCGGGTGACGTTACGCGCGAGTCGTGCTCAGATTGCTTTTTCCCTCGAATCCTTCGTTTCGGCTTGGCCGCACATGAACGTGCTCAGCGTCCATGCATTGGTGTAGCAGCCGAAGGCGCGGTCGGGACGCTTCGCCTTGCTCGGCTCTTTCCGAAGATGTCCGAGCATCGCTCACTCACGGACACACGCTACTACGATGGTGTGATGGGCGCGTAAGAGACTAGAGAGGGGGTAACTTTTACGCGCGATCTGGCTGCACTGCGTCTGAGCTTTGAGTACGGACGACGCGGCTTCGATGCCCGTAGCAACATTTTTTTTTGTTAAACATATATGAATTAAATATAAAAAATAATGCCTGGACAGGCGAGAATAGATAAAGCGAGAGTAAGTTAGAAATTTTCTGAATATAAAATGAAGAAAAAAAAGTTGACTCACCGGGGATTGAACCCGAACCTTCAGCATCGCAATCCATTACGCTACCAACTCAGCCACGACGCTCATTGCAGATAAAGAAACATTTATGGTACACCCTTTTCCATAATGTTTACTGTTCAAAAAAAATGCTGAAACGATCGCGGCAAAGGCTCAAGATTTCTTTTTGAACCTTTCACGGTCGTTTCGGCGTTTTATTTTTCAACGCGGTTCGTCGTTAATTTTTTTAACCCGCATTTTCGACATAAACGGGCAACCGAGAGAAAACAATGATCTCGATACATGTTTTTCACTTTGAAATTCATTTAATGCATATTCCAATCCGCAGTACGGCCACACATATATGTCGAGCTCGATCGGACGGAAAACCTCGCTCCGTTCGCCTGTCGAGCGAGCGAGGGGGAGAGACTTTTCCCCCACCGAGTACCCATTCGTGTTCACGCTGACTGCGATACCAACTTGAGCGGTGATCACGGACTCGCGCGGTTACAAGGGAATCTGCAACCTCGACAGAGGCGATGATCACGAAATCATACTCGCGAACTCGCCGCCGCGATTTAGCGCCATTTACGAGGCACGCCGAAAAGGGCCGCGTTGTGCATCTCCCCCAAGAAGACTAGAGCTAAGGAGTCCGAACGCTTACGGCGATCACGATCCAAAAGCGTCCACGGAAATCCAGTTATTAGTGGTTGGCGGTTTCACCGCGTGCGTCGCTGTTCATCACCGAACCGAAATGAACTGAGCGACAAGAACGCAACCGACGCCATCCGCCAAAGATGATTCCTGCTTGTCATCCATGTTGAAATAAAGCGTGTGCGGACCGTGCGGACTAACGAATTTCGCGTTTAATAAAAAATAATTGTGTCTCGGTGTAAAATATATTTATCGTGATCTGCGGTGAAAACTATCGAAGGAGTGTTATGTATTGTCTGATGTTTATAAATAAATTTTGTTTGTTACTGCTTCCGCAACGATAAGAAAACATCGACTGAATTTCGGTATTTCGTTATTATTTTTTATCTGTGCAACGTATAGTATCATAATATGGGAATATAATATGTGATAATTTGTAAAACTTTTATCTGGATTGAAAAATTCTTATGAATGTTCTTGTGTTTATAAATAAATTCTGTTACTGCATCCACAACGAAGAAAAAATATTGTCTTAATTTCTTTATTTCGTTATTATTCTCTATCTGTACAGCGTATCATCCGTGTGAATATGATGTGATTCAAAATTTATATCAATTTTCTTGTGTCTATAAATGTATTTTCTTAGTTACTGGTTCCGCAATGAAAAAAAAATATATTGTCTTAATTTCTGTACTTCGTTATTATTCTCTATCTGTACAGCGTATCATCGATGGGAATATGATGTGTGATAATTTGCAAAACCTCAGTCGTGATTGAAAATTCTTATAAATTTTTCTTGCGTCTATGAATGCATTTTGTTAGTTACTGCTTCCACAACAAAAAAACCATATTGACTTAATTTCTGTATTTCGTTTTTATTATTTATCTGTACAACGTATATAATATGTGAATATGATGTGTGATCATTTGCAAAAGCTTTATCTGAATTCAAAATTCTCATGAATTTTCTTGTATCTAGAAATAAATTTTGTTTGTTACTGCTTCCGCAACGAAAAAAAAACATATTGACTTAATTTCTGTATTTAGTTGTTATTCTTTGTCTGTACAGTGTATCATAATGTGTGATAATTTGTAGAGGTTTTGTCCAGATTCAGAATTATTATGAATTTTGTCAGAGTCATAAACTATTATCATATCATGGGAGGATCCTTTCTAGTGCGATCTAGCGGAAAAAATCAAATCTGTGAGATCGATTTATCTGTACAGTGTATCATAACATGTGAATGTGATGTGTGATAATTTGTAAAAGTTTTGTCTTGATTCAAAATTCTTGTGAATTTTCTTGTGTTTATAAATGAATTTTGTTTGTTAGTGCTTCCGCAACGAAAACAAAAATATATTGACTTCATTTCTGTATTGCGTTATTATTATTTATCTGTACAGCATATTATAATGTGTGAATATGATATCATAATGAGTGATAATTTTAGAAGTTTTGTCTAGATTCAAAATTCTTATGAATTTTCTTATGTCTATAAATGAATTTTGTTTGTTACTGCTTCCTCAGCGAAAAAGAAAACATTGACTTAATTTCTTTATTTCATTATTATTCTTTATCTGTACCCCGTATCATGATGTCTGGTCATTTGTAAAATTTTGTCTGCATTCAAAATTCGCAAGAATTTTCTTGGGTCTATAAATAAATTTTGTTTATTGCTGCTTCTGCAATGAAAAGAAACATATTGACTAAATTTTCACATTTCGTTATTATTCTCCAAAACAATCTATATTATCTATATAAGACTTCTATCTATCTAATATAAAGAAATTTCCTGCACCAACTGGTTTCACAATTAATTTGATCCAATTACCGTTCCATATGAAGAAGAAAAGGGTGCTTCTTGCATATCGTACGGCACTGTTTTTAAATTAATTTGATCAAATTATCATATGAAGTAGCAAGGGGTGCTTTCTGCATATTGTACGGCACTGGTTCGTTCCTGATTTCAATTCGGTTCGGTGAAGAGCAGCGCCACCCTTCTCATCTGGATTTCCATGGACGTTTCTTCAACACTGCGTTCGTACTCCTTAGCTCTAGTCTTCTTGATCTCCCCACTAATCTCTGTGCCTACTCCCACGACGAAAATTTAGCTTCGTTGCAAGACCTGTATGTAAGACCGTGGGCGGAACTAGCGATGGTCTAGGGGGAAGCCGCCAGAACCATCTGGGAACACTGTCGCGCGTTCTCGTATCAGTTTTGTGTTTGCATCGAGTCAGGTGAGATCGGCGAGATACGCGTCTACCAAAGAACAGAGTTGTTTGGTCGTACCGAGTACTTTGGCAATTTGCGCGAGCACGTTAGCCGATTGTTGTCAACGATCAAATATCACAAGTGAGTAGCGAACAATAAAGACGTACCCAAGAAACAATTGTTCGGTAATCGTCCGAGTATTATCGAAACTCCATTCATTTTCTTCCGCGGTAAACAATTACAGAATTCACCGCGCGTTAAAATGATTCGTAATTTACCTATAAAAATCTCGCAGTCTCACGCAAGACTGGATAACTCTCGAAACCGAAAAGAAATATCCTCGAATTTTTAGGTTATACATTGGCGTTCGCGAAAAGCGTCTTTCCAGATATGGCGGAGAGCTTCGGCCGTGACACTCCTCCGGGATTTTCGTCGAACGACGACATCAAAACGGCCGGCCAACCGTTGGCGGACTTTCTTCTCCAGCTCGAGGACTACACGCCGACTGTAAATTCAGCAAAAACACCGAGCCACGCTCGTAGAACGCCAACTTTCGAACATACTCTATAGCGCTGAGTTTTTCAGGTACCCGACGCCATCAGCGAACACTATCTGCACACCGCCGGCTTCAACACGACGGATCCGAGAGTGTGAGTGGACGCGTTTGATCGCGACGATTTAGACGAGCAGCAAAGTTATTTCGGCTATGCTGTTTCAGGGTACGTCTGGTCTCGTTGGCTGCGCAGAAATTCATATCGGAAATAGCAAACGACGCTCTACAGCACTGCAAGACACGTGGAACTAATCAGAACACGAAGGGAAAGGGGAAGGACCGTCGTTATACACTGACAATGGAGGACCTTACGCCGGCTGTAGCGGAATACGGCATCGTTGTCAAAAAACCGCATTATTTCGTATAAGTTATCGTCTGTTTTCTCCTAACGGGTTATATCTAGGGGAATTGTTAAACTCCTGCTGATAGAATCGTGCGAAACAATCATTCAGCTTTATACCTCATAGAAGATTTCCAAATCGAGACTTTATACTCCGACTTTAAATTATTTATACTTAGACTAAACTATTTTTCAATAGACGTACGCATCGTTCGCTCCCCCATTTGAACGAGACGTCAAACGTGATAAACAAAAAAGTAACTAGGATCCGTCACGTGATAGCCTTTTGCGTATGTGTAGCTATTGGATACAGGCGTAAGATTGGAGAATAAATCGTGATGAATTCAAACGAGACACTTTCTGTACGTTGCTTTCCCTTTTTCCCCTCGGGCGAATGTAAAGGGCATGCGCGGGATCAAAATAACCTCACAAATTTACCAACGCAGTTTTCTCATGGATGCTTGAGTTTTTTTAGGAAAAACAGAAACATTGAATTTTAGACAATTAGCGATGCTTGACGATTTTATTGCGCCGTAAGTATTACTAATTTCGGAGAAATTTCCGAAGATTTCAGTTATCTCTTTTGCACTCGTATGTCACGTGGTACGTCTTCCACTTTTCTTTAAGGGGTTATGCCTCGGAGCGTCGCTCGAAACTTCAAACGCTTTTTTCTCGAAACTACGGTTTCAAAGTTGGTGAGCAAAATATTTTTAAAAAACGACTGCATCGATCTTTCTGAATTTTTTAAGGCTTTTTCTAGATGTAAAAATAGTATTTGATCGAAGGATTTTTTCCCAATGTATACTTTCGATTTGATGAACGAAAAATGCCCATTTTTTTCGCTAAAATCAAGACTGAACACGCCCGATTTTTTTTTCAATTTCGATATTTCGGAAATCCTTCGATTAATCATAGGATCAACTAATATACTAACGAAATTTGTTTGATTTTTTTATATTAGATAACTTGGTTCAGAAGGGCATTGCTCACCGCAAGGGACGTTTTCGCGAGATGTTTCCCGGACGTCGGCTGTTAATCGAAGATAATTTAATATATTTTTACAAAAAAAATTGCAAACTGTTTTTGTGGTGCTACTTTTTCAAATACCTCAATTTTGTAGAAATTTATCACGACCTTTTATTTTTAAAAGCGCAAAAATGAGCTGCTTCCGACTGTTACAACTAGGCATAACCCGTTGAGAACGCGCGCGCGCGCACCATCTAGTGGAGGACACATTGTTTTTCTTTCCGCTGATCGATCTAGTGACTTTTGTCGCGGCAAGATAGTACAGCCTGTGTCCGCATGCGCTTTATCTTAGAAAAAAAACCCATCGGCCATATTGGTGTGTTGTATTGTTCGCTCAGAAATTCCGAAGTTAAATAAGGTATTTTATACTAATTTGACTGTTTTATTTTGCGACTAATCGACGTCCGATCGAGGCCAATTTTTTCAGCGGATCACTTTTTACATCGGCTCGCGTAACTCGTCCTGACAACGCCTGACAATCGGTCGAATAAAAATGTTTGGTTAATATTGCCACCTTGGCTTGCTCGGGAAACTACCCTTCGTTATGAAAACGAGCGAGCGAGAGAGAGAGAAAGAGAGAGAGTGATCGAGAGAGGAAAAAAGAAAAGAGAAAGAAAACAATTAAAATCTTTCGAATCTTCTCTGACCCACGAGGACACGCTCGTGCCTCGTTCGCATCGTTCATGAATTTTTTCGTTTTAGCGTATGCCGGTTTTTTTTGCCTTATCCTATCTCTCCGCGAAACACGGGACGTGTAGCGAGGAAAAAAAATTCGTTCTACCGTCTGTTCGCCTTCATTTGCGTTTTTTTCGTCACAATTTTAGTCGTGGCGCGTTCGAGCGCGTGGAACCCCCACTTTTTCCGACCACTGTGTTTTTCGAGGCAATCTTCATTGTTTAACAATAGTTGTATAGTTATTACGCAACTGACGTATCTCTTTGCGGAGAGCGTTTCGAGCTGCCGGCTATGACGCTTTGAGGGATTTGCGCGACAGTCGCATCGGCGCTGAGGCGCCCTGCGCTAGCCTCAGTCGCAACGACGATCACTTTCCCGACTCGAGGCCGAGATAATTATATTCATACCGAGAACTGCTATTCATGCTCTTTGTCGCGGAGCTTTAAGTACGTTTGTTGCGTTCGGCACGCAACAAACGTACAATCCACGCTTGAACGCTCACAAAAGTGAGATACTAATTTTTGTCTCTTTGAAAATTAATATATTTATTTTTCAGCAGAAAGTGCGTCATGACGGATTCTATGAAATTTGGTCCAGAGTGGTAAGTGGCACTGACGATAATTTTTTTAGCTTAAGTCCTATGATTTTCGAAATTTGTAACGAAAATTCGATATTTTGCATGAGCTTTGAACGAGCTCTGACGAATCCTCTTCGATCAAAATCTTGCCACTTGTCGATTAGCCCGAATGCTTTTTACCGTTGAAACCGTGGGTCCGATCACATTTGTGGTTGTCGATCTAATTAAGGTTGGAGGGATTTAAAAATCGAAAAAGAACGAAAACAATATATAAGGATGAAATGAGTTTTTTTGGTATTAAGAATTTACTTTTTACGAACTCGAATATTTAACAATTAACTGACATTCGTCTATAATCGAGTAAAAATACATCCCTGTTCAGTGGCAAAATTTCAACTCCAGTTACCGAACTTTTAACGAAAAATAATGACTCTAAAAATCGTCACATTTATACGGAACTTTATGGAGATTACATGCTGGCCACATTCTTATCTAATAATTTATACACTGAAGAACTGTAGATACGTGATAGAAACTGCTCAATGCATGTAAAAAATTCTAAAGATTCCATAACGAGAATAAAAACAGGAGGCCACCGAATGTTTAAAGAAAATGTTAATGATAAAACGTAGAAAAATGTGACTAGCACAATACCTCTAGTAGCTGTGACTGTTCAAAATGTAAAAATGCCTGAATCTACTAAGTATGCGCGAAATTTCGCGTTCCAGTTTATCAATGGGCATAATAATGGATTGTACTTATTTTCATTAAGCGCCACTGTAATTCAACAATGATTCAAAAGTGCTCTGCTTAAGCCTCCACAAAATACGGCCCTCCGTGAAAAGAATACTTCAATCTTCGCTCTATTAGTTGCACCGTGTGTTGGGGAACATTTCAAAAGCGATTATGCTCAAACTCAATATTAAAATAAACCCAAACAAACTTTTGTGAAAATTAGCGCTCGGCTGATTAACACGCAAACTTATTCTTTGTGAACAAAAAGGTGAACTATATTTTTTCTTATCGATACCCAATCGAACTTAGTATCGTAACGATACCCAATCCGAAGTATCGATACCCAATCAAACTTGTTCTACGAAAAAATGACGTTTTTTCTCTGGTAACGAGTGGATACGCATCAGTGATTTTCAAGGAACGCGAAAGTGGCACATGGAAAAAGATTTGATTCAGTATCGATGACAACCGATCTGTGTATTATGAGAAAGTTCCTTGGAAGAATTAAATAATCATATTACGAGTACAATTTCCAATTGGATTGGAAAATATTCACCGAATTGTTACGAATCGGCATATCGATTGTTGTCACGACTGACGCTAGTTGCACAACTTGTGTATCGAAGGAGCGTCGTAAATAAATGATTGAACAGAGGCTTCTGAGAATAAAGTGACAATTGGCTCGAGTATATTGGATACTTTCGATAAAATGGAATATTTACAGGTTGCGCAACTTGTCCGGAGACGGTTGCAGCAGCGGCGGGGGTGGAGGAGGAACAACAAATCTAATAACTCCTCGCTATCAACTGGCCGAGCATAGATACGGTCGCGAGGAGATGCTCGCGCTTTTCGATCGTAATTGCAAACCGCCCGAACACCTGCCCAGCCTCCATATTTTCATTGAGAAAACTCAGCTTCCATTGGCGCTTATACCTATGACAGAGGACGAAACGGTAAATTTCATTCGCGCCAAAGATCATTCGAAATGTTTTTCGCCTTTCGCGGTAAAAACGAAAGGCCGGTAAATTGTAAGTACTGATGATTGTACGGAATCTCCAGCTGTTCCAGAACTCGATGGAATCTTCGTCGAGGTCAGAGATTGGACGAGTTTCGTCCAATAATTCAATACAATATTTCCATTAATTTATCGAAGAAATCTCTTTTCAGTCATGAAAGTCGCAAAAAAAATCGTGAATTCCCGGCTGAAGTAATACCTCAAAAAGCAGATAATTTTTCCAATTACTTTCGAGATATATCTGGTGCGAGCGAGAGTCAAGTTGAAGTTGCATCGACTCACGAGATCGTACAATGAATATTATTGGTGCCATCTCTCTGTTATACGCTT
Organism: Ophion slaviceki; assembly: GCA_944452715.1. Taxonomy (NCBI): domain Eukaryota; kingdom Metazoa; phylum Arthropoda; class Insecta; order Hymenoptera; family Ichneumonidae; genus Ophion; species Ophion slaviceki. The sequence goes on along the minus strand of OX101785.1, from coordinate 3,161,620 downwards.
GGATGTTGTGTCTTATATTCGGAAGTGTGTCATACCATTTAGATCTAAAAATACGACACTCTGGAGCCCTTGCGCCAGACTTCGAGGTGATACTCGAATCTATTTTATCGTCCTTTCGTTCGAAAATATACCGAGTTCTCTTCTATCAGAGATTCGTTGAGATGACGGAAGTTGGCTCGGTCATTTGTGAAAGTGGCAATAATGTTGTGAGTTCAGCAGCGAAGACCGTGTCATTTAACGTCCGAGTGCGCGATTCGTCGCATCTCGCTGTGCCGTGAAACATTTTCTTTTTTCCCCGCACAATCTTCGCTTCCGTTTCTATTATCGGGCTTTCGTGTTTCGTTGTTTGCACACTGGTTGAACTCGTTTTTGTTGAACCGGATGAAAATTTAACGAATTTCATTCGATCGAATCGACAGAGGCTGTGGAACGGCGGAATAGCTACTCTCACCGGTGCGGGTCGAGGAAGAGGCGGGAGTGTTGATCGCGGAGGGCGCATAAGAACCAGTCGCGGTATGCTGTATTCCTACTATCCACGTGGAATCGGTTACGATGATTCGGGAGATGGGACTCGTATAGAATCACAATCCTATCAGGTAACGCTATCAACTCCATCTACATCGCGTAGAATATCGTTTCTTTCGATAAACGTTTCCATAAAAGTAACATCCTCGCGGAACTACGTCAGCAATTGGCGATAAAAGAAACGTTACGTCGGAAGACCAAGGAGCTTCCTAGAGGCCCAATTTTGAATTTATTTTCTGGAAAACTGTTGATACTAGGGTAAACGTGATATTATCGTATAAAAATTATTTTGGAAAATGCCTTTTTTAACCCACGGGTAGATGTAGCCCGTTAAGCGCGGGATGAAAATCAATGATTTTTTTTTTTCGTCTGCAGTCAAGAGGTCGACCCTTCGATAGATCACAGAGTGAACGGGGCTGGTCAGAGAGAAACGGGATTTCGGATCCGGGCGAGTGGAACGGTTCGACGAGCCCGAGAAAGGAGCTCAGTAGAGGGCCCAGCGGGGGTTCGTTCATGGAGGGTAATTGGCGACGACAACGTATGGCTGGCGAAGACGACGAAGGCTGGCGCGTTGCGTCGCACAATCGAGGAGACAAATGGGGTGAGTCTCGTTCGCCGACAATCGAATTTTCCACGGAAAAAACGCAAAAGAACGCGACGAATCACCGGCCATAGGAGGATCGAAGGAAGAATTTACGAGACGAAACGAAATTGTGTACTTTCTTGCAGTAAGGGGCAGTTGGCGCGACGGAGGCGGCTCGGATAGGGCTAGAATGGAGAAACCCGAGGGCGAGGGGGAGGATATTCGGGGCGGCGGGGGACGCTGGGATCCGAGGGGGAGTCACAGATCATCTCACGACTCGTCTCATCATCATCCAACTCGCACTTCTCGTACCTGGGAACCTAATCATCACGACATCCATGACAATCTGCCCGAATGGTGATCATCTGATATTCTCTCGGCGCCCAAAAGAAAACAATTTCAATTCATTTAATTATTCAAGACTTCATCTCGGAAAGAAAACATCACAATGACCAATCGCTCGGGGATTTTTCCAGGGCTACCGAGAATCCGAGCGAGAGCGGTGGAAGTTTCGATGCCTCGGGAGCATTTCACGGCGGAATGTATTCGGACGATGAGGAGGAGGGCGTTGGGAGTCGCGGCGGCGGTGGTGGTCAGGGACCGGTCAGAACGAGACGCGTTTCCGAGGGTAACGCGACCGGGAACAGCAGCGGTAAAGCAAACACCAAGCCTCCGTCTTACAGCAACAGCTCGAATCCGAGTCAGAGCGCGAGCCGTCACGTCACTACGACTCCGAGTCCCGCGAATCGGGAAAGGCCAAAGTCACTTCATCCCTTCGAGGACAAAGATGCGCCGGTTGAGCAGGAGCGACGAAGTATTTCACCAACGAAAGCATCGGCGATTCAGCAACAGCAGCAGACGCAACAGCAGCAACTCCAACAGCAGCAGCCGCCGAACAAATCGTCGCCACCCTCGACCGGTATGACGACGAGGAAAGTTCAAAGCTCGGCCAATCTCGTGAAAGCGAGCGAGATCAATCCGACACAGGGACCTCAACGCTCGAAATCATTCGTCGAGCAGCCACAACGAAAATTACCAGCCAAGCCCGAAATGAGTATTCACGATCCCGCGATACTCGCAGCAAGTCAAAAAGCTTCCATGCCACCGCCACCCGAGCCACGCGTACTCGCGAAGCCCGAGATTAACGAAAATTCGCGACAAAAGCCCGACGATGATTTCGACAGAATGAAGGAGGAGGCCGATATGCTCGTGGCGAAGCTAATGGCCGACGAGGAAAGTCACAAGGAGGAGGCGGCCAACGTTGCGCCTAATCCAACGACGAATCACGCACCGTCGATGCCCGCTAACGCTCAACAAGAGAAATGGTTCTATCGGGACCCACAGGGCGAAGTTCAGGGACCCTTCTTGGCCAATGAAATGGCCGAGTGGTGTAAAGCCGGATACTTCACCGCTGGTCTTATGGTCAGAAGAACGTGCGACGAGAGATACGCGACCCTTGGCGATCTGATGAAAATGTGCGGTGGTCGGGTACCGTTTGCACCTGGGCCACCTATACCTCCTCTAAAAGTACGTAGCTACTGGATAGAAAAAAAAAGTGTCATTTTACTGGTCGTGTGTCAGGTCGAGAAAGTACTTGCGTTGAAGAGAAATTGTTTTGCAACATTTGCAAGGGTACGGTAATTGTATTTTGACTTTTTGGGGTAAACGTAGAGTGAAATTACGGATCACAAGTTTGCAGGGACTGGGCGTAGTATAATTTCGCCACTATATCTGCATTTAGGAAGGATCTGAGGGGTTATTAAAGGTAGTTCGGGGACCCATGTGAAGGTCCCCGAAGTATACGGGTAAACATATACAGTCGAACCTCGATATAACGAATCTCTAGGGAAGTTCGTTATGTCGAGTTTTCGTTATATTGAGATCATTTTGTTTAAAATGTTCTTAAAGAAAAAAAAATTAGTGGTATAAATATAGGGATATTTTTTAAAGAAAGAAAGGTTCAAATTAGAGCCATTTTACAAGCAATTAGCAATTGGGGCACAATGCATATTATTACGTTGTTGTATAAAGGTTTCGGGTGTCTATCGGAAGGGAATGGACAAATCTTCGTTATATCGAGGATTTCGTTATATCGAAGTTTGACTGTATGTGCAAGAATTATATATATACACACACTACCGGCCAAAAGTTTTCTGACACTTCAAATAATTGCAAAATTATATTGGAATAGTATAATTATTAATACAGAGCTATATAGTATCTTCGTAAGATAATAAATGAAATGAATAATATTATTTTAACATTATTTGGCGATAATCCAGTCATCGAAAGTTTTGCAATTACCGGAAATGTCCGAACACTTGGCTGGTAAGTAGAAATGGCCGATAGTGTATACTAGACTGGCCCCAATTTAAGCTCTATTTTTTTTCGTTTACTTCTCACCTATGAATTTTACGCGTTATAATTTTTAAATTAACTTCGCGGAAGCTCCAGCCGGTCAATGAATATTTAGTGGTCGCTCAAGAGTTCGAAATTTCCAATTCCCGCCAATTTTTTTTATTCATCTCACTCAAATTTGACGCTTTGTAAAATGTGCAAAACAGTTAATCGTTTTTCTTTAGAAACACATTTTTCAAAGTTACCTCACACTACGGACCCAAGAATTATAATCTTCGTTCTCGTAGAATAATTTTTTAAAGCCCTTGTCCGTAAACAAAATTATAGGTCCCCCGTTTTCTCGGGTTAGGAGTGTCGGGTAAATTTAAAAAATCCGTTTCCAATGAAAAAATGGTTTAATCGATTGGAAAATTTTACAAAGTGTTGGATTTATGAGTGAGACGAGAAAAAAAAATACGCAACAATTGGAAATTTCGAAGCTCGTGACCGACCACTAAATATTCATTGCCCGGCTAGAGCTTTCGCGAGCTTGATTAAAAAATTACAAAGCATAAAAGTCACATGTGAGAAGTGATCCAAAAAAAAAATCGTTTTGTTTTTTTAAAAAAGAAAACGCATTTTTGGGAGGCTTGCACGACCTATAAATATTTTTTGACCGCTCGCAGATTTCGCGACAATTTTTTATCTTTAAAGACGATAATTGAATGGTGAGAAAAAGGAGAAAAAATAGAGCCCAATTTGGGCCACCCTAGTGTATATATATACAGTCGAACCTCGATATAACGAATCTCGAAGGAAGTTCGTTATTTTGAGGTTTCGTTACACCGAAGTCATGGTCCTTAGAATTTCCTTTGAAAAAATATATATTAGTATTCTAAATATGAGGATATTTTTTTAAACAAAGGTTTAAATTAAAGAATTTTGTACCAGCAATTAGTAATTAGAGCGTAATGTATATGATTATGTCGTGTATCAAGGTTTCTATCGGAAGGGAATGGACAAACCTTCGTTATATCGAAGTTCGACTGTATATATAGTTGAAGGTACTTCCGGGACTCGTGTCCCTGAAGTATACGGGTAAACATATGTGCAAAAATGAAGCATATATATATATATGTGTGTGTGTGTGTCTTCATATATGGGGTTTTCCATGTCAACCCGACCGTATACCGTATAGCAGTAGGATTGATGACACGTGCAAATCCATAGAGAAGTAACGGGAGCATTGACGAATTTCTTTGAATTCTAGCTGACGGAGCCTCTACCTATACCACCTGTCGTACCGAACGCCGTACCGGCTGGAATACCCGGCAGTGCCTTACCCAAGCCCGGAATGGAAAGTCCTCTTCTTCTACTGCAGTATCAGCAGATGCGATTGTTGCAAAATCAGCAGCTACTACTGCGGCAATTGAAGGCTTCAGCAATAGCGAAACTCTCGCAATCCGATCATTGGGCGAATCTGAGTCCGGTTGAGCAGAATCAACTGATACTGCAGTACGTTATGCAGGATTCGGAAGTTCGTGATATGCCGATGTCGGCCGCTCATACATTTCCACCACTACTCACTCCACCACCCACCAATCCTGTCATGCAGTTGTTCAATCAGATGCAACAGGTATACAAATGAGACAGTATTGAGAAGAGTCCGCCATCGTTGTATCGTGTGTTATCTTGTCTTTATGTCCGGCCAAAAGGCCAAGTCTCAGGCTGACAATCATCATCCACCTCATACAGCGGCGCCCGTTCATACCGAGCCTGTGGATCCCATTCAGCAGCTTATTCAGCAAATGGGTGGCATACAGAATCTCCCGACACCACCGCAAACCAATCTCAATCCTCAGTTGCCGGTACCTCAGCCGCCCCAGGATGACAATCCAATAAAGTCGTTGCTACGTCAATTGAACGTAAACGCGAATGGACATCCCCAGGCACACCCAATGGAGTCCGTATGGCCTCAACCACCGCCACAAATGAATCCTCAATTCGCCACGCAAAATTGGCTCGCTCAGGTGATTGTTACGCGTGAAATGTACGAGTCGAGCGCGATCCAATGAGAAGGCAAATTCGATGGAGGATCGAACGGACGGAGCGGTTTTTGGGGGGTGCTTCGTCATACCTGGCTATTTTATCAATTGACAATTTGTTCGATAGGTCGGACCGGTACCAGCAATGCCACCTGGCCAAATGCCCAACTCATTATGGGACTTACACACTAAAGAAATGAAGACTGAACAACAAATATTAGTGAGCATCCTACGCGCTTTCTTGGGGAGGGCCTTTTTTTCAGACACTAATCGTTCGAATTGTCCACAGGAGGAGCAGAATATTAGGATACAGGAAGATAGAAAAAAGGAAGAGCAGAGAAAACAAGAGGAGCTCCAACGTCAAGCCGAGGGCGAGAACGCCAAGAGAAAGCTGGAGGAGGATCAAGCCCGACAGATCGAGGAAGCGAAGCGCAAAGAGGAGGAAAAGAAACGCAAGGACGAGGAGAAGAGACGGAAGGAGGAGGAGAAACGCAAGCAGGAGGAGGAACTGAAGAAGAAGGAGGAGAAGAAGCGCAAGGAGGAGGAACGTAAGCGCGAGGAGAAGCGCAAACTCGACGAGGAAAACAACAGGAAGAAGCAAGAGGAGGAGAAGAAGAAACGCGAAGAGCTGAAGAAGCAGGAAGAGAAGCAGAGAAAAGAGGAGGAGAAGCGGAAGAAGTTGGAAGAGGAGCAGAAGCGACAGGAGGAAGAGAGACTCAAGTAAGAATTTCGTATTTTACGTGAAACGGTTTTTTTTTTGGTTTGTTGTTTTTATTAATATTTATCGCGGCTCCGTAGAAATGAAGAAGAAGCACGACAAAAAGCTGCGGCAGAGGAGCAAGCTCGTCGGGCTGAGCAGAGACGGCGAGAGGCGGAAGCACTGAAGAAACTACAGGAACGCAGCAAAGCACCCTGGGCTCAAGCTCCTCAAGCACCACCCCCGACTTCTCACACGTCTCTCGCCGAAATTCAAAGGCTCGAACGTGAAAAAAAAGCCGTAAGTTATTCGTGAACCATCATTCGAATACGGTGAATGATTATGTTATTGATGCTTGCGTCGCTGGAGTGCAAAGAAAATGATTATTTTTCGATTCGGCGAATTTATTTTGGCGAATTCCCGCTAAGAAAAATCCTCAATTGTTTTTGAGTCGTTGATTTAGAGATCTAGAATTCAAATATGCAAACAAGGAATTTGTGAAATAATGAAAGTGAGGCAATAAAAATATACAAAAGAATTTTCGGTGCATTCCAACGATGCAAACCTTGGCCCTCGGAAAAATAGGTATGAAGATTTTGATAAATTCGACGCGATTATTAAATATATAAAATCATTTTTATTTCTTATAAATACATCGTACTTTTATGAACAAATTAAAAAAAAAAAACGAATACATTTTTTCTTTGATAGCGGAAATATATATCGTTTAGTAGGATTTTTTTCTCTGTCACGCATTGTCTGAAAAATTTAAGAAAACATTTTTTCTAAAGTGGAACGTAGAGAGTTAAAAAAAATGTTGTAGAAATGATAGCGGTTTGGAAAAAAAAACGGATTTTTACCAAAATATTGAGTATTAAAGGCGAATAAAAAATTAACACGACATCTAATAAAAAAAATCCCATGCTACATCCTAGATAATTGTCTAAAGCACATGTGCTATAAATTCGATCAAAATCGGTTGAGTACATCTCGAGATTTTTCGTCCACCAGTTTGAAAAAAAGTAGTTTCGAGAAAAACACGAAAAAAGTACCACGTCAGCGTCCGGAAATCAATTTTTTTTATATTACCATTACCACCGTACTCTTTATACTTTACCAATTCTCTGACGGCAGGAAAAAAACTTTTATAAAATTATTTAACCTGCACTCAAAAGATGCGTTAACTTCAAAATCAACGCTTGCACCGCTCTTTAATTTTCTTGCTGATGTATTGGGGCTAGGCTGGTGTCGTTTCTTCGTGCGCCGACGACAACGTCTAACTGTTTCTCTATTGGCTTTTCTATCGGGACTTACTTTTATCGGCTTTTTTACAATTGTCTTAAATTTAAAAAATCGCAATACACGTAGCGATCTGCACTTTACTACGTTACAAAGCCAACTGCTTCTACAACGTTGAATGTTCAGAAAGTCTAAACGAGTACCCTCACTGTGTATATTTAACAATACCCTTTGTCAATGTTTTGTCCGCTCGCTCCTGACATGCGAGCCTACTCCCTGCCGTGCTAACTTCAAATTGCTATAATTCCGGTAATAATTGGAATTTCGACATGTTTAAACACCTAAAATGTTCTCAAAAGTATAAATAATAAATCTGGTAAAAGGATCGATTTTTTCGAAATCTCAAGTTGTAACGCCTTAATAAAATTATTAACTATTTTGCGCCTGGAGTGCTATGTTTGTGCACATGCACTTTACGCTGCGCCCGAAACTCTTCAGTCGTTGCAATGTCAATAATGTATGCTGCTAGGTCCATCGAATCTGTCTGTGAGGCTCGAAACATCTTAAGGGGTCTTCTCACTTTAGACGCTAAAAAAAGGATATTTTCATGAATTTTTTTGTTAGGTTTATATTGTAGATATTGATATAAAAGTTGTTACACTTAATAAAATGTATTTAAGTCACTACTTATAGACGAAAATAGTAGTTAAAAAAATGTCCTAAAAATCGGAGGTCTGCGCTGTTGATGAAATCTCGGAGATAAATCATACGAATAAAAAAAATCAAACGGTTTTAGATTCAGTATGTTAATGGCTATAGCGCATATCATGCGATTTTTGATATATGCAAAAATAACAAAAAAGGCGAACGTTTTTCGAAAAAAGAACCAAAAAACGTGTTTTTTGAATTAAATAAATTCTCAGGATAAATTCGTACAATTTTTGTTCAAATGGGAACGTTGTAGCCCTTGAAAAGACGCGCCGATTGAGTATTTGATTATTACTCTCCAATAATGTGTTCACCCCCAAAAGAAAAGTTGAAATACCAAAAAAAATTGTTTATTGAATAACTCAAAAACAATCGATTTTTCGGGTATGGTTTAAATGTACGAAATGTAGAGAATAATTTTCTTTACATTTTCGTTTCAATGGACCGTCCTTGAATTTTGCTTTTTCCAACCCCTCGCGGGGGTTGAAAATAAAAAATGAAATTCAGGGGAAACTATTGACCGCACGAATTCGTCGCCGTGGAACAATTTGTAGATTGAACCATCAGCTACATTTTTGTCCACAGCGCCAAACTCTTATCTCTTTATTTTCGGTCAATAGTTTTCCGAGAATTTCATTTTGAATTTTCAAGCCCCGACAGGGGTTGGAAAAAGCAAAATTCAAGGGTGGTCCATAGAAACGAAAATATAGAGAAAATTATTCTCTACATTTCGTACATTTAAACCATTTCCGAAAAATCGATTGTTTTTGAGTTATTCAATAAACCATTTTTTTTATATTTCAACAATTTTTTTGGTGGTAAAGATATTATCGAAGAGGGATGATCAAATACTCGTTCGACGCGTTTCTTCAAGGTTCCCATTTGAACAAAAATTGTATGATTTTTTTCTAAAGAGTTATCGAATTAAAATTGATTTATCTAAGTTTCACCCCACTTTTTCACCCCCAAAATGAATTTCCACGACTCGGCGCTGTAGACAAAAATAAAGCCCGGATTTTTCTGAACTTTTTGTCTCTCGGCGCCGACCTCGTAGGGGTTGTACTTTGACATTAATCTACCCTCCCCCCTTCATCCCCTTAGCAAAAACTCTACACCCCGACTTTTAGGCAAACTTGGATTTAGCACCCGCTTAAAATTTCATTAAAATTTCATAAGGATCGGTTCAGTAGTTTCGAAGATTTTATCAACAAGCCGTCGAAAAACGTTGTTTCGAGAAAAACGTCTTTAAAGTTTCTTTAGGTTACATAAATATATTTAGAAAAAAAATGTAATGTATTTCGAAAGTGTATTTATTAAGTGTATTAACTTTTATATCAATATCCATAATATAGACCTATTTTAAAAATTCACGAAAATAGCCTTTTTTTAACGTCTAAAGTGAGAAGACCCTTCAATGACTGGACTTGATTACAGTTGAAAATGTATCGAACCGCGAGCACCTGTGAGATATAAGCGATAATTCTCCGCCTCTGAGGTGATGATTCTCAAATCGACGGAGTGTCATGTTTCTACGTGAATTTCAGGAGATGCAGCGATTCCAGCAAATGATAAATCAACAAATGGAACAGCGCAAGGCGGCGGAGGCAGCGCAAGAGGCTTCCGCCCTCGACTCGTCGAAGCGTTTGCAATTCAAATGGGCGGAAAAGGCAACGCCAACCAACAAGCAACCTCAGGTCAAGAGTTTCGCTCAAATACAGCAGGAGGAACAAGAACACATAGCGAAAGTCAAGGTAATCGGTAATTCTTCTTACTTTTTTGCCACGGCAGCTTCTCAATTGCAACGGTACGATATTTACATCGAACGCGGATCCGTGAGAAGTGAATTGCAACGATTGAGAATATTTCGTTGCAGCAACAGGAAAAAGAACGACAGGAAAAGGTTAGCCAGAAGGAGACTGCGATCGCGTTGCAAAACGCCGGTATATGGGGCACGGCGTCGCAGTCGCTCAACTGGTCGACCACTTCGAATTCCGGTAGTCAAGCGTGGACCGGAAGCTCCGCCGGTGCCGGAGGCTTTTGGGACGAACCCGCACCCTCGAAACCGGCGGTCCTCGCTAAACAAACTGCCCCGAAACCCGCACCCCTCGCCGTTAAACCAACCACGGCGAATACCACGCAACAGCAGCAGCAACAACAACAGAATAACAAAGTTAACAAAAGCAAAACAAAGAAGGACGAGGAAGTCGTGAAAAAGCTCTTCGAGAGTAACACTGCCAAAACTGATGACTTTACTCAATGGTGCACCAGAACACTGAGTGGGCTCCAAGCATCCGTGGATAGTAAGTTACCGAGGGCCAATATTCCATTTTCGTTTTCCTTTTGGGTCATTTTCACGTGATTTTTTTTTTAACAGAGAAATCTGCGACAATCGCAACAAATTCGTTGTGTAAATGTTCCGAATTTACGTTTCAGTTCCAACGTTCGTTGGCTTTTTGCGGGATATCGAGTCGGCTTACGAGGTGAAAGAGTACGTTCGAATGTACCTCGGTGATAACAAACAGTGCACTGAATTCGCGAAGCAATTTCTCGAGAAGCGTAGCAAGTGGCGATCGGCTCAGCGGCCACAGGCCGAGGCTGACGATCTCTGCAAACCAGCTCCCGCTGTAAACCCAAACGCTCCAACCGAATTCCAAGAAGTCAAGGTACCTTGTAACGATTATTATGGGCGCGTTTGACTTGGACGCTTAGACGCTTTCAGTATTTTCGAGCATCGCTCGTGGCGTTCGACTTGCTCACAGAAGCATCTATAACGTCACGCGTGACGCCACAAACGCTGCCATATTGTAACGTTTTGAAAATATGCGCGCTCATTTTCGAAACGAACGCCACGTGAGTACAATGAACACAATCCCAGGTGGTAATTTCCAAATAGTTTTCCATAAGTTGTCCAAATAGGTAACTAATGTCCGCTTGAAAGTTACGTATAAATGATCTTGTATCCAACAGTTATCTTTTTGGATGGTTGGTAACTTTGAGATAACTACCGGGCAGACATCTGGTACCCGTTTAGCCGACTTTTGGGCATCTTTTTGAAAATTGCTAACTGGTTGGGTTACCAGATCGTTGTGAGAATTTCTGGAAAATGGCAGCAACAGTTTCACGCAAACTGTTTTTTATTACTTTTTGTAATTACGCATTACTTTTTGTAATGCATTAGCGTTTTCATTACTCATTATTTGATATTTTGTAATGAAAACAAAAATGCATTACCCATTACATTACGTTCAGTGATGTAACAAATCTCCATTACTCATTACATTGGATTTTGTAATGTAAAAAAATTCAATTACCCGTTACATTAAATTTTTTAATGTAAAAAATTCCTATTACTCATTACATTGCATTTTGTAATGAAAATGTTTCACATTACAAAATGTAATGTAATGAGTAATGGACATTTTTTACATTACGAATTCCAATGTAATGAGTAATGGAATTTTTTTACAATACAGAATATAATGTAACGAGTAATGGAGATTTTCTAAATTACAAAATATAATGCAATGAGTAATGGATTTTTTTTACATTACTGAATGTAATGTAATGGGTAATGAAATATTTTTTCATTACCCATTAAAAAAGTAATGAATAATGCATTACTTTTTCATTACAAATATCGCAATCCTGTGGGAGATATCCAAAAAGTGGGAAAATTGTTCCCTTCCATCTCTCCATCACTACTATTGTCTATGAGATCGCAATCTTCATCACTATCAGTCGCATTGTTAATTACGTTGAACAAATCGTCAATTGTTTGAAAGCGAAACTATCTTCTGCTAGGCCCACCATCTTGATACTTATAATGCCAACCCGAACGATTTGAATTCTGGAAAGCGTAAGCTCGTCGAATCGCGCACGGTTGAACGTGCCACCGCACTACCAATGAGCGTGAGCGCTTTTAGCGCGTAAACGCCCAAGTCTAACGCACCCCATATCCATACCGATCTCTTCGTATACGCGTTTTTTCGGACTTGCCAACGAAGTGCTCTATTCACCTGTTTTTTTCGATTTTAATCCGCAGGGCAAGGCAAAAAAGCCGAAGAAGGGTAAGATGTTCAAAGTCGACAGCAGAATTCTCGGTTTCAGCGTAACCGCGGCGACCGATCGCATAAACGTCGGCGATCGAGATTACGGCGAGGGCGTCTGAGATGCCCTTGCGCTGAGCCGTTAACCGCGATTCGGAGAGATATTGTTCTCGCGCGCGCGCGCGACTCTAAAGGCTTTTCAAAGACGGTTCGTTATTTATTTATTTTCTTTCTTTTCTTTTCCTTTTTTTTTAAACTTCTCTCTTTCTCTCGTTGCCACGTGACTCTCGAGGCCAATACGTACCCGTCGGGATAACTCCGCTTAGGCGAAAAAGATTTTCTGTGAAAATTACCATGGAGAAATCCGAATGTAGTACGTACGGTCTCGCGTTCCGATGGCGATGAACGACGGGGCGATTCACGCATAATTCAAGAGACGAGGGGACGCGGAAGAGAAAGAGAGAGAGAGAGACGGCAACGTGGCAACGATAAAGAATTGAAAAACAAAAGAAAAACAGTGTTTCTCGTATTCATGGAAGCAACAATTTGGTGATCCAAACTTGTTTTGTACATAATGTTCGAACGAGGACATTTGACTTATCGATGTCAAATTATCATGACTAGTGTAAGACGTTCTGTATCGAAGAGTTTTTTAATGCTGTTACTTTCGATGCGTGTACCCAAGATAAACGTTAAAAGCAACAACAACAATAAGGAAAAGGAAAAGGAAATGAGAAAGAGGAAAAGGGCAGTACGACGGAGGGCTCGTGTATGCGGCGTTACCCCGCTAAATCGCTAATCGCAATGGCAATCGACGAAATAACATTGGTTGTTCTTGGCAAATATAAAACGCAGAGTAATAATGTTCAACGGTAGATCGTTTTTTAAACCTGGCTCTTTCTAATCCAATCGTAAAATTCCCTCAAAATAACATACGAACGGACAAGAACTCTGATCCAAGGATCAAAGTTTACCCATAAAAGCGTTCGCCTCGAACACTCGTCGTAGACTCGAATTGTCCTTGTTTTTTTTTCTTAATTTTTTTCGTTCTCATCGCACGCGCACGTAAATTGACAAATCTTGTGAAATTTACCATCTTTATCCGAGCAAGTATTTTACCGAAGCGACCGAGCTTACTTTGGGCGAATAGTGAATTACTCGCGCATGTCTCACGAGGAAGCTTCCGCGTCAATTTCATTGTTGAGGGCGATTCCCTCGAAGAGAACACGCCTCACACGTTTTTTCTACTTTATAGCGAACATGTACATAGCATGCAAGATTTAAACGTGTAGTTAAAATCCACGAATTTCATGGTGAAGTTTGCGTCGTTGGAAGGCAACGAAAATTTCTTCCTTTTGATTGGTGAAATTACTCCTTGGCCGATTTAAGCTACGAAAAATCATTCGAACGCTTTTACGTATTTTCATCACAGAATTACGACCTCATGTTGCATAAGAGTGGTTTTAAATAATAAAAATGGAGAAATAAATACATCGTTGCATTCCAACAATGCAAAGTTCAACGGCATCGAACTTCAACGTGGACCCAAATAATGCTCAAAGAACCGTAGGAAAAAGTAATGAAAAAAGAAATGCGTACCAATTCTTTTTATGAGCTGGCAGTTTGCATCGTTGGAACGCGACGATTGTTTTGCCTTACTTTTATTAGTATCGAAAATCATATTTTGTACATTTGGAATGGAAATCGCTAAATGAGGACCCTACAAATGATCGCGGGATTTTTATAGCTTGAATTTGGGAAATTCGTTAAAAAAACATATTTCTTTAAATTCCAACGATGCAAACTTCAACGTCGTTTCTTTTCACTCTTTTAGAATGACGTTGTAGTTCGCGTCGTTGGAACGCAACGATATTCTTTTCATCTGTTATTTCTTCTTTTTTATTCATTATTGGAAGCCTGTTTTGCAAATTGAGGTCGTAAAATTCTAATAAGAATACGTGAAAACGTTTGAACGATTTTCACAGTCCAAATCGACCAAAAAATTGAGTATTTAAAAAGCATTAATATTCGTTGCTTCCCAACGATGCAAACTTTTCAACGTCATCTTTTAGGTGGGTAGTGTGTAGAGAGGTAAAAACGGGAAAATAACGTTTATCAGTTCACCAGGAGTATTAATTCATTCGGAAGGAAAGAAAAGAGCGAGATCGAGGTAGAGGCAGAAAGAGACTGCAGTATACGTACTTCGGAGATGGATTTTTTTAAAACAAATTTCTCGATAGTCTTGACCCGCATCTCTGGATTTTACTATTAGCCGATCGTTTTGAAAGAATGATAGCAAGCTCTTTTTTGCCACAACGGTGAAAAAACGGGACGGGGGGGGGGATGATAAATAAAGAGAGCCATATTCGCACTTCCATCAAGACGCGTTCCAGGCGGTTACGTTACCTGGGAGAAAGGGCCGTTCCGCCCTCGAAAGGTTTATGTATAAATAGGTAAATGTAAAAAATATATATATAATGCAGTGATGATCGAACGATGCGGGATAAAATCGGTTGATATTGTGTATCATTACTATCATTATTATTATTATTGTATCTAAACGTACAGAACGATAAAATAAATATTATTATATTTTCGATCCGGCATTACCGATTGGTTTGCCCATTCATTATTCTTCTTTTGTCTCTTTGTTTTGGCAACCAAACATTCACTCCTTGGACGTTGTTCTTCGTTCTTGTCTTGTTTTTTTTGCTACTTTATGTTACGTCACAGGGCGTACATCGACAGGAAGAAGGATATTGTACTCTCGGGTGATCACCGTGTTACTTTGTACTGTACAATACGATGCCTTGTCCTTTGGACAGGCCTAGCGATCGTTGTATAATCGTAATACTTACACATTTTCCGTGTGCCACGGAAAACAACGAACAAGTACTTTCTCGATACAGTACGAGGATAAGATTGATGCGCACTGCGCGGTAAATTAAACGCGTTTCTCGCGAAACGGGAAGGTACGTAAAATAATACAAATTGATGTTTAACAAATAAAACGTGGCAAGTAATGTGGATAAGGTTTCGAACCCCCCACCCCCTTTAATATTTTAAGACAACCCCTTAAGGGATTTTTGACGACCCGCAATAGTTTTTGAGATATTGAATTTTTAAGCTTTTTTTTAACGCACACCGACTACATGCGGGACATTCCATGCCATTTCACCTAGCCCGTGACCCCAACCATTTTTTACTTTTCTGATTTTTTTCTTTGTAATATTGTCCCTTACGAAAGGAACATCCACACCAATTTTTACATTTTTATCTCTTCTTTTTTAGGAGTTATAATTTTCAAAAAAAAGTCGATTTCGGAAGTTTTGGAAACGTTTAAACGCTGATGACTCTTGAACTATTTGAGATATCGACAAATGTCACTCTATACATATTTTTTATCTTGTGCTGAATTTAACGAAAAAATATTTGTTATAACATTTTTTTTCGTCAAGTTCCGCACAAATTGAAGAAAAAAAACCGTTTCAGGCCTGACGAAGTCGAAATGGAAATCACAAAATGATTAATAGCATTATTGGAGATTAAAATGATGAGAATCTTCTAAAAAAATATGATTAAATCGGAAAAAATAGAACGAAAAATGGGCCCACAATGAGACTAGTCTTAAAAATCATAGAATTGGTCACGTTATCTTAGAGAATTTTTTGAAAAAAATTTAAAAAGTCAATCTTTTTTTAAAAAGATAGTTCTCTAGAAGCAAAACAAACGTTGACATTGATAATTGATAATTTTTTCATATTATTCAACGAAAGTATGCTTCAAAATGAAGAGAAATTATATAGTGACATTTGTCCATATCTCAATTAGTTTAGGAGTTATCAGCGTTTAAACGTTCCCAAAACTTCCAAAATCGACATTTTTTTCGACAATTATAACTCTTAAACGAAGAGATAAAAATCCAAAAATTGGTGTGGATATTTCTTTCATGGGGTACAATTTTACAAAAAAACATCAGGAAAACCAAAAATGGTCGGTGTCACGAGCTAGGTGAAATGGCGTGGAATGTCCCATCTGTTACGTCTCCGTTTATATCTATATATGTTATCGTGCTCTCCGTTTTGTCTAAACAAAAATACCCAAACAAACCCAAAAACGATTACGCGTCACCAAAAATACCTTCAGGGGTTGTTTTAAAATATTAAGGGGGGGTCGGAACCTTACCCAATAATGTATATCGGAAGTGGTAACGTGTAGGACTTGTCGGGAGATGAAACACTATTGTGATCTCAAAAGTAGACTATTACTGGCGCATCAGCTTTGAGAGGAATGTTGTGACTGAGAGAATACATAAATATTATAATACAAAGATTGTTCGCTGCAGACCTTGCAGAAAAAATACAAATTTCGGTGCAAAAATAATGCATTTAAGGGGTTAGGCTACTGTGAAAATGACGAACCCTCGGTCGTCGCTTGAGGCGACTCAAATTGAAGAGGAGGGTCCAACGTATGGTACAGGAATAGCAGATTGAAGGTAAACTTATGATTACAACGATATAATTGCTAGTTAAACTTTAAACGCGTTTTTCTCGAAACTATGCGTTTCTCGAAACGATTTCTCGACATCTAACAAACGGATTGTCTTGAAATTTGGTACACTTTTTTAGTGTAATAGTAGTTCAGTCTTGAACGACGTTTTTCTTAACATTTTTTTCATTAGTTATTGACAATGTCATGGATTCTCGGGAAAACGAAAAAAAATTAACTTTTTTTATGATGATTGAAACACGATATCAAACAGCCCGATCAAGTCTTAGCCAATACTATCTTTTTTAAGAAAAAAATGAGTTTTCTTTGTTTCAGATCAATCGAGTGGCAAAAATCAAGGTACAACGTTCAAAGTTCCTTCACTAGATTGTTCGTAACTTCTGTAATTATGAATATTTTTAATGCAATTTCCTACACAACTTTTTTAATGTACATACAAATAAATGTCAAAATGATTTTTCAATCTTCTTGTTCCTTCGAAATTATTTTTTTCTAATAAGCCTGATTTCCGGGTCGTCACAGCAGCCTAACCCCTTAAAGTTTCTTACGACGTAACGTTTCGGACTCTCGCAAAATTCCGCAACCCTTACTCTAACATTCAAAGCGCGTTTTCCCTTTAACGCTAATGTCCCTTTGTCCTTTATCAAACCCGCGTTCTTTTTTTTCTTACAAACATAGGAATGAAAATTCGATGAAATGTTTATCTTTGTGTTCTTAAATTTACCGTAATATATTATTATTCGTTATTCCGTCTTCGCGATATTTGTACAAATTGACCTATTCTTTTTTTCGTGTCGTAGAGAAAACTTTGTTGGCTAAAAAATTAAGGAAAAATTTCGCCATGACGAAGTCGCGCTTGGATACTGATTGTGTGTGAATGACTTTTTTGCAAGCGCGATGGAAAAATAAGTGAATTCAAAAAACTAACGCAAACTTGCTTCGTTACGATCGTGATCGTGGGCTTGGCTTTCTTCTCTGATCGGGCAACGGTGGTGGCTCGCTCTGGCTCTGAACGTAGTCCTTCGCTATGTCGATGTACTGCAACGCAAGAATTATTTAAAAAATGTACTGGTCCGTCATTCGAAAGTACGGTTCCAGGAGAGACTGGGAGGTTACCAATTTGGGGATATTACATCTATGGCCCCTTATTTGGACCACGTGACCTTCATATTTCGACCGAAAGAAACACTTTTTTAAGTGTGACAAAAGTCGATATTCGGCTCAGGAGCGCGGAGCCGAAACGGTTCGTAAAAAAAAATTTTTATGAAAAAAAAAAACGAATTGTACGCTATTTTAAAGGCTTTTCATTTAAGGAGGCACACTAGCTTCAGCAAAATGGTGATAGATCAATAAAATTTGGTGAATATATTCTTTAGTATTATTCATGTAGATACAAATTTTTTCAGATTTTTTGGTTGTGCCGTTTTCTTACAAATAATTCACAAGCGTTTATTCTTATACCCGGAATATATACCTATATCTATAAAAACGCTATGCTTATACACGTGAACTTCAATGTTCAATTATTCGATAACGGCACAATGAAAAAATCTGAAAAAAATTGTATTGACATATATAATACTAAAGAATATACTCACCAAATTTTATTGATCTATCACCATTTTGAAATTTTACCATGGTTTAGCATGGCAACATTGTATGAAGCTGGTGTACCTCCTTAAGGCGGGAGCCTGAATTAGAAGGTCCAAAAAAGCGTCTTTTCGGGAATTTTTTAAGAAGGGAATAAAACAAGTGAGGCCGGTAAACATTGAGGTATCTTTTCATGTATATTTGAAAAGTATTAAAAAAATGTTTCAACATGAAACAATAAATGGCAGGTTTATCAGCCTATTTCATGTGCGTCTTGCCACTGCAGTCCCAAGTCGGCGGGAAATATGCTGGTAATTCTTGACTGAACAAAACAAATCAATAACATTTTTGTCATATATTTTTCTTCTGGGTGAATTAAGGAAAAGCTAAAAAATCGTGAAATTATAACTTTTCTTAAGCTTGAAAAAAAAATGTGTTAAAAAAATACACTTTAACGTGCTATAAAAATTATTTTAAAAACTTTTTCTACGATTTTTCTAATATGTACATGAAGTTTGCATCGTTGCTATCCAACGGTTTCATTTTTTTTTCGATTTTGTAATTTCCTATTTTTTCTTGGTCAGTTCGGCTCTAGTTGCTAAAAAAATATGGTAAAATGAATAAAAAATATTTACAGCCACCGGGACCAACCAAACAAAATAGAAAAAAAAAATGAAACCGTTGGATAGCAACGATGCAAACTTCATGTACATTTTTCTAATTCACTTTGTAGAGATTTTCATACCGCAGAAAATAAACTTCGGTTTGATTCAATAGGTCGTTTAGTTTTTTTTGCTGCCACGCCCGCCAATTTGGCAAAATCGTGAAAATGAAAATGGGAGAAAACGCGTTTCAAAGTCTTCAATAGGGAGAAATATCAAATATCAATCGCTTCTCTGCTTTTGGCCTTGTATCTTCAAAAATATTTACAATTGGCCTCTGTAACTGTAAATATATTCTTAGATAGTTTATCTATCGATTTAACCAATGAAACAAAAAAAATGATTTTTCGGACCTCCTAATACAGGCAGCCGCCTTAAGTCTTTTTCAAAATGTCCCAAAATTTCGAAAAATCATATTTAGAACAATATGGATATATAATGAGTATAGTTAAAACGCTTTTTTTTCAACGCTTAAGGGGTTAAAGGTACTACTCTACTGCCTACACGCACCGAAAAGCGAGGAAACATTGTAGTGTGATATAAAATAAATTTTGTAAGTTTCAAGTAAATCCGACCAAAAAATATTCCTATAAAAACTTTAACACTCCCGGTTAACTCCTTCAAGGGTCGAATTTCGATTTTTACCACTCTGGAAAAAAGTCTTTGGTTCAAATGTGAAGGCTGCGTGGTCAGAATAACGGGCCACAAATGTGTTTCTTATTCACGCAATTTTCCCCCATTCCTGAGTTACGAGCATAAAATCCCCGACATAATTGTCTTTTGCAGCTTACTTTTCTCGGCACGAAATATTCCAATATCTGAAGAATTATGTAGCACAGAGAAACGACCAGCAAATAAGGCAGTACACCGCTGGTAACGTAGCTGGCAAGTTGCTGGCCCAAATTCTTTTTCTCCTCCTTACGCACTAAATCGTAAACAATTTCCGTTCGACGGGTCACGTCGAACCAATTGTAAAACGAGACTATCTTGTTGTGAACCTCGGACGGACACATCACATTGCCGGCTTTGTAATCTTTTATGGCACGTTCCAGTCCCTCGATTAGCGCCGGCACTGTTGGCTCCACCAAATAAATCAGCTCCGGTGGCAATACTTCGGGAATTCCGCCGACTCTCGTCGAGACTACTTGCAAACTGAATATTGATCGTGGAAAATAAAGGATGTGGTCAGCCCGTCTCAAAAGGTAAATTGTTGCCACTAAAAAACGACTTTTTGCGCGCTAAGGATTACGTTATTGAAGAAATTACCCGCAGGAAGCAGCTTCGACGATAGCCATACAATAAGCCTCGGTTAAGCTCGTGTTCAAGAAAATATGGCCTTTGTTCAGTACGTGCTTGACCTGCGAATGTTCGAGCGAGCCGAGCAACGTCACTCGGTGCTGCAGCAAATTTCTCTCTCGAATTTCCTCGATCAGCCATCTCTTGGGACCGTCGCCGCCTATCAAAAACTGTACGTTCTCGTATCTCGAACATATCTCCAGTATCACGTGGGCCAGCAAGTCGACACCCTTCCTGTACACTAATCTCGATACCACGACTATCGTAACTAGAAAGAAAAAAAACCACATATTGGACGGAATACGATGGACGAAGAAAATATCGCTAAATTTGAACTCTACAATTTTATCCGTTAATATTTATGGACAACAAGTTTCGTCAAAATTTTGAATAGTTCTGAAAGAGAATACTCGAAAGGTCTGGGAAAATCGTAAATTTGGGATACTTCGTGTTTTCTCATAGTGTCATGTCGCTGAAAGACATTTTTATATTAAGGGCCGGGACCTAGGTGACATTTATGAAAATATCGATTTTTCGTTTTCGGATTCTCAAAATGTAACATTTGAAAAATATTTTCTGAACATTTCAAGTCGATCCGTTGAGAATTGAGGGAGCAGAAAAAATCGACCCAAAATAATTAAATTCAAATAATCGATTAATTTTGTTTCACCCAAGCAAGCATGAAGAAATCTAATAAAACTTGAATAATTTTTTTCATCGTAATTTCGTAACTTGTATGAAAAGTAGCTCTTTCATTGCGTAAATTGAATAGGTATTCAAATTTTACAATTAAGTTAACTGTGGGCAAAATAAATATGTAAGATTTGCCGGCCCATACATAACCAGGAGAATACTGGAAGACCAACTTTACTACCAAGTAGTAGTAATCATTATAAATCTAAAACGCTGATTTGAGAATCTACCCTTAGCTCATGTAGTTGATGATTTTTTGTAAATTAAATGTGGAGAATGGAGAGGATTTCATTAATAATTATTCGAAAATCTTTTGCGTCAGCCTTAGAAGATGGGCGTGAAAAATATACTTAATTTCAAAAGAACTCTGCTGGCTGCGATAGGAGTTTTTCTGTCATGAGGCGGGTAAAAACGTGGCTTCGAAATTCGAACGTTTAATGCATTACTTTTTGTAATGCATTAGCGTTTTTATTACTCATTACTTTACATTTTGTAATGTGAAATATTTTCATTACCGGTTACAATGTAATGGGTAATGAAATTTTTTTACATTACTGAATGTAATGTAATGGGTAATGAAATATTTTTCCATTACCCATTAAAAAATTAATGAATAATGCATTACTTTTTCATTACAAATTTCGCAACTCTGGCTGTGAGTAAGTGAGAAGATTAAGCCAATTACAATGAGACAGCATGTTTTTTTTTTACCAAACGCAGCATGCCCTGAATGGCGAAAAATGATTTACGAATACACATGGACCACTCACTACAATTGTTCTTTCGCTTGCTGACGTCCGGTGTGAACAACGCCGTGTCAACAGCGTTCGGGATCACGGATACCCGATCCTTGCGTACTTTGGCTCGCAGCACCGTATTCTCTTTTCCAGTGTGCGAGACGCAGATACAATGATTGCAATCGGCCAGAGACATCTCCAGGCATTTGTTAGTTAGAACAGCGGATGCATCGGCGAATCCGAAGAG
Organism: Ophion slaviceki; assembly: GCA_944452715.1. Classification (NCBI taxonomy): domain Eukaryota; kingdom Metazoa; phylum Arthropoda; class Insecta; order Hymenoptera; family Ichneumonidae; genus Ophion; species Ophion slaviceki. The sequence goes on along the minus strand of OX101785.1, from coordinate 3,139,706 downwards.
TGAATGATCGGTGAATACAGTCTGGTGGGCAAAAAATCCGGCGCTCCGTTACGAAAAAGACAGCGTAGAAAAGTAGAAAAAATTGGCGGAGCTTGTCGTAATCCGAATATAAACCCAAAAGTGTATTTTTTGTGGTGTTTTCCCCAAGAGACGGCGGAAGCGCTTACCTTCAGGCCCATAAGTCTTCCTACCAGCATTCCCTCGTGAGCGAGAGCGGAAAACGCCGAATGCCCGTGAATTATTTCGATCTGTTCGCGGATGAATATGTATCTGATCAACGGAATGGAACAGATCATCGTCGGAAGGACGCACTGGTTGTAGAAGACTCGAATCGGTAGATAGTACACCTGAAATTTTCTCTACGATAATTTTTTTTCCACCCATAGCACGGAGGAATGAAACATTTATGCGAAATTCGAGATACCTTGAGGCCGTTGGTCATGTAACGTACGCCCACTCGATCGCCGTACGAATGCGTGAGAATCACAACTTTGTGACCTCGACCGAGTAAACACTGCGACAGATTGAATATGTGCTCCTCGACTCCTCCCATATTGGGATAAAAAAAATCGGACGCCATGCTGAAAAACGTTTGCGAAAGTGTCAAATTTATGACGATAAAAAAAATCGAAAAAACGATTAAGCTCAGCGCCTGGTTCAAAGCGAATCCAAACTATCCGTTGATTGAGGTTAGGTCGCACTTTTTTGCTCTCGGAGAATCGCGAGACGTTGAGAAAAAAATCAAATATCGTACCCACCATATCCGATATTTAATATGTTCCATATTATAAATCTACTATCTCACTAACATAGTGAATCTTTTTCTCCGATAAGCCTCATCCTTTGGCAAAGTCCATGTCAGCAGAAGAGCGCCATTTTTGTTTAGGAAAATGCAAAGCGCGCGCGTGTGCGCGACCGTTCGATTAAAAATCATATTATCAAACAGAAGCCCCTGTCGCGATAAGATACTCTAGATCAAATTTATCGTAATTCATTCTAGATCCTTGATTAATTTACGTCCCAGGTATAGCGAGGTCATCAGATAATTATCATTTTTTTTCGCGTATACGCATCGAGGGCTTCGAGTCAGCTGATTCTCGCGAAAGGTTCGGGCAATATCGAGGCACCGTAGAGTCAAAAAATGACGCAATGTGGCGAAGTTTATACGGCATACTAATATACATCCGTCATCATCTTTCTTACATTTGAATTGAGTTTGCCATAATTTTTTTTTCGTTCCGCCAAGCTCGCGCACGAAATAAATTCAATGGACGCCATTTTAAGAAGGGCACGGATATCGGTGGACGGGAGCCCGCCGTATCGTCCTCTCTCTCTCACCCACACACGCTCGTAGAGCAACATCAATAAGCCGTTCAGCTGTTTCGTGCAGACGATGCTCCGGTACGCGGTGACACCCACACGCTCGCCACTCATCGTCAAGTCTGTTTTTACGGAAACAGGTACATGTCGGGGGTGAGGGGTGAAAACAACATCTGCAAAGTTTCGGAAGGACGCGACAACAACAACGCGACGCGGGATAAAGAAGCACACTGCATTCGCGATGTTTTATCAAAGATGCGGCGGCCGCATTAATCTGACAAACAACAATTGTACGGCGCAGAGAAATTTTTCGACCGACGATTTCGAATACGGACGTGTCTTCAGCGCCGAACCCCTCGAGGACGACGAGATTTTCGAGATCCGCATCGACAAGGTATTCTCGACGAAACATTTCAGAAGTGTCGGAAAAAGAACCATTTGAGGTTCGCGAGGAACGTGAAAAAAAAGGGTTTCTTCGATCAAACAACGCGGGTGTTTTTTTCTCCAATGGGATTCATATTGGGATTTTGTACATGGTACCTTCGGTAAAAAATTATCGAGTTTAATCGCTTGGATAATGCGGTCGGAATGTTTTGTACCGCGATATCAGAGCGACGAACACGTGCAACGGCGGTTAACAGATTTAGAGAAGTTTTATGACAGAAACGCCGGCAAATGATGTACGGAGATTGGACAGTCCAGCCGGTAGCATTTTGCCGATCGTACCGTCCATCGCCGTATTAGACACTCATGTTTTGTCGTACAAGTATAATTATCGCAAAAGTATTTTCCAGGAAAACCTCTCAGATTTTGTTATTTTCTTTCTGTACGATCGATAGATCACTTCCAGTGGCGGATGTATAGAAATTGGAATAACAACTATAGACCCGGAGTCGGTGAAGCTGTTGCCATGGGCGATCAATCTACGCGCAGATTCGTGGATGATGACCAGGTCGGGCGTTATCCACGACTTGGATCCCATAACGGATCCGAGCTACGGAGCTCGCTCCGCCTCCCTCAAGGAGGGCAACACGCTCGGCGTTATGAGAACGTCCAATGTAAGGAAAAAAAGATTTCCAAAGTTTTTTCTATCGTAATGCCGCTCTAGGCCCGATATACATTTGCAACGATTGAAAAATCAATAGAACTATATATGTAGAATTTTTTCACAATGTTTCAAAGCAAAATTTGAAAAACTTCAAACATTACAGTCCGTCAATATTGTGCCTCCAGGATTGGATTTGGAGAGCGCTGAGGGGCATACAAAGATGGGCAAAGTAATTAAATTAACAATCAACAATTACAGTTACTACTGTAATTGATAATTGCATTACTTTGTGACAGATTACTTAACTGATTACTTACCACAAGTACCTAGTACAATTTTATTCAAATTCTATGTAAATTATAAACGCGTTTTTCTCAAAACTGCATTTCCGAAATTGTCGTGCAGGATTACTCAAAAACTATTAAGCTGATTGGGTTGAAACTTGGTAGAAGTGTTGATAATATTGCTACCTTTACTTGACGAGAATTGGTTTTGAAAAATTGGAGAAAAAACTATTTTTTTGAGGGGTCTTCACACTTTAGACACTAAAAAAAGGCTATTTTCATGAATTTTTTTGACAGGTGTATATCATAGGTGTTGATATAAAAGTTGTTACGCTTAATAAATACACTTTCGCAACACATTTTTTTAAAATGTATTTATGTTACCCAAACAAACTTTAAAAGCGTTTTTTTGGAAACAACGTTTTACAACAGGCTGTTGATAAAATCTTCGAAACTACTGAACCGATCCTTATTAAATTTTAACCACATATTCTTTACAACTACAGCTAGAGCGCATATCAAGGATTTTTTTAAACGTTGATATTTACTTTTTTTGCCAAATACGGTGACAAGAAACTTTTTTTTTTTTTTTTTTTTCGAAAAATGTCCACCATTTTCTCACTTTTGGGAGACTTTAGTTTTTTACAATTTTTTTGGGACATTTTAACTACCATTTTTGTCTATAAATAGTGACTTAAATAAATATTTTTTTTTTAGGTATTTCGAAGGTGTATTTATTAAGTGTAACAACTTTTATATCAATATATATAATATAAACCTATAAAAAAAATTCATGAAAATAGCCTTCTTATAGCGTCTAAAGTGAGACGACCCCTTAATTCAAATTTTACAGAAATTTGGCGTGAAACGTTGACTTTTTTTCACTTTCCATGCTCTTAAATGTGCATTTTCTTCATTTTAATTACTGTGAAGTAGAAACTATACAAGTTGTAACCGAACATTTTGTTGAATGTTTTGCAAATCAAAGTTTACGGCAAGCTACATCGCACGCAGATTCGCAACTCCTGCGGCAACCTTGCTGTAACACTATGCCACATCTCCGTTATATTAAAGTTGAATGAATTTAAAAAAATGTTTCGTATACTTAAATATACTCTGAAAGTATACCTACGGTTTGATAAATGTAGAATAATCATTTCTTACTTTAAAAAATCCCCCCAAATTGCTTAACTTTTCCCGTATAAATGTATATCTCGCCTTAAGCGAACGAAGCCAATTTTTGTATTCGCGTTGATATTTTTTTTTACAGCACGATCTAGTATTTTTTATCAACGGAGAATCTCAGGGCGTAGCGGCGACGAATATTCCATCTCGCGTGTTCGCGGTCGTCGATATGTACGGTAACGTCGTACAAGTGACTGTAACACGACCGAGACGAACGTTGATGAGTAACGAGCCGACGGACGAGTCCGAGACCACCAACAACGCTTTCTCAATGGGCGAGCCGTCGAATTCCTCGTCGACGAATTTAGTCGCGAATCTCAATGTCAATCTGAACGTAAACATGAATGTCAACCTACCGAAAAATCCGAGCATCGCCGCGATCCGCGAGGATCGACTGAGGTTCCACGAGAGGGTCGGCTCCCTCATAAAGCTGTCGAACAACGCGAGAACCGCCGAGAGAAGGAGACCACTCGACGAGTTCAATAACGGCGTCGTTATGACACACAGACCGTTGCGCGACAACGAGCTATTCGAGGTAATACGCCCATTAACGCCCAATATCTGCGTGGGAAATTCAATTTTTCTAATGTCATATTTTGAGAATCCGTCGAAAACGAAAAATCAATTTTTTTCCAAAATTTCAACTAGGTTTGAGCCCTTAGGGCGGGAAATGTGAAAAAAAGCCAAAACAGAATACTGAAAATTCACCAAGTTACTTAAGGGGAATGGCCACAGTAGAGTTTTCAAAAACTCGATTTTTTTTTGGCTAAAACGGTGCTTTATCACCATAAGAATATGTTACTATTCGATTTATAGCAAGACATTTTTTTTTTCACCGACTTTGAGCGTATAACGTAAGCCCACTTCTGGCACGGCCATAGAGTACCTATAACTTGTAACACGTTTTTCTCGAAACAGCTTTTTTCCAATTGACGTGACAAATAACTTCAACAATTTTCACTCGATTTACTTCAAATTTAAAAGTTATGTACCTAATTGCATTTCGCAGAGAAGTACGTACGGAATTTCTGATTACTCGAAGACTTTTCATTTTATGAGCAGTTTTATACGAAATTTTTCACTGAAAATTCATTCAAATACCTACAACTCAATTCAAATACCCGCAACTTTTGAATAAAACAATATTTTTTAAATTCCGTACGTACTGCTCTAGGTATTCTAATGTAGATTGACGAGAATTTTTGTTTTTTGTTCTAGGTAAAAAATTGTGGATGATAAATGTCACGCCGCAGAGAGCCTAAAAAAAAGATAACAAAAGAAAATATCAGCAGTCGGTCATTTTGTACACCGAAAAAAAAAATTTGTAACAGCTTGATATTCATACTAACTAGATGTGTAATTAACGGAGACTTTGTCCTTGGAGTGCCATATTTCAGGTGTTTACATTTTATTTTTTTTTAAGGAAACGAGTAAAGCTTTTTGAGTGCGGTTTTTTTCTTGCTTTTATTCATGATATACAGAACGTTCAAAATTTTTTTTTTTGAAAAAAAAAACCAAAAGGGCGGCCGTTGCAGCTCCGCGAAAACAGGTCCTCAAATCGCGGGAGGTATACGGCTGACATCACTGCCCCCTCTTTGTTGATCTGAAACACAAATTCAAAGCATATTATCAATCTGTGACCCTTTGGTCATGGAATGACGGATGCGTTTTTCGTTTAGTACAAATTTCAGAAAATGGCGGCAATTAAAAAAAAAAATCGAATTTTCGCGTTTTTTTTCGCATAAAAAGATAAATAATAAATGCAAAAATGTATCTATCGAAAAAACGATCCGTCATTCCGTGAAGACATATTTTCTGAGTATGCTCTCCAAATTTCAGGTCGATATGTTAATTACAGCGGTCAGGAAAATGTCAGCCATTTTTAAAAACGTGTTTTCGAGAAAAACGCGTTTAAAGTTTTGTAATGTGTTTACACAAATGTGTTTATAATTACCGCTAATCGGCAATGCCTGGTCCATAGAGGCATCCCTCCTCTTCTTCTAGCTGCTCATGTTGAGCTTAAATTGATTTTTTGAAAATTTCAAGGACAAACTCTCCCTTAATTTTATGAGTAAATCACTTTTTCATACGCAAAAAAAATTGTTAAATTCGCACATGATTTTATACCCGTTACTGTGGCCTAACCCCTTAATATTATAACTATGTGAAACTTCTCGTGTACATCGTGACGAAGTACAAAATTTTACAAAATCCATTACGATTTTTGCAATAATTACATTTTTCCAATATTTGGGTTCGCGATACAAATGATCATTCCGCTTCACGAACTTTCGACGTTACGATGAAAATGTTTTATTTCAGATTCGGATAGATAGGCTCGTTGACAAATGGTCTGGGAGCATAGAAGTTGGCGTTACGAGTCATAGTCCAACGGCCCTAGAATTCCCAGCGACAATGACGAATATGCGATCTGGAACGACGATGATGTCCGGCTGTGGAATACTCATGAACGGGAAAGGTATTCGTCGAGAGTACGGTGAAATAAACCTCGATGAACTTAGGGTGAGGATATTCATTTTTTTTACGATCCCCATCGTCCCCTCACGAAGCGTTTCTCTCCTGAATTTCTAATACGCATTTTTTCTTTTCTCTAAATGCTTTTAGTCTTGGTTTCTTTTTATTCGCTCGTACGTTTGTGGTAAGAATGATCGTTCCTTGTAGGAAGGCGACAGAGTAGGAATGATACGAAGAAGCAACGGGAATCTTCATTACTTGATAAACGGCTTGGATCAAGGAGTAGCAGCCAAAGTACCGGGTGGCGTCTACGGCGTCGTCGAACTTTACGGTATGACGGTCAAAGTGACTATAGTCGATCGCGACGAACGGGAGGAACAAAATTTGGTAACGAGACGAAACACGCTGCATCTGCAAGGCCTCGATGGTTCGTCTTCCCGTTACTTTCTATTCCCTCTCTCTCTCTCTCTCTCTCTCTCTCTCTCTCTCTCTCTCTCTCTCTCTCTCTCTCTCTCTATTTGATCTTCCGATACGATTTTTCGTTTCTTTCGCCAGAAGTTGGAGACGAAGAGCCGCTCGACAGACTGACTTTTCATCCGTGCTGCGGCACTCACGCTGATGTTATCAATAATGGACGAACTGCCCATCGGCCTAAGTACGTATTGCACGTAACTTTATTTCCGAATGTTTGGGATTATAAAGCGACTGGAAATCCTTGTAATTTTATGCCTTATATACCTTTGGTTGGTCGGACAACTAGGCTTTTTTGGGACTAACAAAATACTAATGAAGCAAACAGAATAACGTTCGGAAGGTTCATTTTACATATCTGTAGGTACTCAGATAAATTTCTTATTTAAAAAAGAAATACAAACTGGCGGCCCAGTGACCAGTAGAAAGAGGTTCTACTGGTTCTACGGCCCTCCACGCGCGGACTCGTTGGAGACGCGCATGAGCACCTAGAATAAAAAGTAAACATTTTTCGTAATCTTCATGAGTTTTTACAGCGAAGTGCACACGATTATAACAGCTTTACTATTAAATCTTAATTGTTGCAAATTTGACACTATTTTGGATTTTTTTTGCGTTTTCGGCCAAAAACGGCCTCAATTTGTTTATAAAAACCGTAATTGGTAATTGATCGTAAATATCGTGTGTACAAGGTTGCAAGGTAGCAAGGTTGCAAATAATGCATTACTTTTTGTAATGCATTAGCGTTTTCATTGCTCATTGCTTTACATTTTGTAATGAAAAAAAATTCATTACCCATTACATTACATTCAGTAATGTAAAAAAGTTCCATTACTTATTACATTACATTTTCTAATGCAAACTATTGCCATTACTCATTACATTGTAATTTGCAATGTAAAAAATTTCCATTCCTCATTACATTACATTTTGTAATGAGAAATATTTTCATTACCCATTGCGATGTAATGGGTAATGGAAATTTTTTACATTACATAGTCCAATGTAATGAGTAATGGAATTTCTTTACATTACAAAATGTAATTTAATGAGCAATGGCATTTTTCCACATTACTAATGCAATGCAGTGTAAAAAATCTGCATTAGTCATTGCAATGTAATGAGGATTATTATTCGTTTCCCATTAGGGGCAGCGGTTTATGCATTGGGTCGATCTGACCCGATGGGAAACGAATAATAATCCATATTACCTTGTAATGAGTAATGAAGATTTTTTACATTACATTAGTAATGTGAACAATTTTCATTACTCATTACATTACACTTTGTTATGTAAAAAAATTCTATTAACCATTACATTGGACTTTGTAATGTAAAAAATCTCATTAACCATTGCACTAGACTTTGTAATGTAAAAAAATGCCCATTACCCATTACAATGTAATGTGTAATGAAAAGTTTTGTCATTACACATTACATTGCATTTTGTAATGAAAATGTTTCACATCACAAAATGTAATGTAATGAGCAAGGAAATTTTTTACATTACAAATTCCAATGCAATGAGTAATGGACATTTTTTACAATACAAAATATAATGTAATGAGTAATGGAATTTTTTTACATTACAAAATCCAACGTAATGAGTAACGGAAATTGTTTACATTACAAAATATAATGTAATGAGTAATGGAATTTTTTTACATTACTGAATGTAATGTAATGGGTAATAAAATATTTTTTCATTACCCATTAAAAAAGTTATGAGTAATGCATTACTTTTTCGTTACAAACTTCGCAACCCTGACTTGTAGAAAGTCCACCTAAAAATCTACAGTTGAAATTTAGGAAAATCGTGTTTAAAGTTCAAAAACCACTTTTCTTCGGACGATATCATTCTTGGAATCTTTATACGTCATTGGTGTCAATTAAAAAAGAAGACATTTTTTTCAAAGGTATATAAGAGGCCTTAACGGGGAGATACCTTTATCGACTCAAAAATAATCGAAAAAAAATGTATTGCATAGAGTGTCAGTATAACATCTCAAGAATGTAAATTCAAAGTCCCAGAACAAAATTCGAAGTCCGTCCAATATTACAAGCCGATAGCGTAACGCATTTATCCGGCGGCGCCGGAGCGCGCTCGACCCCGGCCCTTTGTTATCCCTTTTCTCAATCTACTGCACCGTTATTCAACGCACTGTAGATGTTCCGAAATGTGCGATCTTGGCGAGCAGGTCAGTTTTCATCGTTCAGTTCCGGGCTGAAGCAACTAACGCAGTCAGTATAGCTCTGTGATTCCGTTCGTACTGGATGCATTTGAAAGCTGAACATGAGTTCGTACCCGAAAGGGAAAAAAGAAGAGTCAGATCGTTGATAAAAAGCACGCAAGAGGAAATTCAAGGGTAATCAGTTTACGAACGAACATGGAAGTCCAAAACGAAGTGCATAAAGTCCAGGTCAAAGTGCAAGTGCCAAAAAATTCGCCAGTGCCAGCAGTGAGGATGTTCACTGGAATCCTTTGCACGGATTATTGAATTCTTCACTGTCGTTGCAGCGTCAGCAGATATGGTTATTTGCCGAGAGTGTAAAGGAACTATGAAATTTGAAGAAGGTGGAAATCGAGGCCTGGGTTTTAAAGTTTGGATTTGGTGGCGTTGTGGCAAATAAATTCAGGTCCGTTTATAAATACTGGATTTGAAGTAAATCGTAGAATTGTATTCGTCATGCGTCTACTAGGTGTTGGCAAAGCAGGAGTCAATTTATTTTTCTATCTCATGGATAGCAGTGGTTGAAGTGAAACTTCGTACAACAAAATTGTTGAGCATATTCGTACAGCAGCAAAAATGATATTTGAATCTTGCCGTAAAATTGCGGTAGAGAAAGAAAAAGAAAATAATCAAAAAGTTGGAAGGCCTTGCACAGATTTGAAGGTATCTGGTGACAAAAAATCACGATGGCTCCGCGGGCAAGATGGAAGTCGACGGAATCATGAAAATGTTTTCGAGATCACTGGAATTGTTTCAAGCCAGATACAGTAATTATATTGGAGATGGAAAACTTTCAGGATCATTTTTGATAAAAAGCCGTATGGTGACGATGTTAAAGTGACGAACAATGGATGTATCGGGCACGTTGAAAAGCGAATGTGAAGTTGGCTCCGAAGTGTACCAAAATCACATAAACTTGGCGGAAGAAGGAAATTAGCCGATATAATCTTTAAAGACATGACAAAATACTACGGTTTAGCAATTAGAAGAAACGTCGACTTGAAGGTATGCAAAAAGCTAAAATGGCCACTTTCTACCACATGGGCTCTACGGATGAGAATCCAAGGCATGAGCTCTGCCCGGAAGGAGATGAGGGTAAGTGCATGTGGCAAAAGTCTCAAGCTGAAGGAAATATTTTCAAAAACCCTGCTCCACTACATCCAGACGTGCAAAACCATGTTCTCCTTATCTACAAAGGCTAGTCACAAGATGATCTACTTCATAGGTGCTTGGGTGGCCACACGCAAAATGCAAATAAAAATTCATCTCGACGGTTTGGCGCTTCGCACCAAAACATTTACATTCTGGGCTAAAAACCGTCGAAATCGCCCCATGTTTGGCTGCCGTAATATTCAACGACGAACATTCTTCAATTCTGCAAATTACGAATGCTTTAGAGTTTGTAATTGGGAAGCAAAGCAAAGACTACGCCGAGAACGTTGATCAGAAATGATTAGTTCGTCAGCAGCGCCGCGGATCATTATCCTCTGAAGAAGCTTGACAAGTCCAAAAAGATCATCAGCTGCAACGGGATGAACTTTTCGAAGAATCCGGAGGCATGATGTATGGCACAGGAATCGCAGATTAGCGGGCGAGTCATTAAAATCGAAGTTTTTACTTATCGAAATTTTCAAAGAGTTTTTCTCAAAACTGCATTCAAAACTGGCGTCACGTATAGTTATAAAACTAATCGACCGATTCTGATGAAATTTGGTATAAATCTTTCTAGCCTTATTGTCTAAAACCTGAGCCAGAATGTTTTTGAAAACTTGATTTTTTTTTTAATTGCAAAATGTAGCCTTTTTTCGGAAAGTTCAATCTTTTTGTTTCAGAGCGTGTCATTTAATCGATTATCAACATTTCTTACTTTTACTTGGTCGATATTCTGCGTATGAGTGTTAATGAAAGAAAAATCTTGGTTGGTTTTTTTTTCAGATTAATCCTGCCGACGCTACGTGTCACGCCATCTGACGACATCCGGCGCAACCCGTTTAGAAGACCGTGCCATACGTCCGCTATTTTTTATTAATCTTTAAAAATGGCGGAGGTATGGCACGGTTTTCTAAACTGCATTTTCAAAACTGGCGTGACGTGTAGCTAAAAAACTAATCGACCGATTCTGATCAAATTTGGTATAAATCTTTCTAACCTGAACTTTCTAACATGAACCTAAATGTTTTTGAAAATAAAAAAAAGTATTGTTTTATTGCAAAATGTAGCCATTTTTGTTCGGAAAATTTAATGTTTTTGTTTCACAGCGTACCATTTCATTGATTTTTAACATTTATCACTTTTTCTTGGTTCATATTCTGCGTATGAGTGTTGATAAAAGAAAAATCTTCGTTGGATGTTTTCAGATTACTTCGGCCGACGCTACGCGTCACGCCGTCTGACGAGATCCGCCGCAACCCGTTTAAAGGACCGTGCCATACGTCCGCTATTTTTTAAAATTAATCTTTAAAAATGGCGGAGGTATGGCACGGTTTTCTAAACTGCATTTTCAAAACTGGCATGACGTGTAGCTAAAAAACTAACTGACCGAGTCTGATCGAATTTGGTATAAATCTTTCTAACCTTATTGTCTAAAACATGAACATAAATGTCTTCGAAAATAAAAATAAAAAGTTTTTTTTATTGCAAAATATAGCCATTTTTTCCGGAAAATTCAATCTTTTTGTATCAAAGCGTACCATTTCATCGATTTTCAACATTTCTCTCTTTTTCTTGGTTCATATTCTGCGTATGAGTGTTGGTAAAAGAAAAATATTCGTTGGTTTTTTTCAGATTAATTCTGCCGACGCTACGTGTCACGCCGCCTGAGAACGTGCGCCGGAACCCGTTTAGAAGACCGTGCCATACCACCGCCATTTTTTTTATTAATCGTTAAAAATGGCGGAGGTATGGCACGGTTTTTTAAACTGCATTTTCAAAACTGGCGTGACGTATAGCTAAAAAACGAATCGACCGATTCTAATGAAATTTGGCATAAATCTTTTTGACCTTATTGCTTAAAACGTGACCCTAAATGTTTTTGAAAATAAGATAAAAAAGTATTTTTCTATTGTACTGTGTAGCCATTTTTTCCGAAAAATTCAATCTTTTCGTTTCAAAGCGTACCATTTCATCGATTTCCAACATTTCTCACTCTTTCTTAGTCCACGGAGTCAATGAACGAAAAATGTTCATTCATTTTTTTTTTAGATCAATTCCGCCAACGCTGCGTGTCACGCCGTCGGACAATGCCCGCGACTTTAGAAGACCGTGCCGTACCTCCGCCATTTTTAAAGATAAAAAAAAACCATGTAACAGCCAAAAATAGCAATAAAACATACCCTAAGTCTCGAAAATGGTGAAGAAATCATTCCTTTAAAAAGAAATATAAAAATCAGCAATTTTATCCTCGCTTAAAGGTATCTCCCCCCTTAAGCACGTACGTTTGTCGCGTTCTTCATAAACCGCTAATTATACTCATTTTGTTTGCAGTGCTATGGACGATTTCAACAACGGCGTGGTGTTAACAATGAGGCCTCTGCGACCGAACGAGTTATTCGAAGTGAGACTCGACAAAATCGTGACCAAGTGGGCCGGTTCGATCGAGATCGGCGTTACGACGCATTCGCCGACTGAGCTGGAATTTCCCTTCACAATGACCAACGTCAGGTAACGCGTTTATCGTGGACGAGGCGTACACGCGAAACTCCGTTGCATCTATCTGCCTTTCGATTGTCGCGATCGCAGATCGGGAACGTGGATAATGACGGGAAACGGCGTGATGCACAACGGTACTACGATAATCGAGCAGTACGGCCAGAATCTCGACAGGCTGCTGGTCGGCGATCGCGTCGGTGTCATGAGAAAGGACACCGCAACCGTGCACTTTTTCGTCAACGGAGTCGATCAGGGGGCCGCGGCCGTAGGCGTACCCGAAAGAGTTTACGGCGTCGTCGATCTCTACGGTCAAGCTACCCAAGTTTCCATCGTCGACAATACCGATTTTTACACTCCAACTACGAACAATTCCAGCTTCAGTAACACCACGCTGTACAGGTGAGCCATCAGCCTAAGAAAGAGCGTCCACCCTTCTTTTCTCGCGACTCTTTTAAGGGGTTACGTGGGTTTCGAAACTAAGAAAAAACATATCTCTATTAAACAAATTATAATATATAAATTGCTTTATTCAAAATGTTAAGCTCATAAAAGAGCAACATTTCGACAATGTTTTTAAAAAATTGCATACAAAAATTTGGGAAATTCAGCCGGTGGGACCTGATTCCGGAGACCCCTTAAGGGGCTATACCAGTGTGAAAATTTGGGTGATTTTCGGGAATTTTTTGGAAGAAAAGTACTTAAATGTTTCGGAAAATTAAGGATATATTTGACTATATTTGACCTATATTACATAATTTTTTCATAGAAAAATATTGAGATCCAAGCGACTTAAATCTAAATGGCGTAGTTATAAAAAAAAAGTCCTTTCTTGCCTATAAAATGGTCGTTTTTTTCAATGCCGAATCGTCAATTTTCATCCAATCAAAAATATCCTACGTCATTGTAGAGTAAATATATTCAAGAGTACTCAGTTCAAATTCCAAGTCAACCGGATAATTGCTCTTTGAGTTACAATGTCAGCAAATTTGAAAAATCTCATTTCGAGGAAAGCGCGTTTAAAGATCTAACTATCGATTTTTGCAAGATAAAATGAAATGAAATGGAATTTTTACAGGATATTCTTGAAAGTATAAACTGTCGAAAAAGGCAAAAAAATCGATTTTTTGAAAGTGCCACACTGGTATAGCCCCTTAAAACTTTGGGAGAATATTCAAGGCATATTGTACCAGATAATAAAAATTAAAAAATGGATTTTCTGAAATTTTCAAACCCACGTAACCCCTTAAAATCCAATGTAATGAAAATATCATCAAGTACCATCAAGTGAAATTATCTACCGAACAATAATGTCTTATCGGGGAACGAAAAAATGGAGTAATCGTATTTCCTCAACATTTACGATATATCTGATACCGAGCTGTGAAAAAAATCACGATGCCGGAGTTTCGGGCTACGAGAAAAGCGACGATTCGGTTGATTGAGACGTTTTTTGTAACGAAAACAGCGATCTTCGGTTTCACCATGTTCACGGTAAACACGCGAGAATAACGAACAACGGATTGACGGCCTCGCGAATTCGGGCACTCGGGGAATTCAACGAGGCGATCGTGATAGCCAACAGAGCACTGAGGGACGGCGAATTGTTCGAGGTATCGATCGACAAGATGGTAGGACGTTGGTCGGGCGCGATAGAGGCTGGTGTGACGGCCATTAGACCCGACGAGTTGGAATTTCCATCGACGATGACGGACATCGATCACGACACGTGGATGCTCTCGGGCTCGACGGTGATGAGGGACGGCGTTACCCTGCGCAATCATTACGCCTGCGATTTGGACAAATTGACGGAGGGCAATAGAATCGGCATGATGCGTTGCGCAGATTCCAGTCTTCATTATTATTTGGACGGCGTCGATCAGGGGGCTGCCTGCACAGGATTACCACCTCACGTTTATCCGGTTATCGATTTGTACGCCCAGTGCGCTCAGGTATCACAGGATGGTCGCAAATAAAAAATGTCAACTCTAATTATGTGGCATGGAATTGACACTTTTTCTTTTCGTCTGTTTTCTTGTTCCACGCAGGTTACAATCGTCCTGCCGGAACGAAGGGACACGATGACCCAGCAATTCGTACCTTCGGAAAACAGCACGAGCCAACAACCCACTTCGGTCTTACAGCCCCAACCCCAGACCGAGATCGTTCACAAATTTCACCAATCAGCCGGCCTCTATCTCTTGTTGAACAGCGATCGATTCATCGCGGCACGATGCAAAACTTGCAACAGTACCATATTGGTGAGCGAACTGCCGCTGGAGAGCAACGAGCTGGTCGAGGTCTCGGTCGAGGAAATCGCGCCGGAATGGAGCGGTTCCCTCAAAATTGGAGTTCTCAGCAACGAGACCGGCAATTGGTTCACCTCGATGGGCCTTGTGCCTGGGATGACCACTATTCCACCCGAGGCTTGGTATTTGACAGGTAATCCTACAGCTCGACAACATCAATCATTCCCGCAGGGATCAAGACAGGGGGTCCCAGTACGGTCTCCCCAGAAAAAAATTGATCCAAAATTATTGAATTCAAATAATCGATTAATTTGATTTGTTTCTCCCAAACGAGCATGTAGAAATAATTTTAAAAAAACATGAATTATGTTCTTCGCCATAAAAAAGTTAAACGTATAAAAATAGTATCTCATATAAAAAGTAGCTATTTCATTATGTAAATTAAATGGATATTTAAATGTCCCAGTTAAGTCAACTGGGGGCAAAAGAAATACATTAGATTTGCCCATACACACCCCGAAGAATATTAAAAGATCAACATTTACTACCGAGTAATAGATGATATCATTGTAAATCTAAAACGCCGATTTGATTGAACTCATGCAGTTGACGCATTTTAAAAATTAAATATAAAGAACGAGGAGGACTTCGTCAATAATTATTTTAAAATCTTGATAATTTATACGTCAGCCTTAGAAGCAGAAGAAACGGTCGTGAAAAACATACTTTTTTTTTAAATGATGAAATAAATGCTGGCAACTTGAATTAAATTTAAAAGTTGTACTGCCCTAACTTATATAAATTTTTCTAAGCGACAATTATACTTCCAGTGAGCTCCCCGGGCTGTGAGAAAGTTTTTTTTTCCCACGAGGCGGATAAAAACGTGGCTTGGAAGCACAATGCTTCCGCAACGATTCTCACATATGTCACCGCTGAACATACATAATGATATTGTCTGAAAAATGTCAAAAAGTGAAAAAAATCAAAATGAAAAATGTGCGGTCGATTTGCAGAAAAAATGGGAAGCTAAGGCTTATTTAATTGAGTATCTACTGAAAGTAAAGTTTACAGACTGAAGAATGATGAAAGAGAATAGATTGAAGAATTATGAAAAATTAGTTGATTATTTTTTAAGGTATTGCAAGAGTTTGATCCTAATGTTAACACGAACGTGTGATCAAAGCTTCAGACTTGATGTGTGTTACGTGATTATCTACTATTATGTACATTTTATTTACAAAAAAAGACGATTTAGAAGAACACCCCTTTTCTGTGCCCCCCTGACCCCTTCGGGAAGAAATGCTGGCTACGCGAATGTCAAGACAAAATTGTGACATTAACATGCGATACTGGAAACTCTCACCCCAGTCTCTTTTCTC
This sequence comes from Ophion slaviceki, assembly GCA_944452715.1. Lineage (NCBI taxonomy): Eukaryota > Metazoa > Arthropoda > Insecta > Hymenoptera > Ichneumonidae > Ophion > Ophion slaviceki. The sequence continues at coordinate 3,123,419 of OX101785.1, read as the reverse complement.
GTAAACTTCCGCTTATAAAATCTGAGATAATGAATTTTTTCGAGCGAAATTATTGCGGTTACTGTAAAACAACGAGTTTCGGAAATTGGAAAAACGGTCTTCACTTTGATGAGACCATATTTGCCAGAAATTCGATATAATTCGAAGAAAAAAAAATCGACAAGTCAAAATATTGATAATCATCGGTGACGGAGAGTTTAACTCGCAAACTTCCGGAACTTGCTTAATCAGCTTGACTCATTTTTCCAAATGGCGCTCGGGTACAGCGACCCATATTAGTTTCATTTGTAGATATTACGACTCGTTTGGTCGTAATATCTACCGAAGCCGCATACATTTCATTTATATTCGTATTCTGATCCGAAAAAAAAACCCGCACCAGGTAACGACGTCCGTCACCGGGGCGAGGTTCTCTGCTCGAACTATTGTCCGAATTTGGATTGGCTTCGCGAGGACGATAAGGTCGGCCTCAAACGAACCCACGAGGGCAATCTAAAGTTCTACATAAACGGCGAAGACATGGGTGTAGCGGCTACGAACGTGCCCGAAATGGTCCACGTAATTGTCGAACTGTTCGGCAGTACGATCGCCGTTTGTATCACCAGTAGTAAACAACAGAGCTCGGTTATATCGCCAAACGCGAGTCTTCGATTGCAAGACTCGCTCGAACTATTGTTGGATCCGATGCCACCCACGATTATAAAGTAATATGTCGCGATTATAGCACGTCCGTCGAATATGCTTCCAAAAGAGTTCAAACTTCGAAGGGATTGCGAATGTTGCTTTCTTATACAGTGATGCCGCGGTCGATACGTCGATCGATGGATTCGAGGCAAAACTCTTGAACGAGATTGCTCTCACACCGACACAACCGATCAGTTCGTCCACCGGGGATTTGGACTGGGGCTACGAGTTTCACGAGAATCACGGACGGAACGTCGAGTTGGAGAGGAAAACGAGGGCTCGACGGGTAGCGAGCTACAATCAAGGTACAAATCAACGAACCGATGACACGAGGTCGAAAGCGAAGACTTATTTAATTGAGTACATACTGAAAGTAAAGTTTAAAGACTGGTAACTGGATTAAGGCCTTAGGTCACAGTAACGGGTATAAAATCATGTGCGAATTTAACAATTTTTTGCGTATGAAAAAGTGATTCACTCATAAAATTAGTTACACATCTATTTAGTATGCATATCAAGCTGTTAGGAAATATATTTTTTTTCCGATGTACAAAATGGCCGACTACTAATATTGGTAAACATTCGGAAGTGGGGCTCCTGCTAGAATCAGGCTAATTTTTGTATAAATGGTTGAATATGGTTAACAAACATCATCCTTATCATTATTTTAACGGCGCATGATGTTTCCGCCACAATAATGTTATGAATATTTATATTCCGCGTAACCCCACAATTACACGCACCCATCCGAGGTGCCCGCCGCCCACCCCAGTGTATGATTTTATGATCATAGCCCAAATGTAGCCCAAAATTAGTCCATCCAAGCAGAGATCCACTTCCAGATTTTTAAATAATTTTTTTGAAGAAAAACTTGCGCTGTCATAATATTACTTCGTATCATTTGCTATGATCATTAAAAGAAATAAGAAAAAAAATTAGCCTGATTCTAGCAGGAGTCCCACTTCCGAATATTTTCTCTTGTTAGCTTTTTTTAGGCGCTTCGCAGCGTGACATTTAGCATCCACAATTTTGTACCTAGAACAAAAGACAAAAATTCTCGTCTATTTACATTAGAATACCTAGAAAAGTACGTACGGAATTAAAAAAATATTGTTTTATTCTCGTTATAACTGCTCATAAGATGAAAAGTTTTCGATTAATCAGAAATTCCGTACGTACTTCTCTGCGAAATGCAATTGGGAACATAACTTTTAAATTTAAAGTAAATCGAGTGAAAATTGGCGAAGTTATTTGTCACGCCAATTGGAAAAAAGCTGTTGCGAGAAGTTTCGAGTAATCGGCCATTTTGTACATCGAAAAAAAATGTCTAACAGCTTGATATTCATACTAAATAGATGTGTAATTAATTTTCTGCGTTAATCACTTTTTCATACGAAAAAAAATGTTAAATTTGCACATGATTTCATACCCGTTACTGTGGCTTAAGGCCTTAAAGAATGGTGAAAAATACGTTGAGTTTAATATTAATGTCAACACGACGTGGTCGGGCTCTACTGCTAAAACTGGACTGCTAAAACTAGCTTCTGACAGAGGGCTCATATAAGTGCCACTGATGGAGGTTATACTGTACTTTTTTCGGTTCTTTGACGATTTTTTGGGATTTTTCTTAGAAAACTTACCTCGCCATCGGCGCCATTGTGCTGCACTCGGTGGGATGCGTCCGTAGACACCTCATTTGTACTCCTGTGACGTCAAGAACGTCAAAAATTAGAAATACCTACCGCCAAAGTTTACCTTAGAGCTGCATTATTGACGAAAAATCATAACTTTTTCTTTGAACATTTGAGGTTTTTATCGTTTTTCATCGTTGATTTTCATTTTCTTTGACTTCATTGTGTCCTCAGTGTGTTTGTTTGCGTTCTAGAAGTTTCAATTATTTCCAATAAAACTTTTGAAAAACATACCCTATTACGTTTTAGCAGTTGAGACTCTTTAGCAGTGCTGATTTTAGCACTAGAGTCTATTTAGCAGTCCAGTTTTAGCACTAGAGCCCATTCAGCCCTAGAGCTTTTGGCAGTACAATTTTAGCAGTAGAGCTCTTAGCAGTACAATTTTAGCAGTAGAGTTTTTAACAGTTCTTTTTTAGCAGTAGAGCCCTAGTACCCAACATGAACGTGTGATTAAAGCTTCATTTTTTATCTGTGTTACGTTATTATCGACTATTAACCAAATATAATTGAAAAAAAAAAGATGATCGCGAACAAAACGACTTTTTTGTCAGCAAAAAAAAGCTGGCTACACCAATGCCTCCATCGTTTGCTGTAACGAGCGAATATTTTCCGCAGGTGTCTTAATGACGAGTAGGCCGCTGATAAAAGGCAAGATATTCCAAGTCAGAGTGGACAAAGTTACCGATCGTTGGGTGTCCGGCGTATTGTGCGGTGTCACTTGTATATCACCGGAGAAGGCCAGTTTTCCTTTGACTGCGCTTGGCTTCAAGAAACACTCCTGGATCATATGCAGCGATTGGATGTCACACAATGGCACTAAGGTAACGGTAGTTTCCTAAAAGCCCCCTAAAAGAATAGAAGCCATGTTCCTACCGCCACCAAAACTAGGTTGCAAAACAATTGTCATTTTTTTTCTTCCTCGTAGATAAAGACGCGTTACGGCGCAGGCCTGGAGAATTTACAAGCCGGCAGTACAGTCGGTTTGCTGATCGACGAGGAGTCGCGTTTGCACTTGTACATAAACGGCGTGGACGAAGGCGTGGCAGCGACCGATCTGCCGCCTTACGTTTACGCGGTGATCGATCTTTACGGCCAGTGCGAACAAATCTCGATAGTCGGCCCGACGGTGGACGCGACGTTTACGAGCAACGACGCTATCAACATGGCGATTGCCGGCACACAAGATCGGACCGACGTCGAGATCAAGGACGTCGAGAATTCACGCGAAAAGGCCGATTTGGAGTGTCACGAGAAGGAAAATGTACCCGCCATACCGTCCTCCCTGAGCTTGAACGTGGCCAGTCGCAGCAACGAGGAAGATGCCCGCGAAATTCCTCCGTCGGAGCAGCCAACAACGACGACCACGACGATGAGTCCGCAAACCTCACACGGTTGCAACAATCTCTCCAACAATGCGTTACACGTCAAATCAATGTCCAGCAGTGTACAATCGGACAGCAACAATTCGGACAACGGCACGGAGCTCAGCAAGGACCCGACGCGGGTCGATCTCATGACGTCCTCCAAGCTGAGAAATCAACAGCACTCCGTTGGCAGTATGGTCGCGACGAACGACAGTAACACGATACCCAACAACGAGATGGCGAACGAGGAGATTCGTCGCAACGAGTGCACGAATGTCGAGATAAACAACGCAACGAATATTAATATTAGAAACGGCTCGGTCGCAACGTCCAGCAACATGACCAATCTCAATACCGCCATTAATTCGACAAACGCCAATAACGCGATCAACGAGAGTATCGCGTCGAACAGCCAACTCAACAACATGACAGCGTCGAACTCGAATCCGAACAATTTGTCGACGAATATGCTCAACGCGTCCCTGGAGGAGTCTTCGCAATTGCACAATATTACGAACAACATGACCTCGAGTTTGCCGAATAACGTATCGTCGAGCTCACTGGAGATTCAAACCATCACGAATCGACAGTGTCCGCTCGCGAATAATTGCAACAGCGTTCTCGTATCAGCGCCGAATTTACCGAGTCCCAGTCCACAGAACAACTCATCGCTGGCCGAATCTTTGAGGATAACGTCGTTGCCGTCCACACCGATCGGTACCTCGCCAACAGCCCTACCGTCGAAGAAATGCGAATATCTCAAGGCTTGCGTCAGATTGAAAAAATCACTCGTACTGCCCGATGAGTTTTTCTCCTTCGACGAGGTCATATGCTACTGCAACTTGTGCTACAAACTTGAGGGTGACAATGCCACCTGCAAAAAAGGCGAACCACCAGCCGAATTCGCTGTTCCCGTTGGCTGGACGAGATTTCCACTCAAATTGAGCATCAACGCCAATCAGTATCCACGAAGCACCACCGACAAGTGGCATGTCGCCTTCTATGGAACCCGGCTGGATTCTATCAGGTGAAAAAGAAACACGATTTTCGATCAATTCGCGTAATTCGATGTTCATCGTTGAAAGTCATTTTATACGTTATTGAGTGTACAAGCAAGTTTTCGGCCGGTGTTTTTTTTCACGAAAGTAATTATTGATTTACTTAACCCTTTGCTGGTGTTACACCCAATTCAATTTAGATTTTGACGATTCAAAAGTGTTTTTTAATTAAATATGGCGATTGTAAATGCGTTTCAAGGTTCCTAGGACTTCAATAACTACTAAAACATACCTGTTAAATTTTTATTCTTCGCGCAGTCATCAATAACGAAAGTGCAAAAAAATGAACCTTTTACATAATAAATCTGATTATGACGAATCTAGCAGGCGAACGATAACCAAAAAATAGGTAAAAACTTGGTTTTTGATCCGATGAATATGAACCCGAAGTCTAAACTGTCAAATTGAAAATGGCGGATTCAATATGGCGGCTGTAAATGGCAAAAACTATAGGATTTTTTCCAAATTTGATCTATTTTTTTTGGGGAGCTTATTTCATCTAACACAATAGGAATGAAAAATGAAAAATGTTGAATACAATGCAGCTAACCAAAATCTGATATTTGATTGAGTGTACTGACATTTTAGCGCGCAGACGTTACTGAAAAAGGATTTCATGACATTCCACAGTTCTACTACACTGAACATCCATCTAATGTACTACGCGTTTAGCATTACCCAGAAATAACGGCGAGGACGTAGCGAATTTCTAATTCCATTAATTTCTTTTCATAAAAGTTTTATTTAAAAAAAAAAAGAAATTTAATTTGTTTTGAAAATTGTTTTGTTGAACTTATCTCGTATTTGACTTGCAATCAGCGACCCCGAAAACCCCCGAGTACAAATTTCAAGCCAATTGCACGTGAAGAAAAATGTATGCATCAAAGGGTTAAAATCAAGGTACATTGTAATCAGAAAAGTAGTCTACGTTTGCTTCCACACAAGTGTCAGGCAGATTGCGAATTCCTCGGCGGTAAAAAGATGGCGATTTTGAGTCGATAAAGTCGGTAATGGAATTCTTTACTTGATCGTACGTTTTTAAGTGGCTATTAGTCAAATAATGCTGGAGCGATCGAAACAAGTGAAAATGCGATGGAGCCAAGTCCGGTGGATACGTATTCAGGAAGCCTTTTTTTTCTAAATCCCCCCGCATTTGGGTTTTGATATACGAGTTTTTCAAAAATTCGAAATGATTTTAAACAATTTTTTGCTCGTAAAAAAATTGTTAATGGAAAGTTTCACCTTCCCCCGACTGGATATCATCATTTATAATCCAATAAATGAGAAAATAGCAACAAAAATATGTTAGGCTCATTTTTCGGAAAAGTCACTTATGTAAAGAATTACCAAACTTATTTGTACACCTAATACAAGTAACTTTTCGTTCCGTCCAGATGGATTCTCGATCGGGGTGAGCTTCTGACGAAGGAACAGCTCGACACGAGCAATTTGACAACGATTATCAATATCGAGGATCAAAATCCACAACTTGTCTTTTCACCGAACATCAAGTACGCGGCGTCCCTTGAAAGTACCAGGAAGTATCCGTAAGTCTCTCCGTCCATCGGATATCACGTTGATCGAACGAACGAAAAGTGCCTTTCCAGCCAACAAAATACCTCGTGACAATAACGTTTACGAACATCACCGCAGATACATCGATACGCAATCCAATAGGAAACTCAACGCGTCGACGGCGTTTCAACTGCTGGTGAAGCCAGGCTCGTACACGATGGGCCCCGCCAAGGATGCCACGGATTCCCAATTGGAATCTACCGAATGGGCGACAAAAGAAGCCGGCGCAACAGTCATCGTCGCTCTTCTCGTTCATCTCGACGATTTTTAAGTATTCCATTATATCAAATGTCATTTTTCCTTCGTTGCACTACGCAAACTCGAGCTAAACGCTCCGTCACGAATGCCCTGGAAATCAGCTACTTGCCTGAAGTCGAAAAAAAAAATAACGAAGCATCTGTGCATATATATATATGTACGCTTGAACATCAAAGTAACGTAAAAACTATATTCGAAATACTGTACAATGCACACGCAAAATAACGATATTGCTTCGATCGAAATATATTGACAAAGAAATTTCGCTTCCTTTATCCGTCACGTAATTGAAATGATCTCAGAATCGTGATAAGAGCTTACAAAACATTCATTCACAGGCATAATTAAAGAGAGACACGAAGAATGAGAAAAAGGTCAATATTTTTCTTTGTCAAGGTTCACAATCGTGTGAGGAGAAACGTTTGTTCCCCTTCGAGAACACCAAAAAGACAAATTACCCAACGGGTTTTCGGGCTGGGTAACGCAATTTCGTCCTTAACGTATCGTTTCGCCAGAGAGAATGAAAGAGAGGAGGACAGAGAAAGAGCGAGAGAGAGAGAGAGAGAGAGAGAGAGAGAGAGAGAGAGGGAGGGAGAGAGAGGGAGGAAATAAGAAAACTAGATACGGTATTTCTAATATTTTGTATGGAGGTGTATATACGTCTACACCTGCATACACGTTGTTTACAAGCAAAGAAAAAGGGAACGTAATCAACGTATGGATTATAACTTTATACGCATTTTCTGTGATACTTTTATTACAGCGTGTATGTATCAGTTCTACGATAAGAGCGTGGCATGGCGTTATACATGTATCTGTCCAGAGCTAAATTTACATAATTCGTGTAGGCGTGATATATAACGTACGACTCGATATTCTGGCGTTTTTACTCTTTTTTCTCCGTTTCTAAACGTTAATTTCCTCTTTTCGTGCAAAACGACAACGTTCCCGTCTCTGTTGTACGATTTCGTTGTCTCGAAAGAAAAAGAAAGCGCGTACACGGATTCGTTCATTCCGTTAATGTAAATACAATTATTTCTAGTCATAAAACGTGACGTTGTAACATTGTCAGACAGGGCACTCGCCGCGATACTTGGCAAAGTATACGCGAGATTATTGTTGCGTTGCGAAAGAAAGGAGAGAGGAAAAAAACGATTTCGCTCTTTTGCGCGCCACGGAGGGCTGCGACGAGATCGTGCCGGGTCAATTTTTGCTCGTTGGCCTAGGTAAATATTGCGAGAACGTGCAAAATTGATTTTTTTTTTCAATATCGAACAAACACGTCGATGAGATTCGTCACGAGATAATGAAATTGTCATTGCAAGAGCCGCAATTAGTTTTTTTGACTGGACACGAGAATCTCAATTTTGCACGCGTATTTAGCTGAGAAAATACGTTTCGCCCGTCGCCGAGGGTAACGAAAGTGAAGATTTAAAAAACAAAAGAAAACACTATTTTGGAATGAATTTTTCGCGCAATTTGAACGACGAGCACGAAGTATATGTCGATAGCTCCGTAAGAATCGTGATTGATTTGCTTGACTAGTAATTCCGGATTGCCGTGAAAAATATTCTGGTACGCGAGTCACACGATCGGCGAAGTGGTGTACATAGCGAGAGGCGAGTATTCGCGACTATCCTCGGTCGGTTGCCGGATTTTAATTGAAATGCAGACGAAATTGCCGTAGCGTGCGCTACGCGAAAGAACAAAAACAGGGAATGACAAAAATACTAGATATGCAAAGTCGAGTAATTTTAGTGTAATTCAATGTCTCTGTCGAGGCAAACACTCGAGCGTAGTCCTTTGCACCGAAACACATTGCACTATTCCCGGTGCGCCTAGATCTCAGCAATCTTGCACAATTCTTGGCACTTTTTCGCCGATTCAAGTAACATCTGTTTTTTTTTTCGTGGTGAGAAAACCCTTTCGATTCGAACGAGTGTAACATAAGGATTGCAAATTAGGAATATTGAATTTTGTAAGTAAAAAAAAAGGTGGGCGAATAAATGTACATCGGAAGAGGGTGAATGAGGGTAGTACGTGAAATGCCGAAATTTCGTAATCCGTCTTATTTGTCGTAGTCCCATGTATTATTATTATTATTATTATTATTATTATTATTATTATTATTATTTAATTATTATTACTATGATTATTATTCGTTGTTAGGAGTATGAAGTATATTATTATTTACACACTAGAATAAGGCGAGGTATGATACTGTATGAGGATAAAATACAAAGGCAAACGACGAACAGCCGACGATCTCCCTTTCCGTATAGATGCGGTATAATTAGTTTGCCGTTCAGGCATCTGCATGAGCTCTTGACTAAAAGTTAAAAAACAAACATCAACATCGATAACGCCGATGGTACACTAGAAATTAAGGAATAAATTGAAAAAAAAAACATTGCATCCACAGCAAGACGCATTTTTCTTTGTTAAATGTAAGATCCCTCGAAGTACATTGTGTAATTAATATAATTTCGTTTTTATTTGAGGCTGTCAGTTTTACAATCGGTTATTCGTTGATCCAACTATCCGTGCAAACTCAATTTTAATAGTCCAATAGTTCGTTGTTGCTCTGTTATTTATTTATTTTCGAATGCTTAACGTCTAGATATTAATTATGAAAACTTTCAGTTTCGTATGAAGGATCAAATCTGAATGCGATAATTCGATAATTATGAGTACAGTATGGAGAGCTCGCAATGTGGGAAGTACAGCGACGTCGTCACGTCGAGTTCTTCCGTTGTCTTTTGCGATCCGTAAATAGACGAGAGATTTGGGGGGGGGGGGGGGGGCTGTTTGTCATTAGACCCAGATTCTGACGTGTTGGTCCCAAGAGCAGCTGGCCACTGCCATACCACTGGGCGAGACGCTCAGTGACGTGACGCGATTCTCGTGTCCTGAGAGAGAGCCTGAAAACAATTCATGCCAGTTTAATCGATCGTCTCGTCGTAATGAGGACGGACAAAAATCTTGCCCTCTGTGATCACGTTCATTTTATTCTTGCTCCGTCGTTTTCGAGACGAAGAAATTAAGATCTGAGCAATGCGGCATAGTTTTAAAATGAAACATCGTGAATTTTTGTACACTTGATACGTCTTGGTGACATGGCCAGTAATATTGACGATTGTGTCGGTTTGAATATTCTTTAACTCGAAAACAACGTAGTTGCGATTTCATACCACGTTACTGCGTATCAAAAAATTTGTACCCTTCAACACCCACCCGCGAACTTCTAACGCGTTTTTCTCAAAATGACTTTGAAGATCAGGACCACGATATCTCAAAAATCACTGCATCGATCGACTTTGAAATTCACAAGCTTCTTTTGCAGATCAAACAGATTTTTTTTTTCGATTCATAGTTTTTTTTATATCAACGAAAATAGAGGGAAAATAGATATTTTGATTTTGGACTACGGCAATTTTTTCAGTAACCAATATTTTATCAAATCCTCCGTCCAAGCACGAGATTATTTCATGGAACAATTAAATGCGTTTGAATTTTTTCAAATTTCGGATGTTTTTTATCTATCACAAATATTTTTCAATGCAAAAATTGTCACAGATATTCCAACATTCAATGTTGATGTTGTTTGTTGATTGTTTATTCAATTTTTAAGTATAATAATTTTGAAACGTTCAATCCTCAATAAAAAGATTGCTCCAAGCGATAATGCTACAATTTCCTAAACACCAAAAGTTAATATGTTTGCGTTTGTGTGTCCTCATTATCATACCGGCAAATATTAACTCTTCAAATTCTCATTTGCTAAAAAAAAATGGAAAATGTGACAGTTCTTTGCAACGTTGACTATAGAGGAGGGATTTTTCTGCGGGACAAAGAAGGCCATTGTACAAACGAGGTTGAGTTACCGTTGTATTGTACTTTGAGGGTGTCCCATATGTAAATGTGATTGTCATCGCTGGCGCAAAATATGAATCGTCCGCTGAGTGAGAGGCCGCACGAGGTGAAGCCAGGTTGTCCAGTCGGCGGTTTGAACTCAGCCACTTGCTGATCCGATCTGAGATCCCAAAGCCGGGCGGTTTTGTCCTCGGACGCTGTCACGAACGAATGACCGGAGGGATGATACTGTCGAAATTTCCAAACGAACAATCAACGATCGGTAAGAACGAAGAATTTGAAAAATCGTTTTTTTCTGTTACAATTTATCAATCTTGAGATTATTCTTTGCTGACGGAGTCCTCGTTTTTTATCATTTACAGATGGAAGCTCCGAAAGTTGATGGACTTACGCAAACCGAATTAACATCAGCCTCGTGACCGAAGAATGTCTGCCTGGCTTTTTCCTCCCTTACGTCCCACAGCTTGCACGTACGATCGACCGATCCAGTTAGGTACGTGTTTATATCGGGGGCGAGACTGATGCTCACAACGTCACCGGCGTGAGCCGCGAAGTCCGTGGTCTTCTTGCCTGCCTCGAGATCCCACATGCATCTGCCAAAAATGACAGTCTTCGTTGCGAATCTCAATGAGACACAAAATGACCAAATAATTCGTAGGTTCTCGACATATTCGTCAGCACCTTCATCGACGGAATTCAAGCAAAACAGGGTTGAAATTCCGAACTTTGCATGCTCCGACGGTTTAGAATTCATAATTTTGATGTTCCGAAATTACAAGGTTCTTCAAGATTATGCCAGCCAAAGTCTACACAGTTGACTGTAAATGATGTAGAACGTATAACATTGTCTAGACAAATGTCAAAATTGACGTAAAATCACTTCTTAAGGGGTTAGGCCACTCTAGAGGCCGAAAAAATAGGCTTTTTGGCGATTTTTTTTTTCAGAAAAAGTACAAAATAAATCGAGATCACAAAGAAGGGTGTTTATCGTACATATCAGTGACTGGATACAATAATTTTTTTGACGCGATTAATTTCAAAATGGTGGCTGTGCAGCGTTTCTCTTGGAATGTTGAATATACCTTGAAAATTACATCGTCTATGGAAGCACGTAGGATTTTTTGTTATATTGCATGTTCATTTGTTATTAACAATTATCTGACGATTTTTTAGGCAAGTTTCTCAATATCCAAAAAATTTTCTAAGAAACCGTCAGATAATTGTTTTATTTTGTCGTCAAATAATTGAATTATTTTGACGGTGTTCAGATATTCGGAGTTTTGGTCTTTCGTGTAAAATTCTTTCGGAGTTTTTATCTTTCGGGATAGTATATTTTCGGACTTTTGAGCGTTCGGATAATTCAAAGTTCGGAATTTCAACCCGGTCCCCAAAACAGGACGGCAAAACTAAAAAAATGTCAAGCGCCAATAGAAGCGTGACATTCTTGTACGAAGAAACACTGCGGTGAGCCATCGAACTATAATTATGGCGACGTTACGGTCTGTCATAATTATAAGATCTTTTTGTCACTTCTATCAGACTTGAACGCCACCAGACGCACTTCATGACGTTGAAGTTTGCATCGTTGGATGGCAACGATTTTTATTTTACCTTTCTATTTATTTAGTTTCATAATCCAAAGTCTTTTTTTGCAAATTTCGGTCGGAAATCTCTCAGCGATTTTCGCAGCGGAAAAAATCGAAAAATTACAAACGATTGATTTTCGTTGCGTTCCAACAATGCAAACTTCATTCGAACTGTTGAAATAATTACGTTACATTTTCATGTCGCCCGAGCCCGTTATTATTTTCTTGTCGTCGAAGAATCTGCACGAGGACAGAAAGCCCTCGTAGCCCAATAATTCTCGCACGATTTTTGCAGATCCGGTCGAGTCGCGGTTGTTGACGTCGTAAACGGTGCACATGTTGTCCATGCCACCGCAAGCAACGAAGTTACCCGATGGCGCGAATGCCACTGACATCACCCAAGCTGAACGCAGTGGGATTACCTGCACCTTGTTACCGGTCCACGTGTCCCAGATTATCAATTTACCGTCGAGCGAACCGGTCACGCAATGTCTGCGGGTCCAGCAAAAGTGGTAATTTCAATATTCAATATTGTGCTCCTTTTCACATAGCACATTTATGTACAGATTTATAGTAGAGTAAGATGTCATCAATCTATGAATTCTCAATCACAAATTAATTTAACTCGATGAGTTGAGGGCTTACACTGCGTTGAAATTTTTGAAAATATCGACTTTTCGACGGATTCGCGAAATACATTTCACAAATATTCTCTGAAAATTTCAAGTCGTCCTGTTCGAAATTGAGGGAGTTGGGGGCGTTTATAGGTACTGCGCGGACTTCAAGCGCATTTTTTCGCAAAATGACTTTGGAGATCGGGACCACAATATCTCAAAAATCACTGCACCGATCAACTTCAAATTTTACAAGCTCCTTTTACATATCAAACAGCAGTGCTTAATCAGAGGAATTTTTTTCGATCCATCGTTTTTTTATCAATAAAAATAGAGGGTTTTTCATTCACGGTGTTGAAGTTTGCATCTTTGGAACGCAACGAAAATTCTTTTTTATACTTTCATTTCTTTATCTTCATTATTAACGAAAACATTTTCTTGCAAATTTGTGTTTTGTAGATTTTTAATGAGGATCCCGAAAAACGTGGGAGTGATTTGGTAGCCCCCAAAAATTGGGATCGCCAAAATATATTTTGGCAATCCAAATTCATTGGATTATTGTTTTTTCACCGAAAATCGATACTTCCACTTTGGACTGCGGGCATTTTTTCAATAAATCCATCTTTTCTCAAATCCTTCGTCCAAGCATCAGATAATTTGAGGCAAACACTAAGTGCGTTTGATTTTTTTTTGTTTCGGATGATTTGTTTCCGAACTTTAGACGCTTGAAAAATGCTTTTTTCATGCATTTGTTTTGATAGGTTTATATTATAGATATTGATTTAAAAGTTGTTACACTTAATAAATACATAAAAAAAAAATATTTATTACATTATTTTTTAAATTTATTTAACTAATTAATTAATTTAATTAAATTAATTATTTATAAAAATTAATTAGTTGATTATTTTAATTTTAATTTTTTTGAATCACTATTTATAGACGAAAATGGTAGTTAAAAAAATGTTCTAAAAAATTGTAGGTCTGCGCTGTTGATGACATCTCGGAGATGGATCATCCGAAAACAAAAAAATCAAACGGTTTTAGATTCAGTATGTTAATGGCTATAGCGCATATCATACGATTTTTTATATATGTAAAAATAACAAAATGGCGGACATTTTTCGAAAAACACAAAAAAAGTGTTTTGATCACTGTTTTTGGCAAAAAAAGGAAATATCAAAATTTAAAAAATCCTTTATATGCGCCAGAGCTATAGTTGTAAAGATCATGTGGTTAAAATTTCATAAGGGTCGGTTCAGTAGTTTCGAAGATTTTATCAACAAGCCGTCGAAAACGTTGTATCGAGAAAAGCGCGTTCAAAGTTTGTTTGGGTTAAACAAATACATTAAAATATTTTTTTGTGTATTTCGAAAGTGTATTTATTAAGTTTAACAACTTTTATATCAATATCTATAATATAAATCCATCAAAAAAAATCACGAAAATAGCCTTTTTTGAGTGTCTGAAGTGAGAACACCCCTTAAAAGGAAGGTCTGTGCAAAATTTTAACTCGATCTGAGGGGAGGGCTTTTCGGAACTTGACGCAAATACTCAAAAATTCAAGAAAACTATTGCTAGTCGCCAAAAATCCTTTTGAGGGATCTCTTAAAAAATAAGAAGGAAGGTGTATGCCAAATTGCAGATTAAAATTCGTTTTCCGCTTTTTGGAAGTACACCCCGCATAACTTATGACAATTTCTTTTAAGGGGTTACCCCCACTTGCGATTATGAAAAAATCGATTTTTTTATTGCATTTTTTTGAAGTGCAATTTGAAGTGCAGTTTTTTTTTATGCCCGGAATAGATGACTCTATGTAAGTTTACAAAAAAAAATATCTTCTTCGTGTAAACTGAAATTGAAACTTTAAATGCGTTTTTCTCAAAATGGCATTTCTGAAGTCGGTGACCAAGATTACTCGAACACTAATGAACCGATCTTCTTGAAATTTTGCAGGCTTATTTAATACATAAAAATGTAGTCTTTAATCGTTCGATTTTTTTTTCGAAAAAATGACCGTTTTATAGCCAAAAAAAAACGGCCGTTTTTTTTTTCGTTAAAATCGAACCATTAACTTTGACTGTCCGCCATTTTGTGAAAAATGAATATTTTTTAAAATCCTTCGATTAAAGACTAGTTTATACTTATATTTGACTAAATCCATCCGCATTTTTTTTTCAGATGATCCACTTCGCCGCAATGTTGGTCACCGCAAACCGTGTATATAAAAACATTATTTCATTGACGGCCATTTGCCACTAAACAATGTAATATTTTTCAATAAAAAAATTACTGAAAGTTCTTCAAGATGTGTTCTTTAAGATGGTATATTGATCGATTAAAAAAGTTTTGTAGTTTTCTTTAAAAAAATTCATGAAAAAGGCCTTTTTTGCGCTACAAGTGGAGGTAACCCGTTAAACTGATTTTAATCGAGACTTGTATTTCCAAAACGTGAAAGAAAACGTGCTTTACTTTTTAAATATGCACATACATCACAATCCAAAGCCCAAAACACTTCCTGCTCGAAGCGTCCAATTTGTTGTTTTGCGAATAAATGTTGAGATCGGTATGGACGTCAGAATAAACGACCTGTTATTTTTCAAAACATCCGTATTATCGTGAGACACGGAATTCAGATGAGATACGGCGGGAGCCGTAATTTTTTTGTCAAGCCTTCGATCTATTATAACCGATACACATTTTTCCATTTAATTTGTTACAACATTGATATATCTCTTCCTTATTTCCGGATTCCGTATTAGCTCAAAACATCTCATCCTCTCGTGACATTTCATACGATGAATTTTTCGAGTGATTTGGAACCTCACGTATGTTGTTTTCTCAAAGTGCCTTTTTAAAATTAATTTATTGGACATATCTGAAAAGTTCGTACATATGCAGAGCAACAGTCAGATATTATTTGCTTCGAATACTGATTTGATGTAGTTGCAGTTTACACATCGATATTCAAATTCATATGCGAGCAGTCTCGTGGACAGGTTTCGTACACTTGGCGGATATCATTCAAGCTTTTATCACATAAAACACAAACGCGACGCTTCGTGCAGTAAGGCCAAACATAGTTGTTTTTTCTCAATTTTCCTTTAATCATGTGTCAGAGACAAAAACAAAAGACGAATTATTGAAGTTTGATTCAAGATTTTTTCAAGGCACATTTTCCTCCTCGTAATTCAACAAATATATTATTCGAGTGTATTCAAGGGGATATCCCTCTCTGGAAACGTCAAAAAATCGTTTTTGTTGCGTATTGTTATAATGTGAATTTACAGAAATATTTGAAGACCAACCGGACCCTTAATTTTCTCAAAATTGATTAAAATTGATTAAAAATTGAATTTGCACAGTTAGCGTTCAAACAGTAGTCATTTTCGGTTGACGATCGCATTTTTTAATTGGATGAACCATTTGTTAATAACAATGACATCTGCATGCTGTTTTTCAATAGAAAAATGAGGTTTTCTTTGGAGAAGCTGTCATTTCGCGTATTTTACAAAATTTCGAAAAGTGGATCGTGAACCCATAGCTAGTTGGATATATTTGAAGAAAACATTTTTTGTTTTCGTTACAAATTACATTTGAGTCCGGCAGAGATCCCGCCGTTTCGGGTCTTGCCACTGGACGACTGCAACGCCAACTGCAGCACCACGAACACTTTGAAAGTTTTGCTTCCGAAAAAATTACACTGTAACCACAAACATGTGTACAACATGCTGGGAAAAAATTAATTTATTCCAACCAATGGGTTACCAGAAAAAAATGCATCATTCTAACCCTTCAAAGTGGGCTTTCAGAGAGGAATACCTCGTTAAGGCCTTACATACACTTGTGATGGTCGGAAAAATGGAAAAAATTTTGATTGCATATTCTTTAAAGTACAATATCTCAGGAATATTCCCACCAAATTTAAAAGAAACATTAAATGTAAAAGAAACATACTTGAATCTTAAATGCGATTATCTCAGAAAAAGAAATTTGTAACAAAAAACCGAAAATTTAGCACTTCAAAAAATGATTTTTTTGTTAAAACTATCGTGATTTTTTTTTAGTTCCATTTTTTACAAATCCTTCGTCCAGGCCCAAGCCATTGCAAAATACTAATGAAATCTTTTCCAAATTCTGATTTCAGATGAACCTATCTCAAGTTATCATGTCGGATAAAATAAAAAGGCGCTCCTGGAAGACAGCTGGAGTTCCGCCATTTTGAAAAATTGAATAAAAAAAAGTGCCTTATATACAAGTGTATATAAATCAACAAAATATCACCATTGCATTTCTCCTCTTCGTCTGCAGCGATTTTTTGATGCTTTGATATTGCAATATGAGTCACGATTTCATCGAGTAGTAATGTGAAGGAGATTTCAAAAAGATAATTTATCCGTCTCCAATGTACATGGCTAACGTGTAAAAGAGTATACTGGCTGACCTGCTATCCCCACTGAAGTGCACGGAATTCACTTTGTTGATGTGACCCTTCAAAAATTTTTTTGTCGTCAATTTCACTTTCGGCGCAGCCCCGACGCTTCCACAGGCATCTTCGATTTTTGCGTCTTGTTGCTTCTTTTGATCCTCCTTGACACGTAATTCGTTCAAATTAATATAGATTATTTCACCGAGGAAGAGCAGGCGGTTTCAATTAAGGGGGGAAATACCTTTAGGCGAGGAAAAAGTTTGCTGATTTTCATGATTTTTTTTACAAGGAAACATTTCTTTGCTGTTTTTTAAACTTAGGGTATATTTTATTACTACTTTTGGCTGTTACATGGTCAATTGTTTAAATTAATTTTTTTAAATGTATTTTTAAAACTTGCGTGACGTTTGCTGAAAAACTGATCAACCGATTCTGATGAAATTTGGTATAAATATTTCTAACCTTATTGTCGAAAACAAGACCCAAAATGTTTATGGAATTTTTTTAAAAAGTACTTTTTTATTGCAAAGTGTAACCATTTTTTCGGAAAATTCAATCTTTTTGTTTCAAAGCGTACCGTTTCATGGAATTTCAACATTTATCCATTTTTTCTTGGCTCATATTCTGCGTACGAGTGTTAATGGGAGAAAAATATTCGTTGCTTACAAGCTTTTATTTAATTTGACTTTTTGTGACATGCAAAACGGAAAATCGATATTTTACCCACTTCCCGACTAATATGAAATTCATGATTCAACTCAAGAGAGAAAAAAAATATACATACAATTTTCAACTTTTCATGTAAAATTAGCGATATCTAATCATCCACATAAAATCTCACTAGCGTATGCAAAAAAATTCGTAGCCGACTGTGTTTGTACGTGAAAAGTTTATATGCAGCAATTGGTCGTAGGTTCAATCACAATTACAGTCTTTGTTATGAATGTCTTTACAGGCATTCCATGTTCCTAACGTACAAACTCGTAAACTCGTAAACTACTAGTAACAAGTAATTAGTAAAATCAATTAAAGACTAAAGGTAGAAAATAATTTATATGTAAAAAATTAAAAAAAGAAACAAGCTTTTATTTAATGTAGTAAAAAATAAAAAAATAATTTTTTTTACCGAGTCGCCTATACGTGACTATAAATAAAAGCTTGGAGCGCTCAAAATTTATACATATAATCGTTCATTCACATAAATACGTTAACATACCAACTGTATTCAATTTACTGTAAAACAACCTTAGTTTTCTCAATTAAAAATCCTGAAACGAAGTATAAACGTGTGACAACAATTTCCCTAATTACTCTTGTGCCAAATTAAATATGGACAATGAAACTGAATTGATCAAATTAATTAAACATTTAAAAACTTGAGCGCCCCAAGCTTTTATTTATCGTCACATATAGGTGACTCGGTAAAAAAATTATTTTCTACTTTTCAGTACTTTAAATAAAAGCTTGTTTTTTGAAAATATTTTTTCGACATATACATTTTCAGATGAATCCCGTCGACGCTACGTGTCACGAGCTCTGGCAAAATCCGCCATTTTTGAAGATAAATAAAAAAAATATGTAACAGCCAAAAGTAGTAATGAAACATACCCCAAGTCTAAAAAATGGTGAAGAAATCTTTCCTTTTTAAAAAAATCATGATCAGCTTTTTTCCCCATGCCTGAAGGTGGCCTTGATGATAGATTTTTTTCGCGAAAAGTACATTTTGAAGGACGACAAACGACTAGACTTTCTTTCGAAGATGAATATAGATACACGTGTACGTGATTGGCAAACCTGGCATTTGGTGATCAAATCTTCAAGCTCCTTTTTCAAAGCTGCCGTTTCCGGATCGTCCTTGCCCATTGCTTTGCAATATTTAGGATGATCTTTTGGTCGGTAAACGAAAAGCACGCGCTTTCACTTGTCGAAACGAACTTTATGTATCGTCTAGTTAATCATCGATGGCTCCGAGAGACGACAGTTCCAAAGACTGCGGCGTTTCTCGTAGAAACGCGAGAGAAGCCAAACGCGAATTCCACTACTGCCCCAGTAATCATATTAAATCTCAATCCTGTTTGTCAGGCATTACCTCGAGCTTTATGTACGATACTCTAACTCGATTAGTTTCTCATTCTACAGGGAAATAAACGGAAAAATGCCGATTCGCAAATTCAACGGCATTCGATCGCTGACATTTTTTATTACAACGATCCGTACAGCTGATGTGGAGAAAAAAAAGAATTCTCGCCAAAAGGAGAAGGAAATAAACTTTTCAGCCTCGAAATGTGGTCCGATCGAAAAGTCTTCGTGTAGAAACCAGGGTTGCGAAATTTGTAATGAAAAATTAATGCATTAATCATTACTTTTTAATGGGTAATGAGGAAATATTTCATTACCCGTTACATTGCATTCCGTAATGTAAAAAAATTCCATTACTCATTAAATTATATTTTTTAATGTAAGCAATTCCCGTTACTTATTGCATTGGATTTTGTAATGTAAAAAATGTTTATCACTCATTACATTGGAATTTGTAATGTAAAAAAATTTCATTACAAAATGCAATGTAATGTGTAATGACAAAACATTTCATTACACATTACTTTGTAATGAGTAATGGAATTTGTTCACATTGCTAATGTAATATAAAAAAACTCCATTACCCATTACATTGTAATGAGTAATGGAAAAATTTCCATTACTCATTACAATGTAATGGGTAATGGAGTTTTTTTATATTACATTAGTAATATAAAAATATTACGAGAGACGTAATATTTTATATTACGTCTCTCGTGATATAAAATGTGTAATATAAAAACGTGTAATATAAAATATGTAAATATAAAAACGTGTAATATAAAAAAATGGAATTTTTTTATATTACATTAGTAATGTGAACAAATTCCATTACTCATTACATTACATTTTGTAATGTAAAAAATGTCCATTAGATGGATATTAAATGAAATATTTTGTCATTACACATTACATTGCATTTTGTAATGAAAATTTTTTCATTACAAAAAAAACTCCATTACCCATTACATTGTAATGAGTAATGGAAATTTTTCCATTACTCATTACAATGTAATGGGTAATGGAATTTTTTTATATTACATTAGTAATGTGAACAAATTCCATTACTCATTACATTACATTTTGTAATGTAAAAAATGTCCATTAGATGGATATTAAATGAAATATTTTGTCATTACACATTACATTGCATTTTGTAATGAAAATTTTTTACAATACAAAATATAATGTAATGGCAATTGTTTGTGTTACAAAATGTCATGTAATGAGTAATGGAAATGTTTTACATTGCTGAATGTAATGTAATGGGCAATGAAAGTTTCTTTTCATTACAAAATGTAAAGTAACGAGCAATGAAAACGCTAATGCATTGCGAAAAAGTAATGCATTATTTGCAACCCTGGTAGAAACACGTGGCGACATATTTGCAACGACGATCAACGAAATATCCTCAAGCTGCGTCAACACAGCTGCTCAACGTGATGAAGTTGCAAAAACAGCTTGTTCCAAAATATACGAGTATTTTTATTTTACCGAAATATTGATTACCTAATATTTTCTTATTTTCCAGGACAATGAACAACGCCGCGGTTTTTAAAGCCTCGGACAGGGGTCTTGTCGGTTCGTATCCAGAGGCGGATCTCATTCTGGATTAAAAAACCGTGAAGATTCGAGTCCGAACGAGCGTGACGATCCGGAGGAGAAAACAGCGTCGGGACGTGAGTTGCGCGTACTGTTCCACGATCCATTCTTTTCTTCTTTGGCGAGGACAAAGAAAAAGTCAACTTTGGTGCGTGATAGAAAAATCGAGGTCGTTCACTCGTGACGGCGAGATTCGTTTGAATTCACGAGCTTCGCTGATTGGTGGCGTTTATTCGGCGTCGATTTTCCTCTCTCGATTCCCATTTGACTCAAATCAGTCTACGTGTATAGTGAATATTACACCTCGCGAGTTTCAATATTAACTCGATCCCCCGATCGCTCCGAGCTCACGAG
Organism: Ophion slaviceki; assembly: GCA_944452715.1. Taxonomy (NCBI): domain Eukaryota; kingdom Metazoa; phylum Arthropoda; class Insecta; order Hymenoptera; family Ichneumonidae; genus Ophion; species Ophion slaviceki. The sequence continues at coordinate 3,102,252 of OX101785.1, read as the reverse complement.
CCGCGGTTATTTCAAGTCATCTTTAATCGTCGAATAAATTATTGATTTTCGTTTCAACCGCTGACCGGCACTTTGTTCCTTTTTCGCAGTTTTTGGGCCAACTGCGCGAACGGCGATCCTTCGATTCCCTTCGAGTTGCACGACTGGGAACCATGAATTCGAGAAGTGTTGCGTTTCATTCGTTGATCTTTTACGTTCTCGTAACGATCTGCGGGCATGGAGATGCCGTCGAAAGTACGACGAAGCGATCGGAGGTTGAAAAAAACGAGTGCACTTCGTCCAGCTGCTCGGTCAGCCCTGCAAGTGACAGTTTGGAAAATTCAGGATCGGTGATGCTTAACTTGATAAAGGAGGAACCCTCTCACACAGCTCAAGGTATAAATGTTGCACGCTTACAGACGCGTGTGCATTTTTGCAATCATTGTGACGTTTTATTTTTCGCTACAGCGAAATACAATAGGATTTTTAGCCATTTTATTGCAATCGTATTTCGTTGGAGTACGCGGAACCCAGAATCGCCAGTTATATTTTTCGTAACGACGAATTGAGAGTAACAGAGGCCGTGAAAAAAGGCCACGTAAAAATTGGTCGTTGAGTGTGATTTTTCGTTGAAGTATTGCTTGAACGTTTTTTTGGCAGCACTCGTTTCCTCTGTTACTCTCAATCGGTCATTGCAAAAAACAGATTGCGATTTTGCAGTATAAAAAATATAGAACGCCTTTTCGAAAGTGCAATTTTGTTTTTTTTATCTCGCACCGACATGTAATTAAAAAAAAATGTTTTCCTCAACTCAATGTTGACTTTTACTTAAGGGATCTTCTCGCTTTAGACGCTAAAAAAGGCCATCGTCATGATTTTTTCGATAGGTTTATATTATAAATATCGATATAAAAGTTGTTACACTTAATAAATACACTTTCGAAATACATTAAAATTTTTTTTCATTTATTCAAGTTGCTACTTATAGACGAAAATGGTAGTTAAAAAAATGTCCTAAAAATTGTAGGTCTCCGCTTGGTGAAATCTCGGGGATGGATCATCCGAAACGAAAAAATCAAATAGTTTTAGATTCAGGATGTTAAGGGGCTATACCAGTGTAACGCTGAGAATTTTGGTGATTTTCGGGATTTTTTGGAAGAAAAGTACTCGATTAAATGTTTCGGAAAATTAAGAATATATTTGGCTACATTTGACCTATATTACATAATTTTTTCATAGACAAATATTGAGATCCAAGCGACTTATGAGCTGCCTTCGGAGACGGCAAAAAAAAAGTTCCTGTACAATGACGTGGGATTTTCGAAAAATATCAAAATCTAACAAAATGGCGTGGTTATGAAAAAAGTCTCTTTTCTTGCCTATAAAATGGTCGTTTTTGTCAACGTCAAATTGTCAGTTTTCATCCAATCAAAAATATCCTACGTCATTGTAGAGTAAATATACTCAAGAGTACTCAGTTCAAATTTCAAGTCAATCGGATAATTGCTCTTTGAGTTACAGTGTCAGCAAATATGAAAAATCTCATTTCGAGAAAAAAGCTTTTAAAGATTTAACTATCGATTTTTGCAAGATAAAATTATAGAGATTCGGCCTTGAAATGTTTACAGGATATTCTTGAAAGTATAAACCGTCAAAAATGGCGAAAAATCGATTTCTTGAAAGTGTCATACTGGTATAGCCCCTTAAAGTTTATTTGGGTTACATAAAAACATTTTTTTTAAATTGTGTTTATTTTGAAAGTGTGTTTATTAAGTGTAACAACTTTTATATCAATATCTATAATATAAATCTATCAAAAAATTCATGAAAATAGCCTGTTTAGCGTCTAAAGTTAGAAGTACGAGCATTAAGGTTGTTTTTTCCGATTTTTTTGTCTACTAGATTATTTATTTGGGATTTGGAAAAAAGGTATGTTATTAAGCATGCATTCAACATATGTCGTGCAATTTTTTGTTTGAGAAAATTAAAAATTAAAAACGTTATTGAGGTATAATAGAGCCTCGGCGTGAAAAATGTGGTCCAACCTCTGCATCGATATCTTGGGATGGTTGGCCTGAAAAATAAAAAATAGAAGTTTTATAATATATATAAATGTTTTTTATATAGATATAGAGAACAAAATATAGATATAGAGAAGAAAGATTTTTTTTAATAAAATGGGCGATGTTCAATCAAAAGTGTAATTTTGGCGAAATTTTTCCTTATATTCTGGGGCTTAAAAAATATTAAATAAAGAAATAAGACTTGGTTCAACGATAGTTACTGCAATTACGGAAACATTGTTTTTTTTTTTTTAATTGAAAATCGGCATTGAAATTCGGAAAATCGGCAACTATAGCTGGAGTTAAAATTCCGGCCGGGTCGAGCAAAATCGTTTGGAGAAAAACGCGATTGAAAATTTTAGTATACGTAAATCGTTACGCTACCTCCTCTCACTAAATCGTCGGTAACTTGTTCAATGTTCAATCTTTTAACTTGAATGTTTTTTTTTCACATGTTCTTGAATATCAGACTTTGAGAAAATGCAAAAAAATCAATTTTTCTACCCGTCACAGTGGTTTTCCGCCCTAAACGTCTCCTGACGTGGATTATATTTGTGGAAAACCTGATCACGCGTCTATTATGTAGTGCCATGTTGCGTTGAAAAAAATACCTAAAGCTGAACCTATAAAAATAATTTTTTTTCGGCGTTTCTTTGGGCAATTTTTATTTAAAATTCACGTAACGAGCAATATTCAATTTTGCGAACGACATTTTATATCGAATAGTCGCTATTCGACTTATTCTAATTACCCTCGTATCTTCGAAAATTTACATCGAACAGACAATTCGAGCACTTGAGTAAACAGATCTACCAGTATGACAAACTATGTGATAACATTTCCGACGATAATTGGACAGAGTTTTCAGGTGCCTCTTATATTCTTCATTTATAAAGTGAGATCTCGTATATACGAGATCTCATTAATCTGCTAAAATATACAGTCGCCGGCCAGAGGAACAACACATTTTATTTGTAGGAGGAGAAATGTCCAACAGACTTTCTGATAAGCCTTCCAACAAATACACGTGTTTACATGCGTAGATTCCTCACTGACGCAAAACCGAGTTTAATAAGCATTGAATATTTCTTCCCGGCGGAGAATTTTTTATTACGTAAAAAAATACTTTCCAAGGCGGAATGTTTTTTTTCTTCACAAGCAAAAGCCGAAAGTGGCATCTATAAAATTATCTGCGTATGTGTCTGAATCGTGTGGGAAATGCTCAAATCATAGTTATCTTCCGATATAGGGACATATGATCAATATTTTTCCGTACTTCCGACAAAGTGACAACAATATAGCATTTACGTTGACTGCATCAGCTTGGGGCTGACTGAACATACACTACTCCGAAAAATTAAAGGAACAGAAAATTTATTCAATTTTTTAAGTGTTTTCTGAAGCGCTGTGTCTATGTGGAAAATGGGGGCTGGGTTGAAATTCCGAACTTTGAATGATCAGAGCGCTCAAAACTCCGAAAAAATTTTACACGAAAGACCAAAACTCCGAAAATCTGAACACCGTCAAAATAATTCGGCTATGGAAGTTTTAAAAGTTTCAAAATTTTCAATAAATCGACGAATTATTTCGAAGTTTTTTTTTATCAAGAAATGATTTTACGTCAATTTTGAAATTTGTCTAGACAATGTTATACGTTCTACATCTTTTACAGTCAACTGTGTAGACTTTCGCTGGCATAATCTTGACGAACCTTGTAATTTCGGAGCATCAAAATTGGGAATTTTAAACCGTCGGCGCATTCAAAGTTCGGAATTTCAACCCGGCCCCATCTTGAATTTCGGAACATTAAAATTCGGAATTTTAAACCCTCGGAGCATTCAAAGTTCGGAATTTCAACCCGGCCCCCAAAAATGGTCGTATTGAGATGAAAAAAAGCATTTTGAAGCTTCAAGTTTCTAGTTTCGAGATCTTTTCGTAAAAAAATGTTGCGAGCTACGGTCATCGCACAATCATAAGAAATAGCCGGAGAAAAATTTGAGAATTACCCAAAAAAAAGATCAGTTTTGAAAAAAAAAAAAAAAAACGTTTGTAAACCTAACAACCTTCGCAGAAAAAATCGAGAATTAATCGCACGCGAGTTGTCAGATTGACTAGCAAATACAGCTTGGGGGTATCAACTTTTAATTAACGCAATTAAAGATGAGTGAAATTATGGTGGGCAAAGGCCGAATCGTGTCAAAAACGAGTCAGTATTGTTTCCTGAAATATCGTACAAGTTGAAAAAAAAATTGGATTATTTGGAAATTTTTTGAAGTTTTTTTTCTTAAATTTAACAAGCAACTAGTGCACAGTGGATTTGATTTCATTTGATTAAACCATTGCTTTTTTATGCAATGTGTATGCAATCCAAAATCGTCGGAAATTGCGAACGAAAAACGAACGTTTACTTAAAACGGTCGCAATTCCGACAAAAATGAAAATTTCGAAAAAATCCTACGTGGCGAACGAGAAAAACTATCGAAGAATATTGTATCCAAATTTGGACAAAATCGGACAAGCCGTTTTCGAGATACATCTGGCACCGACTTTGAAAACTATGTTTCGAGATAATCGCGTTTGAGTCGCTTCCAGTCAGCGAATTTATTTTAAAAAATTCCTAAACATACCTCGATGTACATATTTTCCAACGAAAAAAAAACCGGGATCCAATAGAAACATTAATTTTTGAGATAAAAATTTCCGAAGTTTACCTGTTTTTCTCGCCGTTTACTCGGGTACCTCCGCTTAATTCTCCGCTAATCGTCTTGTCCTCCCATTATTTTATCACGTGTATACCTGTTTTCCTATGTTTATATTCCTTGCAGCATGTTGACGCATCGATTTTACTCCAATCGTGTCGAATTTCTTGTTCAATTTTGATTTTTATGCCTGTCCCTATTTTTCTTTCCAGCTCTCTTACATTTCCATTCCATACGGTTTGCCAGATTGCCCCCTCACCTACGCTTTCCATTGCATGAAGTTATTATTATTATTCAAACTGAGGATATAAAACTAAGCATCAATAAAAAATGAGTATTTGAAATTTCGAGCTTATGCAGACCCTTTTAAAAACGTAGATAGTTTTTCTTTCAAAGCTTTGCGAGAGCTTTATTTTCTTATCAAAAACATTTTTCTCTAGAATCAGTAATTTCAAAGATATAACGAACGAGGGGCGAACGGCCTCGTTGAAAATACCTCGCGGATTGTCACCTTTGGGATTGTCAGCTTTTGGAATGTTATTCGAATTCAAAATCTGTGCATCTGCTTGCGCTCACATGCAAACTCTGAATCGATAAGTGTTGTGTTTTTTTTTTATGTACACTTGGCTGGTTTGATGGCATATCGCATTTAATTAATTTCAAATAACGCTTTTCAATCTCGTAATTCTGAATCGATCTGCATTAATCGCTGAATGAACGATCTGTGTTTTTTCGTTAAGGCGTTACCCCCACTTGCAGCGCAAAAAAGGCCTTTTTCATGAATTAAAAAAAAACCACAAAACTTTTTTAATCGATCAATATACCATCTTAAAGAACACATCTTGAAGAACTTTCAGTAATTTTTTTATTGAAAAATATTACATTGTTTAGTGGCAAATGGCCGTCAATGAAATAATGTTTTTATATACACGGTTTGCGGTGACCAACATTGCGGCGAAGTGGATCATCTGAAAAAAAAATGCGGCTGGATTTAGTCAAATATAAGTATAAACTAGTCTTTAATCGAAGGATTTTAAAAAATATTCATTTTTCACAAAATGGCGGACAGTCAAAGTTAATGGTTCGATTTTAACGACAAAAAAACGGCCGTTTTTTGGCTATAAAACGACCATTTTTTTCGAAAAAAAAATCGAACGATTAAAGACTACATTTTTATGTATTAAATAAGCCTGCAAAATTTCAAGAAGATCGGTTCATTAGTGTTCGAGTAATCTTGGTCACCGACTTCAGAAATGCCATTTTGAGAAAAACGCGTTTAAAGTTTCAATTTCAGTTTACACGAAGAAAATATTTTTTTTGTAAACTTACATAGTCATCTATTCCGGGCCCATACAGAAGTATGGGCCCGGATACTTATACTTCAAAAAAATGCAATAAAAAAAAATCGATTTTTTCAAAATCGCAAGTGGGGGTAACCCCTTAAATACGCTCACCAATAATCATGCACGCGTTCATTAATACTTCCGTTTACAAATTCATTCAAAACCGCTTGGCAAATTTGCCATTGGTTTCGACAATGCACTACTTCAGCGGACCTTGAATTCCGAGTACACATGAAAAGATCGTAACCCACCTGAAAAATCTCAATCGATAACCAATATGTCTTTATTGAATGTCGATAAGATCATTATTAGGAAAAAAACATTTTTTAAGGGGAGATATACACCTAGGAGCCGGAAAAAGGTCATTTTTGTGAATTTTTTCAAGGAAAATTATTTTTAATTTCGGATTGGGGTTTTAATTATCCAAAAGTATATACATTCGAAAACATATTTAATTTTCTTTATTTAGAAATATCAAAAATATACAAGGTTATTGGATGATCCTTGGAGCGTCATAAAAAATCTGCGTATACGGTACCCACTGGCGTTTCTTCAAAAATCATCTGAAAAGAAACCAACAAGATTATCAAATTTGATACTATAATCTAGTACTTGTCATAGCCGATTTTGAAAATATCGATTTATGACAAAATGGCGGACGGCTGAACATAGTAATTTTTGGGCCAAAAATTAGTTATTATTTTGCCTATAAAACAAAAACTAAGTAACTAAGTAAACTGCCATCCCAGCGACATGATCGGATACTAAGCGAACCCAAACAATCTCAAACAACCTTTAAAACCCAAGCAAATACAACTAAGTCCAAACGATTCCAAACAAAACCCACAAATTCGAAACAAATCCGAACAAACCCAAGCAATCCTAAACAAAACTCACAAAATCCAAAAGAACACAACCAAGTTCAAAAATTTCTAAACAAGACCCGCAAGATCCGAACAAGCGACTTATGCGCTGCCTTCGAAGGTGCAAAAAAAAAGTTCCTCCACTGCTGACATGATTCCGGCCGATTGAGTAGCTGAAACCGAAAAAGGAAAAAATGTCGTTAAACTGGAAGGTATTTCCTGTACAATGACGAACGATTTTCGAAAAATATCAAAATCTAACAAAATGGCGTAGTTATGAAAAAAGTCTGTTTTCTTGCCTATAAAATGGTCGTTTTTTTCAATGCCAAATCGTCAATTTTCATCCAATCAAAAATATCCTACGTCATTGTAGAGTAAATATATTCAAGAGTACTCAGTTCGAATTTCAAGTCAATCGGATAATTGCTCTTTGAGTCACAATGTCAGCAAATTTGAAAAATCTCTTTTCGAGAAAAACGCGTTTAAAAATTGAACTATTGATTTTTGCAAGATAAAATGATTAGAGATACCGCCTTGAAATTTTTCCAAGATATATTGAAAGTAAAGGCAAAAAGTCGAATAAGGCAAAAAATCGATTTTTTAAAAGTACAACACTGGTATCGCCCCTTAAAAAACCCCAAACAAAACAAAACCCGAGCGAACAAAAAAAGTTCGCTTTCAATTTGTTTGTGTTGGGTTTACTCGGGTTTTGTGGCGTTTGGTTTGGCTTTGTTTGGTATTCGATCATGTCGATGAAGTTGCTATACACATTGATATACGCGCGCCTAATTTATCAATTTTTAAAATCCGCCATTTCGAAAGCTATTTCGATGCCCCGAAAATCCATTCATGCACTGATCGCGTATTATCAAAAAGAAGACCGCGCGAAATTTCAGGTAAATCGGAGATAACAGCTATTCGGAAGTAGAGCCGAAATGAGATCTACACGTCATTTCAATCAGAGCCCGCGTATGCGCGTCTCTTACGATAGAATCGAGTGCGCATGCGCCGCTCGCGTGCCCGCGTGCATTGCGCGAAGTATACGCGCCGAGTAAGCCGGCGCACAGCTGTTACACCCCATGTATACTTTCATCACGCTCGCAGTTTTCCGCGTAGCTTGTGGCACAATGCGCGCAAGGATTTGTCACTGATAGCATCGATCATTGGATCGAAATGCGATTCGAGTGGAGCACCTGCGTACGAAGGGTGTCGAACGTACATCTCGATTCGGCCGATTTTAAGATGTAAACAAGCCCAGTGCCGAGATGAGGCGAGAGTGTCATCTACGCGAGCACACACTGGCCCCATGTTTTCGACCGGGACAGTATTTTAGGAGCGAAGATTCATACTGGACGGGCGATGTTGCGCGGCGGAGTGTTTTCCGATCCCATCCGAGAGCAACACTCGATTTTTGTCCCTCCTTACTCGTAGACGAGATCTACACGCGTGTTGACGTTTTTTTAGTTTTCGTCCCGTTTTTTTAAACGTTTGTGTAAAAATCGAATTTTTTTCTCTTTTTTTTTCGACGGAAATTTCGTTATGAAAGGGCTCGGTATTTTGAGTGCGATAGTGCTGTGCCACAGCTTCGGATACGTTGCAGCGGCAACGAGGAACAATGCCGGTAAACACACGTATACGTTGGAACACATGCACGCTTCCTGTATCAATTTGTCTCGCGGCTCATTCTCGATCTTCTGTTGTCACGATGCGATGTTGAAGTTTGCAGTTGGCATGCAACGAACATTCTTTTTTATTGGTGAATTTTCGTTTTGCCACTTTCGGTTGGCAAATCACTCGAACGTTTTTACGTATTCTTATTGGACGTCCGGCAGCTCAATGTGCAAAAATAAAAAGCTTTCGAAGGCTATAAATAAAGAAATGGATAGATGAGGATTAAAAATTTACAATTTTATTACAGATTTAAATTTACAATTGTTACAATTTTTGGAACATTCTTTTGGCAAGTTTTTTGTTTCTTTTCTCTCGATCGTGGGCAGTTTCATTGCATCTCTAAGTTGAGGCCTTATAAGCCTTTGGATGGTTGGAAAACAAGGCTTGTTTGGGATTTTTTTTGAACACTGATAAAGCAATCGAAATGAGGTTTGGAGGGTTTATTTTACTTATCTGTGGGTACTTGAATCAATTTTTTTTTTATAAAAAAAAATATATGTACACAAAACAGCGACCCAATGGCCGGTAAAAAGAGAACGCCTTTTTATTCGAGGCTCGGACTCGGTGGAGACGCGCACCAGCGAAGTACACACGATTATTATTAAAAAAATAACTAAATAAATAATAAATAAAAAAATAAATATATAATAATAAATAACTATACTCGACTATATAATTGTATAGTTATAATTATATAATAACTAACTGCTCAACTGTTTAATAATAAAATAAATCATAAAATAAATAACTTTTGGGAATTTTTGCACTTTTTGAAAAAAAGAATACCGCATTTTCGGCGAAAAATGGTATCAATTTGTTGGTAAAAAACGTAATTATCAATCGATCGTAAAAATCGCGTGTACTTCGCGAAGAAATCTAAGATGGTATGGAATTTTTCAAAATTGTTTTTTCTTTCGAAATGCCTATTTTTTTTGCACATTTAGGTTACGGCTATCGTAGAAATCATGGAGCCTAGATACCAGGAGGTTCAGCGAGGCCTTTCAACTCGTCCCCAAAACGGGAACAAGAAATGATGGCGCTGGGGTGCTCCGGCACCTATATGTATATAGATATACGCTAACATGGGTGCGATCTAAGACAGATCACAGATGATGTACCTAACCCTCATTAGTGTCAAGGGATAACACCACTCTAGGATTTTGGAAAGACGTTTTCTTTCCTAAAAATACTTTGGTGTCCTAAAAACAATATGCAATTTTTCCCGTAGCAATTTTTTTTATTTAAAGGTTCAATTATCGATTTGGCCGCAGAGCCTTGGAACGCGCGCTGAGCTGCTCGTACAACTTTAAACGCGTTTTTCTCGAAACCACTTTTTTCGATCTCGGAAGACGGATTACTCGACCACCTTTGCATGCATCGATTAGAAATTTTGATAGCAGCTTCACAATCATATTCTTTATGGGAGTACGTAGCCGTTTTTTGATTAAATGTAAACTTCTTTTTATAAACAATTTACTGCTTTTTTGCCAAAAAATCGATTTATTTCCTTCAAAGTGCGCTATTTTTGCAAAATTTGAAAGCAAATTTCTAGGTAGTCTCGTAGCTAATAATATATAAATTATCATTTTTTTGGTTTTTGTTTCAGGTCTTATATTTTACGAGAAAACCGTTCTCCCGTGAAGCTATATGTAAAAAAAAACACGTTTTTCTAGATGGGCTGTATCGCCGCCATTTTGAGTTTGAGTTTGAGATCTTTTCTCGCTTTTGCGTTTTTTTTCCGAACCGTCATGAGGAAATTATGAATCGACGGATATTTCGACGTTTGATGTCACGATCGCTCTGTCGTGAGGTTAGAAACTCATCCGATCACTTTCACCTCGTTGACCAATATATTACTATATATGTAGGTGCCGCTGCACCCCAGCGCCATCACTTCGGGACATTTTCGGGGACGCTTTTTTCAGCGCCTTTGCATTGCCGCTGAACCTCCTGGTATCTAGGCTCCATGGTAGAAATATTTTTCATCCTTCATTTTGATCCTTATTAGGGAATCATATTGAAGTTTGCATCGTTGGAACGCGACGAAAGTTTAGTAAATCGAACTTTTTTTGGCAAAATTAGGCTAAAAACTTCGCTCAACCCTTTTTTAGGATCCTCATGAAAAATCTACATCCTAAGTTTGCAGGATAAGAACTCGGATGATGAAAAAAGCGAAGAAATAAATGAAATTTATTTCTTCCAACGTAGCAAACTTCAAGATCGTTTTTTTATTTCATTTTTTAGATGACGTTGAAGTTTGCATAGTTGGAATGCAACGAATTTCGTTTGTTATTTCTTCATTTTTATTGTAATTCGAAAGATTTTTTTTGCAACGCGAGGTCGTAATTCTGTAATAAAAATACGTAGAAATGTTCGAGTGATTTTTGTAGCCTGAATCGACCGAAAAGAAATTTGATCAGTGAAAAATAATTAAATTTCGTCGCGTTCCAACGATGCAAATTTGGAGATAATTTTTTTTGTGCTCTTCACCGTTTCTCTCATCCAGTAGAAGTTAACAACTAATATGGTGTTGAAGTTTGCATCGTTGGAGTGCAACAAAAATGCTTCTTAATTATTTCCATTTCTTTATTTTGGAAACTATCGAAACTTTTATCGCGATTTTAGGTATTGGATTCCTACTAAGGAACTTCGAAAATATGTTACTGATATTTGTAGCCTAAATGTGGCGAGAAAAAATTGACCTGCACGTAAACAAATATCTTCGTTGCATTCCAACGATGCAACGAAGATACTTTACGACTAAATTTACGATTAAAAAAAACAACACCTTTTTTTTCAAAGGTATATAATGCCTTGACTGAAATTTCACTTTGGACGTAGCCTTTCATTAAGTTTCTTGAATTTAAGCGTGGAATAATCGTAATTATTTTATCGACGTCTATCGGGAGAATCGCGCAAATTGCATCACCGCAAATTTCGCTCGTCGCGAATGACAATAACGATAATTTGTATTCCCGGAGTATAATGCCTCGTGTTTCTCGTCTCGTGTAATCGACATTAATTGTTTTCGTGACTCGGCGCGCGCGCTCGACGAACAGTCACGACCTTTCGCAAATCGATTAATATAAAATATGAAAGTCCTCATTTGCCGAAAAAAAGGAAGAAAGGGAACGAAAAGTTCTGGGAATGTTCGCGCTCTCTCGCGCGTTGAAGATGCCGATTTCCGGCGTCCATAACGCCGGTTGCGTTTATCACGTATCCGGCCAAACTCCGCCGGAGAGACGGGAGAACACATTCGGGGGAAATAAAAGTCGCGAGAGGGAAGGGCGATGAGTTTTCGGGATTTTTTTTTCTACGCAACGTCGATGATGCCCGGGGTGAAAATAATTATGATTCTGAAGTTTGCGTCGTTGGAACGCAACTAAAATTAATTCTTTTTGGTCGTTCGAAATTTTTTTCGCAATGGAAATGACACACATTTTTACGTATTTTTATCAGAGATTATATGAAAGTTTGCATTGTTGGAACGCAACGAAAGTTCCGTAGCCCATTTTTTTGGCATTCAGGCCTCCAACATCGCTTAAGGGGTTTTCTCACTTTAGACGCTAAAAAAGGCTATTTTCATGATTTTTTTTGATAGGTTTATATTATAGATATTGATATAAAAGTTGTTAGACTTAATAAATACTTCTTCGAAAAAAAAATAAAAAATGTATGTATTTATGTAACCAAAACTATTTTTTTTGCCAAAAACGGTGAAAAAAATGTTTTTTTTTTCGAAAAACATCCGCAATTTTGTTATTTTTTTTGTTTCGCATGATCCATCTCTGTGATTTTCTCAACAGCGCAAACCTACAATTTTTCTAGGACATTTTTTTAACTACCATATTCGTCTATTAATAGAAACTGAAATAAATATTTTTTTTAAATTTATTTTGAAAGTGTATTTATTAAGTGTAACAACTTTTACATGAATATCTATAATATAAACCTATTAAAACAATTAATGAAAATAGCCTTTTTTTAGCGTCTAAAGTGAGAAGACCCCTTAAACTTTTTCCACGATCCTCATTAGAACCAGTCCAAAATTCAGCCCAAATGTGTAAACAAAATTGGGATGTCAGAAAATGAGGCAATAAAAAAATTTAACTCGGTCAAGTCGAGCCTCGCACTATAAGGGTTCCGCACATATGACGAATTTACTTTTAAATTGTTTATAGATGTTCAAATATAGTATATAGTGCATAATATACAGAAATTCCAAATTCCTAACTTTAGTTTTTGAGATAAAGTCCGTAACGAAAATTTTCTAAAACTGACAACTTTGACAGCCCGTCAATTCTTTATTTTTGCAGATAAAAAAGACAAAAAAATATATTTGTACTCTGCTCAATGAGCTTTCAAAAATGACACCCCACATGCCAGGATACGAAAAAAAATTCACCTTCTTTTTCATATATGGGATCCATGAAAAACAATTTTATTGAATTTCTAATTCACTATTCGCTTTTGGGCCAACATTCTACGCAAAATATCCAAATTTCAGGTCTGTAACTCATTCCGTTTACGAGCTAGTGACTTACGAACGGACAGACGGCAGAGTGTCATTAATAGGGTTCCGTTTTGCCCTTTGGGTACGGAACCCTAAGAATGAATTTTCGTTGCATTCCAACGATGCAAACTTCAACATCGTTATTAGAGACCAACGACCTCAATTTGCAGAAAAAAGAAGGCTGTCAATGAGCATGCAAATAAAAGAATAAAAAATGAACAAAAAAATCATTGCATTCCAACGATGCAACCTTCAAAATCCTTATTAGAGGTCAACGACCTCAATTTGCAGAAAAAAGAAGGCTGTTGATAATCACGCAAATAAAGAAACAAAAAATGAACAAAAAAATTGTTTCATTTCAACGTTGCAAACTTCAACGTCATAAATAATTTCGAACTCGGACGGAAAATGCCGCTTAAGCGGTAGGCTACTATGGCGACCGGAAAATCGGGATTATTAAAAAAATTTAATTTTGACGGTATACGCAAGATTATTTGAAAATCGTTTGAACATTTATTTTGTCATTAAAAAAATTGTGTATCACAATTTCGTAAAAAATATTAATAATTACAGTAATTACGAAGAATCTCAAAAATTTGAAATGTTAGATTTTGAGAATCCTTCGAAAACGAAAAATCGATATTTTCAAAAAATTCACTTAAGCCCCTCAGGCCCGAACCTGAATTAGACGGACCAATAACAGCGTTTTTTCGGGAATTTTTTTAGAAGAGAAATAGCAAGTGAGCCAGTAAACATTGAGATATGTCTTCGTGTATATTTGAAATGTATAAAAAAAATTTCAACATGAAACAATAAATTACTACAGATGCGGGAAAAATGCAGATCGTAATTCTTGACTGAAACAAAAAAAACAATCAAATTTTCCATTGTCATATATTTCTCTTCTGGGTGAATTAAGAAAAAGCTGAAAAAATCGTGAAATTATAACTTTTCTCAAGTTTGAAAAAAAATGTGTTAAATAACACTTTAACGTGCTATAAAAATGATTTATAAAGACTTTTTCAACGACTCTTTAAATTCACTTGGAAGAGATTTTCATACTGAAGAAAACAAACATTGGTTTGATTCAATAGGTCGTTTAGTTTATTTGCTATCACGCCCGCCAATTTGGAAAAATCGTGAAAATGAAAACTGGAGCGCGCTTCAAAATTTTCAATAGGAGGAAATATCAATCGCTTCTCTGCTTTTGGCCTTGTATCTTTGAAAATATTTACATTTGACCTCTGTAACTTCGTAAATATATTCTTGGATAGTTTATCGATTCAAACAATAAAAAAAACGATTTTTCGGACCGTTTATAAATTACCTTAATTTAAATGGCCTTAAATACATTCCGATTTCCTTTTTTTTTTGATTCAGCGGGATAACGTTTTATTTTGTCTGTATGGTTTCAATGCGAGAAAATTTTTTATTTGAACACGAAGATTTTACTCTTTGCAGACGATCATTTTAGATGATTCTCAATAACGAAAAAATGCACTGAATTTCTTATTTCGCAGTGTATGGCCTCTTTTTGAAAAAAGAAATAAAATTCCCAGTACGTTTTGCAGCTTTATGTTTTAAAGTCAGTTTGACCGTGTTTCAAAACGAACTCGCTCAGTCTCCCTCGATTTTTTTCGCCCCTCATCCGAAGCGAGTATATAACGGGGCCGAAAAAGCCGCGTGGCGTAAACTCGTTAAAAGGAGAAGGCTGAGCCGTCCGCGTAACGTTCGCCGAACGTTGCGCGCCTCCACATAGTCACGGGTACTGCTTTCCCGAGATGACATAATCATGCATCGTGCACACCACGCCAATGGGTTCGCCATACAGCCTCCTCGTATGCGAGCACCCACGCTTTCATCCTCGCGGCTGCTGAGGCGAAAAATGATACCAAACTTTGTCTAGCGCGAGTGCGATAATTTTTTTTAATTGGTCTTCTCACTTTAGGCACTAAAAAAGGCTATTTTCACGAACTCTTTTGCTAGGTTTATATCATAGCTATTGATATAAAAGTTTTTACACTTCAGGCCTTATATACGCGAAAAATCTCAAAATTTTGGATTTTTAAAAATTTTTTGATTCCATTATCCATTGCCAACTTCAAAGCCGTTTTTCCACGATTCTCTTTTCTGAACCTTGTGAAAACTCTAACTCTAGAACGAAGGTTCAGATCGCTTTGAAATTTTTACAACATATTATTAGTATCATCACCTATCGTGTGAACCACAGAAACAAAAATTTCAATGACACGAAAAAATATAAAAAATAAAAAACCGACAGAAAATTGAGTAAAAAATTTTAAGTTCCGTAATTTTACTATTATAATTTTTTTTATAATATTGTTGGTTTACACTGAAAATACATTAATTATGCAATTATGAATATGTTCATTTTTTTTTCAAACACCCACATCGATGCCGAGAACTTTCATCATCAACGCGCGCGCAAAAAAATACATTCCTTTATTATGGTATATCCCCGCCATTTGTTAATATTTCTGATTTTTTTCTGACGTATACTTAAACATGTGCATAAATGATCTGTAAAAAAAATGTTGTCAATATATGCGTCATTTTTTTTAACCGCGTCTAGAAAAGTACCTTCGAAAATCGGGTATATAAGGCCTTAATAAATACACTTTTGAAATACATATAAAAAAAAATATTTATTTAAGTCACTATTTATAGACGAAAATGGTAGTTAAAAAAATGTCCTAGAAAAATTGTAGGTCTGCGCTGTTGATGAAATCTCGGAGATGGATCAACCGAAACAAAAAATCAAACGGTTTTAGATTCAGTATGTAAATGGCTATAGCGCATATCATACGATTTTTGATATTTGCAAAAAAAACAAAATGGCGGACATTTTTTGAAAAAAAAAAAAGTTTTTTTGTTCACCATCATTGGCACAAAAAAAATAGTAAATATCAAAATTTAAAGAAATCCTTTATATGCGCTATAGCTATAATTGTAAAAAAATTGTGGTTAAAGTTTCATAAGAATCGGTTTAGTAGTTTCGAAGATTTTATCAACAAGCCGTCGAAAAACGTTGTTTCGAGAAAAAGGCATCTAAAGTTTATTTGGGTTACATAAACACAAAAAAAATATTTAGAAGTGTATTTAAATATTTTAAAAAAATCGAAAGTGTATTTATTAAGTGTAGCAACTTTTATATCAATATTTATACTATAAACTTATCAAAAAAATTCATGAAAATCGCTTTTTAATTGCCCTATTTTTTTGGCCTTTTCAGGCTATGAAAGTGGCTTAGATTTTTGTCAAGATCCTTATCTATTTACAACCAACATTGACAAAAATGGTCGATAGCAATAGATATTATGGAATAATAAGTTTCGTTGACTTTTTTGCGTTCAAACGTTCACTACAGCGAAGATTGAAGTTTGCATCGTTGGAATGCAACGGAATTATTTTTCAATTGCTCGAATTTCTATTGGCGAATCTTCGTTAGGAAAAACCCTCAATCATTTTTTAAGTCGCAAATTCAGAGATCAAGAATTTAAATCTGCAAAAAAAGACTTTGTAAAATAATAAAAATGAGGAATTAAAATTGGTACAGTATAGTTCTGTATTTTCAAGCATACCCGTGCGGGTTTTTACACGCTCCCCCGCCTGCACATTGATATTCGTTGACACGTTTACTTCTTTTTTTGTTAACATTTATCTTTCGTCCTTTTTCTCCTTTGTGTTTCCTTTCTTACCATGCATTCGAAGGCTCTCACATATTCGCAAAATTCTTCGATCGTTTTCCCTTTCATTTCTTCATTAATTTTTCCTTTCAGTCCCTCCCCCTTGTAGCCTCTGCCACTTTTCCAAACCATCTACCACTTGCTTATTCGTTTTTTCTATGACGTTGAAGTTTGCATCGTTGGAACGTAACGAAAATTAATTTTGATAGACTTTCAAAATATTTTGTTTGCGATATTGGACTAGAAAAATCACTCCAACGTTTTTCAGGATCGTCACTAAAAATCTACACCACAAATTGGCAAGAAAATATTTTCGTTGATAGAGAAAATAAAGATATAAAGAAAGAAAAAAGAATTTTCGTTGTAAATACCCTGTAATTTTCTGATTTGCTCCCTTCTTTGCCACCCCCACGTCTCCAATGAGGTTGAAGTTTGCATCGTTGGAACGCAACGAAAATTAATATTTCTTAATTCCTTTTACTCATTTTGGTAAATATCGCCTACAAAAATCCTTCAGCTATTTTCGAAGATATTTGTTTAGCGATCTACAATATAAATCTATAAAAAAATATCTATAATAATAAAAATATGGAAAATAAAATGTGAAAAAGAACTTTCGTTGCGTTCCAACGATGCAAACTTCCACACCATCGTCTCCACTCCGTACAACATCTTTGCTATTGCCTGCACGAGGCACAATTTCCTTCCCACACTACCTATTTTTGCCCTTTTGCATACATCCCATACTGCGTTTACCCCTTTTCGTGTTCTGAGGAAATAAAAGTAAAAAAAGAATTTTCGTTGCATTCCAACGATGCAAACTCCAAGACCATCAACGTGGCAAAGATTGGTGGACATGTTTCACTCATACGCACGTGAAAACTTTGACTCTTATTTACATACATGGATGTTTTATTCTCGCAGATGCTCTGGTGCTCACCGTTGTATCGAACGCGACCGACGGGTACAAGCGATTGGCCCGCTCAGCCAAGGTTTACGGATTTTCCGACAACTTCAAAGTCCTCGGGCTCGGAAAACCATGGAAAGGTGGAAATATGCAGTCCGTCGGCGGTGGCTACAAATTAAACCTGCTGAGGGATGAATTACAGGATTTCAAGGATCGGGATGACAAGATAATAATGTTCACCGACGGGTGAGAAATGGCCGACGATTAAAGTTCGTCCGGCAGATACAGTTGCATGCAAAAGTGTCCAGCCAAAGATAATTTTATGATGGAGTAACGTTTAGAGGATGCAAAATGGAAACACAAACATATCATCGTAAAGTTTCTTTATCATGCAATCGAAACGTGTTATTGAAAAATTATATATAACTATTCATAATGATTTATAACCAAAATAACAATTTTCGCTTTTTAATAATTATCCTGCCAAGTACGAATTACGCACTATGCACAAAGAAAAAATATAGTAACTAAAGAAAAAGAATTGAAAACGGTAATAAATGTAAAATTTTCATCAATACTTGGTAGCCGTGCCCTTCGAAGCTATCACGGCAGCACATCGGTGAGGCATCGATTCAATAAGTTTGATGATTCTATCTTGAGAGATATTTTTCCACTCTTGAACTTTTACCCATAAAAGCAGCAGCTTTATTGGCACAGTGTTCAGTTCCTACACTTTTAACTCTTGCCATAAATGTTCTATGGGATGCACGTCCGGAGATTGACTCGGCCACTCTAAAACTCGAATATTTTTCTTGCTAAAAACCTGCTGAAGGAGCTGTGATCGATGTTTTGGATCATCTTGCTGAAAAATCCATCCTCGTGGCATATTCCGATGAACATAAGGCAGCATTTCTTTTAATATAATATCTCTATACATAGCACAGTTCATAGTGCCTTCAATTTAAGGCGTTACCCCCCCCCACTTGTAGCGCGAAAAAGGCCTTTTTCATGAATTTTTTGAAAGAAAACTACAAAACTTTTTTAATCGATCAATATACCATCTTAAAGAACACATCTTGAAGAACTTTCAGTAATTTTTTTATTGAAAAATATTACATTGTTTAGTGGCAACTGGCCGTCAATGAAATAATATTTTTATATACACGGTTTGCGGTGACCAACATTGCGGCGAAGTGGATCATCTGAAAAAAAAAATGCGGATGGATTTAGTCAAATATAAGTATAAACTAGTCTTTAATCGAAGGATTTTAAAAAATATCCATTTTTCACAAAATGGCGGACAGTCAAAATTAATGGTTCGATTTTAACGAAAAAAACGGCCGTTTTTTGGCTATAAAACGGCCATTTTTTTTCGAAAAAAAAAAAATCGAACGATTAAAGACTACATTTTTATGTATTAAATAAGCCTGCAAAATTTCAAGAAGATCGGTTCATTAGTGTTCGAGTAATCTTGGTCACCGACTTCAGAAATGCCATTTTGAGAAAAACGCGTGTAAAGTTTCAATTTCAGTTTACACGAAGAAAATATTTTTTTTTGTAAACTTACATAGAGTCATCTATTCCGGGCCTATACAGAAGTATGGGCCGGGATACTTATACTTCAAAAAAATGCAATAAAAAAAAATCAATTTTTTCAAAATCGCAAGTGGGGGTAACCCCTTAAAAGATTGGACCGACGCCTTTCCCAGAGAATGCACCCCCTACCATAATGCTGACTCCACCGTGTTTCACAGTTGGTGTTTGATATCGCGAATCATTTCTAGTTCCTTTTGGTCGTCGAACGTACCTTCTCCCACCATTTCCAAACAAATTAATTTTAGTTTCGTCTGAGAACAGCACTTTTTTCCAATCTTCAACAGTCCAGCTCTGGTTTTTTCGCGAATTCTAATCTGGCCTTATTTTTTTTACCGATGAGCAGTTTTTTAACTCCAACACGTCCAAAAAGTCCCACTTCTGTCAGTCTACGTGAAACAGTACTTTGGCTAATGTCAGCCAAATTTTCTTCGCATAATTCACGTGCGATGATTGCAGCATTCTTTTTTACGTCTGCGACAGCCTTTCTCTTGATCACTTTATCGACACGATTAGTCGTTTTCCTAGATGTCCCAGGACAGTATTTATCTTCTAGAGTACCTGCAGTCCTGAATTTATTTATTATATCGTTAACAGTCGATTTTCCAATCGCCAAAATTTAAGCTACTTCACGTGAAACTTTTCCTTCGTTGTGCAACTTGATAACCACTTGACGTATATCTAAAGACGTGCGTTTCGACATCTCGACTGAGTGTTACTGATCACAATGCAAAAGGAACAGAGCTCTCAATGTTTACACGATTTCGCCACTGATAACGTAAACAAAGCGAAGCGAATAATATCTTCTTGGAATTTGGCCGGACATGAAGCAGCAAAACGTGTTATTTTTCTTACAAATAATTGTTAATCGTTACGAACAATTTTTGAATTACATATTTTGATTGCATAATAAAAGAACTTTACGATGATATATTTGCGTTTCCATTGTGCATATCGTTTAAACGTTACTTAATCATAAAATTATCTTTGGTGGACACTTTTGCGTGCAACTGTGTGTCCATCAATTGCTCTTTTCTCGGTCTACGATAATTTATGATCTTTTATATCCATAGCTATGATGTCATATTCCTCGCTGGCTTGGAGGAGATAATACAAAAGTTCAAGAGCTTCGACGCTCGCGTATTGTTCGGGGCTGAGGCGTATTGCTGGCCCGACAAGTCATTGGCATCTGAATATCCTGCGGTAGCTCGCGGGGTTCCCTACCTCAACTCCGGAGCCTTCATCGGTTACGCCTCCGATATTTACAAAATATTAACGAAGACTGAAATCAAAGACACGGACGACGACCAATTGTTCTTCTCGATGCTCTACGTCGATCGGGAATTTCGCCAAAAGCACAATATCAAGCTCGATCACAAATCCGAGATATTTCAGAATCTCAACGGTGCAACGGGTAACGCTTCAGCAGACCTCGAACGAGTCTTTCGTTTGCCGGCTTCGAATGAGATTACGAAAGAGCGGAATATTGTTTGTTACAGCGGACGTTCAACTTGAGTTCAAGAATGGCATGCCTTATCTTCAAAATACGGCTTACGAGACCGTTCCGCTGGTCGTGCATGGAAACGGACCGAGCAAATTGGCGCTGAACGCGTTGGGCAACTACGTGGCGAATTCTTGGAACGAGATCGACGGTTGTCTCAGCTGTAAAGACGACGAGATCGACCTGCCCGATGACAAGACCGAATCTTGGCCCTCCGTCGTCATGGCACTCTTCGTCGACGTGGCCACGCCATTTTTCGAAGAATTTCTGAACAAGATCAATCTTCTCTCTTATCCAAAGTCGAAAATTCATCTTTTCGTTTACACGAATGTGCCCTACCACGAAAAAATGATGGAGGATTTCATCGCCATGCACGGCAAAGAGTACGCGGACGTTAAGCAGATATTGCCGCGTGATAATATTCTGGAAAGGAAGGCTAGACACTTGGCCATGTGAGTTTTACGATTCCTCGAGGCGTGTTGAACGCTATAATGCTGAAAATGGGGGTTTTCCGGAAATCTGCTTCTTTAGGAGACTGCTTCATTGTTTTCTCCAAGTTTTGAAACGATCTCTCAGTTAGTTAACTTTGAGTCCGAGGAGGACAATAGAGGCCGAATAAGAATTACGCTGAAGTTTGCATCGTTGCAATGCGACAAAAATGATATTTTTTGTCATTTCGGAATTTTTTTGGCAGATTTCACCTACGAAAATTATGCAAACATTTTTTAGGATTTTTATTTATCTGCAAAATATGGTTTTTAGCCAAATATGGTTTTTACTAATAATTGAAAGTTCTCTTCAAATTTCTTGCATTGCATTCCAGCGATGCAAACGTCAACCACGTGAATAAACAACGTCAGGTGCAATGTAATTCGCGTTTTCAATAAATATTCGTTGCAGCCGAACACGAAAACAAAGATTTTACGGGGAAATTCGTAAAGCTAAAGTTGCATGAACAATACTGGGATTTGCGTATCATTCAAAATATTTTTATCATCAAGACATTTGGGAAACTTTTCTTTTTAACATGCAATAACGAAAATTTAAACCATTTTGAACATTTTTAAACATTTTAAAAACATTTTTCAATGTTTTGCATATTTTTAAACCATTTTTCAAACATTTTGAACATTTTGAACATTTTAAAACGTTTTTTCGACCATTTTGAATTTTTTTAAAACATTTTGAAAATTTTCATACATTTTTTCAATAACTTTGAACATTTTCAAACATTTTGAACATTTTAAATCAGTTTTCCAATCATTTTGAACATTTTGAACATTTTAAAAACATTTAAAGCATTTTTTTATACACTTCGAACATTTTTCAAAATTTTTGTTAGGCATATTAAAGATATTTGATGTTCCAACATTTCAAACATCAATTTTCATTCTCGATTTTGTGTTCTTCCAGGGACCATTGCTTGCTCAAAGGCTGTGCTGCATACTTCCACGTCGATTCGTTATCTCACCTGGACAACCCGCATACGCTGGCTCTTCTCGTGAAACAGAATCGCGGAATTGTCACGCCTATGCTCGTAAGACCTGGACAATCTTGGAGCAATTTTTGGGCTGCGATTGCTAACAACGGCTACTACGCGCGTGGCTTCGATTACCAAAAGATTGTGGACAACGAAAGGCGGTAAGTCAACATTTTTACATCAATTATTGAAAAAACTTAACGTCGTGCCCGCGAATACCCAATTTCGTTGCGCAAGTGCATTTTTAATTGTTCGAACGAAATTCTCGAAATTTCTCTGAGACGTTCTCTTGAATCGAACGATTTTCTTCAACGAATGAAATTTTTTCCTACGCATTATTAGGAGCGAAAGCCTTTTATTTACATGGAAAACTTTACGTTCGCTTTTCCGCAAGTTTTCCCACCACCTAGTGGGAGAAATTACCACGGATTGTGGGCAAAAAATTCGGCTAACCCTGCCCTACGTCAAATACACACGAAGATAATCCTTTCGCACTGCAAATTTATCCCCGAAAAATGTTCAACTGCACACGAATTCCAAAGTTTCCAGAATGAAAATCAATACGTAATTTATTCACGACCGCGTATGCGAAAGTATTCTCAAAATGTCCTAAAATATGACGTTGAAGCTTGCATCGTTGGAATGCAACGAAAATGATTTTTTTTTAATTTCTCAAATTTCCTTTGGCATATTTAAGCCACGAGAATGAAGCAGATATTTTTTAGGATCCTTATTTAGCGATCTACAACAAATTTCCAAGTATGGTTTTGGATAATAATGAAAATGAGAAATTGAAAAGAATTTTCGTTGCATTCCAAGGATCAAACCCCAACCTAACATTGAATCACAAAGACGTAAAGACTGACAACGACAAATTGTTATACGCCAAAAACACTATGGGAATAGTTTCGCCCGCTAGCGAAGTTTGATTATGGTACTGACATTAAAAAAAAAGTCGTTTTCACATTTCGTCGAGGGCCATAATTGAAAGACACTGTTTGAAAAGTGCCAATGAGCAGCACTTTTGCGCAACGAGAAAAACACTATTACTATGCAATATCACGGGCAAATGGGTCTAATCGAAAGCAATCGAGAAATCCGTTTTGAATGAGCGACGATCGATGCTGTACATGTTATCAGCTGTGCACTCGTACACTCCTGCGTCCATTTGGGTCGCCGGATCTATTTCCAATTTCGACTTGACCTTATCGGGCCCCACTTGCCACTCGTGTACCTGAAGATCAAATAAAAACGTTGCCAAAAATTCGTGCCATTTGACGGGCCTTTACGATTAGTTAGTGTGTGCATAAAAAAAAGTGTAAAAATCCGTCGTGCAGAATTGAAGATTTCGGTGTGTACATTTTTTAATATTGTGATGTTTATTTCCCTACAAGCCAATGTGATCGAAATTGGCATCGCTGGAATGCAACGATCTTTTTTTTGGTTCAGTTATCATTTCTTTATTTTTACGAGAATTGAAAGAAGTTTTTTCGCTGTAATTTGCGGTCGTTAATTACTAATAAAAATGCGTAAAAATGAGCGATTTTCACGGCCAAAAAAAAAGTTAACTATTAAAAATAATTAATCCTTCGTTGCATTCCAACGATGCAAATTTCAAAATCGTCGAATATATTGACTTACGTGCAGATAGAGATGCGTATAAATCTCGTTGCCGTCTTTGAACCACGTTATATGTGGCCTTGGATTCCCCCGGGCAACGCAGAGAAAAGCAATTTTGTGGCCCAGCACGTACTCCAAATCAAAATGCGACGCCAGTAAAATTTTTGCTCCCTTTATTGCAAATGGTAAAAATCAATTTGAATGTCGCGTTGAAGCAACGCGGTGCGTAATGTTTTTTATCCCTGACATTTTGGCTCGAATATATCAAACGTCAAAAATATAACGTTCAACGAAATAATTGACGCAGGCACTGAAGTGATTACGTGAGTGATTTTTGTAAAAACGTCTGTCACAAGCAGGGTTGCAAATAATGCATTACTTTTTGTAATGCATTGACGTTTTCATTACTCATTACTTTACATTTTGTCTTTTAAAAAATGTCATTACCCATTACATTTCATTCAGTAATGTAAAAAATTTCCATTCCTCATTACATCACATTTTGTATTCTAAAAATTCCCATTCCTCATTACATTACATTTTGTAATGTGAAATATTTTCATTGCCCATTACAATGTAATGGATCATGGACATTTTTTCCATTACAAAATATAATGTAATGAGTAATGGATTTTTTTTACATTACTGAATGTAATGTAACGAGTAATGATATATTTTTTCATTACCCTTTAAAAAATTAATGAATAATGCATTACTTGTTCATTAAAAATTTCGCAACCCCGGTCACAAGTTACTCACGTTGTTATTGTTGTAGTACTGATCGCTCTCGGGGTCTCTGTATTTTCCGGTGATGGGTAGACCAATTTGAGCCCGAGATCTGCTTCTGCTTCTGGCTCTTCCTCTTCTGCCCACAATTTCTTGCGCGCTGAGCAGCAACAGCGCGAGAACAATCGCGAGGCTCACTAGTCGAGGCATATTATTCTGAAACTTTTCGTTATACTCGTAAAATTCGTTCTCGTCTACTGCTCTCGAGGTCTCGTCAAATGTTGCATCGTTCAATATTTTTCAACGGCGCACACTCTTTGGAGCAAAATCACATCGTTTTTTGGGCTACCCTCGTAACGAGATTTAGAGAAGCAAGTCGAGGAGACGTGAATAGAGATTTCGGACTTTGTTTTTCGAGTAGAGAGGCATTGAGAACGACGGTGACAGGGAGGTGAAAGATTCGTGACATGAAGCGGAGTGGAAAAATCGTAATGCACACTCACCACGGACAGACAGCGGTCGATGATGACACAGAGAGCCGATGTAACTGACAAGCATTCTACTCATTACTCCCCTAGTGTCCTCTCCTATCTATTACAGACTTATAGCTGATACCATCGGAGCACCCGGACCCACATATTGTACCATATATCGCGTCAAGATCCTGCTAAACATTCCGTACCAGAGTACGATTCACCGGGAAAACAATTCTTTGACGCGTTACGGGTGGGAAACTTCGACAGAAAAATAACACGGAGTTGCATTTTTTAGGGGAACTGTGACGCGCCGAAAAAAGTCTTTTCTTCCGATTTTTTTTTCTTTTCACATTTTTCTTTTCAAAAGAATATTTGAATTTTTGCATTCTCGAATTTTTTTTCACATATTCTTAAATATGAATACTCACTTTGAGAAAATGCGAAAAATCTTTTTTTTTCACTCGTCACGGTGATGCCTCAATTCGTACTTGTACGGGGTCTGTACGAATTCTGTGCCAAAATTTAGAGGCACTCATGAATTTTTGACAATACTTCTTCAATATTAATTAATTTGTTCGGGGTAGAAAAGATAACATTTTTTCACGTCGTTCTCGATAAAAAGTCATCTTTATATTCTTTATTTTTTATAAAAAAACAGTTAGGAAATATGTTGTAACTGGTTCGTATAAAATGAAAAACATTAATGATGCACCTGCACTGCTGTAACTTGGTGATATTGGCTCTGCTTCGTACGCTTTATAAATTGTCAGCATACATCGTAACAAATTACAAATTCGATGCTTTTTTCTTTGCGATGATCGGAATAAATTCACGATTATCACAAAGAAAAATTGGAGGGTAATGAGAATTCGTGAAAAAAATGGCTCACTCACCGGATGATGTTGTTGTGAAGACAAATCGACGCGAGTTACCTCGCTGAAAACTCTAGGCATATCACCCTTCGTTACTCTAATTATCATGTAATAGATCGGAGCTAGGGGAACTCGAAGCTTTTATTTGCGTAGTTGCATATGAAACGTACTGCGTTACGGAGTGAGATATGCGGATGAATTACTTCACTCGACGTATTATCGTTCGCGTCACAGTAGTACGTACTTATAATGTCAAAATACATTTCGAGGGCTCTTTATTGAATATTCCTTTTTAGGCAAGCGAAATCATGTAACATCCAATTTTTTTTCTCCATTTGGGCGAATAAAATACGCGCTTTCATCGCAGCTATATTCGAATATGGGAATTTGAGACAAAATATTTTTATTTTCAGTCATTAAAGTATTTAAATACTTTCGGTTTCCGTTTAGAAAAACTCCAACTCGCTTTGGTCAGGTATTGACATGATATGGATTTTTTTATTCGTTGATAAGTTTTAGAAAATCAAAATGCAAACGTATTTTTATTTTCAGTCATTTAAGTATTTAAATATTTATGCTCTAAGCTTAAAAAAACTTCAACTCGTTCTGTTCAGAAGATGAATATCAACTAAAGAAATGGTTGATTAAAAAAAAATGAAAAATTCGTGTAGAAACGCTTTCTACTTGCAATGGCTGATAATTGTTATCAGCCATTGCAAATAATGTTTCAAAAGTCGTTTCACTTCCAGCGCTAACACGATATAATTTTTTTATTAATTGAAAAGTGTTAAAAAATTGAAGTGCAAAAGTCATTTTTATTTTTAGTCATTAAACTATTTCAATATTTCTGCTCTGAGTTAAAAAAAACTCCAAGTATTTTTATTCGGAGGCTGAATATTAACTAAGAGATTGTTGAATTAAAAAAAAAAATTAAAAATTCGCGTTGAAATGCTTTTTATTTGCAATGGCTGATAATTAATTTTTCAAAAGTTGCTGCACTTCCGGCACTGACATGATAGGATTTTTTTATTCTTTGAAACGTGTTAAAGAATCAAAGTGCTAAAGTAATTTTTATTTTCAGTCATTAAAGTATTTCAATATTTCCGCTTTTACGTTGAGAAAAACTCCAAGTATTTTTGTTCAAAGGCTGAATATTAACTAAGATAAATTGTTGAATTTAAAAAAAAAATTAAACATTGGTGTCGGAACTTTTTTCTGTTTGCGTTGGCTGATAATTAATTTTAGGTAGGGATTTTTTTGTTCATGGAAACGTGTTAAAGAACCGAAATGCAAAGGTCTAGAATAATTTTCGTTCGTTTCGAACGAATGAGACTCTATTCCACTACGTTCATAATAAAGTTGTCGATTAGTAAGATATCATGACATAATCCGTTCGGAAACCCCGACGATCAACGGCGTATTGATTATCCGCCTGACACTCGTAGTATCCTGCGTCTTTTTGGGTTGCTGGGTCGATCTCCATTTTGGACTTGATCGTGTCGTTTCCAATCGGCCATTCGTGAACCTTGCAACACAACGTGTCTTTTTCATTTTTTTTTCACATTCTTTTACATTTCTTATTTAGTATCTTTATATAGTGAATTTTTCTTAAGATCTACTCGTCCAATATGTTTCTAGCTTCGAGACAAAATAATCAAAGTTTCGTACTTGAAAAAATTTGTGGTGATACAATTCAATTCCATCCTTGAACCATGTGATTTCGGGCCTCGGGTATCCTCTCGCCATGCAGAAGAAAGTGATTTTCCTTCCAAGCATGTAATCCAGCTCGAAGTGCGATGCTTTCACGATAGTAGCGCCCTGAAAGTCACTCATTCGACGCATTTGTTGCTTCACATTGCACTCTCTCAGTGTCAAACAAACTCGATCTCCAAATGATGTATAAATATCGCAATTTCGATTTTTTTCGATTACCTTTTTCTCATTTGTAACATCATGCTGCTTAGAATACATGTGTTTTTTTCATTAGTATGATTTAATTTTTTTGAAGAGTAGATAAATCATTTTACGCGAAGAGACTAAAAATAAGCTGATTTTGTTTCATCGTCGAAGACTTATCACCGTGGCTACAGGGATTTTTCAATCGTAGCTTCATCGTAGAAAATTTTTCGAAAAATATAAAAATTCTCCATGAAATTGAAATATGCAAGAGTGTAAATGATCTAAGAAATGTTTCGAAAAATACAAATAACACATGTACATTAGGGTGGTTAAAAAAAAATGTTTTCGCGGTACTCTACGGAAAATGTTACTACGTTATGAAAAAGTAATTCATACAAAATTTGAAAGGTCTAAACATTTTTTTAGGTAGTGCTCAAACGACTTTTAATTTTGTTTTCTCGATTTTTCGTCATTTTTTTCCCCGCCATAACATCATAATAATATTCCAGATATCATAATAATATTCAACTCAATTTTTTTTTATTTTTTATTTGATCAGTTTGATTTTTCCGTAAATAATTTTTTTTCAACGCTGGCCACTCCAATCCTAATTTTTGTAACCTTTTGAAATTGATGCAAGGTTGAGAAATTCCTATTCCGGTTTCGCTCCAAATATAAGTTATTTTGTGGTTAACGTTTTGTGTACTTTCTCGAACAGAACATTTAAGAGTATTATGATGGTGAAAGAATTGAGTAATTTTCGCTCCGCAAATTCTTCGATTTCCGACCCAATCAGATAAATTTCGGCACTTTCACTACCGTCCAAACCCGCGATCATGTTTTACATTTTTATTTTTTCGTGTACTGTGACGTACCTCAATACAGCAACTACTGGAAACAGTCAAATGAATCGCGAAAATAGCTCACACTCAAGAACAATCCGTATGACTTTGTTTTCTTACTCCAAAACAACATATCACTAAAAAAACACGCATACGTGTTAGACGTTCAGTGATGTAAACACAGTGTTCTTGTTCATCAAGTGGTTAATATAATTTCCTCCACCGAATTACATAATATTGATTCTTAATCTGAAAATACACATTTTCTATGGTACAAAAAATATAAAAAAAAATTGTGTTTTGTTACAGAAAAAAATAAATCAAGACTTACATTGGATCACGCACTAACATTTTCTGCGTCGAGATAAAAAAAATAATACTCCAATAATCATGAAAAAGGCGTTTGAGTACTAAGTAAAAAATTGTTTAGAGCCCTCAAATTGTGCAAAACTTTCTTTTTCTTAACATACTTCAATGTTCCGTTGAGAAAAAGAAATCGATTTTTTTAACCACCCCGTGTACATCCGTCCAAACAATTTTTCAGACCCGCCCGCACACTTTTAACAAAAATGTTTTATTCAGCACCGCGTACTTTTCTCTCATTCTCAAATTCTCAAGTCTCCGGGGACGAGAAAATTCAAACGTCCGTTCGCACGAAACTGACAGTTGTATTTTGTTTTCAAAACTTACGTCTTTGTTTCCGTAATAGGTTGCACTTGCTGGATTACGATTCGGTATCAATATTTGTACCGGTGTCGCAGCTGCCAACCTTCCCCTACCGCCATGGACTCTCGAGCGTCCTCCGCCACCGGCTTTCGCTCCGTCGGCACTCAAGCAAAATATCGTCAATACGAGAAACAAGTAGAACAGCCAACGTCTCTTCATTTGACCTGTTGAAGAAAAAAAGAACATAACAACATTTCGATACTCCCCAAATCGTAAATGAGTATATTCGTTAAATTTGAGCAATCTCTGCACGTAGTTCGTCCCAATTGAGCTTCGTTTCGAAAGGGAACCATCGTGGTGACATTTGGCAAATTTCAACTCCGATATTCCTAGGGTGCGCAGAATCAATCGTATGCATGTTCACTGACCGTTTTAGATAATGGGCGGGATAAGTAGTCGATTTGAAACACTCGCGTTCACTGATATAACAACGACAAAGAATGCGAGAGAAAGATATACATGTAACATATGTATATAGATATAAAGTGAGCCCAGTGTGTAAAACCAACTGCCTGTTGGTGCAAGTCTAAAACATATGAACGGCCAAAGAGCGTCAATGAAAACGCAGTCTCTACAGTGTGGTCCAGAGTCATGAATCTCAATTGGATAATTATGCATAACCCATTGCCACCATGCTCATCGACGAATCACAGCCGGTTTGCGAGCTACTTGCCGAACACATTTCACACTCTTAATCTTCGTGAAACAAACTCTGTTGAGCTGAATGAAATTACGCTGTGTGCTGCGACGACGAAAAATCTCTACGATCGGTCTACGTTCTCAGAGCTGTTGCAACATTTCAATGGTGCTTTGGAAAACTTAAGGCGGGATATACATTTGCAACGATCAAAAAATCGATTTCTTTTTTTTTCTTTGAACGATAGAACTGTGTATGTAGAATATTTTTCCAAAGTTTCAAAGCGAAATTCGAAAAACTTCAAACGTTACAGCCCGTAAACATTATCGAAATTGGCGTGCAGGATTACTCAAAAACTATTGAGCCGATTGAGTTGAAACTTGGTAGAAATATTGATAATATTGGTACGTTCTACTTGGCGAGAATTGTTTTTGAAAAATTGGAAAAAAAACTACTTTTTTCATCCACATTTTACAGAAATGTTACGTGAAATGTTGATTTTTTTTGTAAGTACGTGCCATTTTCGTAAATTTGCATTTCCTTCATTTAAGTTACCGTCACATAGAAACTATACATGTTCTAACTGAAAAAATGTTTGAACTTTTTTGGAAATCAAAGTCTACGGGAAGCTAAACTGCACGTCGATTCGCAACTCCCGCGGCGACCTTGCTGTGACACTCTGCCACAGCTCCGTCATTTTGATGATGAATTAATTTGAAAAAATGGTTTTGTATACTTAAATATACTATTAAAGCATAGCTAAAGTTTGATAATTGTAGAATAATTATTTCTTAGTTTAAATAATTCCTCAATATTGCTTATTTTTTCCTGTCTAGATGTATATCCTGCCTTAGGTCCAGTTGATATTTTTGAAAATATCGACTATTGGCTTTCGACGGATTTTCAAAAGTAATATTTTATAAATATTCTAGGAAAATGTTAAGTCGATTCATTGAAAATTGAGGGAGTGTGGGCGTTTATAGGCACAGGTAACCGACGAACTTTGAATCTGTGACCACGATATTTCGAAAATCACTTCATCGATCCACTTCGAATTTTACAAGCTTGTTTGACATCAAATAGCAGTGCTTGAACGAAGAAATTCTTCTTTCGATGCATAGGGTTTTTATCAACGATAATAGGCCGTTTTTTTTTTCAATATCGATATTTGCACTTTAGATGGCGGGCTTTTTTCCATAATCAAGATTTTGTTAAATCCTTCGTCCAAGCACCAGATAATTTTGTGCAAAAACTGAACCGCAAAGAACGTTTTTTTAAACAGCGCTCTGCACAGACCATTGCATCTACCACATTTAGAAATATTTTTCAATGTGAAAATTGCAAAAGAGACTTAGAACCATACTTTTTAATGTAAAAAAAAATTGAAAACCTGCACACGTTTTGCGAGAAAAAATTCACAAAACTTCCGATTTTTTCCGGCGACGAGCGGCGGGTGTAATTCGTTAAGAGAGGACACCACTGTGACGGGCCGAAAAAAGGTCTTTTTTCCGATAATTTTTTGGTCTAGACTAGATGATTTATTTGTATCATTTCTAGACTAGATTATTTATTTGGGGATTGGAAAAAAGGTATGTTATTGAGCATACCTTGAACTTATTTCGTACGAATATTTATTTTCAAAAAATAAAAAACTAACAACGTTATTAAGGTATAGTAGAGTCTGTGTTAAAAAAATGTTCAACAGCCGGATCGATAACTTGACAATGGTTGGTCTGAAAAATAAAAATATAAAAATTTTATAATCTATATAAATGTAGTTCTCGTTGTACGTAGCCGTTTTTCGGAAAACATTTTTTTTCACAGAATGGTGGGTATTCCAAAAAGTGTAGTTTTGACGAAATTTTTAATTATATTCGGAGCCTTCAAAGAGACTAAACCAATTTTTAAAAAACGGCTACGTACAATAATAGCTACTGCAGGTACGGAAGTTTTGGTTGTTTTAAATAAAAAATCGGACAATTATAGCTAGAGTTATGATTCCGGCCAGATCGAGAATAACGCGATTGAAAGTTTCAGCTTAAATCGTCCGTAAATTGGTCAATTTTTTATATGTCAACTTGAACATTTGGTAATTCTATAGGTAACTTAAATTCTATAGACTTTTCCGAAAAATGCGCCTTTATTTTTTTTGTTGCTATTTTCTCATTTATTACCCACCCGCGAGCTTCAAAACCCCATAACTTTGTATGGGGGGATGAATTTCAGCTTCCCCTGACTGAATATCATCATTTACAACCTAATAAATGAGAAAATAGCAAACAAAAAGTTAAGCTCATTTTTCGGAAAACTCATTTATCTAAAAAATTACCAAAAGTTTGCCCATTTTTCGTTATCTCCAATTTTCCAATGACATATATAACATTTACTACATTTCGTGTTTCATGTACTTGACATATTATCGTTGCAAACATGAATTAAATTTGCAGACGTAAGAATGCCGACTACACCATTTTTCAACCGATGCATTTTTTGCTTTCAGCGGATTGTGGAATGTACCGTACATCAACAACTGTTATTTGGTGAACGCGACGATCATAAAGAACCCAGAGACGAGGCCTTCGTATTCAAGCGACGAACTCGACTTCGACATGGCCTTTTCCCAGTCGAATCGTGAAAACAATGTTTTCATGTACGTCAGTAACCGAGTGGAATTCGGGCATCTTGTCGATGCCGATGATTTCAACACGAAACTGACGAATCCTGATATGTATGAAATTTTCAACAACCAGTACGATTGGGAAAAGCGTTACATACATGAGAATTATAGCGCCGTCTTTGAGCCAAACGCCACCGCGATTCAGGTAACGATAAGAATCTTTCATTCCCAATTTAAGGCGGGATATACATTTACAAAGATCAAAAAATCGATTTATTTTATTTTCCTTTAAATGATAGAACTATATATGTAGAATATTTTCTCAAAGTTTGAAAGCGAAATTCGAAAAACTTCAAACGTTACAGCCCGTCAACATTATCGAAATTGGCGTGCAGGATTACTCAAAAACTATTAAGCCGATTGAGTTGAAACTTGGTAGAAATATTGATAATATTGGTACCTTCTACTTGACGAGAATCGTTTTTGAAAAATTGGGGAAAAAACGACTTTTTTCATCCACATTTTACAGAAATGTTGCGTGAAATGTTAATTTTTTGGTAAAAAGGCGTGCCATTTTCTTAAATTTGCATTTTATTTATTTTAATTACCGTCACATAGAAACTATACATGTTCTAACTGAAAAAATGTTTGAGCTTTTTTGCAAACCAAAGTCTACGGGAAGATAGACTGCACGCCGATTCGCAACTCCCGCGGCGACCTTGCTGTAACAATCTGCCACAGCTCCGCCATTTTGATGATGAATTAATTAAAAAAAATTGTTTTGTATACTTAATTATACTATTAAAGTATACCTAAAGTTTGATAATTGCAGAATAATTATTTCTTAGTTTAAAAAATTCCTCAGTACTGCTTATTTTTTTCCGTCTAAATGTATATCCCACCTCAACGCTTCAATATATCCTGTTAACGTTCATTTTATAACGATTCGACGACTTTTTCTCCAGCCCTGTCCAGACGTTTATTGGTTCCCAATTGTCAGCGAGAGATTCACCAAAGAACTGGTCGAACTTGTCGAATCGTTCGGTAAATGGTCCGATGGTTCGAACAACGTGAGTACCTGAAAAACTCAATGGGGTTGAAGCATGGATCGTTGGAACGCAACGAAAATTCTCTCTAATTTCTATTTTTTTACGAATATCCAAAATCATATTATGAAAATTTAGGTTGTAGTTCGCTACATAGAATTTCTAAAAAATATTTGCGTGATTTTCGCAACTGAAAACTGCCAAAAGAAATTCGGGAAATTGAAAGAAACATCTTCCTTGTATTACAACGATGAAAAGTGCAACGTAGTAAAACTCATTTCTTCCATACATTTGTGTTTACCAAAGCTGTTGGAAAATGTCGCGTAAATAGTACGCAATCGAGAGGGAGCGAGGACTGAATGGACACTTTTTTCGTACTTTTTTCCCCTTAATTTCACGGTAAAACGAATATTTGTATTTGCAGGATCCGAGAATCGAAGGTGGCTACGAAAATGTGCCAACTCGGGACATACACATGAGCCAAGTTGCCTACGACACGCATTGGCATCGCTTCCTCAAGGACTACGTTAGACCTCTTCAAGAGCACGTCTTCACTGGCTACTTGCATGACGTAAGAATGCGAATTTCACTAGAACAAACGTAGAGAGCAATGTAGAGAAAAAATCGCGTTTATTGATGTACAAATTTGACGTTGAACAGCCCCCGCACGCTCTTCTGAACTTCGTCGTGCGCTACAGACCTGACGAGCAACCGTCGCTGAGGCCTCATCACGACGCCTCGACCTACACGATCAACGTAGCGCTGAACAGAGCTGGAATCGATTACGAAGGTGGCGGTTGTCGTTTCGTGCGTTATAATTGTTCCGTAACGGACACGAAACGGGGTTGGATGCTGATGCATCCGGGTAGACTGACCCATTACCACGAAGGACTCCCAGTAACCAAGGGAACCCGTTACATCATGATCTCCTTCGTGAATCCTTAGAGACACACCTATCGTCCCTAAAACGAGGAGACACAAGCACTGAACTTTTGTTTTTTTTTTACTTAATGCCGTTATTGCGACTGCGCGAGGATGATAGCACATTAATTGTAAGCCATCGACGTACGTATCTTATCGTCTCTCGCGTGTTCAGTCGAATCGACCAAACAGCTGTTTGCCCAAAAATCTATAAGTGTGTTAATGAAAATATTTTTTTACGCCGGATCTGTATTACGAGAAAATGCGCATCGTTGTACGAGAATGTTTCTAAATTGCGATCAAATAAAGAAATTAGACGATCTATTGTAATTACTCGAAGCTTACTTGTGGAAAATTTCATTTGTCGGGGAGAAGTTTTTATTGTGATCGTTTGGTGAAATCATGTGCGAATTTAACAATTTTTTTCGTATGAAAAAGTGTTTCACTCAGAAAATTAATTACACATCTATTTAGTATGAATATCAAGCTGTTAGAAATTTTTTTTTTCGATGTACAAAATGGCCGACTACTCGAAACTTCTCGAAACTTCTCGAAACAGCTTTTTTCCAATTGACGTGACAAATAACTTCAACAATTTTCACTCGATTTACTTCAAATTCAAAAGTTATGTTCTCAATTGCATTTCGCAGAGAAGTACGTACGGAATTTCTGATTAACCCTAGAGCTACAAACCGGAGTCGATATCTACCCCAGGTTTTTGTTTGCAAAATGACGTTTTGGCCGTTTTTTAGCACTTTCAGGTATATAATTTGATTTTTCACCGACTAAACTTTAATGAAATTGAATTTGCTTTTCATCATTCTCTTCTGCATGAAAAACGAAGAGATTCATGTACTTACGAGTCCCATTACTGCTCTCAGAACGATTTTATGAACAAAAAACGCATGGGGTAAATGTTTACCCCGGTTTGTAGTTTAAAGGTAGAAAAGAATGGGTTTGTGGTTCTAGGGTTAATCGAAAACTTTTCATTTTATGAGCAGTTTATGAGCAGTTGTAACGAAATTTTTCACTGAAAGTTCATTTCTTAAGTTCAATTACCTACAACTTTTGAATAAAACAATATTTTTTAAATTCCGTACATACTTCTCTAGGTATTCTAATGTAGATTGACGATAATTTTTGTTTTTTGTTCCAGGTAAAAAATTGCGGATGCTAAATGTCACGCCGCGGAGCGCCTAAAAAAAGATAACAAAAGAAAATATTAGTAGACGGCGATTTTGTACATCGAAAAAAAAATTTCTAACAGCTTGATATTCATACTAAATAGATGTGTAATTAATTTTATGAGTGAATCACTTTTTCATACGAAAACAAATTGTTAATTTCGCACATGATTTTATACCTGTTACTATGGCCTAAGGCCTTAATACACATATCGTGCGTATTTGCTTTTAGGAGAGAACTTAAAATCGGACAGTTTTAAACGATAGTGTAAAATAATAATAACCCGCCGCGTGTCGTCTTTTTTTAAGGGGTTAGGCTACTGTGATGACCCGAAAAACAGGGTTGTTTGAAAAATTAATTTTGAAGGGATAAGTTAGATGATTGGAAAATAGTTTGGACATTTATTTCTATGTACATTGATAAATTTGTGTACCAAATTTCATTCACAAATATTGATAATTAAAGAAGTTATAACGAATCTCGTGAAGGACCTTTGAACGGTGTACTTGATTTTGGCCACCCGGTTGGTGTGAAAAAAAGAATTTTTTTAAAATACATAATATTGGCTAATACTCGAGCCTTTTTGTTATCGTGTTCCAATCATTTAAAGAAACGATTTTTTTTTAATTTCGAGGAAAAATGATATTGTTAATAACTAAAGAAAAAAATGTCGAGAAGATTCGTTTTTCACTTGACTACTCTTTACCCGGCATGTGAGCAAGGAGAAATTAGCCACTATTTGTTCTCTTGCCGAATGCCAATTCGCATTACTCGAGTGATCAGGGCAGCGAATTAAGGGGGAAGACCATTTGGAAGGTAAAAAATAGGGTTTTTTGTAATTTTTTTCATGTGAAGAATACTCGTGGAAATTCGTAACTTTGTGTGTTTTTATTTGATATTTTAAGTATGCCAAAATATTTTATTTCTTTAAAATACATATTGCGACTAGTGGACACTGATGTTCAGAGGAAGTCGCTCAAAACGTTTCCGCACTGCTGGAGTTCCCCCTCGCACTGTAATTGTCTGAAACAAAAAAATCAAAATGATTCTTAACGGTAACCCCCATACGCCGTCGGTGAAGCAGGATTTTGAAAATATACGCAAAATTCATGAAATAGCAGCTTAATAAAGTCAATTTTGTGATTCTTCATCAAATTTGTGCTATATTTAAGGGCAAAAGTACGTTTTATTTTTTTGAATTAAAATATTATTTAGGTTCACCGACAAACTGGTGGTACAAGGAATATGTGTGACAAATGTCACCTAAATCGGTTGAATAGTTTTTGAATAACCACTCCAGCAGTTGGGAAAGATATAGTTTTGAGAAAAACGCGCTCAAAGTTTCAACAAGGGAAAACTTAATTATTTTGATGTTTTACCGGCTAATCCGCGTTTCCAGCGCCATACAGAATTCCTCCGGCTTCCGCGTAAAAAAGATTTTCCTGCTGCTGCTGCTCTATACGGGCTTTCCGACCCGAAATTCAAAAAACACTGCACGAACACTCCCCATGTTTTTCCGCGAAAACTCAGGCAATTCCTGGAATTTCGCTTTAAAAAGTTGGATACAATATTTTTAACACATTGAACTATCGATTTATCGAAAAACAAAAAATCGATTTTTTTCAAATATGTAAATGGTCTTCCCCCCTTAACGGGTTATGCCTAGTTGCAACAGTCGACAACAGCTCATCTTTGGGATTTTTTTGTGGAAAATTGAGATGATATATGTCTACAAAAATGAGATATTTCAAGAACTGTCATCTGAAGAACACTGTATTTTTTTGTGGAAAAATATTCAATTATCATCGATTAACACGCGACGTCCGGGAAGCATTTCTCGAAAACATTTTGCGGTGAGCAATGCCCCTCTGACCCAGGTTATCTAATATCGAAAAATCAAACAGATTTCGTTAGTATAGTAGTTTATCCTATGATTAATCGCAGGAATTTCCGAAATAGCAA
The DNA here is from genome assembly GCA_944452715.1 of Ophion slaviceki. Classification (NCBI taxonomy): domain Eukaryota; kingdom Metazoa; phylum Arthropoda; class Insecta; order Hymenoptera; family Ichneumonidae; genus Ophion; species Ophion slaviceki. The sequence continues at coordinate 3,064,404 of OX101785.1, read as the reverse complement.
ATTAAAAAAAAATGGCGCGTGTTCAAAGTGGCTCTTGATTGTTGCGAAAAAATGGGCATTTTTCGTTCATCAAATCGAAAGTACACATCGGAAAAAATCTTCCGATCAATTACTTTTTTTTTTACATCTACAGAAGGCTTTAAAAATTTCAGAAATATCGATGCAGTGATTTTTGAGATATTTTGCTCACCGACTTTGAAAACGTACTTTCGAGAAAAACATCCATTAAATCTGTCAATATTGATCCAATCACCTTGACACTTTCCGGGAACATTTATAAGACGACATACTGTCAAAATATATTGGTTTGAAGAAAAAGTGATTTTTCGACTTTTACAACTAGGCGTAAGCCCTTAACTGAGAACGTACAATGAATCAACATTGCGGCAGAATGTTATTTTTTCAATTTTATATTATGTCGTATGGTTTTTTTTACAATATTAGGAACATCCACGGGACAACCTCACAACGCTCTAAGTAACTATATCGATGAATTTTCAACACGACGAAAACTTATTTTCGATTATGTTCCCCTTGAATATTTATGTACATGGTAAAAAAGTAGCTAATCCGGACGATTAGCGCGGTAATTTTGACAGCGCGATAACAAGCATCGACGATTCGTAACGAGGGTTCGAGAGACACGTGCAATCCGGATGAAAGTGTATTTTTTTCCTCATCGTATCGATTTCACGATGATTAACAATTTTTCTTGATCATCGCAAAAATCACGAAGATCGGGATTCGAAAGCTGCCGCGACGCTGATAAGGAATATCCCAAGTGCGAGCGCTCGTTTAAAAGTGATATCGTCCGAACTTTCATACATCACACACGACGTTTTTGTTTTTCACAGGCACTGTAGTGTAGTGTATGCGACCGTATTTTTTTTCGTCAATTACTCCAGGATATTCAAAATTATACTACGCGAAAATTAAAATTTTTAACACGTTTTTCAAAAACGACGTTTTTTTTTCATTGGAATGTACAAGAACCGAGCGTGACGATTGTCTGCGAATTTTTGGAATATTTGCCGTATTCGGACGATTACGAGTTCCATCGAATGAATTTGAAATTGATTTTCGGTGAAACAAAATATGCGGCAGTACATCAAGAAACGCACGACAAAAAGACTTTTTTCGATACAAGCAACACAATTTGGAGATTTATCGCATGTTCGAACGAACGACCAAGTGTGTAGAAAAAGCGCGATTGATATTTAATCTAACTAAAAAGTATTTACAGTTTGTCCGGCTTTCTCGTTTATTGTACAGGCTTGAAACCGCTCAATAACCGGCTCGTTTCAGCTCGTTGAGCTGGTGAGCCAATTTTTCTTCCTTGGTACGTCTCGCCTGTCCGAGCTTTCGACACTCGACGTACGTGCTGAGAAAGCGTTCAACGTCGATTTTGCGATTCAAAAAATCTTGGGCTATCTTCTCGCTCTCCTCGTGGCTCTCGTCGGCGGCGCGCTTCAGGCACTCCTTTATGTGATCGGGCGTGAATACCGCGGACAGTTTGTTGTAATGTTGTATGAGATTGTCGTATCGAGCTTTCAGCATTGTTACCGTCTCAATCTTCGCCGCCACTTCGTCCTGCAGGCTCTTCAGTTGTGTTTCTTTCGATAAGTTTTCGCCTGCAAGTTATAAGTACCAGAGAATTAGGGCGTGGTCGTTTCGTTCGACGTGGCGCTGCGCGCGCTTACAGAATCATTTATGACGTCACGCGTGACGTCGTTACAGATGCCATGTTGTGCTCACAAACGCTCCACTTAGCGAGGTAGAGCAGCAAAAGCGTAAGCGTTAAAAGTCCGCTTATTTTCGAAACGAACATGGTTCCCAGGTAGCAATGCCCAAATATTTGTCCAGGAGTTCTTTAAATGGGTACCAAATGTCCGCTTGGAAGTTAACTGTAAGTTATCATGAGTCCCACACATGATAGTTATCTTTTTGGATGGTCAACTCGAAGGTAACCTCCGGGCGGACATTTGGTACACTTTAGGCGACTTTTGGATAACTTTTTGAAAACTGCTACTTGAGTTGTCAGTTCTTTGTGAGAATTTATAAAAAATGGGGGCAACAGCTTTACGCAAACTGTTTTCAATTGATTTGGAAGACCCTGTTTATAATAAAATAACATCTTCAACATAGTTCTGTGTGTGAGTTAAAGGGCATGTACAAGGTCAACATAACCTCACAAATTTTCCAACCCAATTTTCTCATAGATGGTTAAATTTGTTTAGGAAAAACAAAGCATTGGCTCTGGAGAATTCCCTGACGCAGAGCTTCATGATTTCCTTTCGCTCTAAATATTGTTCATCGCTGAGAAATCTCTGTTCAAAAATTTCAGCTATCTCTCTCGCACTCATATGTCACGTGGTAAATCTTTTACTTCGCCTTAAGGGCTGAGGCCACAGTAGAATTTTCAAAAAATCGATTTTTTTCGCTAAAACGGTGCTTTATCATCATAAGAATAAGTTACTATTCGATTTATAGCAAGAACATTTTTCTTTCACCGACTTTGAGCGTATAACGTAAGTCCACCTCTGGCACGGGCATAGAGAACTTTAAACGCGTTTTTCCCGAAACAGCTTTTTTCCAATTGGCGTGACAAAAAACTTCAACAATTTTCACTCGATTTACTTTAAATTTAAAAGTTATGTTCCTGATTGCATTTCGCAGACAAGTACGTACGGAATTTCTGATTAATCGAAAACTTAATTTTATGAGCAGTTTTATACGAAATTTTTCACTGAAAATTCATTCAAATACCTACAACTCAATTCAAATACCCACAACTTTTGAATAAAACAATTTTTTTTAATTCCGTGCGTACTTCTCTAGGTATTCTAATGTAGATTGACGAGAATTTTCGTTTTTTGCTCTAGGTAAAAAATTGTGGATGCTAATGTCACGCCGCGGAGTGCCTAAAAAAAAGATAACAAAAGAAAGTATTAGTAGTCGGCAATTTTGTACATCGAAAAAAAATATATATATTTTCTAACAGCTTGATATTCATACTAAGTAGATGTGTAATTATTTTTATGAGTGAATCGCTTTTTGAGACGAAAAAAATTGTTAAATTCGCACATGATTTTATCCCGGTTACTGTGACCTAACCCCTTAAGGGAGATATCCAAAAATAAAGAACAATATTTCCCTTCCATCTCTTTATCAGGACTATTTTCTATTAGATCGTAATGGTCATCACTATCAGTCTCATTGTTAATTATGTTAAGCAGTCCATCAACAATTTGAAAAGCAACGAAAGCTTCTGCTGCATCCGCCGTCTTGATACTTATAATGCCAACCCGAACGATTTGAATTCCGATTTGAGTTCCCAAGTCGAACACACCCTTAATGTTATTCGGCCATATTTTTCGCAGAAGCACGTGTAGTATTCTTCAATAAGCAAAATAATATTTCAACTCTTATCGCAGTTTTTGTTTGGGAAAGGATGAGAATGGTAAAGTTTTGGTTCAATCTCAGCGAGCTGGCAAAGCCTTTGTCGAGCTTTTCTCGTCGAAGGTGAGGACGTATAAAAAGCTTCAAAAATTCTCACTGGCAATTTTCTCCACAAGATCGATATCTTCGTCCACCGAGGCGTTCAAGTCTTTGAGCTGAGTATGTTTCTCCAGGAAATCGATCGTGCAATCCTCGTCCTCGACGAGCTTCCGCAATTCCTCGTTGCTGAGATCATTGAGCTCGGGAAATGCGAGACTCCGTGGCGCCTTGGTTTGAGTCTGACCGTGCATCGGTTGAACGTAATTCGCGTTAACGTAATGCGAATTCGTGTAAAACGCCGCATGAGGATCCGACGAGTATTGTGCGGTGCCCGCGCTATGTACGGAGTTGCTGGTGCAATTAGTGACGTAAGTCGAGTGATGCGAGCCCGAGCCGTAAGCTTGAGCCGCCTGAGCCTCGCTGGTGCCGATCGAGTTCGTGTAATTGTAGTCGTAAGCGGAAGCGCTCGTGTTTGGGGATGAAAATTGCGGATACTGCGAATTGTAATACGAATTATACGAGGTGGACGGGAGTTCGGGATAACGCTGGAGACCGTACGACGGAGAGGCTCTTTCCTGCAAATCTGCAAACGAAAGGATACACGATTAGGGATGAAACGCAATGTCTTCTTGAGAGAGAGAGAGATAATGTCGGTGACGAAAAAATGGATTTACCTCTGTGTGTACCTGCGGCCGCTAGACCTACATCTTCTTGTAGCTGAGGCGGATTCTTGCTGAATTCTCTTATTATTGCCTGCACTACACGGCCAAGATCGCTGTGTACTGTAAACTGAACAGAGCGTCGTTTTAACGGGGTTTGAAAAATTTACAAACTTGTTTTAAAAATTTGAAAAAATCGATTTGAAAATTTGAAAAATTTGTAAAATTTTGAAAACATCAATTTAAAAATTTGAAAAAAATCTGAAAATTAAAAAAATCGATATGAAAATTCGAAAAAATCGATTTGATAATTTCAAAAACTTGATTTGGAAATTTGAAAAACTTGTTTTTACCGTTTGTAGAAATTGATTAAAAAATTTGACAAACTTGTTTTAAAAATGTGAAAAAAAAAACGATTTGAAAATTTGAAAAAAGCTATTTGAAAATTTGAAAAACTTGTTTTAAAAATTTGATAATTTGAAAAACTTGTTTTAAAAATTTGATAATTTGAAAAACTTGTTTTAAGAATTCTAGGTACTGTGTTTGAAAATTTGAAATACTTTATGTGAAAATTTAAAAGGCTCCCTCAATTCTTAACAGATCGAATTTTAATTTCCAGAAAATATTTTTCAAATTTATTTTGAGAATCGTGTAAGCTTGTAAGCGGTGTAAGCTTCTTCGGAAAGGAAAGTCGAGCAAGTTTTCTTCCGGCACCAGCTCAAGGTCTAAGCGTGAAAGTGCAGCATTTGCATTCTAAACAACAAAAACTACACATTCTACCGTGGACTCGTGTTCAATCAGAAGACAGTTGATCCAAACCTATGGAACGTATATTTTTCTACAAGACTCAAAATCTCACATTTAGGAGGCCAGGTGCGCTCGTTATCTCGCTATGTTCATTGCACCAAGGATGCGTTATCGGCGGTGAAACTCTGAGTACGGGCTTTTCCCATGGAAATTCAGGCGACAGTTCGACCATGATAGCCATACGCCTGGATGCTGCATCAAACTGTACCTGATATTCGGCATCTTCTCTCAGCTCCAATACACTGTGAAAAAAATATTTTACAAAGAGCTGCGGGTGCCGGCGGACCCTCGAAAAATTCACTACCGAATATCCGCGGAGAATTCACGCTTTTGGCAGAATATACCGTTATCTCGATAAATGCTCCAAATTCAGTTGCGAAATTGTACAGAAACGTGAATCATTGCGGATGACGATTTTCTTCCAAAGGATTATAATTACGCGATGACAATGGGTCTCGTCTCGACAAAGGTATGATTCAAGCCCGTGGAAAGAAATATCCGTACAACGTTACGACGTTGTATCGTCGAACTAATTAGCGAGGTTAACTCGAGTCTAGGCCAATGCGTTCGAAGTAAGATGAACTTACTTGTCGTTAAAAATCTTCAACGTGTCAATCTGACGTCTTCTCTTGACTGCGACATTTTCAATTTCTCCACGGAATATTTGCGATATCATTTAAATGCCTTAATTTTGGATAAATCATTCGCTTATCCGTCAATGGGCCTGTCAAAGCGACCATCCAGCGGACTGCAGCGGACCAGCTGTTTCACTGTCTCGGCCAACTTCAGATCATAGCTATCGAGATATCGAATACTTCGATCAATCGCAAATAGGAAAGCAAATTGTGCCCGTTTATTTTATCCGACCTCTTATTTTTAATTGAGGCAAAACATTTGGAATTAACAATTTCGGAAGCATTCGAATTCCGAGTTATCGTTTGTCGACTTTGGTGCAAAATCGCAATGATTGATCAGGTCTCACATACGGGTCTGGAAACTTGTAGGGTGGGGAGTGACTCGGATAACGAAGCAAAGCGGCAGTTCTCGCTGCTGTCACCTTAAGCGCAGCTACCTTGGGGTGAGCCAATCAAAAGCAGGTCCAGACAGCTGGGCAATGGTGCACATTTTGTCGGAATAAAGAATATTTTCAAGAGCATATTGATTGGATATTGATTCGATTTTTTAAACTACTAATCCTACAAGCGAGGATGACAATTATTTGTGATTGACGAAAAACCTTAAGCTTGTTCGTTAATGGCATTTCTAAACATTAAGCGAGAGCTCAAGACTTTTGAGAGTATATTATAATATATGCAAATCATAATAGTGCAAATCTGTTGCAATTCTTCGTCCTGCGGATCTTTAGACATTGAACACTTTCCACTATCGCTATTAAAACTTTGCCGACAGTTTGGTACGATGCACGCTTCAGGCATTTTTTTTAATTGAAGAGACCGTTTACTTTCTTTCGACACTACAACGGTACACGGAAACATAATTCAAAGATTTTGAAGAAGTTATGTATTGCGTTATATCTATATCTACGAGACCTCAAAGTGACGGCGCTCCTGGTGGATAGATGAGGAACCAAGTTTGTGCCTCATTAACGGTGACACTCCCCACCACTCAAAAACGCCAGTTTCCAGTCTGTGTAAGACCAGAGATTAATGGGGAGATGCACAACGCGGCCCTTTTCGGCGTGCTTCGTAAATGGCGCTAAATCGCGGCGGCGAGTTCGGGAGTATGATTTCGTGATCATCGTCTCTGTCGAGGTTGCAGATTCCCTTGTAGCCGCGCGAGTCCGTGATCACCGCTAAAGTTGGTATCGCAGCAGCGTGAACACGAATGGGTAGCTCGGTGGGGGAAAAGTCTCTGCCCCTCGCTCGCTCGACAGGCGAACGGAGCGAGGTTTTCCGTCCGATCGAGCTCGACATATATGTGTGGCCGTACTACGGATTGGAATATGCATTAAATGAATTTCAAAGTGAAAAACATGTATCGAGATCATTGTTTTCTCTCGGTTGCCCGTTTATGCCGAAAATGCGGGTTAAAAAAATTAACGACGAACCGCGTTGAAAAATAAAACGCCGAAACGACCGTGAAAGGTTCAAAAAGAAATCTTGAGCCTTTGCCGCGATCGTTTCGGCATTTTTTTTCAACAGTAAACATTATGGAAAAGGGTGTATCATAAATGTTTCTTTATCTGCAATGAGCGTCGTGGCTGAGTTGTAGCGTGACGGATTACGATGCTGAAGGTCCGGGTTCAATCCTCGGTGAATGAATTTTTTTTTCTTCATTTTATATTCAGAAAATTTCTACCTTACTCTCGCTTTATCTATTCTCGCCTGTCTAGGCATTATTTTTTATATTTAATTCATATATGTATAACAAAAAAAATGTTGCTACGGGCATCGAGCCGCGCCGTCCGTACTCAGAGCTCGGACGCAGTGCAGCCAGATCGCGCGTAAAAGGTACCCCCTCTCTAGTTTCTTACGCGCCCATCACACCATCGTAGTAGCGTGTGTCCGTGAGCGAGCGATGCTCGGACATCTTCGGAAAGAGCCGAGCAAGCCGAAGCGTCCCGACCGCGCCTTCGGCTGCTACACCAATGCATGGACGCTGAGCAGCACGTTCATGTGCGGCCAAGCCGAAACGAAGGCTTCGAGGGAAAAAGCAATCTGAGCACGACTCGCGCGTGCCGTCGGGTGACGTCAGGCTTTTAGATGATTTCAATGCTAAGTTAGTTCTTGATTCTCTGCGTTATTAATGTATACAAAAAAATGTATTGCGCACTCAGGTCGCTTATTTTTTTAGTTTATACGTTAATTTAAACATAATAATATATCTAAATTACAACTTATTTATCTTATATAAAATTGTTTACGCTTTACTCACACCCATCCTTATGCCAAATAAATTATAATTCATAAAAGTAAGCGGAAATATATTTATATTCGTATTATTATATTAATTCTCATACTTTCATCAAGCGATAAAGCATTATCCCCAAAAACAAGCCAATCATCCATCCGGCCGCGAATTGTAAGTACCGCGTATATTCTACAAGCGATGAGATGGTCCCGTTGGTAGCGTTCCTGGCTTTCTGATTTCTTATTTTTTTCCTGGAAATTTCTCCTTTTCCTATGACCTGAGTGAACGGCTGCGGAGATATTCGGAGAAAAGTTAAAGATGAAAAGAAATGAGATTTTCGTTAAAAAACTTTTTATTATTATTATTTTTTTCGGAAATTTCTTTTTTTCCTATTACCTGAGTGAACGGCTGCGGAGATATTCGGAGAAAATTTAAAGATGAAAAAAATGAGATTTTCGTAAAAAAAACGATATTATTTTTTTTCCGGAACTTTTTCTTTTTCCTATTGAGTTTGTTTGGGTTTGTTTGGAGTTTGAGTCATACAAACACAGATTTAAACAATCTTGAACATTCACATCTCCGAAATAGAAAGACGTGAGTATCTAATATTGGTAATACCATCTATTGCAAAAAGCCAGATATCGAGGATACAAACTTCGAAAGTTTTGATCTCAGATAGGCAAACGAGCGATGGTCCATAATAGCGAACACCGAAATAGCGAACATCAAAGAAGTGGACGAGTTGCTTCCTAATTTTCTGCCGATTTTCGCTAACACGTACGAGATTCTTTTAAAGTCTTTAAGAGCGGATATACATTTACAATGATCAAAAAATCAATTTCTTTTCTTTAAGGGATAACACCATTCTAGGAATTTGGAAAAATCGTTTTCTTTTGGCTTCAAAAATACTTTGGGGTCATAAAAACAATATGCAGTTGGTCCTGCAGCGATTTTTTTTAAGGTTGGATAAGTGTGTACAGTAGAACCTCCATTATCCGAACCTCGATCATCCGAACCCTCAATTATCCGAACGATGACTTAGTTTATCCGGAAGCTCAATTATCCGAACGTTGGCGCGAAAGATACATGGTTGCTCGCTGCCACCACCGTGAGCAACAATAAGCAACCCAACGCAACTTCTCCTTCTCAAACAGCTGCGAGACTTAGACGCTCAAAAACGCGTTGCAGCCGTTCGTCAATTAAAAATGGACGATTTTATTTTGAAAAAATATTTTAAAAGGCACTCGACTTTTTTCAGGTGCTTAAAACACACACACACACACACATATATAAATATACAGGGTGGGCGGAACATTGACGTCCAAAAATAAAATTTAGGTCCCTTGTATCCTGGGGTATCCGAATAACCCCCATGTATATCCCGCGACTTTTCATACTTTTCGGGTTACGAATTTTCGACCTGACCAATTACAAAAAATCTAAAAAAAAGTAGAAGACTGTCGAGATTTTTTTTGCAACTGAATCTTCATGAGTAGTACTTTTATGCATAAAATAATCAGCTTCGTAACTGTGATGAAAGTTATTAAAATGTTGGTGTAAAGTGAAAAACTTATGTTCGGTAAATTATGACTTAAATTTTCAACTTTAAATTAAACATCTAAACAGGTGACTTCATGGTTCCTAATTAGGCCTCAAGAATGCGCCAGACTCTCAGCCTTCATAATCATTTTTAAAAAAAGCAGTACTTAATAGGGGTACTTTGGCTACAATTGACCTTCAAAGACAGCGAGGTGGAAAATTCTTAAAATTAGCCATCTGATAAAAAAAAATTGCCCATTTTATCATTCCCAAGGATATTTAGTTTGTTACCTAACCAAAAATGACTGCAGGAAAGCTAAGATTTAAACATTTAGAGGTTTATTTTTTTTAGTTCGATTCAAGTTTAATGAATTTTGCGCCATCCGTTCTTGTAACGAGAACGGATCGCGTAAACGAGCTTTTACCTGATCCATGAGAACGGATCGCGCAAAATTCATTAAACTTAAATTAAACTAAAAAAAATAAACCTCCAAATGTTTCAATCTTAGCTTTCCCTGCAGTCATTTTTGGTTAGTTAACAAACTAAATAGCCTTAGGAATGATAAAATGGGCAAATTTTTTTTTTAATCAGATGGGTAATTATAAGAATTTTCCACCTCGCTGTCATTGAAGGTCAATTGTAGCCAAAGTAGCCCTATCAAGTACTACTCTTTTTAATGGTTATGAAAGCTGACAGTCTGGCGCATTCTTAGGGCCTAATTAGGAACCATGAAGTCACCTGTTTAGATGTTTAATTTAAAGTTGAAAATTTAAGTCATAATTTACCGAACGTAAATTTTTCACTTTAGACCAACATTTTCATAACTTTCATCACAGTTACGAAGCTGATTATTTTATGCATAAAAGTACTACTCATAAAGATTCAGTTGCAAAAAAAATCTCGATAGTCTTCTACTTTTTTTAAAGATTTTTTTTCAATTGGTCAGGTCGAAAATTCTCAAAAATGCAGTAAAAAATTCATAACTCGAAAACTATGAAAAGTCGCGCGACATACATGGGGGTTATTCGGATACCCCACGATACAAGGGACCTAAATTTTATTTTTAGACGTCAATGTTCCGGCCACCGTGTATGTATATATATATATATATATATATATATATATATATATATATATATATATATATATGTATATATATCAATGTTAATATGTATGCAAATTTTAATATATATTTATGTATTTTTTTAAATGTAAAAACGTGTTGTTGATGATCTCGTCCCAAAAAACCCACGTTTCGATTATCCGAACTTTTGATTGTCCGAACTAGTCTCGGTCCCAATTGGTTCGGATAATCGAGATTCTACTGTATACGTAAGGCAGGTTTGCAGTCATGAGAGTCTCGCGGTTGAGATATGAGCGTGCGGGCTCTGAGTGTAGACGACGCGGGTTCGATCCCCGGTAGCAATGTCTTGTTTTTTTTTATTAAGCATATACGAATTAAATATCATAAATAATGCCTGAACAGGCGAGAATAGCTAAAGCGAGAGTAAGTTCGAAATTTTCTGAATATAAAATGAAGAGAAAAAAGTTTATCCACGGAGGATTGAACCCGGACGTTCAGCATCGTAATCCGTCACGCTACAACTCAGCCACGACGCTCATTGCAGATAAAGAAACATTTATGATACACCCTTTTCCATAATGTTTACTGTTGAAAAAAAATGCCGAAACGATCGCGGCAAAGGCTCAAGATTTCTTTTTGAACCTTTCACGGTCGTTTCGGCGTTTTATTTTTCAACGCGGTTCGTCGTTAATTTTTTTAACCCGCATTTTCGGCATAAACGGGCAACCGAGAGAAAACAATGATCTCGATACATGTTTTTCACTTTGAAATTCATTTAATGCATATTCCAATCCGCAGTGCGGCCACACATATATGTCGAGCTCGATCGGACGGAAAACCTCGCTCCGTTCGCCTGTCGAGCGAGCGAGGGGCAGAGACTTTTCCCCCACCGAGCTACCCATTCGTGTTCACGCTGCTGCGATACCAACTTTAGCGGTGATCACGGACTCGCGCGGCTACAAGGGAATCTGCAACCTCGACAGAGGCGATGATCACGAAATCATACTCCCGAACTCGCCGCCGCGATTTAGCGCCATTTACGAAGCACGCCGAAAAGGGCCGCGTTGTGCATCTCCCCATTAATCTCTGGTAAGACCGTGATAGACGTTACCTCATAATCGTTTTGTTTACGTGCGAATCTAACGTTGCCAACTTCACAGCGTACAAAATCCTCGTGGGTATTTTCGTAGATGCTTTGGTCATATTTTGACAATTCGACGAACATAAAAATTCGTTCGACGCTAATAATGCTTAACGTCTCTTCTTCGATGCCGATAAGCATGTAACGAGTATCCTATAAAGCTTTTCGGATCGCGACAAATCTCAAAACCCGTGCAATTTTGTAATGAAGCTCAACTGACGAACTTTATAGTCAATCTACGATCTTTGAGTACAAAAAAGAAGATGCCAGTATTTCAGGAAACATGTGCCGAGGTAAATGATCACGTTTTCAAACTCCCGAATGCTTGAACCTGAATATCATTTTTTAATTTTCAGCAGATTCAGGCTCAGACCGTTGTGATAATACACCCGGGATCGCAGAATTTACGGATGGGACGCGCCTCCGATTTGAATCCTCACACGATGCTGAACGCAATTGCGAGAAGACGAAAACCCGGAGGGACCGAGTACCGAGATTCCTTCTTGCCTAGTCTCTCGCCACGTGTGCGTTCACGAATTTTATCTTTCGCCGACTATTTTCGCGAACTCCAGCGCTAAATGCGTTTTGTCAATTTCACAGACCAAAGAGCTGACGCAAGCGATGGAAGAGTCGCGTCTCCAAGTATCGCACACTTTGCAGTCTTGCTTGCAGTCGGACGGTCGCAGGCGATACGCCACTCCTCCTCAGCAAATCGCCGCCTTCAATCGTAGATCCAATCCCGAGGTGCTCTCTCCTCCCGCGGAGGATTGGACGAAGGCCGACGGCGATGTAATAATCGGCGACGACATTCTCGGTCTGAATCCTCGGGAGGACTTCAATATTCATTTTCCGTACAGAAGGGGGGAATTGAACGTACATTCCGGCCCGGGCGGTAGTCTGAAAGCTGTACTGGCCGATCTTAAAGCCATATGGGAATACGTATTGACCACCAGAATGAATATTCCGCTGAAAGACCTGCGGCACTATAGAGCGGTGCTCATCGTACCGGATATATACAACAGACTGTACTTGAAAGAGTTGACTACTCTCATGCTCTGCGAAATCGGTTTCGGCGGATGCTTCCTGCTGCAAGTGAGTCCAAAGTGTTTTGGGCCTGACCGCGAATTCCTATCGGTGACCTATCCAAATTGAGAGAAGACTGTGATCGCATTGAAGTTTGCATCGTTGTTGTCGAACGAAAATTATTTTCTAATTGAATTTCTGCCGGCTAATCTTTGTTACAAAAAACCCTCATCATTTTTTGAATCGCTTATTTGGGGATGCAGAATTTCAATTTGCAAAGAAAGATTTTGCAAGATAATGAAAATGAGGAAATAAAAATATAATGAATTTTTGTTACATTCGAATGATGCAAACTTCAGGACCGTGCCACTGTGACATGCCGAAAAAAGTCAATTTTTCCGAATATTTTTTTTGTCTGCTAGATAATTTATTTGGGATTTGGAAAAACCGGTGTGTTAGGTAAAAATATCAAAATTAACAACTTTATTGAGCTATAACAGAGCCTCCGTATGATCGGATCGACAACTTGACAATGGTTGGTCAGAAAAATGATAAAAAGTTTTTTAATCTATATAAACGTAGTTATCCTCGTACGTAATCGTTTTACGACAAAAAAAAATGGCCAGTGTTAAAAAAAAATGCAATTTTGACGAAGTTTTCACTTTTATTCGGGGGCTTAAAAAAACTGAATAAAAAAAAACGGTTTGGTACAACGATTGCAGCAATTACGGAAATTTTGGTCATTTTAAGGCGTTACCCCCACTTGTAGCGCAAAAAAAGGCCTTTTTCATGAATTTTTTTTAAAGAAAACTACAAAACTTTTATAATCGATCAATATACCATCTTAAAGAACACATCTTGAAGAACTTTCAGTAATTTTTTTATTGAAAAATATTACATTGTTTAGTGGCAAATGGCCGTCAATGAAATGTTTTTATATACACGGTTTGCGGTGACCAACATTGCGGCGAAGTGGATCATCTGAAAAAACAAATGCGGATGGATTTAGTCAAATATAAGTATAAACTAGTCTTTAATCGAAGGATTTTAAAAAATATTCATTTTTCACAAAATGGCGGACCGTCAAAGTTAATGGTTCGATTTTAACGAAAAAAACGGCTGTTTTTTGGCTATAAAACGGCCTTTTTTTTCGAAAAAAAATCGAACGATTAAAGACTACATTTTTATGTATTAAATAAGCCTGCAAAATTTCAAGAAGATCGGTTCATTAGTGTTTGAGTATTCTTGGTCACCGACTTCAGAAATATTTTTTTTGTAAACTTACATAGAGTCATTTATTCCGGGCCCATACAGAAGTATGGGCCAGGATACTTAAACTTCAAAAAAATGCAATAAAAGAAAATCGATTTTTTCAAAATCGCAAGTGGGGGTAACCCTTTAAATTGAAAATCGGACAATTTTAGCTAGAGTTATGGTTTTGGCCGGGTCGAGAAAAGTCGTTTCGAGAGAAAACGCGATCGAAAGTTTCAGTTCAACTTAGTCAATTTTCAATATTTTAACTTGGAATTTTTTAACATATTAACTATGTATACTTTGAGACAATGCAAAAAAAATGATTTTCTAACTGGTCACAGTGGCGTAGCCGCTTCAACAATCAAATATTTCCCTTGCATCGATTTTTCAAGTCAGATATACTGGACATATCGCTTTTGTGCCCGTTCTCTCACAGCCTCTTTTTCTTATGACTGAAGTTTGCATCGTTGGAATACAACGATTTTTTTGTTTACTTTTCGTGTCGTTATTTTTCGCATAATCGAGAGCCTTTTTTGCAAATGAAGGTTCCGTATGTCTAATATGAATACGTCAAAACGTTAAAGTGATTTTCACAGGCTAAAACGGCCAAGATAAAAATGGTCACAACAAAAAGATTTTTTCTTCGTGATAAAGAAAAAAATGAAAATGTATACAGGATCACGTAGCTGCGACGTTCGGTGCAGGTTTGGGCTACGCCTGCGTGATAGACGTGGGTGATCAAAAGACCTCGGTATCGTGCGTCGAGGACGGTATTTCTCACAGGAACACAAGAGTGCGTATGGATTACGGTGGCGGTGATATTACACAGACATTCTATTGGCTACTTCAGAAGTGCGCCTTTCCCTACAAAAATGGTGACCCTTCCGACAGATTGGACGCTTTGCTTCTTAGCCAGATGAAACGAGATTTGTGTCACGTTGATCTTAATGTCTGTGGCTCACAGGAGAAAACGTTTATCGTCAAAAAGCCCAAACAGCCAACCGAGAAATACACACTCCAGGTAATTCTCCGTGACGATCGGAGAGAAATCAAATGTCGAAATAAACGGATGTATTTGTTTTTTATTCAGGTGGGAGACGAGTGTTTGGTCGCGCCGCTCAGCCTCTTCCAGCCTGAACTCTTCAAAGTCACCGGTCCTCATTTAGTACACATACAAAAACGATCGATGGGCGATCCCGAAGATCCTCACGATGAAAATTACTTGCGCGAGACAAGTGTGAGCTCGCCTTTTTGAAATTCTTGAAATTATATCTCGTGACAACGTATTCGCTTTGATTTCGTGATAATCTACAGCGTTTTGGAGTGAAAACAAAAACGTCGCGATTTTACATCAGCCGAGCCTTCAAATCTCGAATTATTTAATTGCAGCGAAGAGGCATCAAGGAGAATTTGGAACAAACTCTCGAGATGCAGGAAGAAGTCACGACTCCGGTAGTTGCGGGCGAAGAAGAAGTCGTTGTGGATGCTGTGGATTCGGCACCCGCGGCTCTGTCAAATCGAGATCTCGATGTACCGAAGGATTTTGTCGTCGGCCCTCAACAATCGTTGGGCCTCGATCACGCTGTTTTGCAGAGCATCGATCGATGTCGTTAGTATCCTTCCTTCATACCGAATGCTTTATTTCTTTCTCCAACTGGATCACATTCTCGTTTTGCGTTTCACAGCGACCGACGATTTGAAAAGAAAAATGTACAGTTGCGTACTCGTCGTTGGTTCTGGAATGAAATTTCAAGGGATAGGAATGTGGCTTCACAACAGAATATCGCTTCAGATCCCGTACATGTTCAGGGCAGGTATGTACATTTAGGGTGCGTTTGTCTAATAGGAAATAGTAGTGATGAAGAGATGGAATGGGAATATTTTTCCTCATTTTCGGATATCTCTCCGCACGAATTCGCCGCAGTGGAAGAATTTGTAGCTTGAACCCTCAGCTACCTTTTCATCCACAGCGCCAAACTCGTATCTCTTTATTTTCGGTCAATAGTTTTCCCAGAATTTAATTTTGAATTTTCAACCGCCGAGAGGAGTTTGAAAAAGCAAAATTCAAGGATGGTCCATAGGAACGAAAATATATAGAGAAAATTATTCTCTATATTTCGTACATTTAAACCATCCCCGAAAAATCGATTGTTTTTGAGTTATTCAATAAACCATTTTTTAAATACTTCAACAATTCTTTTGGGGTGAAGATATTATTGGAGAGGGATGATCAAATACTCGATCGACGCGTCTTTTCAAGGGTTACGTTTCCATTTGAACAAAAATTTTATGAATTTTTCCTAAAGAGTTATCGAATGAGAACTGAATTTTCAACATTTCACTCCACTTTTTCACCCCCAAAATGAACTTCCACGACTTCGGCGCTTTGGACAAAAATAAAGCCCGGATTTTTCTGAACATTTCGTCTCCCGACTGATCTCGTGGGGGTTGTAGTTTGGCATTAATCCACCCGCATCCCCTAAAAACCCCTACACTCCGATTTTTAAGCAAACTTGGATTTAGCACCCGCGGCACCTACAAAATCACCCGTCAAAAAACTAGCCTTCTAGTTTTTTCCGATTCCAATATACAGCACGACTGTACTACTTACCATGAACACCAATGATCGCTTTTTTTTGCAGAACAATTGGACATAATAACTCAGCCGAAAGAGATGGATCCGGGAATGACGGCTTGGAAAGGAGCCGCGATTCTTAGCTGTCTCGAATCGGCGCAAGAATTGTGGATCGACAGACGGGAATGGGAACGTATAGGCGTTAGAGTTCTGAGAGAAAGAGCACCCTTCATGTGGTGAAAATTGACCTATTATTTTATTAGAAATGTGTAAAAATAATGTCCTTCCGTTCGTTTTTGCGTTAATAAACGAAATCAGTGTTTTACGAAAAAGATAAATGTTTCAGAGCAAATCGGTCATTTTTATTTTACTCTTGTCGTTGCGATGATACACCGCTATATCAGCCTCGATGAGATACTTGGCGAACGTAAGATTCTCAGGCTCGACATCGATGTACACGTCGTCACCTCCTTTCGTGTATGCTTGCGTGAAATTCTGCAAGTCAACGAATTTAATTTCTTCCTGTTTTTATTATTATCGTTATTTTCTTTGCTCGATAATGTGCAGGAATTGTCACTCACGGCAAGTAGCTCTTGGAACCCGGCGTTGTCCGGGAAAATCGTATCCACGCAAGTGTACTGATGAATCGCAATGTTAGTTGCCCGATATACAATTAGAGACAGGGGTTTCATTTCCTGCGAGTCAACTCACCAAATCAGCCTTCACTTCGTTGAACAACGTTTTAGTAATGGCAATTTCCTTGCGATAAGTGGGATGAACGCCAACATTCTCAACAGCTCCTTGACACGCGTTTGTCATCTTCTCCAAACCCGCCTTGTTGCTTTCCAAACTAATTTAAGAAAAAAGAGAAAAAAAAGGATCTTTCTTTGCGAATCTTGAGACAGCGACGGCACGAACTAGATCGGCAAATATGGCCGGACATTTTTCATATGTTACAAACAATAGTAGTGTCAAAAGAAATTTCGAGCGAAAATAATGCAAGAGTAGGGTAAACTGACCAGTGAGTGGACGAATAACGACACTGTAGGATTCAGACGGACTGTGAGATGAAAGTATGCAAACTAGATTTTTAATTGCTGTAGCTAACAAACAGTATTATTTTGATAGTGGAAAAAAATATTCGAAGTAATTGCAACGAATAATATTGGAGGAATTTATAAATAATTAGGAAAATGAATAAATCGTCAGTGAATAGACGTGCAGTGTAAATGAACGCTGTAAAGGATAACAATTTATTATTTATTTTCAATAAATGCTAGATTTGGACTTTACTGTGGTGTACGAAAATGATAATATCCTTATATGTACGAGTATTATATTTGTTACTACGATTTCGTTGAAATTATGCAAAGCTTTTTTGCATCCTAACGTGACATTCTTCGGAATACCTTAAGTTTATTTCATTACTTCATATATATAATTAATAAAACTACCAAAGTAGTTTTATTAACTATTAAGGTATTCCTTGAGGTAAACTTAAAGTAAACTTAAGGTATTCCTTTCGCGAGCCGAAATATTTAACAATTAACTGATTTTCGTCTATAATCAAGTAAAAAATACAGCCCAGTATTCTGGTAAAATTTTAGGCTAAGTTACCGAGCTTTTAACAAAAAGTTACGACTCTAAAAACCGTCTCATTTATACGGCCCTTTATGGAGATGACACGCTGGTCACATTTCTATCTAATAATTAATACACTAAATAACTCTAGATGCCTGATATAAACTGGTCACGCGTTTTAAAAACCTAAAGTTTCCGTAACGACAATACAAGGAATCACTGAATGTTTAGAGAAAATATTAATTATACAACGTAGAAAAATGTAAATAGCAGAATTTTCGTAGCCGGGACGTTTCGGAGAAAATGTAAAAAATGTCTAAATCTACTAAATTTGTGCGAAATGTTTATTCCAGTTGCGCGAACTGAATTTTTTATTCCGTCCTTCGCGAAAGGAATATCTCAAAAGAACTTTATTTCGACAAAGAAATAGAAAATCAAATTTTGTCAAAATTAAAAAACAAATTACATGATTTTGTGACGACATTCAATGAAATTTGTCATCTCTCAACAGGAATTCATTTTGCGATTCGCAGCTGAGCTAAACTTTTTACTCTCCTTGGAGAATTATCAGAACAGAGCGCATATGTCTATCTACTGGAAAGAGATTAGGATACATAACGACTAAATAAATATGTCTTATTTTGACCTATTATTACGAATTTATTTTAAAAATTTGCCAAAAATCAAATATTGATTCTATCTTCGGTAATGAAAGTAATATTCACCCTCGAAACTCATAAAAACTATTGTTTTCGTCTTTAAAACATCTACTGTGCATAGCTGGACGATAACTAAATCTCGTGGTGTGCAAGTACCACAGACTAGAAAAATTCGATATTAAACTGAGAAATCGATTTTAACGAAACCTGTGGTTTTTTTGTGCAAAATTATAGTGATTCGAGTTTGTCTCGATAACTCATATTCTTTACTTATTTTGAATATGAATCCGCTTTTCGTCCATTCACTGGTCGGTTCATCCTGTGGATCATCCAAATCTTTGAATGAAATTTTACAGGAGTGGGAACTCACTAGGCAATATTTTTCCGTGTTTTCTCCAGATCTGCTTCAATGCTGGAAATGATTTTTTCCATATCATGCTTCACCTCTGTGAAATCTTGAACGATCGTTTTGTACAAATCTACGGTATTAGCAAGGGGCAAAGTACGAGGCTCGCTATGGTGCAGATTTTCCAACAAGCCTCTCATCAGTCTGTGGTGACGACTTTTCACCTTGTCTTGACGGACGCATTCCGACAAGGTGGCGAATTCGTTGTTGGCTATGCGGCCGACCAATTCGTCAATTTCTTGATCCAGTTCGGTTTGGATGTCTTTTAAATTCTCATGAGCATCCTCCAGGGAAAACGAACCCACGTTGTCTTCGATATCTTCCACAGTCTCTTCCATTTTGCTATTGGCGATAGAATTCGCAGTCCGAACGTTATCTGAAAGCGTACCGGAGAGTCAACTCAAAGTTTAACTTTATGATGGTGTGTAAGGAATTACAACAAATTGACGAGAACTACCGGTATTGACAAGTTTTTTAGGTTATGTTCCGAAAAATATACAATGTCTATAATGAAAATTCAAAGAAATATGTATTTACTTCGTTAAAAAGAATAATTGAAAACTTCAATTGTTGGGCGTATAAAAAACTTTTAACGAGACACAAGGATGACAGTGAACGCGTAACCCTTGGCAACGTATTGGATGCGCGAATAGAAAGCGCCATTTGTATCGTCCATAGAGGTACGGATTGCAGGAGTTTGACGCGGCTTGCAGGAAATTGGTGGACTGAAAGTTCCTTCTGAGCGGCGCTGCTGGCGTTCGGATCCGAAATCATCGTATGTAAGAATTGTCCGACGGCAGCTACTTCAGAACTGCGTCAAGCGCCCCTATGAGTAATCTAACTTTGTTCTTAAGGTATTCCTTCAGCAGAGAGCCGTATTTTGTGGGGGCATAAGCAGGGCCTTTCTCAATAATCCGTAAATTACAATTGCACCTAATAAAAAATAAGGTGCGAACAATTATTACAACCATCGATAAACTGGAATGCAACATTTTGCGGAAATTTAGTAGATATATTATATTTAGACTATATTTAGACATTTTTACATTTTCTCTGAAAAATCGTGGCTACGAAAAAATTTCTGCTAGATTGTGAGTAGCTCACTCGACCGAGTCCACCGTCATATGTAAGACCATGACAGACTCAGGTAACGTGGTGTTCTCACGTTTAACCTACAAGTTTCGTTAATGCCCGAAAAAAAACCATTCAGTCTCAAAATTCACATCTTTGATCGACTATTTTATTAATGAACGAAGTAGAGAAACCATTTAATTTTTTGATACGACATTCCCGTACTGTAATCGTGGTTTGCTTAGTTTAAAAATGTAAATCCAAGTATTATTTTAACCCCCAGAGTCCTATAACTAGTGTTTACGAGGTGCCATGTGTATTACCAAATGGATAATAGTTCAACTTGGACATGAAAAATCTCCGAAACTATGTTGCGAAATGGATTAATTTGTGGACACTTAATGCATCTTGGATTAATCTCACGGTGATATAAATTTCAATCGTCTTACAAGGATTTCGATTTTGGTTTCGAATTTCCTGAAATTCGAATTAGATTCACAACGCCGAAGATCGGGCTTCCCAAGCGGCAGTTTCAAAATAGTTGTCCAGAAGTTGTCCAAATGGGCGTCTATATTACCGATTGTCCGCTTAAAAGTTACCCATAAGTTATCACGTGTCCAAAAGTTGTCTTTTTAAATAATTGTCCCATGGTCTTACATACAGGTCTTGAAACGACCATAGTGGGGGAAGGTTCACTTAGCGTCCAGTTTTTGTTTCAATTTTCGGCCGCATGGTGCGCATAGAAAAAGGGGTGTCGTGAATGAAGAAGAGCAATATCATGTGTCTCTGTCTTGCATTACAGCGCATGCATTTTAGACTGTAATGTTTCGGTATACGGGTTCTTGTTTCTTTTTTGTAATATCCATTGCACGGAAGGTAAACGGAAAAAGTATGTATTTGCATGCTAAAATGAACAAATTAATACATACACGCCTAAAAATATAACCAAACCTATACTAACCGCGTGCAAAACTCAAGTGACTATGATAAAAATGATTGATATTTGTTTTTTATATTGCGACGGTAGTTGAGCTGCATTGTTACGCTGCGCACTCGGAACCCGAAAGTTCTGATCTGTCACTGAATTAGATTCTTAATAACAGTTATTTAGGTATATGCAACTTTTATCATACGAGTAACGATTTTCAAATGTTATACGCACATACGACTATACGACGAAACATTTTATGATCGGTTTAAGTTAGTTTGATGACACCCCTCCGATCACAACGACACACGGAGGCGACGACAAGAAGAAAAAGCTTGGACACTAAACGGCCCACTCGCCACCTATCAAATACGACCGTCGTTTAAAGACCTGCATTTCAGACCGTGGGTTGTCCAAACTCAGTTATCTTTTTTGACGGTTGTCATCTCGAAGGAAACCTACGGACATTCGGTATCCATTATGCCGACTTTTGGACAATTTTTTGAAAATTGCTACTTGCTTCGGCAAACCGATACAGTGGTTAGTCGCCCCGACGACGTGAACCGGTTGCTTTCATCGCATTGTACATCCATCGGCACATCCACGCACCCACGTACGTACACATATATTGCGTACGTTTTATTGTAGTGCTAGTCGGGAACTTCGACGCCGTCTCAAGATGATAACGTTCGCTCGATCCGGGTCACAATTTACGATCCCATTATGAATTTCATTTGAGGTCGCGTAAACCGTGAGGATATAAACGTCCTTTAGTTCGCGAGCAAAATTGTGGTACGGGAGCCTCTTGTCTAATACTCGAGACCCGGAGAAAATTGAGAGACTGACAAAGGCGTTTGTTCTACGGTCTAGGCTCTACCTGAAAACGTGGCGTTTTTCATTTCTCGCTAAAATGAATCGAGCAGGCTCTTGTTCAATGCAAAATCGTTTGGTCGTCGCGAATTTTCTGCTCCCAACCTCGTCCAGATCTCATTCAGCCCAGGAGATCGAATTTTTTCTTTAATCGCGTTCCAGACCGATAGGTTTGGTCGGATCGAGTTCTACCTGAAAAACTCGTAATCAGAGAATGATTTTTCAATAGTCTAGTTCACAGTTCACTATAGTGTAACAAAGAACGCCATAGGCTTTGGACTCCATTTTTCCCATTTTATCCTCGCATCTGTACATAGCTGTCGACTCGTTCCCGAAACATTCGTTGATCAGTGGATTGAAACTTTATTCCGGTAATATTTCTCCGGTTGTCGAAAGCTCGGACGGAGAGAGTCTCTGCTGTGTAAATATTGTTGAATGAACGAGAGAAGCGTTGAGGAAAGGAGCGAGGTATAGTCGCGGGCGGAGAATCGCGGAAAAAGAAACAGCGTCTTCCGATCAGCCATGAATAGTCACGTGTCCACCGCTTCTAACCAAAAAGGCGTTAGCTACGTTCACTTTGCGCGATTAATGGCTCGGGTTACGCTGTTACGTGGCCTTGAAGTTGTCATTTACAGGTATCAATATTTATAACTGCGCTAGCACTCGATGAGTACCAGCTAGTTCTAATTTACTTGTAGATCGCGGACATTAGGTAGGCGATCGGAATGTATATATATATCCAGAAAACGCAATAGAGAAAATCGTTGTCAAAGCGTGCAGATTCGTTCGAGAGAGAAGAAACGAAAGAGTGGAAATGGTTGTTGGTGAATAATAGTAGAGAAAGAGAGAGCGAGCGAGGGGGGGGGGGAAGAGAGAGAGAGAGAGAGAGAGAGAGAGAGAGAGAGAGAGAGAGAGAGAGAGAGAGAGAGAGAGAAATAGCAGAAGAGCGAGAAAGTACGGGTCGTAATTGCCGAAGCCCTGTCGGTCGCTGAGGGCGGTGCGCGGGAATGAGAAACGGTGCGGTGGCTGCGCCTATGGCAAACGCACTCAGAATGCAAATTGAATTTCGAACCTCCCTAATTTTGTAAAGGTATACACATCGACGCACAGAGAGACAGCGAGAGAGGAAAACGAGAGAGAGAGAGAGAGAGAGAAAGAGAGAGCGAGAGCGAGAGAGAGACACACACAGGGCCAACGGGTCTGTGGACCACAGAACGCTGCAACATTGTAAGTCTCGTTGCGTTTCGAGCATCCACGAGCTCTCTGCTCACTGTGCTCTGTATCACAGCTGTACAGTCGAATCCCGATTATTCGGAGTAATTGAGGCCGGGGCTAGTCCGAATAATCCAAAATTGAAGTATAATGAAATTTGCATCGTTGAAATGCAACGAAAATATTTCTTCACATATTGGTCAACTCTTTTTAGCGCATTCAACCTACAAATATCACTGAAGTGTTCTTAAATATCCGTACTTGAGATCCATGACCCAAAATTGCGAGAGATGAGTTCAGATAGGGATGAAAATGAAGAAATGGGAAAATAGAGAAGAATTTTCGTTGTATTTCAAAGGGGAAACTTTAACACCATGTAAAAAGTAGTATTAAGGTGTTATTCTATGTGGCTCACCGAAACTGTTTTTGAGAATTTTTTCAGCATGGTTACTCTGCAGGTTAATTGTGCATGAGTTGACCGATACAGAAAAAAATCATAAAAAAATGGCGGCTCAGTCATAGCTATACTTAAGGGGTTACCCCCACTTGCGATTTCGAAAAAATCGATTTTTTTATTGCATTTTTTTGAAGTATAAGTATCCGATGATAAGTATAGATGACTCTATGTAAGTTTACAAAAAAAAATATTTTCTTCGTGTAAACTGAAATTGAAACTTTAAACGCGTTTTTCTCAAAATGGCATTTCTGAAGTCGGTGACCAAGATTACTCGAACACTAATGAACCGATCTTCTTGAAATTTTGCAGGCTTATTTAATACATAAAAATGTAGTCTTTAATCGTTCGATTTTTTTTCGAAAAAAATGGCCGTTTTATAGCCAAAAAACGGCCGTTTTTTTTTCGTTAAAATCGAACCATTAACTTTGACTGTCCGCCATTTTGTGAAAAATGAATATTTTTTAAAATCCTTCGATTAAAGACTAGTTTATACTTATATTTGACTAAATCCATCCGCATTTTTTTTTCCGATGATCCACTTCGCCGCAATGTTGGTCACCGCAAACCGTGTATATAAAAACATTATTTCATTGACGGCCATTTGCCAGTAAACAATGTAATATTTTTCAATAAAAAAATTACTGAAAGTTCTTCAAGATGTGTTCTTTAAGATGGTATATTGATCGATTAAAAAAGTTTTGTAGTTTTCTTTAAAAAAATTCATGAAAAAGGCCTTTTTTTGCGCTACAAGTGGGGGTAACGCCTTAAACAGGAAGAAATATTGCTATTTCTGGCAGTTCTAAAATCGTGACGTAACGCAAACCTTGACCCCCCCCCCCCACGTACGTAGACCGTAACGCCCGGCCGGACACCCCCCTCCCCCAATTGCGTTACGCAATTTGCGTACGCTCCCTTAGGTAGTTGTATATTTTTGTACACCCACTGAACTAAACGACTCTAAATAGATATTTTCGCCCTCTAGGCTGTTCCGCGCGTTTCAGAGCGCTCGGAGGCGCTTCAAAAAATAAGCTCGAATTTTTATTTTCAAGAAAACAAATTTGTGCGTATTCCTTTGTATTTTTTTTTTCAAATTCCATCTCTACAGGGATTTTCCCCCTTGATACATACCTCATATTCCAGTTTTATATCCCCGCGTATTCCTTTGTATTTGTATATAATTCTTGTAACGTTTGTACATCATTTAATCCGATTTAAAAACCGTATAAATATTTTTTTATACTCAGTAAGTACAAAAAGCACAAAAGTATACGTATAAACAGAAAAAGGCGAGATGTATTACGGAGGTAGAGATTTGGAAGCGGGCATAGGCAATGATGCAGCAGAGCCAGACTTTCGTCATCAGTTATACAAAACATTATTGTTCCGGCATGACGGTTCTCTTACACGCGCATGTATTGTACATTTTATAATGGGCTTGGAAGCGCGGACGGATTCCCATAGAGGGAAATGGAATTTAACACAACCCCTCCCGTTCTCATTTTGTAGATACACACACTCACACACTTATACGTATGTTTCAAAACGGTTAATTCCAAGCAGTTAATAAATCCAGGTACGTTAAAACGAGCGTAATTACTTGTTTTGTTTCGTTAGGCTCGATCGCGAGCCAGTAGCAATATTGTGCGGTTTTTTGCTCTAAGAATTACGTATCTGGTTAATTGAACGAATAACCGATGAGATTTGATATTTGTTCAAGTTCATTGGAAAATGCTTGTATCGAAGCTGGACGAAAGGTAGCAGTTTCCACCGCGTTGGAAAATGTACGACGTATGACGAGTAAACCATTTCATTTTCGAAATATCGTTTGTATGTCTAGCGGAGCGCGTATG
Organism: Ophion slaviceki; assembly: GCA_944452715.1. Lineage (NCBI taxonomy): Eukaryota > Metazoa > Arthropoda > Insecta > Hymenoptera > Ichneumonidae > Ophion > Ophion slaviceki. The sequence goes on along the minus strand of OX101785.1, from coordinate 3,038,918 downwards.
GAAACAACCAAACTTCAGAATTTTGCGTTTCGGCCAGGGTTGCAAATAATGCATTACTTTTTTTAATGCATTAGCAGTTTCATTACTCATTACTTTGCATTCTGTAATGAAAGAAAAAATTCATTTTTTTACATTACAAAATTTTTTACGTTACATAATTTAATGTAATGAGTAATGGATTTTCTTTACATTACGAAATGTAATGTAATGACCAATGGAATTTTTCCACATTACTAATGCAATGCAATGTAAAAAATCTCCATTAGCCATTGCAATGTAATGAGGATTATTATTCGTTTCCCATTAGGGGCAGCGGTTTTTGCACTGGGTCGATCTGACCCGATGGGAAACGAATAATAATCTATATTACCTTGTGATGAGTAATGGAGATTTTTTACATTACATTAGTAATGTGAACAAATTCCATTACTCATTACATTACACTTTGTAATGTAAAAAATCTTACCTCGTGGGATCAACTCGTACATCTTTCCCCTATAAAGCAGCTAATAAATTATCAAAAATTATAAATTAACCAAAGAGATATATTTTCGTTGCATGGCAATGATGCAAACTTCAACACTATTGTTATTCCCGGTGTATTAATTTAAATGATAATAACAACGAACATATTAATTTAAATTTTGCATTCCGGAGCGGGGGGGGGGGGGGGGGGGGGGGTAACGCGCTTATAATTTCATCCATATAGCGCAGTTCTCTTTTAATTCCGCCGCTCGATTATACTTTACCAATACGGCGGGCGATTAGTGGTTGTGGTGTAGTAGGGTGGATGCGAAACGTCGCAATGACCACGTATCGACGATTTAGCGACTATATTGGGTCTGCGTGTGGGACGCTCGATGACAACGCAATAACGATACATCATGGTACCAATTAGTCTCATTCGCAATTTTGCCGGAATTAAGCAATTTTTTGGACTACGGTTCGTTCTTCATAGATTGGATCGATTCGAAATAGCGGGGTAATCGACGCACACCTGCATAGGCAACTTTTGTATTCATTTTGTATTCATGGAAGTATATCTAATTGTTAGTACCTATGAAAGTCTACGGATATAATCCTCCGATGAATTACGAACGCTTTGCCGAGTAGCTGTACGAGAATCTTTTTGGATAGCTTCCATTGGATTTTGGATAAGTTCGGATAATTGCGATTGGATTTTAGATAACTTTGGATAATTTCGGTTGGATTTTGGATAATTCTGGATAATTTCGATTGGATTTTGGATAACTATGGATAATTGCTATTGGATTTTGGAGGACTGGATAATTTCGGTTGAATTTTGGATAATTCTGGATAACTTGGATTAGATTTTGGATAACTATGGACAATTTCGATTGGATTTTGGATAATTCTGTATAATTTCAATTGGATTTTGGATAACTCTGGATAATTTCGATTCGATTTTGGATAATTCTAGGTAACTTCTAGATAATTTTCTAAATAATTTTCATTGGGTTTTGGATAACTGGATACTTTCGATTGGATTTTGGATAATTCTGGATAATTTCAATTCGATTTCCGATAATTCTGGATAATTTCTATTGGTTTAGAATAACTATGGGTACTCCCGATTGGAATTTGGATAACTATTCATAATTTCGATAGGATTTGGATAATTAGATAAATTTTTATTGGATTTTAGATAATTCTGGATAATGTCGATTGGGTTTTGGATAACTGGATAATTCGAATCGAATTTTGGGTACCAATGGATAATTTCGATTGGATTTTGGATAACGCTGGATAATTTCGATTCGATTTTGGATAATTCTAGGTAACTTCTAGATAACTTTCTAAATAATTTTCATTGGGTTTTGGATAACTGGATACTTTCGATTGGATTTTGGATAATTGTGGATAATTCCGATTGGATTTCCGATAATTCTGGATAATTTCTATTGGTTTAGAATACTGGGTACTCCCGATTGGAATTTGGATAACTATGGATAATTTCTATAGGATTTGGATAATTAGATAATTTTTTATTGGATTTTGGATAATTCTGGATAATGTCGATTGGGTTTTGGATAACTGGATAATTCGAATCGAATTTTGGATACCTATGGATAATTTCGATTGGATTTTGGATAATTCTGGATAATTTCTGTTGGTTTAGAATAACTATGGACACTTCCGATTGAAATTTGCATAATTTCGATAGGATTTTGGATAACTATATAATTTTTTATTGGATTTTGGATAATTATGGATAATGCCGATTGGGTTTCGGATAACTGGATAGTTTAGATCGGATTTTGGATAACTATGGACAGTTTCGATTGGATTTTGGATAATTTCGATTCGATTTTGGATAATACCGGACAATTTCGATTCGATTTTGGATAATGCCGGATAAATTCGATTACATTTCGGAAAATTGCGCCGAGAATTTCAGAAATCCGCGAAAATCCCGCAACCGCGCGTGTCGACCATTTTCCCCCCAAGGAAAAATAAATTACTCACCTGAATTCTACATCGGATCAAATATGCCGGAGATTTAAAATTGCGACGTTGAAAACTTGGGAACCGCGATATCGACGCTCATGTGCTGTTAACGTTGCGTATCTCCCGAGAGCACACGCATATATCGCGACAATAATAAATATCTATATGGGATATAGTAGACCCGACACGACAATCGAGTTTCGTCAACGATAAGAGAATCGACCATACACGTCCCTATCGCGGCTACGCGCCTCATTGCTTCCGAATTCACCATCACGTCGAACAATAATCTATAGCCGAAAAAAAGAATATGCAAAAAGCAAACAAGGACTATTCGACCTTTCGCCACCGCGAATCGTGCATGCTATAGTGACACAGCAGAGGAGGGAAGATTTGGACCGCACGTGGAGAAAACGAGTGAAGAGCGGGGCAGAGGAGAAGGTGAAATAAAAACGAAGGGTAAAAAATAAAAGGTAGCGAATGTATGATACGTATAGTCTGTTATCTATATATAGGTCATCATTATTAAACCGCAAGAATTTCCGATAGTCTAGGACGGAGATGTCTCTCTCCTTTTTCGCCCTCTCTCGTTTTTCTCCCCTGCTCTCATTTGCTCTCTCTCTCTCTCTCTCTCTCTCTCTCTCTCTCTCTCTCTCTCTCTCTCTCTCTCTCTCTCTCTCTCTCTCTCTCTCTCTCTCTCTCTCTCACACTCTCTCTCGTTCTCGTTCCATTTAGCCATCTATCTCTGGGATCTCTCGTTTCTCGCCACAGAATCCCCAACCGCGCTCATTTCGGGGATGGCAGCAACGCGTGGCACGCCGCCGCGACCCTCGTTCATCATAAATGCAATCAGATCGTATTACGCGCCATTACCATACGCCGTGCATCGTACACACGTACGTATAGGCTTCCTCCACTTCTAGCCCGTTGCATTTCCACCACTCCTAACCGTAAAAAAATGAGGCCTGACTGCGTGGCGAGCTGACCTTTCGCCAATATATCGTCATGATTCGGTCAGTTTGTACTATTTTTACAAAATCTGTAAACCAAATCGAAGTTAAAACACTGAGCTACAAAACTATTCAACAAAAAAGGTATTTTAGAAATTTCAGAATGTTTGGACCCTCCAAATGAAGTTTGCATTACGGACTTTCATAAGGGAGGACACCACTGTGACGGGTCGATCTTGGCCGTTTTTTCCGATTTTTCGTCTACTTTTCTCGGTTGACAAAACAAATGTCTAGTAGACAACAAGAAAAAACGACCAAAAGGTCGGTTTTCCCGATTTTTAAAAGTTATTTATTTGGAATTTGGAATTTGGAAGAAAAAGTATCTTACTAAGCATACATTGAACTTATTTCGTGTAAATTTTTATTAAAGAAAATTAGATATTTATTAAAGAATATTATACTAGACTATAAAAATTTGAATGATATTGAAGTTTGCATCGTTGGAATGCAACAATTTTTTTTTTTTTTCGTTTCCGTGTTTTTTGCACATTTAGGCTCCGAAAGTCATGGAAACATTTTTGTGAATTTGGACCCCTTTTTAAAAATTATAACCAAAAGCTGCAAAAAACGATTTTTGATAATAACGAAAATAAAGAAATGAAAAAAAAATCAAGAATTTTCGTTGCATTCCAACGATGCGAACTTCAACACCATACATTTTATACAAAACCTCTGTATAAAAAATGTGGTCCAACGGCCGGATCGATAGCTTGACGATGGTTGGTATGCGAAAGAAATTTCACAAAATGGCAGGTGTTCAAAAAAAAGTGTGGTTTTGTCGAAAATTGTACTTACAGTGGGTAAAAAAAGTATTTGTACACGTCGTCTTTTTCAAATGATCCTACAAAAAATGCTTTATTAAGGGGTTACCACCACTTGCGAATTTGAAAAAATCGATTTTTTTTATTGCATTTTTTTGAAGTGCAATTTGAAGTGCAGTTTTTTTTTGATGCCCGGAATAGATGACTCTATGTAAGTTTACAAAAAAAATATTTTCTTCGTGTAAACTGAAATTGAAACTTTAAACGCGTTTTTCTCAAAATGGCATTTCTGAAGTCGGTGACCAAGATTACTCGAACACTAATGAACCGATCTTCTTGAAATTTTGCAGGCTTATTTAATACATAAAAATGTAGTCTTTAATCGTTCGATTTTTTTCGTTAAAATCGAACCATTAACTTTGACTGTCCGCCATTTTGTGAAAAATGAATATTTTTTAAAATCCTTCGATTAAAGACTAGTTTATACTTATATTTGACTAAATCCATCCACATTTTTTTTTTCAGATCCACTTCGCCGCAATGTTGGTCACCGCAAACCGTGTATATAAAAACATTATTTCATTGACGGCCATTTGCCACTAAACAATGTAATATTTTTCAATAAAAAAATTACTGAAAGTTCTTCGAAATGTGTTCTTTAAGATGGTATATTGATCGATTAAAAAAGTTTTGTAGTTTTCTTTAAAAAAAATCATGAAAAAGGCCTTTTTTTGCGCTACAAGTGGGGGTAACGCCTTAACTTTCTGTGTTCGGGAGCTTATCCTAAATATACATGGTGGCTGTTTACAAAAAACTTGGGAAAACACAAACAAACAAACAAAGCAAAATTAACAACAGTTTCGTGTTAGATGCGCAAATACTTTTTTTCCCACTGTATAGTTGGGGGCTTGAAAAATACTCAATGAAAAAAACGACTACGTACAACGATAGTTATTGCAATTACGTAAATTTTCATTTAAAAAAATTGAAAATCGGTCACTAATAGCAAGAGTTACGATTTCGTCCAGGTCGAGAAAAGTCGTTTCGAGAAAAACTCGATTGAAAGTATTAGTGTACGTAAATCGTTGCGCTACCTGCTCTGACTAAATCGTCTGTAATTTTGCCAATTTTTCGTAATTTCACTTGAACATTTTTTGCACATATTCTTGAATATGTAGACTTTGAAAAAATGTAAAAAATAATCGACTTTTTAAACCTGTCACAGTTGTGTACCACCTTTGAAAAAGGCCGCGATCACGAATAATTCTCAGTTTAAAATCCACCTACGCTCACGCTACGTCCGGTAGAGACGAAGTACTCCCTGTACAAATATGCATAAATGCAACATGCAGTACCTGTCAAAGGTTGTCGATCACTTTGGATAGTTGCAAAATTTGCGATTACTCTGGACAATTGCAGAATTTTTTCGAAATGATATAATTAATTTTATAGAGCTGCATAGTATCCTCGTAAAATAAGAAATAAAATGAATGATATTCCAATATAATTTTGCCATCATCCAAAGTAATCGAAAACTTTTGACCGGTAGTATACGTGTATGTATATACGTATAGGCCACGACGCGGGCACATGGCATATCGATCACTCTCCCTCGCTTCTGAATCGCACGCCTCTTCTCGTCGGCCAAAAGTATAGATATGCAGTAACAGAACGATAGGAAGGAGACCGAGAACGGATAGAGCTCTCTGGTAGCGCACGAGAGCAGGGTAGCTTGAAGTTTGTCTCCATGGTAAGTGGTACCGTCGCTTTACGAACCTATATGCACGTATATATATATAGGTATATGTGTATATATATATATATATATATATATATATATATATATATATATATATATATATATATATATATATATATATATATAGGTATATGTATATACCTATATGCATATATATATATATATATATATATATATATATATATATATATATATACACTCAGCAAAATAATTAAAGGAGCACAAAAAATTCAAAAAAATTTCAGTGATTTTTTAAAGGATTTTTTAGGGGTAGCTCGATTACATAGCCATCCCGATGTACTTTATTCAAAATGATGTGCTAGGTATTATAGTAAGTACTATAGTAATATAGTAAGTATATTTACCATACTATAACTAGTACTAGTTATAATAAGTATAGTAATTTTATACTTGATGTTTATCAAATAAAAATCAAGTGTAAAATTTAAAAAGTTTCTCTTTCTTATATTCTGTCCTAAACGCTATACTTTTCGAGTTAAGGCGGTCCTCTAGTTTCTCGGGTCGAAAAAATCGATTTTTTTTTCCATAAATCACATCTACAACATGTGTAGAAAATTTGTGCCAAAGGATTTTTCGATATTCGAAGTGGTTCACAAGTTACGGCCCTGGAACGGAGCAGGTATACGGAGCAGGTATACTTTCAAACGCGTTTTTCTCGAAACACCATTTTTCGAAACGGTGACCACGATATTTCAGAAACTACTGCACCGATCTTGTTCAAATTTATACAGCATCTTTAATATGTTATAAGCCAGGGATTGAACTAGGATTATCATGATTGCTTCGATAGTTTTTTTTTGTACGAGCGAAAAACTTAAGAAAAAATGAGTAAAAAATAGAATGTAATTTTCAAAAGTGTACAAAAAAGTCAATTTTTGTAATTTAGAATTCACTCTAGTTCAATCGCTAGTCTTAAATATGAAGATTAAAATGCCGTTTGGTTTTTTGATTTCAGATAAGCAGAACAGCCGCAATCTTGATCACCGTCAAGCGCCTCTTTTACTTGATGTCTTCCTGTCGGCCACTATAACTTTTACTCTATTATATATTTTGACTTCAAAAAATTTGTAAAGCTTATTTAAATGTTAATAAAGATTATGCAAAAACAATGAGATTGATTATTTCGATGCTTTGCCCGTAAAAAATTATTGAAGAAGCCGTAAAAAAACAGCCGAGAAACTAGATGACCGCGTTAAGTCATCCTACTCATCAGAGTTTCGAGTGAAACAGGTAAAAAAAAATCTCAAAGAAAAATTTTGAAAAAATTCCAGTCGATCCAGTATAAACTTACGCAACTTTTTATTTCTTTGACATTTCCTCTTAAATCCTATAGTTCTTGAGTTACGTTGCATTTTTCCAAAATTTGTCCTTTTTAGCCAAAAATGAAAGAACGTTGCGAAAAAAATCGTACGGAACTGTTTAAAAAACATAAATGGAGCTTCTGCTGCCCCTTTCAAGTTTATCATGGATGAAAATGACAACAAAATTTACGCAAGTTATGCGCCCAATCCTCGATCGTCGAAAAGTAGCCGAAACCAGTCACGTACAAAAAGTTCGTACCGGATAAAAAAAAGTCGTATAAAAAAATATTTCCAAAAAGCAAAACAAATCTGAATTTGTTCCCTTCAAAGCGCCGTTCGTTAAATTTGGTTATCTTTTTTTTCTGGCGAAGCTATCTAACTTTGAGTGCGGCGAGAAATATCGACTGGTGTATCCAAACTTTTGAGCGGTAGTCCATTTTATGAAACATTAGCCTCTACAGAATAAATCTATACGTCGTGTGCATTTTTTTAAGGTTCATTGAAGAAAAACTTCATAAATCGTCATTTGACTCAACTGGACCTCTCCAACCTCCTTAAACGCTTTTCTCTCAAAATCTCGTTTCTGAAAACGGGAGAACGCACAATTCGAGCAATTTTCATTCGATTGATCCAACATTTTAACTGTAGCTACTTAGATAGATTTCTTAAAGAAGGTCATACGATTTTTACGATTCATGAAGAATTCTAGTTGTTATAAACAAATGTAGGCCGTTTTTTTAGCAAAAAGATCTTTTTATTTATTCAAAATGATGTAATTTTATGAAATAAAAATCATATTTTTTAATAATCGTGTATATTTCTCCAGCAAACTCAATGCAAATGACGAAATGTTGTTTTTTATCTAGCTGTTGATCCACAAAAGTTCTGCATCCTCCGGTAGAGCGCATAATAAGCGCTCCAATTGTAACTACGACTAATTGTAAGCCGCCAGTTTGTAATTTTTACCCAAATTTTTTTTTCGCCTCCATCAACACGTGCTGAATAAACCCTGCAAACCTCATTTGAATTGATTTTTTTAGTATTCTCAACAAAAAATTCCCAAAATCATTTCACTTATCAGTGCGCCTCCACACCGTGCGTACACCCGTTCTTAGACCCATGATAAAAAAAAAAGGAGACTAGATCACGTGGCAAATTATTACCAACCTTCCCATTATTAATTATTTAGGTACAAAATTAAAAAATACATTCTCCTGTACTTTTGCGATTCTCGCATTATAATGACAACGATCCCCGCACCAAGTCGCGCCAGTGACGGTAGCATTGGCGATGAAAAGAAACGGGACAAAAAATGTTTCTCATACACGTATTCGCGTCTCACACGTGCGTTAATTAACTTAAAACCTCGACGTAATTTCGCATTGCCGTATCCTCATAGCGTTGGAACGAAGCGCGAAACAAAAACGAAAGAACGAAAAAGCTGAGTATTCGGGATACGTGGACCATGGGAGGAAGTGTAACGGCCTGTTAGGTCGGTCTTTTCTGCTGCATGAAAAAAAGAAATGAAAAAAAAAAAAAAAAAAAAAAAAACAACGCGCGGAGAGACGAGGGCAGGAAGTAAAAAAAAGCGGGAAAACGTTGAGAGAGGAGGCGCGCGAGAACGATTAAGCTCGAAGCGCGCTTGCATCACAGCACGTATATATAGATATAGCCATACTCGTTACTATACGTCTATAGATATAAAGCTCCGGCGAGCGGGCAGGGTGAAAAAGGGAGAAGGGGACGAATCGATTTCGCTCGAGAGCTCGGTCCAAGCGAGTGTATGCAGGGGGAGAGAGAGAGAGAGAGAGAGAGAGAGAGAGAGAGAGAGAGAGAGAGAGAGAGAGAGAGAGAGAGAGGGAGGGGGGGGGGATGATGGTTTGGCGTTTGCGAGCCTCGGTGTATACGCGAGATGTGCCGAGATGCTGAGAGCAAAAGAGAGCCCTGGAGGAAGAGGTGGAGGAGATCGCGGAAGCGAAGTCGGGAGGGAGGGGGGTACTCGGGTCATTAGATCGATCGCTAAAAGCCACGCCTAACGAGTGTTTAGCATACCGACTCGTCGCGAGAAAGAGTGAGAAGGGGAGGAAAAGAGAATCAGCAAGACACACTCGCCCCGATGCACCCTCATTAACGCCCGATGCATTTCCAATACATTTGCCGTGTCGCCCGATCTTCACAAGAAATCTCTATAAGAAATAACTATATCACTATGAGAGCACCCCTATAAAACGAGAAATCTCGATTCCCTGTAGCTACAAAAGGAGCACAAATTGTTTGGCGTCATCGAACGCACTTGCCACTCTGTGTGTTAGCGTAAAAAAAATTAAGTCTCGAATCGTTGATGGTCATCTTTGTTGGTTTTGACATTAGCACAAATATTTCTTACTTAATGGCTTAATCGAGGACAGATGGTATATACGACCCAAATTGGGCCCCATATCCCTAGGGTTGGTAGATAAGCGTGGTTTTGAAGTTTGCAGCGTTGGAATGCAACGAACTTTTCTTCTTCGTACTGCCCAATTTTTTGTCTCGCTCTTTCATACTACAACGATCACTGATGAAGTCTTGAAGATCCTTATTGGGGATCCATAACCTAAAACGGCAAAAAAGGGTTTAGATAGCTGTATCTGAGAGAAATAAACAATTTAAGAAATAAAGAGTATAAAAAGAGTTTAGATAGTAATAGTAGTTTTACTATTCCAGATATACCCCTTTAGAATGTTTACACAGATGATTCCCTCCTATATTTATGGATCTCGTGACAATATTTTCTTATTTCTAAATTTATACTTTACTGTCATTTTGCTTTTCGTGTCCTCTCGCATTCGTTTCCTCATTTACAATTTTTCCGATTAGTTTCTCGATGTATTTAATAAATATACACAGTTCAGTCATCTTTTTCAGCACCATCTGTGTCTTCCTGTTGATTTGTTCTCCTTTTTTGTCTCCTATACGTTTTGGCAGATGGTCTACTGTTGCTTTTTATTTTGTTCTCCTTGGTTTTTTTGCACGTACATATACATATTAGGTTTTCTTCTTCTTGTTTACGAACCCGACACTTATCATCACTATACCTCTTGTTTCCTTCTTTTTCCACATTTCCACATCTTAATCTTGCCCAAGTTTCTTTTGTTTCTCGTGATGTATGTAAATCCCCCCAATACTTTTCTGTCTCTATGCGATTCCTGCATTCCTCCCTGCATTTGTATTGAGCACAACAAGTCGATTTTTCCATTGTTCAATCCTATTGGAGTTAAGATAGTAAAATCTAATAGAGAAATACATAATACAAGAAATAAGAAATAAAAAATAAAGATTTTTGTTGCATCCCAATGATAAAAACTTCGCAGGGGTCTCGTTTCCACAATGTTTATCTCTACAACGTTGAAAGTCCGTTTTTTAATTTTACAATGACTTTATCTTTCATCTGTATAAACTTCGAAATCCACCAACTGTACATGAGTCTCATGTTTGCAATATTGAACCTCTACAACGATCTATCCTTATGATTATCCCTACAACGTATTCATTCGGATTCGTATGAACTACACAATGACGGATTTGCAATATGCATTAATTCTATAATGTATCATTTATTTTTGTATCAGTATTTTATTTAACGTATATTTATATTCTTGTATATATACCTCTTCTTTTTTCTTCAATGAAGAATACACCTGATATATCAACTGTTATAGAGCTAATAAGAATATTGCCCGGTTGAACGTTGGGTACTCAAAGTTCTTGTAGAGTTGATACATTATAGAATTAATGCAATATTGCAAATCTGTATTGTGCAGTTGATGCAAATCCGAATAAATACGTTGTACACTGAGAAAATAAATCATTGATCCAATATCATTGGTGTTATTGGATGAAATTTCGTTGATTCAATTGTAAAATCATTGGTGTAAATTATCGGATTTATTAATCCAAACAAAACGCTATTGACTTTAATAACATGATAAAATTAAAAAAAAATTCATTTAAAAGATATATTGTTAGCCGACAACAATACATTATTGAAACTATCTAAAAAATTATCGCGAACAAATTGTATAATTTTCAATGCATTTTCTGCAACAAACAAAAAAAGCGTTTCAATTCATAACATGAATATTGTTGATTCGAGTACACAAGAAAAATGGAATTTCGCTCGTTTGATTTAGATAAAATTTCTATTGAGTGAATATGTTATTTTATTTTTTTCGCCGTATCCGATATTGATTTCCAAGTACATTATTCGTTAAAATATTAATATTTTATTTTGATTGAAAAATATTAAGCAAATGTCTGAATTGGTTAAAAAATTATGCGAAAATAAAATTTGTTTCTTGCGCGTTTGGTTGAAAAAATTCAACCAAACCATGGCCGAGCGCCACCGAAATTATAGGTGTGAGGAAACCCGTAGTTCTCGGAGTAACCGCTAGAAGCCGAACGCGCGCTCGTTTCTCGTAAGCGTAGCGCGAACCGAAAATCTACTTAAACGCCGGAGAAACTCTAAATAGTATCGCTTCTTGGCCTGTGGCTAAGATCAAAGTGTAGTATCTGTTCTTATCAGTTGAATATCTGATATTCTATCCATGGATATTCCATTGGATATCTGATATTTTCTCCACTATTATCGTGGATGATCACACCAATGCTCATTTTTTTATTTAAGATTTAAAACAAATTGAAAAACTTACGTCCCATGGCATATTCGTTTCGATGCAGTAAAGAAAGAATTAATTCTATTGATTATATTTTTGTACGAAATAAAAAATGTAGCAACTGCATAATTATTTCATCCATACATCTACGGATTGTATATAAAATGATTTCAATAGAATGTAATTTTATTTGAAGGATAATGTAGATTTTCAGAGAACAGAAGAGCTTTTTCAAATAAAATAATATGTTATTTAAATCAATCACATTTTTCAATATTTTATAGTATTGTAACAATCTCATATATCAGTGGCACTCTGCAGCACATTTATTTGGATCAACCAATATATTTTTTTTATTCAATTGTTTTTTTTCTTAGTGTAGGGATAATTGTAAGGCTAGATCGATGTAGAGGTTCAATATTGCAAACTTGAGACTCTTGTACAGTTGGTGGATTTTCGAGTTTATACAGATGAGAGATAAAGTCATTGTAAAGTTTAAAAAACGGGCTTGCATCGTTGTAGAGATAATCATTGTGGAAACCAGCCACTTCCAAAACTTCAACACCGTAGATAGGCTTGATTCGATCTTGCGTTAACCGACGAATCGGTGTTTCGATCAGCTATGCACAACGGTTTACACAACATGCCCGTGAAGGCGGTAGCAGATAAACGCACATGCACACCTAAACGCTTATGTGTAATCGGGATATAAAGGGCTTGGTGTGGTAATAACGCATCTGCTAATAACACGCTGTAGACGCTCATAATTGGAACGACCAAATTTCAAGCGCAGTGATGGAATATTGCCCTGTGTAGTGGTGCACCTACCGCAGTGCGACGTTCAATTAGTTTGCGCGCTCGTAAATGATTAGACAAACGAATACATTAAGGGAGACTACCAGTCTAGAGCCCGGAAGAGAGCGGTGAATTTTGACAATGTTTATGGATATCCGGTTGATGGAATGAAAATTCCGTTTAGTTAACTTTATTCTATAAATCCTTAAGTATCTTTACCAATTTTGTTCGCAAGATTTTGTGAACAAAAATGGCGGCCCTGAAACTGGATGAAGCAATATCTTTGTCTGATAGGAAATTGAAGTTTTCATCGTTGGAATGCAATGAAAGTTATTTTTTAATGGCTTGAATTTCTTTTAGTGATTCTTCAGTGAGTTTCTTACGGAATCCTCTCAATTTTTTCGTCGCTCATCTGGAGATATAGATTTTAAATGTGCCAAAAAAGATTTTGTGTAATAATAGAAATGAGATAGTAAAAAAATAAAAAAGAATTTTTGTGTGTTCCAACGATGCGAATTTCAAGACTGATAGCGTCCTGTGGACGGCAACATTATATTCAACATTATATTCAATTCTTCACCGATTGATTCGAATTTTCCGTTTAACCTTATAATAATATTTTCCATCGAAGTACGGAGAAGATTTTTGATAGGTGGAAAAATCTTTCCGGAAAAAAATATTTTCGACGATTTTTGTTCTCACGAAAACAATTTTTTTTTTAAATATGCACTATTTTGTCAAAATTGATATTTTTCGATATCCTTACGTACTTCAACGGCAAATCTTAGCTGGAAGTAGCTTTTCGAAAAATTGAAATATCTATTCCAACGTGAAATCTATTAATTCCATCGGCTTTATGCCTCATTGACGAGTATGTATGTGGGTGCGTTGATATACAATAAAATCATTCCCATTCGAGAAACTTCAGAATCCACCGGTGTGGGGGTTCTGACCGAAGTACTCTAGACCATATTAAAATATTAATTAAATTGCCTCCGGCGCTTCCTAGACGGTCAGAGATAGTAAACCAATTACAGACGGTTTTATCGAGGCTTCTTAATTCGTCTCAGGATCAACGGCGAGCGTTTTCGAGATACTCGAGAATATTCCGCGAAGAGCTTTCCCCTCTTCAGATTTCTCTCTCTCTCTCTCTCTCTGTCTCTCTCTCTCTCTCTCTCTCTCTCTCTCTCTCTCTCTCTCTCTCTCTCTCTCTCTCTCTCTCGTTCTTTTGCGATCTCTTCTTTGATTTTCACTCCAATACACACGTTCTTTGTCTCTCAGCTTTCACGGTGATTCGTGGACGTGAGCAAAGAACTTTTTTAATTTATAGGCATAAATCATTAATTTTCCTAAAGTGTAGACGATGATAAATTACAGTTGCAATGATGTACTCAATTGTAGACGAATGTGTCGATTTCCTTAATTAATCGGTAAGTCTATAATTATTCGAATAATTTTATTTACATTATGCGTATGACAAGCTGACACTTTTGTTCAAACGTTTGTTATCGAGTTCACCGATTTTACAGCTGCGAATCCGAGACTCGATTTTGAAAATTCACATCAAAGAGAAACTAAAACCCGCTTCAATAGTACCCACCCGGCCATCTGATCCATACGTTTTACGTTTCGAGCATCCTTTTTCAGTCTCTCTCTCTCTCTCTCTCTCTCTCTCTCTCTCTCTCTCTCTCTCTCTCTCTGTCTAGTAGAGAGAGACTCTCTCCGTCCCATATTTGATATAGAGCACTAGCCCACAGTAAGCCACAAATCTGTGTAACGCGCAATGATAAAAAAATCCCGAACATCACGAGCTTGAAACTGGAATCGTGAATGCAGCGATATTTTATTATTTTTTTTTCAAATTTATTTATTTTCATCATTCTCCAGAACCTTTTTTTGCGAATTGAAGTCGTAAATTTCCCATAAGAATTGCGTAGAAATGTTCGAGCGATTTTTAAATCCTAAAAAAGCAACAACAAAAAATTTGAGCAATAAAAAAGAATTCATTTTTGTTGCATTTCAACGGTGCAAAATCCAACGTCATAGAGATCGCCGATAGACAAGACTCTAGGGGATCTCTGGAAGAACTAGAAATAGCGAAGTGACAAGTGTGGAGTAAAAAGTACAGAAGGATCATTAAGGAACCCCCACTTGCGATTTTGAAAAAAATCGATTTTTTTTATTGCATTTTTTTTAAGTATAAGTATCCGGGCCCATACTTCTGTATGGGCCCGGAATAGATGACTCTATGTAAGTTTACAAAAAAAATATTTTCTTCGTGTAAACTGAAATTGAAACTTTAAACGCGTTTTTCTCAAAATGGCATTTCTGAAGTCGGCGACCAAGATTACTCGAACACTAATGAACCGATCTTCTTGAAATTTTGCAGGCTTATTTAATACATAAAAATGTAGACTTTAATCGTTACATTTTTTTTCGAAAAAAAACGGCCGTTTTATAGCCAAAAACGGCCGTTTTTTTTCATTAAAATCGAATCATTAACTTTGGCTGCCCGCCATTTTGTGAAAAATGAATATTTTTAAAAATCCTTCGATCAAAGACTAGTTTATACTTATATTTGACTAAATCCATCCGCATTTTTTTTTCAGATGATCCACTTCGCCGCAATGTTGGTCACCGCAAACCGTGTATATAAAAACATTATTTCATTGACGGCCATTTGCCACTAAACAATATAATATTTTTCAATAAAAAAATTACTCAAAGTTCTTCAAGATGGGTTCTTTAAGATGGTATATTGATCGATTAAAAAAGTTTTGTAGTTTTCTTTAAAAAAATTCATGAAAAAGGCCTTTTTGTGCGCTACAAGTGGGGGTAACGCCTTAATCTTTTAAGAACGGGGAAATTTCCATTAAAATCGACTTTTTTTAACATGAAAGATATCAATAAAATCGATGAATTTCTCAATTGGAGTCCCAAGCCTAACTGCTGATCGACATATCGACCAGCCCCGTCCGCAACGAAAAGTCCAATTCTAAAAATTTACTTAAAAAAGTTTGAAATCGTATCCCAATGTAATTTGATGCGCTGAATACGGGAAAAATAATAAGAAAAATCCTGGTGGCATCCTTGATCTTGAAAATCGCAATTTCAAGGTCAATTTTTTTTCTCTGCTAGTTCGGCCTTAAAATTTGTATACTCACATTGCGGATGCACTGAGTACGACAAATTAGGCATATATGTTGTAAACGTCATCCTGAAGAATATTTTAAGGACGCGAGTTGTTATAGAACAAGTTTCGCCAGTAAACAAACTCACTGCCCAAAGTATGTCACAAGAAGACTGCAGAAAAATCGTGCATTATTTTCAGAAATACTCCATTTTTCGCTCTTAGCGTGACCCAGGATCAACAACGTGAATGTGGCGAAAATGTGATCCCTTTGGGGTGCTTGATTTTCGTGAGTCCCCTTGCCTAAATATTATGTGCCCCCTGGCTGGTCGATATATCGACCACTCCCGTCCTTAAAAGGTTCAAGCCTGCATGGACATACGAAGTAAGCTTCCAACTGATCTCTCACTGTTAGAAAAAGGTGATTCTCTTCGTCCAGCTTTAGCACGGCCACATTGTTACTAAATCTTGTGAAACAATTTGCGAAGATTCTCGAAGATTTGTAGAATAAACGCCACCAAACGGAATTTTCATTCCATCAACTGGCTATCCAGTAAAAATAGTCGAAATTCACCTTTTTTCGACTCCAGCCTGGTAGTCTCCCATTTGCGAGAAAGCTCCGTTCAAAATGCGAGAAAAGTGCTCTCCCCGGTATTCACTAGTCTTCTGTGTACGCGCGGTGCCGTTTCTACTGTGAGCCGGCAGGGAAGATTTGCGAGAGGAGCTTCGATATCTCGGCGACGTGGTACGCGACGTACCGGGATTATCCTGTGAAAGCCTCAACAATACCTTGCAGAAAAGGGCGCGGGGGAGAAGCATCAGCGAGGCAAACAAGATTAAAAGCCCGCGAAGCTCCGCCACGGGAAGACGTGAAAGAAAAGGCAAGAGAGAAGTGGGGCGTTGGCTGACGGACAGCCTGATATACTAATCGCTCTTCCCACTCATTTCCTACCCGTGTATATATATATTTTTAAAAATAATGTCCATTTTTATTGATCTATTGAAACCCTCGGTAGGGCTAGCTCAAAAAAATGGAAAGTCGGACAGAACAGCAGCGTTCGTCACAAAATACCAAAAACTATGTTAATTAAATTTAGGTAAAAGATTATGAAGTTTGCGATGCAACGAGAGTGCATTTTTTTATTCCCAAATTTCCTTTGGCCGATTGAAGGGGTTACCCCCACTTGCGATTTTGAAAAAATCGATTTTTTTTTATTGCATTTTTTTTAAGTATAAGTATCCGGGCCCATACTTCTGTATGGGCCAGGAATAGATGACTCTATGTAAGTTTACAAAAAAAAATATTTTCTTCGTGTAAACTGAAATTGAAACTTTAAACGCGTTTTTCTCAAAATGGCATTTCTGAAGTCGGTGACCAAGATTACTCGAACACTAATGAACCGATCTTCTTGAAATTTTGCAGGCTTATTTAATACATAAAAATGTAGTCTTTAATCGTTCGATTTTTTTTTTCGAAAAAAATGGCCGTTTTATAGCCAAAAAACGGCCGTTTTTTTTTCGTTAAAATCGAACCATTAACTTTGACTGTCCACCACTTTGTGAAAAATGAATATTTTTTAAAATCCTTCGATTAAAGACTAGTTTATACTTATATTTGACTAAATCCATCCGCATTTTTTTTTTTCAGATGATCCACTTCGCCGCAATGTTGGTCACCGCAAACCGTGTATATAAAAACATTATTTCATTGATGGCCATTTGCCACTAAACAATGTAATATTTTTCAATAAAAAAATTACTGAAAGTTCTTCAAGATGTGTTCTTTAAGATGGTATATTGATCGATTAAAAAAGTTTTGTAGTTTTCTTTAAAAAAATTCATGAAAAAGGCCTTTTTTTGCGCCACAAGTGGGGGTAACGCCTTGAGATTTAAAACAAATTGAAAAACTTACGTCCCATGGCATATTTGTTTCGATGCAGTAAAGAAATAATTAATTCTATTGATTATATTCTTGTACGAAATGAAAAAATGTAGCAACCGTTGAATTATTTCATCCATACATCTACGGATTGTACATAGAATGATTTCAATAGAATATAATTTTATTTGAAAGATAATATAGATATTCAGAGAACCGAAGAGCTTTTTCAAATAAAATAATATGTTTTTTAAATCAATCACATTTTCCAACATTTTATAGTATTGTAACAATCTGATATATCGGTGGCACTCCGCAGCAGCACATTTATTTGGATCAACCAATATATTTTTTTCATTCAATTGGTGTTTTTCTCAGTGTGGCTTTTTTTGACGTGCTAGAAGCTTGCATCTTTTGGAATGCAACGGAAAATGTGCATTTGCGGAAAATGAAATGCACTGCCTTAACGCACGTTAGTGTCCTATTCGTGTCCAACTGACGAGGAGTCGAACCTGTAAGGATGCATCTATTCTAGCCAGAGGTTGAGAGGAAAAACTAACGAAATAGTTCGTGCGACTAACTACGACTGGAATTTTTACACACAAAAAGGATATCCCTTATATGAGTCCCTGTATTGATGTCAGTGTCCATATACTTATATATATCAGGTTGATAAGAAAGTTTTGTCGCAAAAATTTTAAAAATGTCTTTTTACGTATTGACGCAATATGACATCGAGCTATGTCGAGAATATTCTAGAATGTTTTCTACTCTTCCGCGTGACAGGGTATAAAAGGGCGAGCGCGCGTTCTAGTGGACAGAAATGCCTTCGATCTCGCAGGAGCAACTTCGAGCGATCATTTTTTACGAGTGGCGGCGCGGCACGAACGCAAGCACAACTGCTAAAAATATACAGGATGCATTCAGCGAGAATGCCAGTCTCTCCCGCTTCGCCACCATCGCAAGGAGTTTTTAGAAGATCTTGTGACGGGAGATGAAAGCTGGGTCTTGTATGATAACAGAACGCGTTTAGCCTACTGGCTTCCTATCGGAGAAAAACCGCCACACCAACCGAAATCTGATCGTCACTCACAAAAGGTTTTGTTGTGCTGTTTCTGGGACGCAAAGGGAATGCTGTTTCACAATTTTCTCCCTGTAGGTAAGACGATCTCCTCTACACGATACATCGAGAATCTCCAGGAATTGGCAAAAGCTATAAGAAAAAAACGGCCAAGACGCGCGACTGTGCACCGTCTCCACGACAACGCGAGACCCCATGTCGCAAAGGAAACCCACAAAACAATCACTGAGCTTCACTGGAATACCGTTCCTCATCCACCATACTCTCCCGACATCGCGCCATCTGACTACCATTTGTTCAGACATTTGAAGGCATATTTCAGAAACAAAACTTTCGAAAACGTCGACGATCTCAGAAGGGATATTTTGAATTTCTTTGAGTTCCAGCCGTCGCAGTTTTGGGCAAAGGGAATAAATGAGTTGCCAACTAGATGGTCGAGTGTCATAGAAACCGATGGCGAATATATTGTTGATTAGAAATGGTTTGTATAAGATATATAAATAAATAAATTATATTGAAATTATTGCGACAAAACTTTTTTATCAACCTGATATGTATATAAGTATCGTGTGGTCAAAGCAGGAGTTTCCACCATCGGTCCTTTCATTCTCTGGTCCACCGCATAGGGCTAGAAGATTATATATATGTATGTGTATACACACGCACACACACATATATATATACACATATAGAGACCGAGCAATAAAAAAAGAACAGAACGCGGTGGGAAATAGAAGGTAAGGACGCGAAGGGCGGGTTGCAGGAGACGCGGTCTCGATCGCCGCACCTTCCCATACCGCGATCTACGTATATATCGACGCGACGAGACGAAGGAGGGAGAGAGTGAGGGTGAGAGAGAGCAAGTCTATGGAAGAAGAAGAGCAGGAGAAGATGAGAAAGAAGCGGAAAAAAAGGAGTGCCGACTAAAAAAAAGGGAAGATCGGTATGAAAAAGGAACAAGACTCGGCCCACGTAGAGGAGTAGATGGAGCGCGAAGAGGAAGCAAGAGCGATATCATTGCGGAAAAAAGGAAGAGGGAATAGGAGGGAGAGCGACAGAGAATTTGAGAGTGTTCCGTTCCTCGTGCCGTCGGTGTTGCCCTCGGCGGTAGAGAAAAAAAGAGACAAGAAATGAAGGACGACGGAGGCGAAGGAGCTGAGAGCAGGCGGGGGTGAAAAAGTATATGTAGAAGAAAGAGAGCGAGAGAGATAGAGAGAGTTCTTTGCGTCTAGCAGTCGAAGTTCCGATGGAAAAGGAAAAGGTGCCGAGGGAATGGCGAACCAGTTCGGGTTCTATGTGTGCGTGGGGGTGTATATGTATTGCTGGTACTGTACTGCGACTGCTATTCAAAAAGATCCGGAGGAATGGAGAGAGAGATAGGGATATTGTGTTTGTGTGTGCGTGTGTGTGTGTGAGAGAGAGGGAGAGAGAAAGAGAGGGAGAGAGACTGGCAGAGATCGAGGGAAAGAAAAGGAGAGATATGGAGAGCCACATGATAGGGCCACGACGAAGTCGAGCACCAGGAACGTGCTGGGAGGACTCTGGGAAAATATCCCTTGCGAGGAAGAAGCGTGACCCTGTAGAGAGTGCCTGCGAAGCTCGCGGAACTATATAGTTGTCATTGTACCTATATAAGTGTATAGATCGACGGCTAGAAAAGAAAAGCGAATAACCCACACAAACCACCATGGAAAAGAGTAGTCTTATGTACTGATCGTCACTGTTCGCTTGTCAGCCATACATGTTCAACTACACTAGGCACAGCAATTAAAGGATATGAAAAAAATCCGAAATTTTTCGCTGATTTTCGAAAGCCTGTCACGGTGTGAAGAATGGTCGTAGAGCAAAAATAAAAAGAGGAAATTGAAGCTTCAAGTCTCTTGTTTTGAGATCCCGTATCCATTTGTATCGTTGACCATTTTAGAGTAATCACGAAGACAACCAGCGGACATTTTTTTACAAATTTTTAATCACCTTTCGAAAATGCACGGGTGTTAATGATTCTTTTTCGTTAATTTCATTGAAAGACTCTTTTAGCTCGATTCTATCCCTTCAATTTGAGCGGTCGGAGAGCTCTGTACAATGGTTTTTCGCCGAGTTATCGGTGTTCAAAGCAAAAAAGACTGTTTTGACTTTGATCATCAATTAGTCGGCGACTAATGGTCGTACAGAAAATAAAGGGAGGGTTCTGAAAACTTTAGAGTATTCTCTGCGAGTTCCTTTTATTGTCTTTTCAAGAATTGTTTTTTTTTCGTTTGGCAAAATTTGATTTAAAAAAACGGTAAGAATTGCCTTTTTACGATTTTCCGTTTAACTTGGGATAACTGTGCAAATAATGATCAGACGAAGGATAATTTTCACTTTTCTTTTACCTCAAAGTATCCCAAAGAAACCTATACCGCGATATGACCTATTACCGCATCCAAACGTTCTCGCATGTTAATGCAACGCCGGATATCTCGTTGCGTTATCCCTCGCCAAACTCGAAGAAGTGCCCCGGTCAAGTGTCAAAGATTTTGTAATCGCGAATAATCACAACGCAATCGATGACCAACTATGTCCCAGACTCAGGGCTGGATGGTTGAGGGTCGGCATGTCGTTCACAACAAGAAAATTTCTTGTCAGCCTTGCGGTATGAGGACGAGCATTTTTCTGCATATAAGAATGACACGGTTTTCCATGCGTCTACGCATGGGCAGAACATATGGTTCTAGGATTTCATTGATGTACCTTTGAGCATTCAAT
This sequence comes from Ophion slaviceki, assembly GCA_944452715.1. Lineage (NCBI taxonomy): Eukaryota > Metazoa > Arthropoda > Insecta > Hymenoptera > Ichneumonidae > Ophion > Ophion slaviceki. The sequence continues at coordinate 3,017,315 of OX101785.1, read as the reverse complement.
GTTGCTCGAATGATTACCAATGGCGTTTTGGTAATGATGGATACGCCTGCGGAAACCACCACTGACCCACCATTAAAAACCGCGATTGACTACGTGAAATTGTCGCGATCACGTTCCCCACGGCGGCGCCATACGTAAGAACGTCTGTCACTGCCATAAAAGGCAAATCGTGATTTGTCAGTGAATAATACACTCGCCCACTGTCTACAACTCCAATGCACTGAGAAAAACAAACAATTGAATCAAAAAAATATATTGGTTGATGCAAATAAATGTGCTGCTGCGGAGTGCCATCGATATGTGAGATTGTTACAATACGATAAAATATTGGAAAATGTGATTGATTTAAATAACATATTATTTTATTTGAAAAAGCTCTTCTGTCATCTGAATATCTACATTATCCTTCAAATAAAATTATGTTCTATTGAAATCATTCTATATAAAATCCGTAGATGTATGGATGAAATAATTAAGCGGTTGCTACAACATTTTTTATTTCGTACAAAAATATAACCAATAGAATTAGTTATTTCTTTACTCTATCGAAACAAATATGCCATGGGGCGTAAGTTTTTCAAATTGTTTTAAATCTTAAATAAAAAGTGAGCATTAGAATGATAATAGTGGAGAGAATATCAGATGTCCAATGGAATATCCATGAAGAGAATATCAGATATTCAACTGATAAGAACGGACACTACACTTTGATCTTAGCCACAGGCCAAGAAGCGATTCTCTTTAGAGTTTCTCCGGCGTTAAAGTAGATTTTCGGTTCACCACGGTTCGGTGGTGGTGATTTCTGGCGTTAGCTAATCGGTTTCTTCGATGATTTAGGCTACGCATTGGCACGCTGTTTGGGTGTCGAGCATGTAGCCTTTGCTCTCGGAAACGGATACGGACCGTTGAGGCCGAAATGTGTCGCTGAGGATGTTGTTGTTGACGATTTCGGAACTGATGAGCAACTGTATGGGCATGCACTGTAGGATCTCGACAAGCCTGTCGAACTATAGCTCGGTCATCCGGCTCACAAGGAAACGTTGCAAGGTCGATGTCTCCGATTTCGATACAATTTGGCATGCTTGCAGAATGGGTAAAAATAGGCGACGCGTATTTTTTTATATCGGCGTTAAACATTTTTTTATATGCAAAAATTTTTATCAGCTTATAACGCAGCATAATTTAATCTTCATCTTTAACTTTAATTTCACAAACAGCAGAACCCATAAACGAAAGAAATAAATCTTCGCAAAGAGCGGCTCTCATGATAACCTTCAATTCGCCTTATTAAAGATTAATAGCAGTGCTGGTAATAGCGTGTGTCGTCGTTATTTTTTTCGTGTGTATTTATCAATTCGGATTTAAGTCATATAAATTCACCAACGATCATTATTGCTGCAGTTACGACGGAGAAGCCAACCATACATTTTGAGTTCGAAATACAAAAAAAAATGTTCGTTAGTCCGGTGAATGTTATTCAACTTCTATCCGTAGCGATAAGTGCTATGAATTTGCCTCGCACTCCAATCACCCAACAGCAAAAACAGTTCAGTAAGAATCTAAAAAACATGATCATTGAAGCGATGGATCAACCTATGAAAATGGAAGTCGAAACTGGTTTGGATTTTCTGTCACCAAATGAAATTCATGAAGCAGCCGCAATAGAAGATGACAGTGAAGGAGATTGACTCGGACAACGATACCTAGATCCAAAAATTGATGAAAATGTATGTACCCAAGATATAGAAGAATTGAGTTACGAATACAAGACAAGAGCTGTAGATTACTGGAGATCCGGGGACAATGGGAATAGAAAGTTATCATCTGTTCAAACGAAATTCAAAAAGGTAAAATCAGAGCCGCAGTTGCGCCGGTGGGCCCATAGTATAAATAAGGGTGGCACCTACAAAGAAAAGTTAACAAAGATAGCTTACTACACGTTAAACAATTTTAATGATGCTTTGGACAAAAGGCTGCCTATCCATGATATAGATCTTCGACGATGGGCCTTACGTGCACGAGAAATTGTAGAAATACCAGCCGTAAATTTCCAAGCATCCGCTTCTTTGCTAAGGACATTCAAAAACCAACATTGAATTGTGTCACGGAAGATTACTAAATATGTAACAAAACAACAATTATTAAACGCTGATACACTTCAAAACAAAGCTATCGAATTTATAGAAATGGCGAAAGTCAACATAGCCAACGTTGGGGCTGAAAACACATTTAATTCTGATCAGAGTGGATTCAATTTAGAGCTACATATAGGCCGCACATTGGCGAAAGAAGGGCAGAAATCCGTTGAGACAGTCGTGCAATCGAAAACATCAACAACACACAGTTATACTATACAGCCTTTGGTTTCTGCGAGTGGCAAGCTTTTGGCACCTGTGTTGATCGTTTTGAACGAACCTACTGGCAAATTTGGTCCTCGAGTGGAACAAACTATGTTCAGAGCCGAAAATATATTTCTATTGGCTTCGAAATCTGGAAAATTGACGACTAATCATTTCAAGCGATGGTTCCAAGAAGTATATATTCCCAATACGGGTCCAAAATCGGTAATACTTCTGGATTCTTGGAGCGGTCAATGTCCATCTGCATTTAAAGAAATGGATATGCGAGGGAAAGATGTTAAAGTTTTAACCATTCCAGCAGGTAAATATATTGCACCAGTTTCATTAGTTCTGTAGACAATTAGTCCATATGATAATTAGTAATTCCTGCAGGTACGACTGGAATGATACAGCCCCTTGATGTTTATGGCTTCCGTGTATGGAAAAACTTCGTCAAACACTTTTCTGACGCAGTAATATTATACAATTACGACGTCAATCTGCATTTGAGAGATACAATTGTTAAATTACAATCTCTTACACACAACCAGTTTTCTTCTCCACGGTTTACAAACCGTTTCAAATATGCGTGGTACAAAAGCGGCTACGAAGAAGAAAGGCTACCAAACTTCGAAAATCCGGTAGAATTTTGCTTTTCACAAAATGTACCGACATGCGATATATGCGGCGAAGCAGCTATTATCACTTGTGCGTGGTGTAAGAAATCTCTTTGTTTCAAACACTTTTATCATGACTATCATTATTGTAATAAGTACAATTCATAAAAAACATAGAGTTGAAGCGTTTCATAAATGAGTAAGCGTGAGAACACTTTTCCGATTGTGTTGTAATCTTCAAAGGCAGTACGTGGCGGGGGAGAATTTCTTACGTAAGAATACAATTGTAATCCAGTTGTTTCCCGAAGCACGAGGTCAGTCCGTGATTGCGATCCTTGCCGCTGCTCATATTAGTGGAACACTGAAGAGTGATTTTTCACAAGTAATTCACGAATTCTTGCAATAAACAACACGCCATTTATTCCTGTACTCATCATTATCATCACGAACGTCTAGTAGTCGAAGAATACAACATTTTTTTCCTTTCCAACTTTATTTTTATTTCGGCCCGTTCACGAACTATAGAAAGAACGAAGTTTTTAAGGGTGCGTTGACCCCTTAAGAGTGTCGTTCCGCCAAAACCAGAAAATGTGTATCGACTATTTTGACTGATTGTACTTTCTCCGTAACCCATTTTTATTTCTACAAATTTTCGTCCATGCCGCATGGTTTGAACGTTTGCCTTTCGAGAGGGGGCCCCTGGGGGGGGGGGGGGCTGGAATGTTACAAATATGCAATTGCGTCATAGCTCGCACATATATTGATGTGAATTTAGACCGAAATGTCAAACGGCTAGCTGACAATACGATGCTCTCGGAAAAAAAATCGACGGGCAGTTTCAACCCCTTAATTGTGAGATATCGGAAAAAGAAGAAATCCGTATCCGCACTTTTCCATTCTCTACATATATGCAAATTTACATCCTAATCGATTAAAAATTCTCGGAGATACGGTTGAAAAATTACTTTTTTGCAATAAACAATATGAAATTTGTTGCTATCTGAATCGTTCTCAACTCCAGTGTATAGTACACCAAAAAATAAACATTGTTGCAATTTGAAGTTTTTCCATATCTCGTGCCGTTAAAACGTTATCGATGAAAAACGAAAAACACCCCAATTTTCCCGGGTGCTTTTCAACCCTTAAAAATCGGGTTCCGTCGATATAAAAAAAATACGTGTCGCCTATTTTTACCCATTCTACAAGCATGCCAAATTTAATCGAAATCGGAGACATCGACCTCGCAACGTTTCCTTGTCAGTAGTGATTCGCCGTCTACCTTGGCCTCAACATCGCTCATGGTCGTTTGTCTCCCGAAATCGAGCATAAGCACGGCTAACCACTGATTGGCTCATTCTCATGATGGCCGCAACATGAACTTGATTATTATCCTCTTCGAGAAGGGTGATAAGACTCGCAACATTCGTTGCGGACAGATGTCAACGCGACATGCTGAAAAAAAAATGTTTCTTACTTTCCGGAAGAAATTGATTTATCGATTGGTTTTGAAAAAAATTACGGGTTTTTTGTGTCACACGTCCGATGGGTGAAAACCTTACTGCTAATCTTATTCTCCTAAACGGTTCGCATTTCGGGCTAAAAAAGAGATAGCCGTTGTTCACCGTTCAACAGAGCGCAACGAGTACCTTTTTTTTCCGAAATGTCAACTGTTCCAGCAATCATCGGGTATCTGCAATTTAGCTATCTTTCTCCCACTCATTCATCGCCGCTCGGTTGATCTGACACATCGCCTTTAAAATGACATTTAAAAAAATGGTGGATTGAGGCGGTTGGTAAAAATCGAACCATTTTTTTTACAAGTACTGAATTTTTTTTACATTCGGAATAGTGTAAAAAAAATGTTTGGATAATTTGTTCTTTTTTGTTTTGTTGTTTAATAATTTACATTTCTTGGTGATAAAAATATGGATTATCGGCAAAAAAAAACATTTTTACCTTGTAAAAAGCATACAAAAATTTATCCTTCAATTGACTTTTTAGCAAAAGTTCCAACTTCAATTATTCAGAAGACTATGCAAACGCAGCAGTTGGAACTTTCGTGGCTTTCTTTGTGATACTTTGAGGTAAAAGAAAAATGAAAATTATCCTTCGTCTGTTCATTATTTGTAGTCATCCCAAGTTAAACGAAACATCGTGAAAAGGACTTGTTTTACCTTTTTTTACACCAAATTTTTCGAACCAAACAAAAATTTAATCAAAAGACAATAAAAGCAACTTGTAGAGTACTCTGCAGTTTTCAGAACCCTCCCTCTACTTTTCGTAGGACCATTAGTTCCCGAGTCATTGATGATCAAACTCAAACGTGTCTTTTTTGCTTTGAACACCGATAACTCGGCGAAAAACCATTGTACAGAGTTCTCAGACCGCTCAAATTGAAGGGAAAGAATCAAGTTGAAAGAGTTTTTAAATAAAATTACCGAAAAAAATCTGTCACATTCGAAAGGGATGAGAGCATAATATTTTCGTTTCCCTCTTTGTTGCCTACGCCTAGCGCAATAGCACAGGATGAGGGTAAAAAGTGGTAGTGCGTGGGAAAGAATGTAACTAAAGAATTGACGCGAGGTTTCGGTACTGAGGAACAATTGGACAAAATTGGTGTACGATTGACACTATGTTATTTATGAAAAGATTACTCGGTGGGTTAAAGTGATCAGGGCTGCGGTGGATGCTACAAAAAGAAAAGATATGGTCAGCTTACATTGGTTGTGTTTGACGCTCGGTCGCTCGTTCGCGTGGATGTTTGTTGTCGCTCGCGTTACAAGGGCCTTCGCTCTAGGCCTGGTGCGCTCGCTGGTACAATCGCTGGTAATGTGCTCGCACGATTTTACGCTGGTCGTGTGTATAATCGACGTGTTTACTACGACGGGCACTACGCGTGAATAGAAATATGAACGGCGCGCGAGGTCGATGAATTGAGACTGATATTCACGGACCGATGATAGAAATGACACAAGTGTAAAATAAAACTTTTGTGACTCGAAAAATGAAGACTGTTTGTATGAAGGTTAATTGGAGATATTCTTCAGGCTTCTGGGTTAAGGCGTTACCCCCACTTGTAGCGCAAAAAAGGCCTTTTTCATGAATTTTTAAAAATAAAACTACAAAACTTTTTTAATCGATCAATATACCATCTTAAAGAACACATCTTGAAGAACTTTCAGTAATTTTTTTATTGAAAAATATTACATTGTTTAGTGGCAAATGGCCGTCAATGAAATAATGTTTTTATATACACGGTTTGCGGTGACCAACATTGCGGCGAAGTGGATCATCTGAAAAAAAATGCGGATGGATTTAGTCAAATATAAGTATAAACTAGTCTTTAATCGAAGGATTTTAAAAAATATTCATTTTTCACAAAATGGCGGACAGTCAAAGTTAATGGTTCGATTTTAACGAAAAAAAAAACGGCCGTTTTTTGGCTATAAAACGGCCATTTTTTTCGAAAAAAAAATCGAACGATTAAAGACAACATTTTTATGTATTAAATAAGCCTGCAAAATTTCAAGAAGATCGGTTCATTAGTGTTCGAGTAATCTTGGTCACCGACTTCAGAAATGCCATTTTGAGAAAAACGCGTTTAAAGTTTCAATTTCAGTTTGCACGAAGAAAATATTTTTTTTGTACACTTACATACAGTCATCTATTCCGGGCATAAAAAAAAAACTGCACTTCAAATTGCACTTAAAAAAAATGCAATAAAAAAAATCGATTTTATCAAAATCGCAAGTGCGGGTAACCCCTTAAGACTCGACAGAAGAAGTTGATTCGATATTGGTTGACGGAAGACTGAGCTCTGAATTTGATGAAGATTGTCGGGAGACTGGGATTGAGACTCAATAGAAGAACTTGATTGACTTTTGCAAACCGACCGTTCTTGGTTCGAATGTGAATTTTTCGAGTGAGTGGGAGACAATCTTTGGTTTCTCTTCTTAGAAATAATGGCGCTGATGGAAGGGGCAATTTCGCTTTGTTAACGGAACGCGCATGAGGTGTGCAGCCGAAATTCACGCTAACAAGGAACATCCCTCAGGTGACACCCTTCGATTTGGTTGAAATTTGGATATGTTATAAAACACCGAAAAGTAAGCGATACGTATTTTTTTATCGGTGGAAAAACGGTTTTAAGGGCTGAAACGAACCCTCGAAAATAGGGGTGTTTTTCGTTTTTCGTCGATAACGTTATCGTTCTCGTCTCCAATGTATAGTGCACAAAAAATAAACATTGTTGCAATTTGAAATTTTTTAATATCTCGTACCGTTAAAACGTTATCGACGAAAAACGAAAAACATCCCCATTTTTTAGGGTGCGTTTCAGCCCTTAAAACCGTTTCTCCGCCGATAAAAAAAATACGTATCGCTTACTTTTCGGTGCTTTATAACATATCCAAATTTCAACAAAATCGAAGGGTGTCACCTGAGGGATGTTCCTTGTAAGTCGATCGGGATAGCGTGGCGACCGTTTGATTCGGACGGCCCGGATGTTTTCATACTCCGCTCTGGTTACCGGGTCGAATCATGCAGACTTCTCTTTGTCTCCATGCGGATGGTTAGCGTAAAGTTTTTGGAGTGAATTCCTGTTTGATTTTTTGAGCTGCGGCTTTTCGTGGAATATTTGCCTGAGATCGTCTTTTTGTTGAAAGCCAATGTGATAAGGTAAGTCAATGACTGTGGCGATGTTGCTATCGTGTATATATCGCTGTGATTTGAATATGCTCGCGGAACGTAACCAAGTTCCGTTTAATGATGTTACGCGTCTTATTCTTAGATTTATACATTTAATACGCTTATGGCGGCAATTGAGGATATTGGCAATAAGACGCCTAGACGAGAGAAGGGTGTGCTAGGATGTAACAATTCATTGACACCCGTGCACCTTTCGAAAGATAAGCAAACATTTTTCCGCTGCTTTTTTTATGATTACTCTAAAATGGTCGACGATAAAAATATTTGACCTCAGGATCTCAAAACTAGAGACTTGAAGCTTCAATTTCACACCGTGACAGCCTTTTGAACATCAGTGAAAAATTTCGGATTTTTTTTTCGTATCCTTTAATTTTTGTGCCTAGGGTTTATAGTTGAATGTTAAGCAAAACTTCTACCGTCGCCTGTCCGAATTATTTTTCCATGTATTTGCCCATTTGTCAATCATAATCAGGAGAAATTCTGAATGGATGAAGCTGGGATTACCAGACAGAGGCAGTATATCGTTGCTGAAGATGGAAATAGCAAGTGGCATGGCGATGTCGCAAATCCGTTAAGAAGACGATCGAGAATGAAGGCAGGATCGAAAGAGTCGGCTTTATTCGTTGTAGGGATATTCGTGTAAAGTACGGCGCGATGTTCTTTTATGAGCACACGCAAGAGACAAAGGGCGAGTTGGAGGGCGGAAAGATCGAGGCAAAAGTTTATGCGGAAAGGGAGAGAGAGGGAGAGAGAGAGAGAGAGAGAGAGAGAGAGACCAGTCCCAAAGTTACAGCATACGATATGTTGCGTAGACGTCCTGAAACGTAGAAGAGAGAGAGGCGGAAGTGAAAGAGCGAGAGAGAGAGAGAGAGGGGGGTTGTCATCGCGGATGTATGTGCCTCGGGCACAAAGCTCGAGGTCTCCCGTTCACGAAAGCTTTTATAGCTTGTGAACGGCTCTCGTCGTCGACATCCCCGTGACTCCCGCGCAACTTTCATATACCACCGTGTAACTTTCCCATGTACTGCTAGTCAACTATACGGACACATGCATACCTTTCACGCGGCTATTTCTAATACGCGATACGCTCCTTCAAGAGGACCAGGCAGGTTCAAATAACCAAAATGTGGATTGCGCTTCGTTTTTTATAACAAGGCCGCGAATACCTACCAAACTTTTTTCCCTCCAGGGGTCTTTATTATAACACAATAAAATCAAACAAAATTCTCAGAATTTGTTTTATCAAATAAGAAAGTTTCTCAAGATTCATTTCCATCACAATAATTATGAGGTATCGCGGAAGACGCTTGTCCAATTGCATTTGGAAGGAAAATTAATTTCTGAAGGAAATAAATGTCTAATTTCGCGTCTATCTATATGGGCAGTGTCGAATGATCGATCGACGAGTGGCCGATTGAAAGTGTCCTGTAGTAAAGAGCCCACGCAGTCTTGTCTCGCTTTTGTATTTTTCCGATGCTGGCTAGGGCCACGCGTGTACGGCTATAAATGCACAGGACTCGGGGAGCAAACCGAGCGTAAATTTTCTTTGTATGTGTGCTGCTCGGTATTGCGATATCACACAGGGTGGCGACGCAAAAGTACGCTCGACATCGCGTGCGGTAAATGTGCAAACGCGTGAGAGCCACCCAAGTGGACCACCGGTGCGACCCGTCATTCCGTACCATTTGTACCATCGCGGTTTGGCTCGAGACTAACGCGAGGAGAAGAGAAAGAGAGAACGAGGTAGAAAGAGGCAAAGCTTGCAAGGAACGCGGGCGTGTCGGAAAGCTCAAGAGAGAAATTCGCAAAACACGAAAATAAACCGGCTCTTCTCCTACATATGTTTTCATTTATGGCCTTAGGGAAGACCAATGAGAAAGATTTTTCAGCAATACTGAATTTTCAGCAATACTGAATTTTCAGCAGTACCAATTTTCAGCAAATACGGCTAATTCGGTAAATACCGATTTATGAGCAATGCTGATTTTTCAGCAATACTGATTTTTCAGCAATACTGATTTTTCAGCAATACTGATTTTTCAGCAATACTGATTTTTCAGCAAATACTTATTTTTTAGCAATACCCCAGGAATAAGCTTCTTTTTATATCATCGCGGTATAGCGTTCGGATATGAAAGTTTTTTTACATCGTGTACTAATATTTTTTGCTATGGCCCGGGAGAAAAAAGTCAATTTTTTGCACCACATACGTACTGTATGTGTATATAGACACACGAGAAGCGCGTTCTTCAGTTATCCAAAGTCCCCGGGTGGCTGAAGTGTGTACTATCGTATATAGAGTGTTATTCTCGTACCGTCACCCAAATCCCTCTCGTGCACTTTCATTTCTCTTCGCATAGAGAGTCAGGAAGAGAGGGAGAGAAAATACGCGTGGCAGTGTGTGTGTGTGCGCAGGGAACACCCTCGTAGAATTGGCGAGCAGGCACGGGGGAATCGCGAACTCGAAAGTTCGGGTGAGATACTCGCTCTCTCACTTTTCTCTCCTCTACTCCTTCATTCTCTCTTTTACTTTTACCTCATAGCGAGTCCGAGGGAGGCACATGGAAAGCTCGTGCAACTGTAGTTGCGTTCATCCTGTGCACAGCGGCGGTAGCAGAGTTTCACCAGCTACATATGTTAAAAGCGCACACTGATCAGTGACTGGTCAACTCCAGAGAGGACCAAGAACTTTGATGTTACATTCTCTTCTCTCCCGAGGCGGAGCTTTCGTCACTCTGGCCTTTTCACTGTTCCTCGACACATTAAAACCAAATGTTTGCCGCACGTATCGTCGCAAGGAATGGTGCAGTGAAGGGTCTTCGGTTGGTGAGCTCTTCTGGCTGACGCGAGTCAACGTGCGATCAGCAATTGTCTCATTTTCATGCAAAAGTACTTACTCCACTTGGAAACTACACAAGGTGGATTTTGTTCGATACATTTTTGAATAACGATGCTCTCATTGTTCATTCTGTTGTTCGACGTTTGTCCGATTGGTGAGTGATCTCTGGCCGGCGGTTTGTGAATAATGAATGTCGGATTTGGACAGCCAAGGCTACCTTTTTGTCTAATTCGCAAAGCGAAAGTCGAATGTTTATGAATTTATCGCTGGGAACGTTACAAACAACGATCATTCGGCATTGTTTCGCTGATGGCATCATTCCGGAGTAGAAAGCCCTCGGACAAGGGAGTATAACTGTGCACGTGCGAGTTTCGAACGTTTCGAAATTTCATCCGGAAAAATGATTGTGTCATGTTGCCAGAGGAAAAGTCTTTCCACGTGAAACATTGCACAATAGCGGAAGCAGATAGAGAGACAGAGAGATAGGTGGAAAATATAACAGTAGAGCTTCGCGTCATATACCGGAGGAGCGATTCGGTGTGCGCCGGAACATCCGGAACTTCGGGCGCCGCGAACCTTTCCGGTACACCGTCATTTCCGGGTTGGCCTGTAATTTTCATCCCACGGTATGTAATATTACAGACCAATGGTATACCCAGGCTCTCTGGGAAACGAAACCCTCGCAACTGCTCCCCATCCCCGTTGATGCACTCTCTCCTTTTGCTCTGTTCGTTTTTCAGCCCTTTTCATAGGCCCTTTCGTAGACTCTTTCTCTCCCTCGTTCTTTTTGAGATGGGAGAAAAAAATGGGCCATAACGACCAAAGTGCGACAAAGCAGCCACGGTAAACGTAGAACAAAAAAAACAGCACAGTTATGACATGCATCCGTCATGTCGACAACGGTGCCGCTTCCGCTTCGCACCTTGAGTCATAGACATTCAATTCGCATACGATGTTGATTTTCTCGTCAATTGGCGAAAACGACAAACTCCATCGCGCAATTCAAGCTGCCCATTGATCCTGATCTACAAAGCTGCCTACCGTCTCCCAAAATGGACAACTTCTTCCTGTTGAGTTCAGAAAACGCGTCATCACTATTGGTCAATGGTAACTACCATTGATGACGATGGCGCATGAATTGAAAAAGTGGCCGAGGACTGGTACCTGGAAGTGAGTTTTATACGGGGTCAAGAGTAACGTTCTTCCAATTGATCGTGGTTGATTGGACTGCAGATTGCAAACTCTGATGGCCCTGCGATTCCAGCATTATCGCTTGTTCGATTGGCACAGCTCGCTAGATGGACTGAGCGCGATTACCATGCTGTATACCGATGGACAGACACATGGAAATACAGACATACGAAACGGCGGTCACCACTGAGAAGGTATTTGTAACCCAAGCTGTCGCACTGCGCGTGAATTCTCTGACTTACTCATAAGCTGTCTCTATTTCTGCTGAGCCTGATGCCACAAACCACCAACCAGGCAGTCACCGGAACTAAGCAACAAATACAGCGCACATACCAAAGTTTTACAGGATTTTTTGAGCACTGCTCGAGACCGAAATTTTCGAATGTCGATGTTTGGGAATGTTCTTACTGGAACGTATAGGGGAAAGGCTTCGTAATTTTACCGCCCAAATGTATTTTAGGCATTGGTTGGCGAGGGAAACTGGGAGACGGTGGAGATCTCTTCATACCTCACTTCCTCTTTCTCCTTCGCGCCGTCTCCCCGTCGAGCTCCCTTAATTATTAGACCTCCGAGATTGCACGGAGGATCGGCAGTGGCGGAAGTGGTGCCGGCGGCAGCCGCCACGTAATCCCGCTTCCATAGCGAACTCTGTACTCCACATTTCCTCTCACTCACATCTTCCCTTTCTCACTCACTCATTTTGCTCTTCCTCAATATTTCGCCCTCTTCCCTTCTCACTCCACCTCCCTTTTTCTCGTTCTCTTGCTTTCCAGCAAATACGCGTGGATCCTTATTCCCTCCTCAGCGTCGAACCAGCCGTTCGACCTCTCAGCGCAACACCCTGCTACCTCTCTCGCTTTAACCCTCATCTCGGTGGCTCTTCTCGTCTCTCCATTTTACGCGCGCTTACGCCTTCGTCTAACTCTCTCCCAGCTCGGCTGATGGCTTTTGCAGGGCTTCGAGGTTTTGGAGAAAACCTGGAAAGCTTGTAGCCTCCAACCTCTCGTTTCGCCACCAGCTACGACTATCTTTCTTCCTCTTGCTCTCTTTTTGTCTTTCGCTTTATTGATGACCACATCAGCGGTAGTACGTAATTCCGAGCTGTGGCATTTACAAAATTGACGAAGCACTTTGGAAAGTTCGACGAAGTGTCCGGTCTGCATGACATTGAAGTTTGCATCGTTGGAATGCAATGAATTTTTGCTTCTCATTTTTTTTTGCCAGATTTGAGCTAAAAATCTCTAAAACACTTTTGAGAATTTTTATTTGGAAATATACAATCTAAATATACGGATTTTTTTTTGTATAATAAAAAATGAGGTAATGCAATTGTAAAAATAAAAACGTTTTCCAACGATGCAAACTTTAACTCCATGACTCTGTAGAGGTGACAGCGCAACAATATTGTGGAATACTTTGATTGCAATTACTACTTTGATGGAGGAGCCGAACGACACATTTTTATTCTACTTTTTTTTTACGATGATTGATAACTGTTGAAACAATCGTATAGTGATTTTATAGAATTACTTTTGAAAATGAAAACCCTGGAGGATGTTTATTAATGTTAGAAAAAAACGGAATATGAATTATTTGGTTTGCATTGCTTTTGATTGTATTTTAATGAGATTCAAATAGTTATCAATCATCTTGCCACGGGCTGAAGTTGTCCGGCTCCATTATTATCGATCAACTCTCATTTCCGCCGGACATCGTGGAAAAAAGCTGCACCCTTCAACCCTTAGGCCGGCGGGGTGATTAATTTGAAATTCCCTTGAGTGAGCGCGTGGACGTCGCGTGTACGAAACCGGAAGCCACGTCGGAATGATCAAGCTGTGTGGCACACCGCTACCACTGGGGTATTTGCGGTGTGGCACGCTGATCAAATTACACGCTTCCAATTTTTCATGTTTAACCGACGAAATCCTGCCTTGCGGGAGCCATGCGGAATCTCCTGTATCTTCCACATCGACGTGTTCATCCCCTTGGACATTGAAGACTTCAGCAGTTGGATTTGCGTTGCTCGTCGATATATGCGAACATGTGCTTTCAGTCGTTGTGGCTCCTTCCTACAATTGGGATGATTATTCTCTTTTGAGCGATGCTTCGTCCGCGAGGTACAAAAAAAGTCCCGACAAGGGGAATGGAAAAGTTGAAACGCGGATAGCTTGGAGCGTGGTTGGAAAACGCTGGTTATTTCGGATACGGAGCGAGGCCCAATGCGAGGGAGCGACAAATGAAAAAAGCAATGGTCGATATTGCGACGGAAACGATGCAGTGGGATTAGCTTCGACCCCTTGCTGCGGGCCCGAGTTCCGTCGAAAAAAGCGAAAAAAGGGAGAATGAAAGAAAGGGAAAAATTGGAAAAACTGGAGTACTACAGGTAGCAAAGAGCTGATGGCAAAAGAACAGGCTAGCCCCACGCTGAATATCATCTCGGTTATTAGATTCCTACGACGAGCGAACAAATCAAAGCCCAGTTGTCGAATCGTCAGCTGTCGTAATCTTACAGATAACGGCAAATAAATATGGGTTGGAGGTAGAGAGAGAGACGGTTTGATTGGTTGATTGATTGTTTATTGATAGTCTTGAAGTTTGCATCGTTGAAATGCAACGAAAATTCTTTTCTATATTTTTATCCTGCCAGTTTTATTATTCTATTTACAAAATCTTTTTTCTGCAGATTTAAATTCTATATATCCAAATGAGCGACTTAAGGGGCTAGGCCACAGTAACGAGTATAAAATCATGTGCGAATTTCACAATTTTTTTCGTATGAAAAAGTGATTCACTCATAAAATTAATTACACATCTATTTAGTCTGAATATGCTAAATTACATATCTATTTAGTCTGAAGCTGTCAGAAAAAATGTATATATTTTTTCTCGATGTACAAAATGGCCGACTACTAATATTTTCTTTTGTTATCTTTTTCTTAGGCGCTCCGCGGCGTGACATTTAGCATCCACAATTTTTTACCTAGAACAAAAAACAAAAATTCTCGTCAACCTACTTAGAATACCTAGAGAAGTGCGTACGGAATTTAAAAAAGATTGTTTTATTCAAAAGTTGTAGGTATTTGAATGAATTTTCAGTGATAAATTTCGTATAAAACTGCTCATAAAATGAAAAGTTTTCGATTAATCAGAAATTCCGTACCTACTTCTCTGCGAAATGCAATTAGGAACATAACTTTTTAATTTAAAGTAAATCGAGTGAAAATTGTCGAAGTTATTTGTCACTCCAATTGGAAAAAAGCTGTTTCGAAAAAAACGCGTTTAAAGTTTTAGGTACTCTATGGCCGTGCCAGAGGTGGGCTTACGTTATACGCTCAAAGTCGGTGAAAAACAATTGTTCTTGCTATGAATCGAATAGTAACTTATTCTTATGATGATAAAGCACCGTTTTAGCGAAAAAATAAAATTCGATTTTTTAAAAATGCTACTATTTTTTAAATTCTTAGCCCTTAAAATATGATTAAAGGATTTTCGTAACGAAGATTCGCCAAAAGACATTCGAGCAAATGAAAAATAATAAACTTCATTGCATTCCAACGATGCAAATTTCAATCTCATGATTATTGTTTATGCCATAGCTACATAACTTGGGGGGAAAAGTTCGTCAGAGAACAATTAAGTCGATTTCACAATCAGCTCTACTCTACCTAATATATAAATAGCAATTGAAAAACCAAAAAAATAAACATAATAGCTAAACATACGCAATTATAAACAATAACAAAAGAACATAATCATAACAATAATAAAACCAAAAAAGTGAACATTTCAAATAATAAAAAAATGTAAAAATGGTCAACGATAAAATAATCATAATCGTCGCAACGATACAAAATTTAAAAAATAATACTGTATGAGATCAACTGATACAAATAAAGCAACCAAGAAGAAAAAGGGAGAGCGCATATCCGTCAAACTGTCATTGAATTTTTTCAGTATTATGACATGTTGTTAATAATGAAGAAACATTCGAAGCGGTAGTGCATGTGCAAAATCTGTTCAGCTTCATTTGGCCCCCCCCTCCCCGCCACCCCTCGGCTGCGAATTTACCACTCCGATATGGTTCGCTAAAGTATAGGTATGTCTATAGGCACGGGGAAGTCTGGGTAAGGTATTATGTACGAAAAGTGCGAGAGGAAGGTTTCTCGCAGAAGCGCGATAGTCGGATAATATATTGGACGCGCACTCCTCGCCACGAGTCCGTACGATAGCAACCGCATGGCACGACACGCCAGTTTTGCCGCGCCAGACTCGCGCGCCCGTTCTTTCTCGTTTTACTTGAACAGGGGTGGCGTCTGGCGTCGCTATATAGCCGATTGCCAGGGGATGGTTGGATCGAGGGTGGGGTTTATGGCTGCTGCTCGGCTGTTCGAGTTCCGAAGGGGTTTTCGCCAGAGTTCGTGGGACTCGGCAAAGGGGGGAGGGGGGTTGAGAGGGACATTCGATGCCGGGATGGTAGTGCCGTCAGGCTGAGTACCGATCTCTACTGGCTGGACTTGACACAAGCGAGAAAGAGAGAGGGAGGGAGTGAGAGAGGACTGCGCTCTATTTCCGTTCGGGCAGCTCCCTTGAGTCAGGATGTTCTATGTCTGTCTGTCTGTCTCTCTCTCCCTCTCTCTTTCTCCCTCTATGCACACACAAAGGAACGCCACCCACCCACATACGAGCAGACCTCAAAATTCTCGTCATAGGATCCAGTCTGGACGTTGCCACGGGGCTTGATATTATAGCGGTCGACAGGCGTCTTTTTCCCAATCTTCCATCAGAGAAACATTTCTCTCAAGAGGAGTTCAAGCCTCCGTGTTTCCACACTTCTCACCAAAACTCGATCCTGAAATTGCACTACCTCCTCTGTGAGTAGTTTCTTCGGTTACGAGAGAATGTTTGCGTTGATTGCTGGCGCCTTGAAAAAAAGACCTCCATAAAGCTAGCAGAGCAGACTCCCGAAAATGGATTTAATTGATATCAAAATTTTGTGCTTTTTATGTGCTAATTTTGTGCTCCATTTAAAATGTTTGCGCTCTTACCGTTTAGCGGGTAATTAGAAATCAAAAGTGCTCTGCTGGCTCACCATCAAGCTAGCAGAGCACTTAATGATATTTGGCATATCTAAGAATGGAACTACGTGATATTTAAGTGCTTTTTATATGCTTTGCGAATATCGAACAGCCAAACCCCTATTTTTTTTCGCCCGATATAGACTCTCAAAAAAACCCCCAAATAAGAGAATATACCATTTTTTGGATATACTGAAATGAAAATACATCATATTTATGTGCTTTTTATGTGCTCTACGAATATTCAAGAGCCAAACCGCTAAAACGCAAATTTCTCCCAAAACCACCCCCACAAGGCCCAAATTACCCGCCAATACGAGTAATGGTTATTTTTTCGATATCTCAAAATTAAAGTAGTCCACATTTATGTGCTTTTTATGTGCTCTATGAATATCCAAGAACCAAACCGCTAAAACGCAAATTTCTCCCAAAACCACCCCTACAAGACCCAAGCTACCCGCAAATACGAGTATTGGCTATTCTTTCGATATCGCAAAATTAAAGTAGTCCACATTCATGTGCTTTTTATGTGCTAATTTTGTGCTCCATTAAAAATTTTTGTGCTCTTACCGTTTAGTGGGTAATTAGAAATCAAAAGTGCTCTGTTGGCTTACTATCAAGCTAGCAGAGCACTTAATGATATTTGACATATCTAAGAATGAAACTACGTGATATGTATGTGCTTTTTATGTGCTTTGCGAATATCGAACAGCCAAACGCCTATTTTTTTTTTCGCCCGATATAGACCCTCAAAAAACCCCCAAATAAGAGCATTTACCATTTTATGGATATACTGAAATGAAAATACATCATATTTATGTGCTTTTTATGTGCTCTACGAATATTCAAGAGCCACACCGCTAAAACGCAAATTTCTCCCAAAATCACCCCCACAAGACCGAAATTACCCGCCAATATGAGTAATGGTTATTTTTTCAATATCGCCAAATCAAAGTAGTCCATATTTACTAAATGTGGACTACTTTGATTTGGCGATATCGAAAAAATAACCGTTACTCGTATTAGCGGGTAATTTCGGTCTTGTAGGGGTGGTTTTGGGAGAAATTTTCGTTTTAGCGGTTTGGCTCTTGAATATTTGTAGAGCACATAAAAAGCACATAAATATGATGTATTTTCATTTTAGTATATCCACAAAATGGTAAATGCTCTTTTTTGGGGGTTTTTTGAGGGTCTATATCGGGCGAAAAGAATAGGCGTTTGGCTGTTCGATATTCGCAAAGCACATAAAAAGCACATAAATATCACGTAGGTTCATTCTTAGATATGCCAAATATCATTAAGTGCTCTGCTAGCTTGATGGTAAGCCAACAGAGCACTTTTGATTTCTAATTACCCGCTAAACGGTAAGAGCACAACAATTTTAAAGGAGCACAAAATTAGCACATAAATGTGGACTACTTTGATTTTGCGATATCGAAAAAATAGCCAATACTCGTATTTGCGGGTAGCTTGGATCTTGTAGGGGCGGTTTTGGGAGAAATTTTCGTTTTAGCGGTTCGGCTGTTGGATATTCGTAAAGCACATAAAAAGCACAGAAATGTGGACTACTTTAATTTAGCAATATCGAAAAAATAGCCAATACTCGTATTGGTGGGTAGTTTGGGTCTTGTAGAGGTGGTTTTGGGAGAAATTCTTGTTTTAGCGGTTTGGCCCTTGGATATTCCTAGAGCACATAAAAAGCACATAAATGTGGACTACTTTGATTTTGCGATATCGAAAAAATAACCATTACTCGTATTGGCGGGTAGCTTGGGTCTCGTAGGGGTGGTTTTCGGAGAAATTTTCGTTTTAGAGGTTTGGCTCTTAGATACTCGTAGAGTGCATAAAAAGCACATAAATGTGGACTACTTTACTCGTATTGGCGGGTAGCTTGGGTCTTGTAGGGGTGGTTTTGGGAGAAATTTGCATTTTAGCGGTTTGGCTCTTGGATATTCATAGAGCACATAAAAAGCACATAAATGTGGACTACTTTGATTTTGCGATATCGAAAAAATAACCATTACTCGTATTTGCGGGTAATTTGGGTCTTGTGGGGGTGGCTTTGGGAGAAATTTTCGTTTTAGCGGTTTGGCTCTTGAATATTCGTAGAGCACATAAAAAGCACATAAATATTATGTATTTTCATGTCAGTATATCCAAGAATGGTAAATTCTCTTATTTGGGTTTTTTTTGAGGGTCTATATCGGGCGAAAAAAAATAGGGGTTTTTTTTTCGCTGTTCGATATTCGCAAAGCACATAAAAGGCACATAAATATCACGTAGTTTCATTCTTAGATAAGCCAAATATCATTAAGTGCTCTGCTAGCTTGATGGCAAGCCAGCAGAGCACTTTTGATTTCTAATTTCCCGCTAAACGGTAAGAGCACAACATTTTTTAATGGAGCACAAAATTAGCACATAAAAGCACCAAATTTTGATATCAATGAAATCCATTTTCGGGAGTTTGCTCTGCTAGCTTTATGGAGGTGAAAAAAAGCATGTCAGAAGCCTGGCCATTCTTGCGGTAGAGTTGCGCAGGAGCACATCAGTTGATGAGGGATGCATTTTTTTACTCGGAACCTCACGACATTCCAATACGTCTCCAATGATCATCATTGGTGCACACATGAGCAGGTATAGTTATGGGAGCCTCATGACGTTCCGATACGTCTCCAATGATCATAATTGGTGCTCATATGACGAGATATAGTTATGGGAGCCTCATGACACATACGCATACATCCACACACGAGCAGACTTCAAAGTTCTCGTCACAGGATCTGGTCTGGACGTTGCCACGGGGCTTGATATTATAGCGGTCGACAGGCGTCTTTTTCCCAATCTTCCATCAGAGAAACATTTCTCTTAAGAGGAGTTCATGCCCCGTTGCTTCCACACTTCTCACCAAAACTCGATCCTGAAATTGCTCTATCTCCTCTGTGAGGAGTTTCTTTGGTTATCGGAGAATGTTTGCGCTGATTGCTGGCCTCGTGAAAAAATGCATGTCTGAAGCATGGCCATTCTTCCGGTACAGCTGCGCAGGAGCACATCAGTTGATGAGGGATGCATGTTTTGCCTCGGAACCTCACGACGTTCCAATACGTCTCCAATGATCATCATTGGTGCACACATGAGCAGGTATAGTTATGGGAGCCTCATGACGTTCCGATACGTCTCCAATGATCATCATTGGTGCACGCATGAGCAGGTATAGTTATGGGAGCCTCATGACGTTCCGATACGTCTCCAATGATCATAATTGGTGCTCATATGACTAGATATAGTTATGTGAGCCTCATGACACATACGCATACATCCACATACGAGCAGATCTCAAAGTTCTCGTCACAGGATCTGGTCTGGACGTTGCCACGGGGCTTGATATTATAGCGGTCGACAGGCGTCTTTTTCCCAATCTTCCATCAGAGAAACATTTCTCTCAAGAGGAGTTCAAGCCCCGTTTCTTCCACACTTCTCACCAAAACTCGATCCTGAAATTGCTCTATCTCTTCTGTGAGGAGTTTCTTTGGTTACCGGAGAATGTTTGCGCTGATTACTGGACTCGTGAAAAAAGGCATGCCTGAAACATGGTCATTCTTTCGGTAGAGCTGCGCAGGAGCACATCAGTCGACGAGGGCTTTTTTGCCAGCCTGTCAGATGATGCCATTTTCTGCAAATACAGCCATAGCAGAGCTTTGCACTGTTTTTGAGGGGGAAAAAAATCCTCATGAAACTTGATTTTCGACTGAGGTGACTGTCACTGTAAACTGTCCTTCGTTCAAATCAGTTGTTCGGGTTTGTTCCATATAAGTGTGGATGCACCAACCGCTATCTTGTCGATCTGTCAAGAAAAGACGCAACGTCCGAACCGTCTTCTCGTATCTATGATACAATCGCGAATCCACTTTTCGATGCTTTTAATTCCGCAAATGATCACAAGTGCTACATGAATACGAAGGTTGTTGTCGAAAGGTCCTAGAGCTTTCGTTTCTTCGTTCCCTTATCAGAGTTGCCACGAGTTGGTCGTCCCGTTCCGCGATCTTTGGAGATT
Organism: Ophion slaviceki; assembly: GCA_944452715.1. Lineage (NCBI taxonomy): Eukaryota > Metazoa > Arthropoda > Insecta > Hymenoptera > Ichneumonidae > Ophion > Ophion slaviceki. The sequence goes on along the minus strand of OX101785.1, from coordinate 2,996,496 downwards.
CGTGAAGCATGTCCTTTTGCCATTCGTGGACCACGAGAGAAACCACTTCGTGCTTTTATTCCGGCCAGTGGCCGGTGCAACGGCCCTCATGAGGGGAAGGGCGTCAATTTGACCGAATAAGAGCAAGATTTCGGGAACTGCAGGCATGTGATAAAATAATAAGATTGGACGGAGACTGTATGTGTGCACGGCCACAAAGGAGGGCTTACGCCCGTAATACCTTACTGGAACAAAGTCTTTTGTTCCGCGGGCGATCAGTTCACAAATCTCTGAGGCGATTGCTCAACAAGTGCTGTAATTTTTTATGGCCCATCCATTTTTAAGGCTCTTCTGTTGCTTCGTTTGTCCGCGGAGTTTAGAATGGACCATTTGTTGTAAAGTTGTTAATATTTGCGTTGTTGTTTTACAAACATCACCGTGGCTCCAATTAGGCAGTTTCTCATCGTCAGTGGTACTGGATTTTTTCCATTTTCCATAGAGCTGTCAGTGCGTAGAAAAATCAGTTGGAAAATAAACGCAGACTCCAGAGGAACTGAGCAAGGAAGACGCACAAGGGAACAGAGGAGACTCCAATTGAGAAAAAAGAGGGAAAGGGGCAGAACGAAAAAGGCCGTGATCTGTGGCGGATGGAGAAACTCGGAGATCGCGGAATCGCAATTTCCTTCGGTGTGCCACTCGAGATCAACCAACTGCCATCTTATTCGTGCCGGAAAGGGGGAATTCCGGCGAGATGATGGTATATCAGTCGCACGGTCGATCTAACGGTAACCAGGACGAAGTATATAGGTAGTAGATAGCTGAGTTTTGCAAAGTGAGCAAGAGAGAGAGATGAGAAAATCGAAGGACACTATTTTTCGTGCCTCAGGGAGTCGAGACTTTCTCGTCGCGTCTCCGCTCGACTTTAAAGCTATTAAAATGGACGTGGCATCACTTTTCGTCCAGGGTCATCGGACTTACCATGAGGGTCGCTTATAGAGTTTCCTACAGGCCTGAGGTCTCGAAGCTACGCGGCGACGAAGTTGATTAATCGATAATCATTGAAGCTGGCAACAAAGCAGCATCTCTCACCCCATGTTAATGACGGAATTTTGGAAAAAAGCAAAGGCTCGTAAGCCTTGAACAATTGGGAAAACAACTGAGATCGAATATATGCCCGCCAGGTTCCTAGAGTATGATGCCATTTATTCGACTATATCCCACGAAAAACGCGTGCACGCGCAACTCAATTCAATTAAAAACTTGCAAACCGCCACCTGTCGGTTTACGGGGTAAAACGAACAAACTGTGCCTTAGGCTATCGACTAATTGAGTCCCCCGACCGCGCCCAACCTGTGTATCAGCCGTCAGAACTTTCAACGTCGTTTTTGCCGATACGATTATTGCCCGTTTGCATCGACGAAATTTCGCAACAATTTAACATACGAGGCGAAGCGTAAACTTTGCTCGTACGGAAGAGAAGATGGTGAATCTCAAGTATATTCAAGATCCGATAGGTCTCCGATGATCATCAATGGTCCATATGTGACCAGGCATAATTATGGGAGCCTCATAACGTTCCGATACGTCTCCAATGATCACCCTTGGTGTACATATAGCCAGGGATAACTGTAGGAGCCTCATGACGTTCCGATACGTCTCCGATGATCATCATTGTTGTATATATGACCAGGGATAATTGTGGGAGTCTCATAACGTTCCGAAACATCCCCAATTATCACCATTGGTCCGTATATGACTAGGTATAATTATGGGAACCTCATGCCGTTCCGATACGTCTCCAATGATAATCATTGGTGTACATGTGACCAGGTATAATTCGCAGGTGTAGAAGTATGAAACCGGACTTTTATTTTGTGAAAATCACACGTCTGTTGTGCGAAAATGATAAAAAATATTTGATTCCAAATAATCTCCATTGCTATTTGTACATTTTTCCCACCTCTCCGGCAGTTTATGAATGCCACGCCAAAAAAACAGTTCTTCTTTTGAAGCGAACCAGTTGTCGAGCCGTTTTCGTACATCTTCATACGAATTTAAGCGTTGTTTAGCGAGTGTGTGTCCCATTGATGCGAATAGATGATAATCGGACGGAGCCAAGTCTGGAGAATAAGCCGCATGCGCTAGTATTTCCCAACAGAACACCTCGATCGTTTCCCTGACCCGTTTTGCTGTGTGTGATGGAGCATCATCATTGAGCAAAATGACTTTGTGTTTCCTTTTTCCATATTCCGGTCTTTCAAACGAATGGAGACGGCTTTTTGCGTCACATTCAATTGATCCTCGAGTTCGTGTTGACTTTGAGTATCATCTTCATCCAAAAAGGCTTGCAATTCGTTGTCTGCGAACTTTTTCGGTGGTTTCCCACGCTCTTCGTTTCTCACGTCAAAATCACCACTTTTGAATTTCTTGAACCACTCGAAACACTGTGTTTTACCAAGAGCATGTTCACCGTAAGCTTCGACAAGCATTCGATGCGATTCTGTAGCAGTTTTCTTCAAATGATAACAGAAAACCAATGCTGTCCGCAAATCGTAGTTCGTAGGCACAAAACTCGACATGTTTACGGTTATAGATAAATGTACCGGTGTAGGGAACTTGGGTTGTTGTGTGTTGAAAATCTTCGTCAGCTGTTACAGGGAGATGATGGCGCTGCAGAAGCGGTCTTACGGCCCCTAAACTGATGGCTGGCACTATCTATAGGGAAATTCCGGTTTCATACTTCTACACCTGGTATGGGAGCCTCATGATGATCCGATAGGTCTTAAATGATCATCGTTGCTGCACATACGACCAGATATACTTCTGGGAGCCTCATAACATCCCGATACGTCTCCAATGATCATCATCGGTCCACATACGTCCAGGTATACTTCTGGGAGCCTCATGACGTGCCGATACGTCTCCAGTGATCATCATTGATGCCCATACGACGAGCTATACTTCTGGGAGCCTCATAACGTCCCGATACGTCTCTGATCATCATCATTGCTGCACATACGATCAGGCGTACTTTTGGGAGCCTCATCACGTCTCCACGTGTCTCCAATTTTCCTCATTAGTCCACATATTGTCAGGTCTACTCATGGGAGCCTCATGACGCCCTATGCTCTCCACCATTTTTTCTTCGCTACGAACTATCCATTTCGGCTACGCCAAGTTCTTTTCATAGTGTGAGCGCAGGTAGGAAAAATGGCACGAGTATAATGAGACCTACGGAGCCTACGCAGCGACCTAAGCAAGCCCAAACAAAAAAAATAGCTTTCCCCATAACTTATGACCCCCGCTGCGGTATTGCTTGCGTTGCGGTATGAGGGACGAATACGCGATGGCGTGCTGGTACGAGTGCAGAGCACGCTTTCATTGTCATCGTCACAGCTTCACACACACGCGCAGTCCCACTGTAGTTCGTGTGCGTATGTCGGTATAGGACACTGGCGCTTGCTCGGCTGAGACCGCGGGTGGCACACCTCGCTCTACACGATTGCGGAGGCCACGGGTGGATGCTCGCCCCTTGTGGCATTACTATATCGCGAAGCTGAACGCGCGCGGTGGTTCTCTCATTCAACCGCCCTCTCTCGTCCCTCCACCGTCTACCTATACGCTCTCAGAGAGACCCATAGATTTTACACATATATCTTTGGAAAGGATAGCAGCCTGTGTCGAGCTTCGTTTCGACGCGAAGCTCGCCCGGTGGCTTTCCCTATAGCATACCCAAAGCTCTATCTCACCCTCTGTCGGGCTCTCCGCACTTGGCGGTCCCTTCCCATTCCTCCGACGCTTTCACGTCGTCGTTCTCCACATTCGCCATAGCCTCTCTCTCTCTCTCTCTCTCTCTCTCTCTCTCTCTCTCTCTCTCTCTCTCTTTATCCCACAGTTGCGAGTATGAAGCTCGTGCTCTTCTACTTCCAGGCTGCTCTGGAGCTTCCTCCAGTGACGACCCTCTGCGTTCACCAAGCCTCCCAGTGGCAAAGCGCGCTGCTACGCTCCGACGACTATACTGCCGAGCTAGCTTACACATCCACATGTACTCCACATGTCTATCTGCACATACATACATGTACGCTTCATACTCCGACGCATATGCAGGTGCATGCATATGCAGATGCATTATACGCTTCTGGTATATGTGTATCAACTGTAGCATGTACATTATGAATGCATATAGCTCTAGCCTAGACATAGCAATGTGACGGATCTAAGGTTACAGTCCCACTAACTGCTCGTCCAAAGTTCGAAGTTTCGACAGACGGTCAGGGCATTCGATTGGACGCTACACACCATAGACGGGCTTTCGGAATCCCATGTACCTTTACGAGAATCAGTCCTGACACTCCCAACGCGTCACATTTGCCTCACAAGGAACATCACTCATGGGGTTGTACCTAGTTGAAGAAGTCGAAAAATCACTTTTTTCAAAACCAGTGTATTTTGACGGTATATCATCTTGTAAGTGGTCCCTGAAAGTTTCAAGGTGATGGGATCAAAATTGACTGATTTACAGGCTGTTACGTTGACGCAAGTCGGAACGCTCGCAGCGTGGGAAAAACTTTAAACGCTGTTTTGTTGAAAGCACGTTTTCAAAGACTACTGCATTGATATTTCTAAAATGCAGAAGGCTTTTTCTAGATATAAACATATAATAAAAATATAGTAGGGGAGGTATGGGCAAGATGATAATGCTAAGGTCATGTTTAAATAAAACAATACATATATGAGTCAGTCGACTTTAATTATTTTTTGAACTAATCAACATCCATTAATCTTTCAATTCTGGAAGCAAAAAATTGTCCATTTTTTTGCAAAAATCGAGACTCACTAAAAAAATGTACCATTTTACTTAATGTGCTATTTCGGATATTCCTACGGTTAATCATAGGAAAAACTAATATAGCAATAAAATCTGATCGATTTTTTAATATTAACAACTCGGTTCCGAAGGGCATTGCTCACCGCAAAAGACGTTTGCGAGAAGCGCTTCCCGGCCATTGGGTGTAAATCGTTAGTAGTTAAATGTTTTTACACAAAAAAATACAGAATGTTCTTCAGATGATACTTTTCCAAATATCTAATTTGTGTAGAAATTTATCATCATGTCTTTGTAAAAAAATGAGCTGTTTTCTACTGTTACAACTAGACATAACCGCCTGGATTTTGTTGAAACTCATATATCTGATAAAGCAATGAAAACTATTAGACACGTATTTTTTTATCGAAAAAAAAACCTACAAGCAGTCCACCGATCTGAATGAAACAAAAACCAAATTTCTTCTAATGTAAAGCGATGAAAAGTCCGCATTTCTTTAAAGAGTGGTTTTCCCCCTTAAACCCGTTTTTCCGCCGACAAAAAAACCTTGTCCAATAGTTACCGATGCTTTATTACATGTATGAGTTTCAACAAAATCGAACGCGGACACGCAAGTGATGTTCCTTGTCAGTCAGAATTCGCTTCCTACCTAGACCTAGACGTTTTCCACTCGCCAAACCAATCTTCGGCATTGAATGTTCGGCCAGGCCATCCTCGTAAATGAGGATCTTGAACGAAGCACACGGTTCAGCACTTATCGTCGAAGCGTTTGGTTTATTATCCGTTCGAAGCGAATACCCGAAGCCAGATATGCACAAGATCTGTTATATGCAACTGTTACGTAGCACGAATCGTCCGAGCATGTGTTCCTTTGGTTGCGTGTGTGAAAGACGCGATCGCGCTCTCTGGTAGTGTCAAGGAGCAGGACAAGAGCCCAGGGTCGACGTCGACTTATGTATGCATACACACATGCATACTCGCACGTGCTAAATGTTGAGGTATAGAAAGGTGGTGTCAGTTGATTCGTCACAAAATCGACATGGAGCAGACGGATACGAATGTGACACTGGGGCTCTCCAATCTTCGTTTTCGATGTTGGAGTGTTGGTTAAGCATGCCAATGACAAACCAACGGTGTGTGGCAGTCTCTCTCTCTCTCTTTCTCTCTCTTTCTTTCGAAACTAACCAACTCTGCTCTGCAGTCGAGCTCTACTACTTTTATCATTCGTACTACCGCTTCGTGCTCTCCACCAATCTAGCCGAGTTATATATATATATATATACAGGGTGTCCTATTATGAATGGATAATCCTGCAACTGTCAATACCTCAGATCATGTCCTACTATATGTTGGAATTTCAGTTTAGTAAAACTCTCACGGTTTTCGAGATTTTAAGCTTTATGTTATTTTTTGAAAAAAATCATCTACTTTTGGTTTTTCGCATGCCATATCTACAAATGATGTGAATCGACAATAACTAAGCAATTTTTTAAAGTAATTGGCACGATATGCGTAGTACATTTTTTTTACACCGCAGACTATCAAAGTCGGATGTTCGAATTGGTTCGTATGAAAATTCTGCATAAGATCTTTTGTCATAAAGTTTTCTTAACATTTAAGGTTAACAAGAAGACTTTTGTATATGAAACAAATAACCAAGAGTATTTTTAAAAAATGGGTGAAAAAAGTTATCATTTGTAGACATGGCATCCGAAAAACCAAACGCAGATGATTTTCATCTCGAAAACCGCGGGCCTTTCACTGAACTAACATTTCAGGATAGGACATGATCTGACCTATCGACAGTTGGAGGATTATCCATTCACAAAAGGCCACCCTGTATATATATATATATATATATATATATATATATATATGCTTTCGTGAGAATGTCTATTTTCCATCCCAGAACGTACGTTCGCGTGCGACGACCTCCTCAACGTCTTTAAATATATATCTCTCGTACCTCTCGCGATGCTCCGTCCAACAATTTTAGGGCGCTGGATTTCCAACGCGGTCCCCATCCCGCCCTCGTCATCGGAGCTTCGTTTGTGAGCTTCGTATGTGACTGGATTACAATTGCGGCACCTATGTATGTGTGTGTGTAGATAAGGATATTGGTCTAAGGCAGCATTTCAGTCTAGAGGCCTAAATTTCGAGCGTTTTTTCGAGCTCGGTAAAAAAAACTAAAAATATTTTCAGTACATATTTTTTACAGCCTCTTTCTTAATGATTCAAGAACTCACAAAAAATGTGGTGCTGAACAAATAAAAATTGGAAAAGTTAAGGGCCTCTAAATATGGTCGTGAAAAAAGGGTTGATGCGGTTGACATGATTGGAAAGCTCCCATTCATCTGAAGCGGAACAAAATCAATTTTTTTTATCAATAAGAATGTCATTATGGCAGGTACCAAGGTGAAAAAAAATGTTAATGGAGACTGGGAACAAAGTTTATTTTTCGCCCTATTTTTTTTCCAAAGTTTTACGTTTTTTTTTAAATAGTAATGATAGTAATCTCGGAATGGCCGAAGTAGGGCTGATGGAGGGATATACACTGAAGGTCCGTACCAAACGTGAAGTCAATCGGTTGAATAGAAGGCGCGATTTTATGTCAACCAGGTTGAAAAAAGTAGTTTCGAGACAAACGTTATATCAATCGGCCATTCCTGCCTCGTTAAGGGGTCTTCTCAGTTTAGACGCTAAATAAGGCTATTTTCATGATTTTTTTTATAGGTTTATATAATAGATATTGATATAAAAGTTGTTGCACTTAATAAATACACTTTCGAAATACATTTTTTAAAATGTTTCTATTTATTTAAGTCACTATTTATAGAAAAAATGGTAGTTAAAAAATGTCCTAAAAAATTGTAGGTCTGCGCTGTTGATGAAATCTCGGAGATGGATCATCCGAAACAAAAAAATCAAACGGTTTTAGATTCAGTATATTAATGGCTATAGCGCACATCATACGATTTTTTATATATGCAAAAATAACAAAATGGCGGACATTTTTCGAAAAAACAAAAAAAAAACTTTTTTTTCACCGTTTTTGGCAAAAAATAGTAAATATCTAAATTTAAAAAAATGTTTGATGTGCTCTAGGTATAGTTGTAAAGAATATGTGGTTGAAATTTTATAAAGATCGGTTCAGTAGTTTCGAAGATTTATCAACAAGCCGTCGAAAAACGTTGTTTCGAGAAAAACGAGTTTAGAGCTTGTTTGGTTTACATAAGTACATAACTTTTTTTCAAAATGTATTTCGAAAGTGTATTTATTAAGTGCAACAACGTTTATATCAATATCTATATTATAAACCTATCAAAAAATAGGTTTTTTGATAGGAATAGAAAATAGCCTTTTTTATCGTCTAAAGTGACCCCTAAGAATGCATTCTTCGACTTCGAAATGATGATTTTCCGAAGCTTGTTCTTCCCTGCGAGCAGGCCTAGCTTCCTTAAAAACTTCTGAAATTCGTAGCTCCGATGAATCGATCCTATTCTGGTCTCGTTTGGCGGCGTAAATATGGGGAATTTAGAAATTTTCTTTTGAGGACATTTTTAAGAGTCAATGCCTTAAGAAAATGCCAAAAAAACGATTTTTTCAAAATAGTTGACTAGACTGCCTTAAATGTATAGATTTATCAAATACTTGACTGCCTCAAATGTATAGATTTATCAAATCCAACATTTTTGCGGTTTTTAAAAATATTTACCTTTTTTTTATATCTAAGAACAATTTGAACTCATAATGGGATTTTTCTATTGAATTTTCGTATAAAACAAATGAAAAAAATGTAGGGAAGTTTCTTCCTCGAATGTTTCCTCTCGGAATGGTCTTGTATCGAAAGATTAGTTTGCAAAATTAAGGGGAGATATACACCTAGATGGTCGAGGTCGTGGATTTAGAAGCTATGAACATTCCGTCGACCGTAGAAGACCTACACTATGGGCCTGGTATCGATGATTCCATGTGAGTTGACAAATTTCATGATTTATTCATTCCCAAATTATCAAACGCGTTTTTCTCAAAGCCACGTTTTTCAAATCGGTACCCAAAATTTCTCGAAAACCAATGAACCGATTGCCTTGAGGTTTTTTGTGGTTATTCTATACACCATTATCTAGTACTTGTCATAGGATTTTTTTTCCGTTACTTAGTTTTTGTTTTATAGGCAAAATAATAGCTAATTTTCGGCCCAAAAATAACTATTTATGTTCAAACGTCCGCCATTTTGTCATAAATCGATATTTTCAAAATCGGCTATGACAAGTACTAGATTATAGTATCTAATTTCATAATCTTTTTGGTTTTTTTTTCAGATGATTTTTGAAGAAACGCCAGTGGGTACCGTCTACGCAGATTTTTTTTACGACGCTCCAAGGATCATACAATATCCTGGTATATTTTTGATATTTTTAAATAAAGAAAATTAAGCATATTTTTGAATGTATATACTTTTAGATAATTAAAACCCCAATCCGAAATTTCAAATAGTTTCCCTTGAAAAAATTGACAAAAATGACCTTTTATCCGGCTCCTAGGTGTATATTTTCCCTTAACTGGGTTGTGAGAGACAAGTAATTTGTACTTGTAAAAACGAAAGAATCCTTTCCGAAAATATGAACTTTCAGACAAAAAATTACCCCTAAACAGCGAAGAAGCATTCGAACTGAGGAACAGAAAGAAGAAAAAAATAGGCGGGGATCAGCCCCGCGGGGTGTTGGATTTACAAGGTTGAGGGGGGGTTGAGCTGCGTCGAGTCGCAAAACGTTAAACACGTGCGGGGTGAACGCGCGTCGACGATGTTGGGAAGGGGAGATGTGTTGGGCATGAGGCAAGGGGGAAAGCATCACTCGTCCCAGAAAAGACGATTGCGACACATGGTGATGAGGGTGGAGTAGGTATATATGCATGGAGGGTCGCGTCGGTTGACAGGTGCAGGTGTTGTCCCTCGGCAAACAAGCCTCAAAGACCCCCTCCCCCAACCCCCATCGCCGAGCAAGTATCGCATTCCTCTCCTCTCCTGTCCACATGTGCCACCATAACTTACTGTACGTTACATTTATTATCCTCGTGTAGAACAACCGCTCTCGCACACTTCCACGATAAGAAAAATTTGCTCGGTGTATGCCTACAGTCGAAATTTATTGCCCTGTCGTGGAACAATCGAATTGTGAAAAAATGACTTTGTGAACTCGAATATCGCATGGACAAGAATATGTTGGGAAAATCGTAGTGGAGAGGGTGAGAGAGATGTCAGGATGATCAGAAAGAAAAGAGGAAGAAATAAAAATAATTGGTCGAGAATTTGTTTTTGCTCATTGAGGGGTAAGGCTACTGTAGAAATTTCAAAAAAATGCCTTTCAAAGAAATTTTTTTGAAATTTTTTTTAAAGGGGCCAGTCCACTTTCGAGCCACGGAAAAAAGACTATTTTCGCGATTTTTTTTGAGGATTTTATAAAAGAAATGAATATAAAAGTTGTTGGACTTGATAAGTAAAGTCTTGAAATACATTAAAAACAAAAATAATTCATTTTTATTCATTTTAAAGTACAAAAACTATAGTTTAACGGAGACTTTGTCCTTGAAAGCAGCGGGAGATGTTAGCGGCTCAACATGAGCAGCTAGAAGAAGAGGAGGGATGCCTCTATGGACCAGGCATTACCGATTAGCGGTAATTATAAACACATATGTTTAAACACATTACAAAACTTTGAACGCGTTTTTCTCGAAAACACGTTTTTAAAAATGGCTGACATTCTCCTGACCGCTGTAATTAACATATCGACCTGAAATTTGGAGAGCATACTCAGAAAATATGTCTTCACGGAATGACGGATCGTTTTTTCGATAGATACATTTTTGCATTTATTATTTATCTTTTTATGCGAAAAAAACGCGAAAATTCGATTTTTTTTAAATTGAGAAGAGTTTGTGGCTTCCGGATGGAGGCCGTGTTGAGGATCAGCGTTGTGCCGACGTTTCGCAAACGTTACAGTCTGCATCATCAGGGCTGAGAGCTTCGTCCCCTTTTTTTTAATTGCCGCCATTTTCCGAAATTTGTACTAAACGAAAAACCTATCCGTCATTCCATGACCAAAGGGTCACAGATTGATAATATGCTTTGAATTTGTGTTTCAGATCAACAAAGAGGGGGCAGTAATGTCAGCCGTTTACCTCCCGCGATTTGAGGACCTGTTTTCGCGGAGCTGCAGCGGCCGCCATTTTGGTTTTTTTTTCAAAAAAATATTTTTTCAACGTTCTGTATATCATGAATAAAAGCAAGAAAAAAACCGCACTCAAAAAGCTTTACTCGTTTCCTTAAAAAAAAATAAAATGTAAACACTTGAAATATGGTTCCAAGGACAAAGTCTCCCTTAACGTAACGCCTCAACAATAGGTGGGCTAGGTAGCTCCATCACAACTCGGCAACGGCTTGTCTGAAACAAAAAAATCAAAGTCCATTAGATTCAGTATGACACCAGCTACAAAATGACCCTCGGATATAAAGTTTTGTCAAAAAATAAAAAAATGGCAGATGAAAAACGAAAAAAGTAAAAAAAAACGCGTTTTTTCGCAGTTTTAAAAAATATTCGCAAAAAAATAGTTTATGATATGTACAATAAAGGACCTTTTTCCGAATTTTGATTTATTCCATTGTCCCGGTAAAAAAATTCCCAAAATATACTTATTTTTTCCCCGCTACAGTGGCCTTACCCCTTAAATCGAGCGGTCGAAAAATATCAATTACCGATGACGTTAAAGTTTGCGTCGTTGGAATGCAATACTAATTTTTTTCATTTCATCCCCCGGGGTCCCCTGATAAGGGTGGTTCCGGGGAATTAAAATTGCTCAAATTTCGTTTAAAGTCTCCTTTAGGGTTCGTCTACCCACAACGCCAATAAAAGGATGTCAATCTCCATACGGTTGAAGATAGCATTTTTGCAACTTTCACCCCCTCCCCCCTGATAAGGGTGTGTCCTAAGGAATTAAAATCCCCAACATTTTTTTGGGGTCGTCATTCGGGTCAGACTACCCATGAGGCCAATATAAAAAAAACGACTATCTGTATACCGCCGAAAATACGATTTTTTTCTACTTTCACTCCTTTCCAAGGGTAGGTCCCGTTTGCCGAAATCCCTGAAAATGCTCTGTACGATCTTTGATGGACACCCAAAAGCGGAATGTTCATAATCACTTAAAATTTGAGGGTGGAAAAAATTATTTTTTCTCAACCCCCCAAACGTCACAACCCGACAAACCCCAACAACTCCAAACAAACATATCCATTTTTTTTAGTTGTCTAATTTTTTTGTCCCACAAACCCGAGCTCCGAAAAATCACGAAAGAATTTTTAGAATCCTCATCACAGACGAACGCAATCTAAACCTGCAAAAACCATTTAGATTTATAGTAGAGAAATAAAAAATATATCTTCGTTGCACCCCGACGATGCAAATTGCGATATCGTAATTACATTTGGGGAATAATTCTATTTCTACTATTCTGCACCCACTTGCCTGGCTGGTTATTGTTATTACAAGCGATAATATATTCCATGAACTGTCATAAGTGGATAATGTGTAATACGGAGTATTTGTGCTTTGTCATCCGATTATCGTATTGTAGTCCACACGCGTGTAATATTCGTCATGCGATGGTGAGGCGGTCTTCGTGATTGTCCGCTGAATACCTTCCGCGTTGATAGGACGATCGAAAAGATCGACCCAGCCTCGACTCTGTAAGTTCTAGCTGGGTGCACGTGTTCTCGGGCCCAGGCCTATGGAACAAGGGCAAAATACATTCAAAGAATCAGAACAGAATATATATGTAAATACACACATATATATGTGTATATATATATATATATATATATATATATATATATATATATATATATATATATATATATATATATGAGTATAAGTAAATTATCCAGGCAGGTGCTAGGGTCGTACGTGCAGGACATACGAGGGGATGCACAAAAGCTTTGATGATAAGACTGCAATTCTTTCCTCCCCTATTCTAGTTCATGCATACTGCACGAGCCGTTTCTCTCCCCCGCCTAAATGTGACACAGACAATTGACATTTGCGCAGCTCCTGCGAGCGCACATGAGCAGTTTGTGAACAAAGATTACACCTGTCAAAGCACACAAGATAATAGCAGAAATTATTTTCCAAGTATAAGAAAGCTTTTTACGAAAGAAATAATTTTTTTCATTAAAAATACTGCGACTATTTCGAATCTCACCGTTTCTGAAAATTGGGACATATATAAATAACAGTATAGAAGCCCCACGAGAAATCATCATAGAAACTAAAATAAAGTTCGTTTCAAGTAAAAAGGCTCAAATAAGGCTCAATAAAGGTTTCAAATGAAAAGCGATAGGGCTTTTTCGAAGCTCGAAGAGCACCATCGACGTTAGTACGACATAAATGAATTTAATAAACGGCATTTTGAAAGGTAGGAATTCTACGTCATTTCGTTTTTTTTTTGCAAATTTTGTACTATTTTTTTGAGGACTAGTACCCTTTTTCGAAAACCAGAATTTTTTGCCTCACGCGGCATCCTTTCGACAAGTTTTGAAGTTGACGAAGAACGTGCTGTCTGTGAGAGGTGGTTTCTTCGACGAGACCAAAGTTTAATATGTAAGTCAACAAATGAACTATATTACTCGAATCTTATATCTATAACGAATAAATTGATTTTAAATTAACAAAAATTATCACTTCTTGTAAAAATAATTTGGTCAGATTGATTGTTAAAAATCGGTTGAAATCAATCGCTTGACGTGACTAGAAAACTATAGAATTTTAACGAGGAAAACAATCTAAAATAATATTAATGCGTTGAAAACAGAAAAATTCCCCTCTCTTGAAATTTTACCACAAACCCCGTAGTTCTTGAGTTACGGCAATGCAATAATTTTTTACCGAAAACAGGTGAAAAAAAATCGAAAAAAAAATTTGAAGAAATTCTCGCGAACTCAACGAAAACCGATTCAACTTTTTACTATCTTGAGGTTTTCCTTGAATCCTTGTATTTTCCCGTTACACGTTATTTTTCAAATTGTCTCTCTTTTTAAATCAAAATATCTTTAGAAAAAAAAATCGTACGAAGGTTTAAAATAAAAAAAAATATTGAAGCTTGAGCTTCAATATTGGTCATAAAGGGGACCAGTTAAAGAAATGCATTAAAAAAATGTTTGTAAGCGGGGTCCACCAGAGAAGGAAGAAAAAAAGGCGAAACATTGTCGTTTTCGAAAAAGGGTTTTTCGAAACTTTCGCTGGCATGATCTAGACGAAGCTTGTAATTTCGGAACATTAAAATTAAAAATTTTTAACCGTCGGCGTATTCAAGGTTCGGAATTTCAACTCGGCCCTCATGCCAAGATCGTGCCAGCAAAAGTCTACACAGTTGACTGCAAATCATGTAGAACGTATAACATTGTCTAGACAAATTTTAAAATTGACGCAAAATCACTTCTTAATCAAAAAAATTCTTGAAATAATTCGTCGATGTATTGAAAATTTTGAAACTTTTAAAACTTCCATAGGCGAATTATTTTGACGGTGTTGATATTTTCGGAATTTTGTTCTTTCGTGTAAAATTCTTTCGGAGTTTTGGTCTTTCTTGTAAAATTCTTTCGGAGCTTTGATCTATCGGGGTAGTATTCTTTCGGAGTTTTGAGCGTTCTGATTATTTAAAGTTCGGAACTTCAACCCGGCTCCACCTTTAAGGGGAGATACACTATTTCAAATTTCGGATTGCGGTTTTAATTATCTAAAAGTATATATATTCAAAAATATGTTTAATTTTCTTGATTTAAAAATATCAAAACATACAAGGATATTGTATGATCCTTGGAGCGTCGTAAAAAAATCTGCGTATACGGTACCCACTGGCGTTTCTTCAAAAATCATCTGAAAAAGAAAACCAATAAGATTATTAAATTAGATACTATAATCTAGTACTTGTCATAGCCGATTTTGAAAATATCGATTTATGACAAAATGGCGGACGTTTGAACACAAAAAGTCATTTTTGGGCCAAAAATTAGTTATTATTTTGCATATAAAACAAAAACTAAGTAACGGAAAAAAAATCCTATAACAAGTCCTAGATAATGGTGTATAAAATAACCACGAAAAAACCTCAAGGCAATCGGTTCATTGGTTTCCGAGAAATTTTGGGTACCGATTTGAAAAACGTGGTTTTGAGAAAAACGCGTTTAAAAATTTGGGAATGAATAAATCATGAAATTTGTCAACTTACATGGAATCATCGATACCAGGCCCACAGTGTAGGTCTTCTATGGTCGACGGAATGTTCATAGTTTCTAAATCCTCGACCTCGACCATCTAGGTGTATATCTCCCGTTAATTTCGGAATATTAAAATTCAGAATTTTAAACCGTCGGAGCATTCAAATTTCAGAATTTCAACCCGGCCCCTCTTGGTGGTCAATTGACATCGCCGCAACGCGAGAAAACACGACCATGAAACTTCGTCTGCAATAACTATGCAATAACAATGCAGCAAATAAGAATTTCTATGCGTTGCTCGATCGTGTCATTCTCCATGACTAAACCTCAATACTTACTGATACCAGTTGTCCAAGATTAGTACTCTATGTTCGGCACAAAAAAAATGGCGCGCTATTTAAGGCGTTACCCCCACTTGTAGCGCAAAAAAAGGCCTTTTGCATGAATTTTTTAAAAGAAAACTACAAAACTTTTTTAATCGATCAATATACCATCTTAAAGAACACATCTTGAAGAACTTTCAGTAATTTTTTTATTGAAAATTATTACATTGTTTAGTGGCAAATGGCCGTCAATGAAATAATGTTTTTATATACACGGTTTGCGGTGACCAACATTGCGGCGAAGTGGATCATCTGAAAAAAAAATGCGGATGGATTTAGTCAAATATAAGTATAAACTAGTCTTTAATCGAAGGATTTTAAAAAATATTCATTTTTCACAAAACGGCGGACAGTCAAAGTTAATGGTTCGATTTTAACGAAAAAAAACGGCCGTTTTTTGGTTATAAAACGGCCATTTTTTTTCGAAAAAAAAATCGAACGATTAAAGACTACATTTTTATGTATTAAATAAGCCTGCAAAATTTCAAGAAGATCGGTTCATTAGTGTTCGAGTAATCTTGGTCACCGACTTCAGAAATGCCATTTTGAGAAAAACGCGTTTAAAGTTTCAATTTCAGTTTACACGAAGAAAATATTTTTTTTTGTAAACTTACATAGAGTCATCTATTCCGGGCCCAGACAGAAGTATGGGCCCGGATACTTAGACTTCAAAAAAATTCAATAAAAAAAATCGATTTTTTCAAAATCGCCAGTGGGGGTAACCCCTTAAAATATCAGGTCATTTTGTGACATCCTTTATACACTACACGTATACATACGAAAGGATGTGGGATAGTCAATGAAAGGGAAAGAGAAAGGGGGACAGAGAAGGAAAAGAGAGGCTGTGGTGTTACAGCGCTGGATGGTGCGTCGTTATCGTTAACGACAGCCACCGATTGTCCCAACGACCATCCGGGCTCGCTGAGAACCACCGTCTCGTTGGAGATGAGATAGAGACAGTCAGACAGGGAGAGAGAAAGAGAGAGAGAGAGAGAGAGAGAGAGAGAGAGAGAGAGAGAGAGAGAGAGAGAGAGAGAGAGAGAGAGAGAGAGAGAGAGAGAGAGAAAGAGCAAAGAAGAGAGAATCGTTCGGTCTCTCGAAGTCGTACCCAGCATCGTCGTCTCTTCGCCTTATTGCCACGATAAATATAAAGCCTACTCGACGAAAATGTTCAACGCCCACGCACACAACGGTCTGACCGAATTTTCACGCTCGTCGTTTGCACGAGAGGCGTTATATATATGTGTACGTGAACGTCGTGAATTCCTTGCCATCCTTCACATGTGATGCCAACAATAACATTCCGCTGTCTTGCTATGATTTCCAAAAGTATGATGGATATTCATCAATTTTGTATGGGAAGGCAAATCGTGTATGACATCGAAAAAAGGGACATTTCTGACATGCGCCGCGCATGCCATCTTACGGTTTGACGAATTCGTACCTTTCATGTTTTTTTACGTCTCAAATGCACGTACCATTGAAGTGAAGTATTGTTTATAGATAGGGTAAATGAGAGATAAGGAACATTAGAGTGTAGAATTATTTATAGAGACGAAAAGAAAAACAGAAAATAAAGTTGTTTATAGAGAAGTTGAGTAGAAGATAAATCAAATGAGAAAATAAAATTATTTATAGAAATTATAAATACAATCAGAAATCGGCCCCGATTTTTTAAATCGGTGTATCTATTCCCATAGTCGTCCAGTCGGAATGTACGTAAATTTGGAGGACTTTTATCCGAAGATGCCAGCATGTCGCCAATTTTTTTGTAGGCAATTTGGACCTCCACGAATGTACCCTCAAAATATTTCCCGATTTTATGGAGTTCTGCTGCCGAAGATCATTATTTAATAAGAAAATAGTTTTTTCATGTTAGTGTCTTTGGAATAGGATTTACAAAAAAATGCATGCTACAAAAGATGTGCGCCGTAATGTCATCTATAAAATAAGTCCTATACGAAAATCTCCTAGGGTTGTTAGTTTGAGGGTAAATCACACTTGAGCACCGCATTTTTTGTTTATTGTAAATACTTTGGTTATTTATCAAAGTACTATTCTGAAACTCATACATCACTTAGAGGCATCTATTTCCAAGAGATACCTTTAAGATTATTCAGCCATGTCATATAATTTAGGAATAATAACCGATTTACGCAAATCCGGCGTTTCCCTATAAGCACGTGACCCAGCAGGCTCACGGAATACGAAAAAATCGGGTTCGTAGTTTTCAGCTCGTACATTCATGATTAAACTCAAAAAAACTATTTCGAAAAAAAACGCGTTTTCCGAGGATATCAAATGTTAGCTTATAAACAAATATAAAAAACGACTCTAATGTTGGAGCTACTTGAAATATTCTTCGAGATTCTTTTCCGTTTTTGCAAGACTCGTAATTTCCAAAAAAAGTCTACAGCTCATCCACTCGCTTTGGCCAAATCGTCAAAATTCGGAAGAAAAAACCATGGCTATTTTTACTGTCATATTTGAGCAGCTGGCGAATCGAACCGGACTTGTCCATGAATTACGTTTTTACAGACGAGCTCAAAAACCAAAATAACCAAACAGAGATGAGTTCGAATTTTTCGAGTTTAAATATCTATATGAAGGCTCTATCAGAATGTAAACCTAGACCTGGCTTTACTTTAATAAAAACACTAACTACCATGCGTTTATTTTTATTTTGGACAAGTCCAGTTTTGAGTGAGAATGCCGAACAACTCCGCTTTGAATGAAAATCTTTTGGACATAACCGGTTATGAAATAAAACAGATACTTTGAATCGAATACAAATGGTAAAGTAAATGTCTAGAATCGGGGCTCCAGACCAAAAAGGGGTTGACATTTTGTTCACCGAGCTTATATTTTTCAGGGTAATTTCTTATGAGTATACAACTCGGCGGAAGACAATTTCCACCCTTATTTTAACCCTTAGAGACTTTTTTTTGCTGTTTAAAAAGAATTTAATATTTTTATTAGGGTTTTTAAAAAATTGAAATTGTGAAAGATTGTTGTTTATAGGTGTCTCAGCGATAATTGTTGAAATCACGACTCCAGCCTGCAATTAAAAATATTTAACACTATTTTTAGTATATTTAAATATAATAAACGACGATTATTGCAATTCTAATAGTTATTACTTTTTCGCGTGGACTTGAAATTTTCTGATTGCGTCGAGCAAAGCATGGACCTACCTCCTGAACTCAATATTCACGTCGAAGTGTTTAAAATCCGCAATTACGTTGCGTTTTCTCGATGAAAAAAAAACCCGAAATTTATAAAATTGATAAAAATGGTTAGCCTCCGCTGACGAAATATCATTAGTGGAGATCAATTGAAGCTGCTCGTGGCAAAAAAAAATTTGTTGACGTTTTTGGTCAGTAGCTCCGATTCTAGACATTTACCATATACATTTGTTTTTTTTTTAAATTATCAATCTAATCTATCAATCCTACACAATCAATCTAATCTATCAATCCTACACAATCAATCTAATCTATCAATCCTACACAAACTCTTCGATTTCAGGCTCACAACAATCGCATTCGATGTCATCATTGTCATCACTGTGGTCATCTGTTACTAATTTTTCATCTAGCCAGCCATGGATAAGTCCGTTTCTGCTTGAAAAGATAGTTTTTGACAAATTTTAAGGCAAAGGCGGATTTGATCCAAAATATTTTTGGAGCTAAGAAAGGTGTGCTTGAAGAACACCAAAAAAATTGTCGTCCAATTCATAAGCCCGGTTTCATTCGCCAGCTCCTCATTTAGTCTACATTTTTGGCGGTTGTACTTTATGTTTAGAATATCAGAGCAGGATTAAGGCCTTAGGCTACTCTAGGATTTTCCAAAAATCGATTTTTTTTTTGTTAAAAAGGTACCTTAGTACCTATAAAGAGTATTCCAAAAGATTATGGGTGTGATAAATCTCTAAGTAATCGATTTTCGAAGATTGTTGATGATGAAAGATATTGAAACATTATTCATGTCGTGACTTTTTACTAACTTCAAACGCACTTATCTCGGCCGGACTCATAGATCAAAAAAATTTCAACCGATTCACTCGAAATTTTAACTGTATATTTAGAATCGCATTTTTCAAGGCGTTATACGCAGTTGCAAGGCCAAAAAAGTCGTTTTTTCACGGATTTTTTTTCTGGAAAACGATTTCATTTGGGCAAAGTAAAAAGTATTAGGCAGTGTAGTGGCATCTTTTAGCTTTAGATTGGCATTTTTTATTTTCAAAAATATTTATTAAGGGGCCAGTCCACTTTGAAAATTTAAAAAAATCGAAAACAAGCAAGACTTGAAGAAATCGACGATGATGAGCAATCAGAAGGGATTTTCTACGGTGCAGGAATTGCCGATTGAGTTTAGGTAAGAGTTTTTCATAGTATAAGCTTCAAACGCGTTTTTCTCGAAACAATGTTTTCAAAATCTAGCTCCATCGTATCTCTAAAACTAATAAACCGATTCTCTTGAAATTTGAAGCACATATTGTAAACATGATTCGCAACAAGATGACCCTCCATGGTTTTAAAATTTAGATTTTTACTCTTTTTTTTGCAAAAAACTGCGAAAAAGCGTTTTTTTTTACTTTTTTCGTTTTTCATCTGCCATTTTTTTATTTTTTGATAAAACTATATATCGGAGGGTCATTTTGTAGCTGGTGTCATACTGAATCTAATGGACTTTGATTTTTTTGTTTTAGACAAGCCGTTGCCGAGTTGTGATGGAGCTACCCAGCCCACCTATTTTTGAGGCGTTACGTTAAACTATAGTTTTTGTACTTAAAAATAAATAAAAATGAATGAATTAAAAACAATGTATTTCAAGACTTTATTTATCAAGCCCAACAACTTTTATATTCGCATCTTTTATAAAATCCTCAAAAAAATCGCGAAAATAGCCTTTTTTCGTGGCTCCAAAGTGGACTGGCCCCTTAATGCACCATGTTCTGAAGATGTCCGGCGCTGGGGGCTCGAAGTTAAGTCTGTCCGGTACTAGGTGCCACTTGCAGTGACGGCAATTTTTTGTACCAAAGTTTGAATAAAGTTTTTAATTGTGTTTATGCAGAGGTTGCATTTTTATTAAGGGGGAAGCCTGCTTTAGAGGCTTCAAAAATCGATTTTTTTTTGCATAAATGTCTTCCCAAACTATCCAAGAATGTGTCCCTAAAATTTCAAAAGCAAATTCAAATTATTTTCGGAGTTACAGAAGAAATAGTCAGCAAGCGTCGAGCAGGTATACGAGCGGCCGGATCGCTCGGAGGGGTGGGGGGGGGGGGGGGGAAATGTCGAACGATCGATATGCCGATGGGCCAAAATGTCGAATTCGAAAATGCCGAATGTTCGAATATAGGTAGATCAATTTTACTAGAGTCTGTGAAGTCGAAAATAACAATTACGAATATGAAAATCTCGGAAGTTGATAAATAGCGAAAAACAAAAATCAGATTTAATAAAATATCGAAAAACATAAAATCGATGGGCCTGTATGCATAACACCAAATAATTCGAGACGACAATTCTCCGAATCAAAAAAATGGCGATGGTTCACAATGCAGAAAATCATTAAAGCGAACGGCCAAAAAGTCGAGTGGTTGAAATCGCGGAGGGTCAAAATGTAGAACGGTCCGAATGGCGAATCGAGCAATACGTCACTTGCGCCTCAGAGTGAAGCTGCGAGATGGCGTTAGCGGTCTGTAGGCTAAAATATCGTAAGACAGTCGTCCCACGTGACGGGCCCCACCACGTTCGCCATTTTGGCCGTTCGACCTTTCGGCATTCGACATTTCGGGCCATCAACATTTTGCGTTTCGATATATTGCTTTTCGCCATAGACGGTATTACGCATATTAGGCACTCGCTATTTTCTGTTTCGGAGATATGGGTGTTCTACATTTTTCGATTCTGTATTTTTATGTTCCGTATTGCAGACAATCTGAATATTCGTTTTCGAATAAATTACCTCTCTAATAAATAATGGTTCGATTTATAGTCATTCGATTTTTTTATCAGTCGAAAGATAAAATTTCGAATGATTTAACCTTCGTTATTTTGAGAGATCATAGTTCTGTCGTTTCGAAATGTTTGTCGTTCTATATTTGGTCATTCGACATTTTGGGTGGGGGTAAAAATGTCGAATGACCAAATATAGAACGACAAACATTTCGAAACGACAGAACTATGAACTCTCAAAATAACGAAGGTTAAATCATTCGAAATTTTATCTTTCGACTGATAAAAAAATCGAATGACTATAAATCGAACCATTATTTATTAGAGAGGTAATTTATTCGAAAACGAATATTCAGATGGTCTGCAATTCGGAACATAAAAATACAGAATCGAAAAATGTAGAACACCCATATCTCCGAAACAGAAAATAGCGAGTGCCTAATATGCGTAATACCGTCTATGGCGAAAAGCAATATATCGAAACGCAAAATGTCGATGGCCCGAAATGTCGAATGCCGAAAGGTCGAACGGCCAAAATGGCGAACGTGGTGGGGCCCGTCACGTGGGACGACTGTCTTACGATATTTTAGCCGACTGACCGGCAGCGCCATTTCTGAGCTTCACTCTGAAGCGCAAGGAACGTAATGCTCGATCATAAGTTTTCGCTATCCGGGCCGTTCGCCATTTTTACCCTTCGCTATTTTAACTACTCGAATCGAATTTGCTTAACTATTTTTATCGAATACGAAATTTTTACCGAACAAAAAATTTATGTGCACAGAAATCTTCTGTGTTGTGCCAATGTTTTCGTCCAGCCAAATTTTCTCTCCGGTACAAATTTCTTCGGTACACATTTTTTCCTAGGAACAAATTTTCCTTCCAATACAAATGTTCTATTCAGTACAAAGGGCATAGCCAAATAAGGCTACTGAATCTGCCCCCTGCGAGTTATTGAATGACACTCACCCTATAGTATCCTTACTAAAAGAAAAAATTATGCTGAAAATTTCCGCTCTCTAACCCAATTACTTTCTGAGCAATCAAACAGAATGTGTTTTCCAGTTTTTATTTTTTTTCAACTTGGATGTTTAAGATGGGCTCTTGTTATTTTTTTTTAAATTCCTTGTCGACAAAACGCATCAATCAAATAGCCTTTTAAATATTTCAGAGCTAAACTCGAATTTTCAGAAGGAAAAGAAAATTGAAAATGGCAATTTGAATGTCTTCCTCTTGAGGTACAAAGATGAAACTCTCGCAAAATACTGGTTTTTTTGGCCACCTTCACTCTCAACTTTTTTACATGTATTTTAAAGTTCAATAATTGTATCAAGTAATAATATTATTTTCGTTTAACAAATAATAATTGCCTGTCAATTATTACAATATTGCAATTGTAATAATTTATTTTCATGAAAAAAAAAACAAATTAAAAAATATTAGAAGAAAAGTAGAAAAACAATGTTCTTACTAAATATAATTTATTGACAATAATTGAAAATACAGTTAATTAGTCATCATCGCTGTCTTCTTCAATGACTACGATGCTATGATTTACATTAAAAAGACAACTCAGAATTTCCGCTGGTCTAACAATTTCGTCCAAGTATCTAGCATGTAATAAACAATAAATTGCTGACGCAATATGAAAACAACAACCTATAGTTCGTCTTCTGTTTGCGCAATCACACGAATATCGAGAGATTCCTTTTACACAATTTCTATTCGGTTGATATTGAATGAAGCACCGATAAGTTTTGGAATTAATATGGCGAGACTTAACTTGAATTTTAAGAATGTTCTCATAATTTTTTTATATTGATTTTTTATATTATTATCATCATCCATCATTTCGGCTAAATATGATACTGCTTGAAGAAGTTGATATGAACCAGTGAACAATATTTTAAGATTTTTCTCAGCCATTTCGGGAAATTGTAGTAAATCGTTAGATTTAATTTCTTGGAAAGGAACTTTTCGCTGAGCCCATCAATTGGTTTCTACTTCACCAGCCAATGTGTTATCTAGATTTTTCCGAGCCTTCATGACTGATAGAACTTCTTTGGCAAGATTTTGATCAGAATCTAAACGTTTTCCAAACTCATTATGTAAGAAACAAACAATTCGGCAGTGTTATTGCACTTTTGATAACAACTTATAATCAAGCTTGTGGTCTAATATTTTGTACTTGTCTTTAATCATCTCATGTACAGCTTCCACTGGCCAACAAACTTTCGTTACACACCGAGATTCATTCGACTCGATAGTTGTTATCTGTCTGCGTTTTCCTTTGGGAGCTGGCATGAGTACCTCAAATCCAAGATCTTCCAATTCATTTTTCACATCACGGAAACAGTCATTATAGAACAAGCTTCGCCAGTAAACATACTCACTGCCCAAAGTATGTCACAAGAAGACTGCAGAAAAATTGTGCATTATTTTCAGAAATACTCCAACATTCGATCTTAGCGTGACCCAGGATCAACAACGTGGGTGTGTTGGATCCCTTTAGGGTGCTTGATTTTCGCGAATCCCCTTGCCTAAATATTATGTGCCCCCTGGCTGGTCGATATGTCGACCACGCCCCTCCTTAAAAGGTTAAGTAGTTTAAGTAAACCATTTGGATCTTTCATGATAGCTTTCATTATTGTAGCATCGTTCAAATTAGCTTCGTATGGTCCCAGCATATCTATTACGTATCCATTCATCGTGCAAACTGTAAATGGCTTACATAATGGAACTTTTTTCTGATCAGAATATGATTTACGTTGATATTCATTATTAGTAATTTTTTGGTGGCGAACGTATGTTCCGTCGCTATCATCATGAGCTGATCGCTTAACGCATACAACATCTTCGCCATCTCTGAAGAATTATATAAAATGGTTTCTCTTGAAGTAGCATTTATACCAAAATGTCCAGGCAAAATATATTTTTCAAATGATTTTTTTATTGAATCTGAATATTCTGACACTGCCTGCTCACGCTCTAATCCAAAAATAGCAGATATTACTTTGTTAGAATTTCCAGTACGTAATTTGCACTAGAAAACAACGATTGCTTGTGTCACATTCCGAGTGTCCGAATTATGCACAGACTGCATCATGTCACGAAGCTTGATAATGTTTTCCCAATTGAGTCCCGTAGAAATATTAAGCTCTTTTTCAGCGATCGAAACATCACCTATTTTATCAAGAATTACTGAATCGCTAAAGACAGACAATTCACTGATAAGTTTTTCTAGATCTGGAACTTCAAATGTGCTGGTCTGAGAGTAAATACTCAAGCTATCGACGACTATGTTACAAAATCTGTCTGATAATATGTTTTTTGCAACATCGGTGCCCTTTAGGAATGAACATCCTTCTTTTGATAAAAGTCTGAACGCGAGCTTTAAATGGTACATTGATAATACATTTTATTGCTCTACAAACACAGCAGTTTTGTGAGAAGATATCACTCTTGGAAACATCATTTCCACGTATTCGATTTCTTTATCAGAACGTTCAGCAATGACAAAACGTGGATCACCAGTGGAAAATTGTGAGGATGTTATCGTTCAGTATGTAGATAAATAGAAAAATGATTTTGATAATGGTTCCGTTGGTTTTTCTGATTCTTTTTCGCTATTATTGTCTATATTTGGAGAAGGTAAATGTTTTTTATTGACAATAAGCCGACACTTATTGCATAATATATCATTAACCTTAACTTCTCGGTTAATTTTTTGTGCTAATGTTACCGCTTCATCTTCCGTAGTTATAATTTTTTGGAATCCTGTTATTTTACGGAGAAATACGTTGCAATAAACGCACTTGGAGTTATCAGACATTCAGAAATTAAAACGATACAGATAAATGTGTTGGATAAATTGGGTTAGTGAGCCGAAATATTCAGCAGTTTGTTTTCTTTTGGTAAAACACTATCGGCTGAATGCTATTTAACTACTGTTGGGGGCAGTTTCAGTAACCTCACTTGGCTATGCCCTTCGCTCTTCAGTACAAATTTTCTTTTTGGACCAATTTTCTGTCCGGAACAAATTTGGTAGAAAAGACAAAAATTGTATCGAAGAGAAACTTTGTTGCAAAGAAAAAAAATCCCACCGAAGAGCAAACTTGATTAGATGAGAACATTTGCACTAAAGAGAAAATTGTTCCAAACAGTCATTTTTTCTTCCGCACCGAAAATTTTGCTGAGAGAATATTTTTTTGAACGCGAAATTGTACCGAAAAAAAATTGGTGTATGCATAGAACTCTTCTGTGCGGTGCCAGTTTTCTCGTTCAGCCAAATTTCCTCGTTAATACAAATTGGCTTTCCGGACCAACTTTCTGTTCGGAATAAAATTTGTACCGCAAAGGACTGTTGTATCGAAGAAAAAATTTGTGCGAAAGAAAAAATTTATTTTTACTGTAGGAATAAATTAGTTAAAAGGAAATATTAAGCATCATACACCAAATTTGCACCCGAAAGAAAATTTCTGTGCATAGTAATTTTTTTTCGGTGCAAATTCCTCAGCCTCTCCAGATTTTGCCTTCGATCCAAATATTTTCTTCGATCCAAATTTTTCTTTGATGCAAATTTTGTCTTTCGTACGAATTTCCGGTTTAGTACAACTTTTGTAATGGATAGGACATTGATCCGAAAAGAACATTTGTATCAAAGGGAACATTTCTACCTAAGAGAATATTTGTATCAAAAGATACATTTCCACCCAAGAGAATATTTGTCTAAAATGGAAAATTTGTGCCAAAGAAAAATATTGCACGGAAGAGAAAAAACGTGGCAGGAAAAAAACGTTTCTTTTCTGCCACATTTTTTTCTCTCATAATACTTATTTTATGGAGATGAGGGTATAAGGAATAACCAATCAGCATGTTTATGAAATGTTTATTTTGTTTTCGACTAGCCGCCTAGATACGTTCGTCTTGGCGGCTCATCCGTGTCCGTCCTGCAGATTGGACACCGCTGATCCCGCTGCACGTTCCAAATGCGATCAGCACATGTTTCACAACTGCATAAATGGCCACATGGCCAAAACGAGTGGGTCGCCCTCGCAAGAAAACATATCTTGCATGAAACTGTAAAAAATAAATAAAAACAAGAAGTACACACAGGTTTGACTGTATTGCCGATAATTAGTGCAAAGTGCATGTCAATAACATCGATGTTCCAAGAAATACAAGAGTTAGGTGTAAACGAAAATTAAAAAAGCGTTCGCATGAAGCACTAGCGATATCACGGGTCATATTCGCTTGAAAGAGGAGCGATCGTTCGAATCACTACTACTTCAAAGACCCACCGACGTCACCGCATATGGATTCTAAAGAGAAGCGAGTCTACGGTTCCGATACCTGATGACTAGATGCATTAGCGGTGATTAAGTTTTGTAGAACTCCAATTTATATGAAGTCAATTTTTATTTTTTGCTATAATTTTGCTAACGTCAAACCACATACACTCGGTTCTTTGAAAAACGGTTTACATTTCTTTGTAAATAGTAGGACTTTTCTGGTCGAAAATTTTATAAAACGAATTAGGGGTAGAAGGACGTACATCTTTAATCAACCCTTATTTTATTAGCAATTATAGTACGGAGATGTTATTTAAACTAAAAAAGTCAATCCACAGAATCGTGTATGCCTTATTCAATCTCCAGCGTTTGCAAGAAATACCGGCGATCTCGCGGGCCCTGCGACTCACCACTATTTTAAACAAATGCCAGTGTCACCGCGGGCCACATTGGCTTCGAAAAAAGTGGCCCTACGGATCTGTTGCTTGATGACAAGGTAAACTGCGGCCGTTCACGTCTGTGGAGCGCTGATTCGAATCAATAAGTTCATTTTTATCTTATTTTTACAACGCGTAATTACGATCACTCGGTTATTCAGTAATCGGTTTCCACTTTTTTCAGACCATTAAGCATTAGCATAACTTTTGGCAAGAAAGCATTTCTTGCTAAAAAAATCGAGTTCATCTTCGGGTTGCTCTTTCAGCTTTCGCGAATTTCACCATCAAGCGCGTATGGACGAGACCCCTCTCGTCACATGTATAGCATCCACCCCCGCTATGTTATTAGCAATAATACTACGGACAATCCATTTAGAACAAAAATGTCAATCCAACGAAATATGAATGACTTACTACGTTCCAGCGTTTGCAAGAAATAGCGGCAATCTCGCGGGCCGCGTTCTCGGAAGACAAGCGGCCCTACGAATCGCGGGCCACGGCAACTCCGAAGAGAAGTGGCCCTGCGACTTACCACTATTTCACACAAATGCCAGTGTCACCGTGGGCCACATTGATTTCGAAAAGAAGTGGCCCTACGGATCTTTTGCCTGATGGCAAGGTACACTGCAGCCGTTCACCGCTGTGGAGCTCAGTTATTTCTCTATGTTATTAGCAATAATACTACGGAGACATCATTTAGAACAAAAGTGTCAATCCAAAGAAATATGAATGATTTACTACCTTCTAGCGTTTGTAACAAATAGTGGCGATCTCGCGGGCCGCGTTCTCAGAAGAGAAGCGGCCCTACGAATCGCGGGCCACGTCATCTCCGAAGAGAAGTGGCCCTGCGACTTACCACTATTTCAAACAAATGCCAGTATCACCGTGGGCCACATTGTCTTCAAACACAAGCAGCCCTACGGATCTTTTGCCTGTGTCATTCATCTCTGTGGAGCTCTGATTTAAATAAAAAAGGGAATCGTTTCATTCATGAAAACCTATAATGACACTCTGTTCCTAATGAATCCGTCGTATTGGAAACGGAAGAAAGTGAAGAGTCTCAAGCGTCCACTGCGGCTTATTGATGGTGAATGAATTATTGACAAAGTGATATACTAATAAAGAACGGTTAATTGATAAATTAATTGATAGACTGATTGAAAAAAGCTACTGCCTTGAATAGCGCTTAGATACGGCTTTCTGAAAAAGAAGAAGCCAGTATTTTGAAGATTGCTTGGAATTGATTTCTTGAGACATCGACGTCATGTTGCATATGAGCCATTCCATATAAAGTTCTCATATAAAGATGCCATTATCATCTTGGCGTTTATTAAGGTTAAAAACGTGTTTGTTTGGGTTGTCCACACAACATGAAATGACTCATAGTTCAAAAAATGTGTAATCGTAACAACATCATTGCTATGAAAAAACTATTTTCATAAAATATTCGTTTTTTCGCGGAATAAACTTTCTTTTATTGTTTCTGCTCATTTAATCGTAATTTGCAGTAGTAAAATACCTTTCGATAACTATTTTTAAATAAAATTACGACACCTTCAACTTGATACTAAGTACAAGCATTAAAGGATACAAAAATTCCGATATTTTTAGTGAATGTTCATGAGAGTGAGTAATATGAAAAACGGTTGTAGACGGTAAGAATCGAAGATTGATGGCTCTCGTTTTTAGGTCCAGAGGTCAAATATTTTTATCATCTACCATTTTAGAGTAACCATGTGAAACCAGCGGGGAAACGATTTTCCAAATTGTTGCTCGCTATTCAAAAAGTTCACGGTGGTTGATAACTATTTTTAATGATTTCAAATAATAAATATTTAAGCTAATTTTACCTTTATCTCATCGAGGTTTATGTGTGTAACTTTTTTCCAAAACAGTGATTTTCCTTTTACATATATCCCAACTTGTTTTCTAATTCGCATATTTTTTTTCATTCGTGCTATCCAGCGTGTCGTCTTTTTTTTTGTTTATCTCATTTTCTTTTCCACGTCTGCCCCGCCCCATCGTGATTGCCCATATATTTGCACACTTCCTCTATTCCGCTAAAACACAGACGTATTCCATTTTGTATTTTCTTACCCAACATATTTATATTCTTCCCACTTATTGTTACAATATCCATTCCACTCGGCCGCCCCTCCTCTTCCTTTCTTGCCTTTTCCGTAACAGGCACCCAACCTTTTTTTCTACATATTAAAGGACGCTTCAATGTCTCATGTTCTTCTTTACCTATTCTGCACTTGTATTTCTTTTTCTCCTCTTTCCCGCCCTTCCTGTTTTCCGCCCCATAATGTCGTTTAAAATTCGTTGGCATTTCCATGTAATCTGAATTTGCATGGTATTTTATGTTTTCCTACAATGTAAAAATGATAAAATCCGTAATGAAGAATAGAAACAATATATGTGTGTGTGTGTGTGTGTGTGTGTAAATTTCCCATTACGCGTTGCTTTTTCATTTTCTCTTTTTCCTTCTTCGAAATTTTCTCTTTTACGTTTCTGAACCCTTCTGTTACTTCATCTATTCTTTCCACTTTCATACTTTTCGTTATCATTATTGAAATAGTTTCTATAACCGTATCATTTATAACTTTCTATGAACTATCTCCCTACTTTGAACGTTCGTAATGAATCTTCTCCCACCTAAGCATTTTTGCCACTTTCTGCTATCTTGACTCCTCCACCCTGCGTACTTTAGGCTAATTGTTTCTCAATCAAACCAGGTTTGATTTTCATAACTTTTATTACACAATACTGAGTTTTCTCTTTCTCCCAACTTGACTTGTTTTTTGTTTCACATATTTTTTCTGTACTTTTGTAGTTATTAGTTTCTTTCCACACTTGCTTCGTCCCTTTTTCTGCTTGCCTACTTATTTGCGCATTTCTTCCATTTCCTTAAAATACAGATTTATACTTTTTTCCATATCCCTACCCAACATATTTATATTTTCTCCTTTTTAGAGAAATCAGAGAAGAAGGTGAAAGGATTAGTTTCTTTCACCTCATGCTCTGCTTTCTTTCTTACCTTTCCGGTAAACAGACTCCCAATTTTTTAAAGATATCCACAAATGTTCCAACGGCTTATTATTATATTTTACCCATTCTGCACTTCAATTCTTTTATCTTCCTCTTTCCCGTCCTGTTCTTATTTTGCCGGTTAATTTCGTGAAAATTTCTTCATGCCTGCCCTGCAGTTTCTCTTCCGGCTACTATACCTATGGCATTTTACCATTTTCTTGCAATTTAAAAATGATGTAATGCCAAATGAGATATTAAAATAATATATATATATATATATTTTTATTTCCCCTTATGCATTGACGTCTTCCATTTTCCCCTTCTCCTTCTTTAAAGTTTCCTTTTATACGTTTTCTAACCCTTCCGTTATTTCTTCTATTTTTTCCACTTCTGTTATTTCCCTTATCATTTTTAAATCTCTTCAATAACCATAGCCCTTACAACTTTCTCAAACTGTTCCGCGTTTTTTTTTCATGGTTACACTGAAATGTTCAATGATGAAAATATTTGACCCCAGAATTTGAAAACTAGAGACTTTAAGCTTCAAACTAGAGAATTGAAGCTAGAAGACTTCAAGCTTTTACTTATTTTTCTTGCACTACGACCATTTTTCACAAACTTACAGTTTTTTTAAATCAGTGAAAGTTTCTTGTTTTATTTTTATTTTTTTTGGGTTTTGGTTATAACAGAAACAGTTTTAACTCGATCAAATCGATATTCCGAGTGTTAAACGAGTTATAGAATTTTTTATAGAATTGACAAAGTAATCCCGAAGACAAACAATTCTTTATGCTCATGATAATTATAAACATATAATGATGTTATTACCGTTAGCTTCAGCGGCCTGTAATTGAGTTCTGGCCTCCTCCAATTCGGCATGCAGCTGACTTGTGTGCGTGACCTCCTCCCTCGACCGAGCACGGGCCCTCCTTCTCATGACTGCAATTAAACGTAATGAAAGTAACATTTATGATTTTTTTTCATTTTGAAAGCCGTTTTCATTCAATTTAAAATTTCTCACGTTTTCTTCGCTTATTCTGCTTCCGTTTTTTCTCGCTCGCAGGCTCCACTGGGTCAGTACGGCGCTGTGATGCCCTTCTTCTTCTTCTTTGCGTCCGGGTTGGCCGCGCTATTTACAAAAATACATTATATTGTAAATAAATTGTCAATTTAATGTCAACTTATCAAAAAACTGTAATGCAATAATGCACTGTAACAATTTCGAGACAAGACATAATACTATATACGACTTCTGCTACTTCTGCTACTTGTAATCATATCGTCTTGCCTAGTAATCGTACGGTTCATTAGAGATATTCAATCATCACCTGTCGGACCCCAGATCCTTAATAAAGCTGCCCCATTTTCGGCCGTATTGGCATCTATTTCGTTCGCTAAAAACATATCTGATACAGTTAATATATTTAAGGCGGTCCTCTAGTTTCTCGGGTCGAAAAAATCGTTTTTTTTTTATAAATCACATCTACAACATGTGTAGAAAATGTGTGCCATAGAATTTTTCGATATTCGAAGTGGTTCACAAGTTACGGCCCTGAGACGGAGCAGGTATACGGAGCGCGCGCCGGGAGTGCGAACTTTCAAACGCGTTTTTCTCGAATCACCATTTTTCGAAACGGTGACCACGATATTTCAGAAACTACTGCACCGATCTTGTTCAAATTTATACAGCATCTTTAATATGTTATAAGCCAGCGATTGAACTAGGATTATTATGATTGCTTCGATAGTTTTTTTTTGTACGAGCGAAATATTTACGAAAAAATGAGTTAAAAAAATGTAATTTTCAAAAGTGTATAAAAAAGTTAATTTTTGTAATTTAGAATTCACTCTAGTTCAATCGCTAGTCTTAAATATAAAGATTAAAATGCCGTTTGGTTTTTTGATTTCAGATAGGCAGAAAAGTTTATTCTATTATATATTTTGACTTCAAAAAATTTGTAAAACTTATTCAAATGTTAATAAAGATTATGCAAAAACAATGAGATTGATTATTTCGATGCTTGGCCCGTAAAAAATTATTGAAAAAGCCGTAAAAAAACAGCCGAGAAACTAGAGGACCGCGTTAATTAATTAGAGGCTTTTATCGACGGACTCAATTCAATTCATCGTACGTTCATAACGCTCACCACGGTTGACAGATGCGAGCGCGGCAACATCCAGGGAAGCAATGTCTTCTGCACGGCAATGTTTGTAATGTTAAATAGCGAATTCCATGGACAAAATTAATTCACGATTCTTAATGGAATACGAAAGAAATTACCGATGTGTTCCGATGGTGGGGATTGCTGTGCAGCCTGCTCAATCGAAATTGCGTGCTGCTGAAATTCTCCTATATAGCAAAATTATGAAAGATTATAATCGAGAGACGGAATTAGTGGAAGGGATTAAAATGTATTACCAATAACAATAATGAAACGTAAATAAATCGTAATGAAATTTCACTATAAATATTAGTGAATCATCGACCTCAATCAATATTGATTTAAATATTACCTGTTGCATTTACAATATCGTTCACCGATTCATCGGACAAGTGGCCGGACATCTCGTGGTCGGTGTCATCAACCAAAGGAACTGAAAAAATTTGTATTTAATATATATTTTCAAATGCGGCGAGAGACTGATTTGTGAGTTTTATATACTCAGTAAGAAATACATTTACTGAATAATTCGATGTTCTGTGTACAACAAATTCGTTTTCATTACCATTTTCTGCAAGCTCTTCAGCTTCTTCCGCATTGTCAGCGAGCCATGCGGGCCGTTCGTCGGCGAAGAGCTGGTGCTCATAATCAGGGTCGTCCTCTAGTTCGTTTGAAAAAAAAAATCATGAGCCACAGTTCTTATACATACTCGTGTAAATTCAACAACTGTACCAAAATGCGGTATTAAAATTAGAATAATAAGAATGTCGTATGGATTATGAAATCTTACCCAACGGTATTTGTGCCGGGGGTTCGACCATTTCGCCCTCGACGTCGTTGTCCTCGACGCCGTCCTGAATTTCTAAGGCGATGAGCGCCGCTACATTGCCCTTCAATGCAGCCGCCTTCTCCAGAAATTCCCCCGCCGTAATTTCACGGAGATGCAGCTCCCGCCACGCTGAATTGAATATAACATTTACAAAAGAAGAAAATCATGAATAAACACACTTGAACTTCGACATAGCTATACCACTCGTAAATATATTTGCGCGGTGAAGTTTCTCTCGAAAAGTGGTTTCTGCCTGTTCAAAATTCATTCGTATTTAATAGCGTTAGAAGCTAACCTTTCATTAAGGCCCGTTGCTTAAACACGGTCGAGTAACGTGCGTGTCTGCTGATTTGCCCATTGTTGCGAAGGCGCCGTATATCCGCTCGAACATCGGATTGTAGTTTAAGCAACTTGCCTGTTGGAAAAAATTTAATTTAGGGCTCGGATTGAATCATTATATCATCCTATTATGTTCAACTATTATTGATATTTACACACGAACTCCCAGGGGCCGGGACGACTTTCCATTTGAATTCTTAACCTACTATGGTAGGACTCAATTATATTATTGGTCCGTCGACTGAGACCATACACGCTGAACCCCGATGGCGTCACCGTCCGCAGCCAATATCGACAGTAGTATCGATGGAATCCATCGAAACGTGTTTTAAGCGCTGCAGGCAAATTGTCCCAGAGTCTGTGGTACTGAGTACTCACTAGTTCTGCGGGCAAGTACGCCAAAGCAAGTATTTTTTTGTAAAAATCTTTCGCTTCAGCGACTGTTTGGATCTGGTTTCCGAGGCCAAGAGCCTTAGCTTTTCGATAAATGGCCTAAAATATGATAACTTTTTTAAATTTACTTTTCCGTAATCAACGAATCTGTAGCATCGATGTATGAATAACAAATCATTGTTACCTTATATTCAAGAACGTTATTACAAAAACTTACGCGATCATAATGGGCATTGCATCCCGTGCTATGTGCCGTTGAAAATACTGCGCTTATGGCATTACGCAGCCCACGTTCAAAGTCGCTCATAGCGAGGGAAATTGTGTTTCCTGTCAACACGTGCTGTAAAACGGCCATATACGCGGGCTGCGTCTTTTGGGTCATGATGACCCATGCAAATGGGAAACCCTATAACGTGCAAATATGAAATCGGTCAGAAAAATGAGTCACAGAATAATGGTTATGTATCATATGAGTTAACATGAAACCAACGAGTTATCCATTCTCTTTGTTGTGATTTTTGTGTATGGTCTGCAAGGATTATTCTAAATACCCTACATCTGAACATGTCAAATTCATTTGCTCATCGTGATCTGATTACAGCGCATCAGAGCACGGTCAATAATAAGTGATGGTGAATTTAACATGCATAACAATGTGTTGTGGAATTTTTTGTTGTGACATCCAAATGTAAGTTAATGTTTTGTTTCAATGTTTAACAGTTATATCAGAATGTGGCGGTATTTCGGGTCAACTGTGGACTTTAATCAACGTAAAGTTGTGTATCCGAAAAGATTCTTACGTGATTCAATTTAATTCCCATGATCGTCAATAGCTGATACGCTCCCTGAACTAATGGTCGTGAGCGAAATGTCGCGTCGATCAAAACCTTGGTCACGTCGGTGATTTCATCACGGATGAAATTTTCATCGAAAAACAACGCGTGGTCGGCACCATTTCTGTCGGTTATTAATCGGACAGTAAGTCTTCCGGTATCATATTCCGATAGTCCCTCATTTCCTGGAGCCGTTAGTTCTTCTACGAACTGCGAAATGTTTCCCGGATTGGGAGGGAAACGCCTCCTTCTGCATTTTTTCATGAAGCTTCGGACACTCTCGTAAGGTTTTAAAGCTGCAGCTTCAGGGTGGCTATATATAAAAATAAATCGGTCTTGAAAATTGGCATAAAATGATAGTGTGATTGAAACGCTTTCCGCAAATAAGACATAATCT
The DNA here is from genome assembly GCA_944452715.1 of Ophion slaviceki. NCBI lineage: Eukaryota > Metazoa > Arthropoda > Insecta > Hymenoptera > Ichneumonidae > Ophion > Ophion slaviceki. The sequence continues at coordinate 2,961,368 of OX101785.1, read as the reverse complement.
CATTCATATTTTCATTTCATGTATACAAGGGTGGCATATAGTAACTTTTTCGGAATTTTACAGGTTTTGTCAAAAACAATTGTTAACAACCACGAGTACCCCATAATCTAGAACTAATGTTTTTAAGTGCTAAAAATAGAACGAGCTAAAAAACGAGACCAGTTTAACCTGAAAAAAGTTCAGGCTTCATAAGAAACTCGTTTTTGGTGAAAGGAACGATGAATTTCGTAGTTAAAAAATATGTCTAATGGTAATCAATTTGGATATGAGACCAAATTGCAGTTTTCTCGAAAAACTTCGTGAAATATACAGATTTACGAAAAATGTTACATACGTGCATCGTTGAAAAAAATGTGCATTTATGATATTGTTTCGAAACAACGTTTATGGATTTATGTAGTGAGAACTTTAAGGCTTAACAAAGTTAAAAATAATATTTTTCCCAAATGTCATATGCAATTTTACTAACTAGTCAATTCGCGTATAGATCACTAAAACTATAGTATTGTTATCTCGTATGGGTACAGTCATTGATCAATGTTGTTTTTCTATAGAATGGTTCGAAACTAATTCAACAATCAAATAACTGAAATGCAGGAAAGTAATTAATGTTAAATGTTTATTAAAAAATATTCAGCCAATAATACTTCGAAAGGAAAAATTAAGAAAAGAAGTTCCAGAAAAGAGAAATTTACAACAAAAAAATTTGATAAATTATTCAAGTTAAAAGAAAACCAAGAAAAACTTGAAGAAAAAACCATTGAATTGCGTTTTTTTTTAAATCGATGAAACTTTGTTATTAAAGATACGCGCAAATTCGGAAAGATAATGCTTGGCCCTTAGCGGAAAAAAATCGGTCCTATCACACGCCGCGCTGAGTATGATTGTTTACGATTTCTATCGAATTTTCCAAGTATCCTTTCAATGATTTTCTTTTCGAAATTCCATTATCTTTTGTAAATAATTCTTTTAGTGCTTTTTTGAACGTTGAATCGAGTACCTTTTTTTTTTTATTTCTATCGCTTTACAATAACGAATTTTATTTGGCCGCTATCGTTTTCGCTCTCATGCAAAATTCTTAGTCATGCATCTCAAGACAGCTTTTACCAAACCCCATTTCATGTAATATTAATCTTTTGATAGTATAGCGTAACGAGATGATTAGAACGTGCTACTGCATTCAAAAATTAAGAAATTACTTACACTGCCGCTAATGAGTCGTATAGGGGCTTCAGTCTATACCAGTGCAGCGATAAAGCCTCTGCCATCGCTTCCTTGAAGCGGGCAACGAGCTCCTCTCTGTTGTCGGGCAAGCAAAATTCCGAATGGGCATTCAACTCGTGAATAACACCATTCATCATTTTCGCTGTACCCTGGCAAATGGTCCGTTTTTGACATCTTAAATAACTGTAAAATAGAACAAAGTTTTCGGTACAGTAAGATTTATTGCCATCAGTACTTCGCAAACAACCCTGCAAGCTAAAAATTTGCGCGTCATTTCCTCATCTCTTTGCATCGTCCTCAAGGCTTCATCAGTTTCATAAAATACATCTATTCATAATTGTGCGCATCTCGTGGCAGTTTTCCAATAAATGTTTACTTATTAAGATTCCAAACAAATTTTATTAGAAGTGCACCCTCTGATAGGCTCCGAGGTGACGATTATCGCAGAGAACTGAAGAAGAACCAGTAAAACATGAGGATAATACGGCTTTGCTGGGAAAGTGTTTTCTTGGATAAGGTTCCGAAACCCCTTCCTCCCTCCGATGAAGCTAAAATTTTGCACAGAGCTTCCTTTTAACATTGTAAGAGAACCCCTAAAAGTATTTCTGGCACAACGCAATAGCTTTCGAATTATCGATTTTTAAGAATTAATCATTTAACTACGCTACTACTATTTCAAATGATCCCAAACAAATCTGAACACATTCGAACAAACCCGAACACACCCAAAGAACCCAAACGACACCAAGATACCGACCTTACATGACGAGTGATACAGAAGTACGAGCTTGTTCGGCGAAGAGGGAGAAGCGGGGGTATCGGTTGGCCGCGATGAGCGATACAGATATACTCTCACGCATTTAAACAATAAACTTGAAGATTCAATACCTTGAAAACTATCGTTAGTCACCAAATATCTTCTTAGGGGTTCTCCTAAAATATCAGGAGCAAGGTTTGTGTAAAATTTCATGTTGGTCTGAGGGGTGCGTTTTGGGGAATTTTATTTAAAAACTTAAAACACAAATGTCTCAAAAACTTTTGCGTTTCACGAAAAATCCTTTTACGGGTTCTGTTTAAGTCTTAAGGGGTTACCCCCACTTGCGATTTTGAAAAAATCGATTTTTTAAATTGCTTTTTTTGAAGTATAAGTATCTGAGAATATGTCCTGAAAATTTCAAGTCGGTCCGAATAAAATTGACTGAGATATGAGCGTTGAAAGAGAAGAATCCGTTGTGTAAACGACCGAAACGATTGAACTTTAAACGCGTTTTTCTCAAAATGGCATTTCTGAAGTCGGTGACCAAGATTACTCGAACACTAATGAACCGATCTTCTTGAAATTTTGCAGGCTTATTTAATACATAAAAATGTAGTCTTTAATCGTGCGATTTTTTTTTCGAAAAAAATGGCCGTTTTATAGCCAAAAAACGGCCGTTTTTTTTTCGTTACAATCGAACCATTAACTTTGACTGTCCGCCATTTTGTGAAAAATGAATATTTTTTAAAATCCTTCGATTACAGACTAGTTTACACTTATATTTGACTAAATCCATCCGCATTTTTTTCAGATGATCCACTTCGCCGCAATGTTGGTCTCCGCAAAACGTGTATATAAAAACATTATTTCATTGACGGCCATTTGCCACTAAACAATGAAATATTGTTCAAAAAAAAATTACTGAAAGTTCTTCAAGATGTGTTCTTTAAGATGGTATATTGATCGATTAAAAAAGTTTTGTAGTTTTCTTTAAAAAAATTCATGAAAAAGGCCTTTTTTGCGCTACAAGTGGGGGTAATGCCTTAAAAGCAAAATTTGTGCACAATTTGAGCTTCATCGGCGGAGGGGCATGATTCAAAACTTCACCCGTTTTTCTAAACAACAGGACGAAAACACATCGAATTTTGCGCAAGGGATTAGGAGTTGAAGATAGTCGAGGGTGAACTATTCACCATATAATACAGTCGGAACGTACATGCGATCTATTGACAGGAATCAGAGCGTCGCCGATTGCTCGGTAGGTTTTTTGGATCAGGGATCAGGATGTTTATAAAACTTGGTGGGCATCATGTCATTCACTTGGTGCAGTTTATTGAAGTCTTATAAAGAAATTACGTGGGATTTTTTAACAACAAATTAGCGGTGAAGATTTTTTTATGTCAAGTGTTTCGTTTACTGATGGACTGAGTGTTTAAAAACCAATCCACTATCTAGAAGATTTTATCCGCAAAATATATTTTTATATCTTGATGAGCCATGTCATACAGGTAACAAGCAATAACCGATTAACGTAATTCAGCTATATTCTTCCAGTAAATGATCCAAAAAAGCTACATAAAAATTTGTATTATGTGTATTAGCATATACATTCAGGATCCAACAAGAAAGGATGATTATATCTCTAAGATTTTCATCGGAGATTCAACATCTTTACTCATAAACAAATTCAAACATGTACTTTGATTTCAGGGCTACTTAAAACGTATTTTCGGATCGTTTAGATCTCTGCGAGATACGAAATGTCCAAAAAAAGTAACTCAATAGTTTTATTGCAAGTGGAGATATACGCATTTTTTATTTTCATGAACTCATTGTTATTCTTATCAATATTTTTACATTTTTCGAATTAGTGAGAATTCCCAACACCTTCAGATGTAACATGCAATACGATCCAGACATGTTGTAATGTCCACCGCAATTCAGATAAAGAATCAAGTCGATGGCGCGCGCATGAAGAAGGAAACGGTGCAGTCGGTGCAACCGCACAGCGTGGTGGAGAAACCGCGTCTCCATCCGATCGGATTAGTTAAATATTTCGATATCGCCTATCAAAATAGTTATGAAAAGCTTCGTGAAAATTTGACTTATTTTTTTCTCGACAATTGGAAAATGCCCTCAGAAATCCATTGTTTTCAATATTCAACCTAATAATAATTCTTTAACTTTGATTTTCACGTGAAAACGGAAAAATGACCTTACATTGGAAGAATGAGCGTATTTGAACATTATTTCATTTACTATTCCAATCCGAATTATATTTATATACTATAGCCTATATACTATACTTTATACAGGCTGTCCGTCAACTTAAGGTGTTCGCGGAAATGTGGGGTGGGTGTGGGGGGAAAATTCTGACTCTATCGATCTAAGCATGTACGGGTCTCAAATCCACTCTTGAATTATTATTAATGTTTAAAGCCGAGCCAATCAGGTGCGCCTAATGAGCCGGTGTATGTTGGTTTGCGATACACGCATGTGGTGGTAGCATCCGGCGAGATACCGCCACCACGCGTACGCTCATGCTCGTCGATGTAAGCGCCTGTATGTGGTAGTGCGCTTCTCTGTGAGTATGTTTCTTTTATTTTTTTTTTCACCATAGAATAAAAATGAATATTTTTTAAGGTAGATTAATTAAGATACATTTCAGAACATAAAAACATTCAAACAATTGAATTGTTTAAACATTACCTAATCATGGCAATTCATTGCGAGGATATTTTCTAATTTTCATAATTTTATTTCGAATGAAAATTTAGGTAAAATGAGAAAAAAATTAATTTTCTTTTTTGAAAAGGTTAATTAAAATGAATAAAAACACGGAGCTTTCTCCGTTTTGTTGAATTGTAATTTCGTGTTTCAAAAATCAAAATGAGAAACTGTCTCGTTTGATTCAAATTTTCATTCGAAATAAAATTACAAAATACCCTCGCAATGCAATGGGATGATTAGGTAATTTTTGAACAATTTAATTGTTTAATTGTTTTTGCCTTTTAAAATGTATCTTTTAAATAAAAGTACCTTAAAAAATAAATTAATCTTCATTTCACGACGAATAATATAAAAGAAACAAGATATCCACGGAGAAGCGCACTACCTCATTCAAGCGCTCACACCGACGAGGGTGAGCGTACGCGAAGTGGCGGTCTCTCACCGCTTACTACCACCACACGCGCGCAGCGTACACTGACATACACCGGCCCAGTGGGCGCACCTGATTGGCCCGACTTTAAAAATTGATAATAATTCAGCGTTTAATCTGAGATTCATACATGTAAGAATGGCGATATCAAGATATCAATTGACTCGGAATTTCACCCCTGCCCCACATATTCGGGAACACCTTCAGTTGAGGGACATCCTAATGAAGAATATTGTAGCTTCTTAAATTCATCTATAATACGCTTATGAACCTATACAAGATTGAACATTACCCAAACAATAATTATTGCATTAAATATTGAGAAATACGGTTTTTCGAATTCGTCAGTAAGAAATACGTAGAATTAAAAAAAATTCTTCTACGACCATTATCAAGGATGTTATCGAAATAAATAACTAAAACGGTCGAGGGGTGACGTGACGGGAAAGGCTGTATCGTCACGATGATGCTCGGTTGTATCAACAACACTGCCCCCAATTTGCGCGCACGCGTGATCCGCGATCATCTTTTTGTAAATGGCGATGAACTTCTCATTTCTCTATACTTACACTTTTTTCTATGATTGTAGGGCTTGACCATTTTTTTTATTGAAAAATTTAATTAGAAAAAAATATAAAATAGGATTTCTTCGATTTTCCACTTAGCATAAGATATTTTTGAAGATAATTAATGATCTATGAATATTTCCCACTTTTTACCCCAAAGTATTCTAACAAACGCTTGACAGTTGAAAACGCCGCAACTTTCTTTTCGTTGTGAATCAAGCGGTTAAAATAGTCGCTTACGAGAAAAATCAATGTCAGGACATTTTCCTTTTTTTGTTTTTTTTTTTTTTTTATTAAAACATGAATGTTTTTCAATCAATAATAAGCATTTTTCTTGTCAGAAAGAAATCTCTGATTTCTTGGTGTACCAGCCTCGCCCGCCGCTGCTTAACTTGGGTGATCGCCCGAGCCGCACCCCGGCCGCCCATCCACTAGCGTCGGTGAAATCTTGTTTATTATTTTTAAATAAATTATAAAATATTAAGATAAATTGATTAATTAAACATCAATTATTTGATTGAACAATATCATTTTAATTATGAGATAAAATAAAAAGATTGTTCATATTAAATATTTCGTTTCTTATTTGTAATGAAATTAATATATGTATTATTACTAAAGTATTTAATTTTATTTAAATCAATTTAATAGGTTAAAACAAAGAAAATGATAAATTAATAAATATGATAAAATGATACAAATTATTTTTTTTATTTATATTAAATAAAAATAATCAACTTATTTTATCAGATATTTTTTTATTTCTGGTTTCTTGAAATTTGATTATTAATTTAAATAACTTGAATTAATTAGATATTTAATTTTATTAGAAGTTTTGATGTTATCATTTTTTTCTTAATAATTCAATTATTTAATTATTTAATTTATGCTATACGATTTTTTTTCTTCGTGGTTTCGTGAAATTTAATTTTCGATTCTCAATAATTTAAATTAATCAGATACTTAATTTTAATTAAAGGGTTTATTTTTTTCAAATTTAATTATTTAATTTATGTTGTAGGCATTGACATTATTTACTACCAATAAAGTACATTATAAAATAATACGCGAGGCACCAGCGGCACTCAGGCGATTTCAATACGGCGTACAAAACCTCGATTCCTACATCGCGACTTGAAATATAGAATTTCATAACACAGTGCGCTTCGAGTATTGTACTATGATATCTTTTCTGCGTCTATTCGCGCTGCAATAGCCATGGGTCGAAGACGTACGCGCTCGTACAAAAAAATGTAAACAAATGGGACGGAGGTTCCACAGAGGTAGCTTTCTGTCTTTTTCTTTCGCCCTAGAGGGTTGTCGCGTGTCGCTGAAGGCGATAGAGTGGTCGCGTGAGCATGAGAAGAACGTTGGAAGGATCAGCGATGTTGAGAAAAGAGAGAGAGAGAGAGAGAGAGAGAGAGAGAGAGAGAGAGAGAGAGAGAGAGAGAGAGAGAGAGAGAGAGAGGGAGAGAGAGAGAGAGAAAGTGCTTAGCCACTTCGCGAGCGAGGTGGGACAAAATCCTTCTTTAGCTGCCGCGCGAAACTTGTAGCTTGTCTCTCTCACACTCACGGCATCGCGAGGACTTCCTAAAGGGAAGCGTAAAATACAGGGCAAGAAATTGTTTATGACAGATATAAAATGCTGATTTCAATTTTGAATTTGTTCAATGTCGGTTCAGCATACTTTTTTAAGGTACCAGAAGATATGACGAATATTCAAATAATAATTTATTCATGAATAAATTTTCAGAATATTCTGTAGCAGTATTTTTTTACTGTATCGACTGCTTCTTTTTAGATACCTGATTCTCTTGAGCTACATGATTTCAGATATAGACGACTCGGCACAAATAAAAGTTATTGTTTTTACTTACATGGTTCGACCATCGCGAGACTGTCCACTCTTTTGGTAAATCCTTCCGTCCTTGATTTTTTCTGACGTAGGGATACGTGTATATGGTCTGCGACCACCAGGCATGTTGCGTTATTGTTTATAAAAAAGAAACGAAACTCACAAAAAACACAGTTCAAAAGGGTAAAAAATCCACTACACTATATATACACACAGTTCTTAACTTAATAATAATAAAAACAATCAACACTAAAAACTATGAATAATATAACCTATGATTAATAAAGACTATAAAAAGAGCTATAAATATTAAGATAGTAACGAAGACTATAATAAAAGATTATTAAAAGTTGAAAACAATAATGCAATCGCAAAGAAATGGTGTCCGGAAAATCCACAGAAACGTGTCACACTCGTTACAACGTTTCGTAATAATGAAAGATTTCCGCGGCGCGGCGGACGTTGGAGGGGGTATGCAAAATGCTATTCGTCGAACCACGTGAACGACGGCGCTGCTTACGGCATACATGCGCAACAGAGAAAGGCGCGGGATTTATTTCGTTTTTCGCTGTACCTTATTTCAATATCAATCCGATCACCTATTTCCTCGATATTGTTATCAGAATTTAAAAAAACCGATGAATAAACAATTCTTTGAAAAGAGTTTTAGGGAATTGTAAAGATACTAATTAATTACAAGAACCTATGACGACATAAAACTCCAACACCGTTGAAGCGGTCGTGGACTATTAATATAGCACCCACCATGAGAAACCCAAAATTACAAAAGTTATTTATTTGTAGCCGTCGGTTTATGGAAAACCATAACCAAAGCGATGTGTGTTAGAATTTGATCTTACTTCTGTGTCGGACGAGGCAATTAAAAAAAAAATTAATTCGTCCGCGATTATCAAGGGTGATTCAAGTGAAAAATTTATTGTGGCAGCACTATTCCTGTGCATAACTTTTCAAGACTTTATTTTCACAGTGCTGGGACTATGATAAGAAGTTTCTAAAGATTATTTTCCTCGTACTGTATTTTTGCGCCATTTCTCAAAACTATATTTTTGACTGTGAAGGATTATTCAAAACTCCATCTTTGCAGCAATGCACCTACAACGGGCATCCTAAATCTTTATCTGCACTCATCTATATTAGTACAGATTTGTTAAAGCTTTATTTTCACGGCCCTAGCTTCATGAGAAATGTTGTGGAATGTTTTCTTTGTAGCGCTGTTTTTTTCAGGAATGATTGGAAAAGTTATCACCACAGTGCTGTGTCTAAGAATAATTATAAAATTTTATCTCCACAAAACTGAGCGAAGAGTGTTTTCAAAATGTTCACCTTTGCACCGCTGTCGCTGGGGGTATTTTTGAAATTGCATCTCCGCATTCTGTGTTCGAAGGAGATTTTTCAAAATATAGTCTCTATCTGAAGCTGTGTCTATTGGGATATTTACTGAATGGTTTATTTGCAGCACTGCGTCTTAAAGCATTAACAAAAAATTTGTCTTCGCAGCATTGTGTCTAAGAATATAAAAGTTTTCCTTTCGCAGTGTCGTGCCTAGGGGTACTTACAAAATTACATCTTCGCAGTCTGTATCAGAAAGACATTTTTCTAAATACTATCTCTGTTACGCTGCACCGGTAAGGGTATCTACAAAACTTTATCTTGGCAGCGTTATGTCTTAGATCATTATGGAATTTTGTGTCTTCATAGTGCTGTTTAGGCAGTTGTAGAGTATTTTCAAATTTTTATCGCCGCAGTAGTGTGTACTTGCAATGTTTACAAGAGTGTTTAACAGTTTGGCTTTTTACAGCATTATGTCTAAGAAAGTTTTAATAATGTATGGTGTTTCCAACACTGTCGGGGTGTATTTACTGAAATTTGCCTCTACAGCGGAGTGCAACGCTGTCCAAAAGAGGATATACAAAAATAGGAAATCTTCTAACAAGGAAACGTTGCGCGGTCGATGTCTCCGATTTCGATGAAATTTGGCATGCTTGTAGAATGGGTAAAAATAGGCGACACGTATTTTTTTTTATATCGGCGGAACCCGATTTTTAAGGGTTGAAAAGCACCCTCGAAAATTGGGGTGTTTTTCGTTTTTCATCGATAACGTTTTAACGGTACGAGATATGGAAAAACTTCAAATTGCAACAATGTTTATTTTTTGGTGTATTATACACTGGAGATGAGAACGATGCAGATAGCAACAAATTTCATATTGTTTATTGCAAAAATGTAATTTTTTCAACCGTATCTCCGAGAATTTTTAATCGATTGGGATGTAAATTTGCATACGTGTAGAGAATGGAAAAGTGTGGATACGGATTTTTTCTTTTTCCGATATCTCACAATTAAGGGGTTGAAACTGTCCGTCAATTTTTTTGCCGAGAGCATCATATTATCAGCTAGCCTTTTGGCATTTCGGTCTACATTCACGTCAATATATGTTCGTGTTATGACGCAATTGCATATTTGTAACATTCCAGACCCCCCCCCCCCCCCAACGGTCCCCTCCTCGAAAGGCAAACGTTCAAAGTTCTTACCGAGCGGCATGGATGAAAATTTGTAGAAATAAAAATGGGTTACGAAGAAAGTACAATCAGTCAAAATAGTCGATACACATTTTCTCGTTTTGGCGGAACGACACTCTTAAGGGGTCAACGCACCCTTAAAAACTTCGTTCTTTCTATAGCTCGTGAACGGGCCGGAAAAAAAATGGAGTTTGAAAGGAAAAAATGTATTCTTCGACTACTAGACGTTCATGATGATAATGATGAGTACAGCAATAAATGACGTGTTGTTTATTGCAATAATTCGTGAATTACTTGTGAAAAATCACTCTTCAGTTTTCCACTAATATGGGCAGAGACAAGGATCGCAATCACGGACTGACCTCGTGCTTCGGGAAACAACTGGATTACAATTGTATATTCACGAAGAAATTCTCCCCCACCACGTACTGCCTTTGAAGATTACAACACAATCGGAAAAGTGTTCTCACACTTACTCATTTAGGAAACGTTTCAACTCTATGTTTTTTTATGGATTATACTTATTACAATATTGATAGTCATGATAAAAGTGTTTAAAACAAAGAGATTTCTTACACCACGCACAAGTGATAATAGCTGCTTCGCCGCATATATCGCATGTCGGTACATTTTGTGAAAAGCAAAATTCTACCGGATTTTCGAAGTTTGGTGGTCTTTCTTCTTCGTACCCGCTTTTGTAACACACATATTTGAAAAGGTTTGTAAACCGTGGAGAAGAAAACTGGTTGTGTGTAAGAGATTGCAATTTAACAATATTGTCTCTCAAATGCAGCTTGACGTCGTAATTGTATAATATTACTGCGTCAGAAAAGTGTTTGACGAAGTTTTTCCATACACGAAAGCCATGAACATCAAGGGGCTGTATCATTCCAGTCGTACCTGCAGGAATTACTAATTATCATATGGACCAATTGTCTGCAGAACTAATGAAACTGGTGCAATATATTTAGCTGCTGGAATGGTTAAAACTTTAATATCTTTCCCTTGCATATCCATTTCTTTAAGACGTTACCCCCACTTGTAGCGCAAAAAAGGCCTTTTTCATGAATTGTTTTAAAGAAAACTACAAACCTTTTTTAATCGATCAATATACCATCTTAAAGAACACATCATGAAGAACTTTCAGTAATTTTTTATTGAAAAATATTACATTGTTTAGTGGCAAATGGCCGTCAATGAAATAATGTTTTTATATACACGGTTTGCGGTGACCAACATTGCGGCGAAGTGGATCATCTGAAGAAAAAAATGCGGATGGATTTAGTCAAATATAAGTATAAACTAGTCTGTAATCGAAGGATTTTAAAAAATATTCATTTTTCACAAAATGGCGGACTGTCAAAGTTAATGGTTCGATTTTATCGAAAAAAACGGCCGTTTTTTGGCTATAAAACGGCCATTTATTTTTCGAAAAAAATCGAACGGTTAAAGACTACATTTTTATGTATTAAATAAGCCTGCAAAATTTAAAGAAGATCGGTTCATTAGTGTTCGAGTAATCTTGGTCATCGACTTCAGAAATGCCATTTTGAGAAAAACGCGTTTGACCGGCAGGGTAGCCGGTCGTTTACACAACGGATTCATTCTTCTCTTTCAACGCTCATATCTCAGTAAATTTTGTTCGGATCGACTTGAAATTTTCAGGACATATTCTCAGATACTTATACTTCAAAAAATGCAATAAAAAATCGATTTTTTCAAAATCGCAAGTAGGGGTAACCCCTTAAATGCAGTTGGACATTGACCGCTCCAAGAATCCAGAAGTATTACCGATTTTGGACCCGTATTGGGAATATATACTTCTTGGAACCATCGCTTGAAATGATTAGTCGTCAATTTTCCAGATTTCGAAGCCAATACAAATATATTTTCGGCTCTGAACATACTTTGTTCCACTCGAGGATCAAATTTGCCAGTAGGTTTGTTTAAAACGATCAACATAGGTGCCAAAAGCTTGCCACTCGCAGAAACCAAAGGCTGTATAGTATAACTGTGTGTTGTTGATGTTTTCGATTGTACGACTGTCTCAAAGGATTTCTGCCCGTCTTTCGCCAATGTGCGGCCTGTATGTAGCTCTAAATTGAATCCACTCTGATCAGAAAACAAACGTTGGCTATGTTGACTTTCGCCATTTCTATAAATTTGATAGCTTTGTTTTGAAGTGTATCAGCGTTTAATAATTGTTATTTTGTTTCATATTTAGTAATCTTCCGTGACACAATTCCATGTTGGTTTTTAAATGTCCTTAGAACAGATGATAACTTTCTATTCCCATTTGCCCCGGATCTCCAGTAATCTACAGCTCTTGTCTTGTATTCGTAACTCAATTCTTCTATATCTTGGGTACATACATTTTCATCAATTTTTGGATTTAGGTATCGTTGTCCGGGCCAATCTCCTTCACTGTCATCTTCTATTGCGGCTGCTTCATGAATTTCATTTGGTGAAAGAAAATCCAAACCAGTTTCGACTTCCATTTTTATAGGTTGATCCATCGCTTCAATGATCGTGTTTTTTAGATCCTTACTGAACTGTTTTTCCTGTTGGGTGATTGGAGTGCGAGGCAAATTCATAGTACTTATCGCTATGGATAGAAGTTGAATAACATTCACCGGATTAACGTACATTTTTATTTGTATTTCGAACTCAAAATGTCGTTGGTGAATTGGGATCGTTGGTGAATTTATATGACTTGAAACCCAATCGATGAATACACACGAAAAAAATAACGACGACACACGCTATTACCAGAACTGCTATTAATCTGTAATAAGGCGAATTCAAGGTTATCATGAGAGCCGCTCTTTGCACCGTAGTCGCTCTTTGTGAAGATTTATTTCTTTCGTTTATTGGTTCTGCTGTTTGTGAAATTAAAGTTAAAGATAAAGATTAAATTATGCTGCGTTATAAGCTGATAAAAATGTTTGCATCATTCTGTTCATGAGTTGCAGCGGCAACCAAAAAACGCTGTAATCTCTGCAGATAATGCCTTCCATACGGTGAGCGGAGTGGAATTTCTTCTTAAATATACAATTGTAATCCAGTTGCTTTCCGAAGCACGAAGTCAGTCCGTGATTGTAAGCCTTGCCTCTGCCCATATGAGTGGGAAACTGAAGAGTGATTTTTCACAAGTAATTCACGAATTATTGCAATAAACAATACGCCATTTATTGCTGTACTCATCATTATCATCATGAACGTCTAGTAGTCGAAGAATACAACATTTTTTCCCTTCGAACTTTATTTTTATTTCGAAAACGAGAAAATTTGTATCGACTATTTTGACTGATTGTCCTTTCTTTGTGACCCATTTTTATTTCTATAAATTTTCGTTCATGCCGCACGTTAAGAACTTTGAACGTTCGCCTTTCGAGAGGGGGACCGTTAGGGGGGGCTGGAATGTTACAAATATACAATTGCGTCATAACACGAACATATATTGACTTGAATATAGACCGAAATGCCAAAAGGCTAGATGATTATACGATGCTCTCGGCTAAAAAATCGACGGGCATTTTCAACCCCTTAATTGTGAAATATCGAAAAAAGAAAAAATTACGTATCCGCACTTTTCCATTCTCTACATGTATGCACATTTACATCCGAATCGATTAAAAATTCTCGGAGATACAGTTGAAAAATTGCATTTTTGCAATAAACAATATGAAATTTGTTGCTATCTGCATCGTTCTCATCTCCAATGTATAGTACACCAAAAAATAAACAATGTTGCAATTTGAAGTTTTTTCATATCTCGTACTGTTAAAACGTTATCAATGAAAAACGAAAAACACCCCGATTTTCAAAGGTGCTTTTCAACCCTTAAAAATCGGGGTCCGCCGATATAAAAAAATACGTGTCGCCTATTTTTACCCGTTCTACAAGCATGCCAAATTTCATCGAAATCGGAGACATCGACCTCGCAACGTTTCCTTGTAAGAAATTTCTAAGAAGTCGGAATTTCATCCTTGCAAGTCAGTGATTTGCAAGGCACCAGATATTACCAGACATACTCTCGAAGACATGGTTCACCCTTAATTATCACAGACACAGCGTTTTCGAAATAAAGTCTTGAAAAGTTCTGCATAGGCACAATGCTGCTAAAATAAAGTTTTTAGTAATCGGCTTGAATCACCCTTAAGAGGGAATGACTTCTCATCGCGGTCGGTATGGTAGAACAATTATAGATTCTCAAAAATCTCTGAAACGGCTCTTCAGATCCCGTCGAAACTTTGCCAAACGACGTCAAATAGATAGACGAATAGCTTCCAGCCCCTCACATTTTCTGAATTTGAGAAAAAAAATGTAGATTGGCTTATCATAAGCCAATGTAGTTTTTTTTTCTCAAATTTAGAAAATTTGAGGGGCTGGAAGCTATTCGTCTATCTATTTGACGTCGTTTGGCAAAGTTTCGACGGGATCTGAAGAGCCGTTTCAGAGATTTTTGGGAATCTATAATTGTTCTACCATACCGACCGCGATGAGGTGTCATTCCGTCTTAATAATCCAATTACCCGATTGGTTCGGGGACTCTCGAGCCGAGCTGCAGGTTTGCGCGCCGTGCCGGTAAGAGGGGAAGCCGCTGACGTACCTCGGGGCTGCCGAAAATACCCGATCGAACGTCGGGGACCCCCGAACGAAGCGCGGTAGCGGCCGTGCGAGAGCAAGAGAGAGGAGGTACCAGCGATGCTCATGCCTCTCGATTTCGTCGCGTCCGCGTGCCTCCCGCGTTGATAGTTTGGCGTGAATTTGTTTTTCATTTTTACGGCTGAACTATTGGAGATACAGAAAAAAACATCATATACACTTACTGGGAAAAATCTTCCCCTCTACACCTTTTGTTCGAAACTTTTTTGCGATTTCCTTTTCGTTTTCGAAATAATGCATATTTTTCGGTATTTAACCCTTTTCTACACTGTTAATAGTTAAAATTCCTAGAAATTCGGATTCCCCGGATCGATTCACATAGAAATACATATTCAACTAAGCGGTCGCAAAAATTTTCGACTTTGGCCACTTTTGACTGGACTAGGTTACCAGGGCTGGTCATATGCTCTGAATTCTACCTTGTCCATGTGCCTCGCACGTTCATTGTGGTAGTGCAAATCTTTTTCACCATTACTGCTAAATTATTGAAGATAGAGAAAAAAATCGCGTATACTTAAGAACGGAAATCTTCCATTCTACAACTTTTATTCGAAACTTTTTTGCGATTTCCGCTCCGTTTTCGAAATAATGCATATTTTTGTTTTTTTTTTCTACCGGTTTCCGCACGAGTAATAGTTAAAATTCCTAAAAATCCGGATTCCCCGGGTCGATTACCATAGGAATACATGTTTCATAATGAGATAGCAAAAATGTTCGACTTTGGGTATTTTTGACTGGACTATTCGAAAACTCTCGGGACGAGCACGTGTAGTGCACCAGCAAGCACATAGTCCAGTCAAAAGTGGCCAAAGTCGAAAATTTTTGCGACCGCTTAGCGAAACATGTATTCCTATGTTAATCGACCCGGGCAATCCGAATTTCTAGGAATTTTAACTATTAACAGTGAAGAAAAGGGTTAAAAACCGAAAAATATGCATTATTTCGAGAACGAAGAGGAAATCGCAAAAAAGTTTCGAACAAAAGTTGTAGAATGGGAGATTTTACCTTGTAGGTGTATACGATTCTTTTCTCTATCTCCAATAGTTTAGCTGTAAATTAAGAAAAACCAATTCACACCAATACTATAAACGCGCGCGTGACGAAATCGAGGAGATTGAAGACCACTGGTACCTAACCGCCCCTTACTCTCTGGCCGGCGCGCTGCACGTGCTTAGGCCGACGGTCTCTGAAAGTCGAACGGGTATCTTCGGCAGCCTAGTATATATAGCTAAACTGTCGGATTGTGAAGACTCTGCTACCGGCTATATTTCCTTTCTCACGAAATCCATCGGGACTGAGTTTTTCACCTAACAGCTCCCCGGCTCTTCGGCACAGACTGAACCAGAAATAGGAATTCTAGAAATACCGCTGTATATCAATTTGTTAATTATATATATTAATTAAACATTGATATACCAAAATATGAATTTTTTATTTATGATAAGGAATGAAAATTAAGCCGTGGCCCCAACCCCTTTTTATTTTCCTGATCTTCAATTAATATTTTAATTAACAATAAATTACATTTATTATCTTATTAATTTCAATAATTATATCAATCTTATTTTTATTTTACACACGTATTATTCTTTCTTTAGGCTTATGAAAAAATGATCTTAAAAATTTATCTATATTATAAAGTTTTAATATTAATAATATAAATAATTTATTCATAACTTTATTTATCAGTTCATTACATTTATGAATGTTAAATAATTCAATTATTTAACATTTTAAGTTAAAAAACTATTAATCTTCAAAATAACAATAAAAATTTACTTTTAAATCTTGATAATGTTATAGTAAAGAATTAATCTTTCAAATGAATTTACAATTTATTACTTAAGTCGGACACATTACTTAAAATGTTATAACTAATATATCTTTAAATTTGCAATAATTTTTTTAAACTAAAAAATCATTCTAAAATGTTTTTTTTCTCTACTAACCATAATGATATTGGAATTCTTTATTTTATTTTGGGAATATTATCTGGTTTAATAGGATTTTCATTAAATTTATCAATTTGTATAGAATTCGGTATCCCTGGTTACTTCATTAATAATTATCAATTCCATAAATCCATCATCACACGTCATGCATTCATCATATTTTTTTATAGTTATACCTATTATAATTGGAGGATTTGGGAATTGTATAATTCCCTTAATATTAGCAGCCCCAGATACATCATTGCCACGCATAGATTATTTGCGATTTTGACTGTTACATCCTTCTATTAATTGATTAATTGTGAGAAACCTATTTCATTAAATTTATATCATGAAGGAAGATCATTAGATATAGCAATTTTCTCTCTTAATCTCGCAGGATTATCCTCAATTATAGGAGCAATTAATTTTATTACCACAATCATAAATATAAAAAATGTTATATTGTTATTTGTTAAATGTTATTTTTGAACAAATTATTGTATTTTCATGATTAATATTTTTTTTTCAACAAATTATTGTATTTTCAAGATTAATATATTTTTTTCAAGTTTTACTTGCACAGCCTTTTCGGCTTTTTACAAGGCTCCACTACTCATATGTCCACCGCTCTACACTTGTTCTTTGTCTCCATCATCCCCCCCTTGCATCCACAGCCGACTTCCTCGTCCGTATCGTATTCACCATGCATATCTCATGTTTTCGCCAGTCATGGGCATAGGGAAACTGCCGAAAACCTATACCGATACAGTCGGTCCCAAGTTCGCCTCCCAGTCACGGAACTAGTCTTTTGCCGAGAAAATGTCGAAGAAAAACATTTCCTGACGAAAGTACGCGACTGGGATTCTAACCCGCGACCTCCCGATCCACTGGCCCGCAACGCTAACCACCAGACCAACTCATCGGGTGTTTTTTTCATGATTAATTTTAATTACAACAACTTTATTATTATGAGCTGTTTCTGTATTAGCAGGGGTCACTTTACGTTTAACAGACCGACATTTAAATACAATTTTTAATCCATCAGGTGGAGGAGATCCAATTCTATACCAACATTTATTTTGATATTTTGGACATCGTGAAGTTTATATTTTACTTTTACCAGGATTTGGTTATACCATATAATTTCCCATATTTGGTTTCCCATATAATTTTTTACCAAAATGAAAAAATAAGGAACTTTTTGTTCTATTCGTATAATTTATGCAATATTAGCTATTCAATTTTTAGGATTCATTGTATGATCCCATCATATATGTACAATTGACGTAGATACTCGAGCTTATTACACTTTAGCAACTATAATGATTGCAATCCCTACAGGAATTATAGTCTTTAGATGATTAGCTACCATCCATGGATCAAAAATAAAATTTAATCCTTCAAACCTTTGAAGATTAGAATTTGTATTCTTATTTGTAATTGGAGGATTAACTGGAGTAATTCTGGGTAATTCACCAAGTGATATTACTTAACATGATACTTATTATGTAGTACCTCATTTTCATTATGGGAGCTGTATTTGCTATTATCGGAGTTTTTATTTATCGATATCCATTAATAAACGGCCTAAGATTACATAAAAAATTATTAAAAATTTAATTGTACAGAATGTTTTTCGAATTAATTCAACTTTTTCCCCCATCGATTTTTGGGTCTAAATGGAATACCTCGACGATATTCTGATTATCCTGATTCATATATAACTTAAAATATTTTTTCTTTTATAGGATCTTTAATTTCAATATTAAAAATTAAATATTTTCTTTTTCTAATATGAGAATGAATATCACCTCAAGTATTAATTTTTTTTTCAATGTATACAATTTCTTCAATTGAATGATTAAGAATATTTTACCCCCCATTAAATCATAGATTTAATTAAACTGCTTTAATATATCATAATTAATTCACTCTAAATTAATGCAATTTCTACCTAATTTATCATTAATACACACGATGCTAATTCACAATTTACAGAAAACTTAAAACACATTTATGATCATTCATTAATAATGTTGTTGCTAATTACGATTATAATAATTCATATTATTTTTTCCTCATTCATTAATAATTTGAATACAGTAGAACCTCGATTATCCGAACCAATTGGGACCGAGACTAGTTCGGATAATCATAAGTTCGGATAATCGAAACGTGGGTTTTTTGGGACGAGATCACAAACAACACCTTTTTATATAAAAATACATACATATACATAAAAATTTGACATACATATTAACGTTGAAATATATATGTATTTTAAACGCTTCAAAAAAGTCGAATGCTTTTTTAAATATTTTTTTAAAAATAAAATCGTCCTTTTTTCAGTGACGAACGGCTGTAACGCGTTTTTGAGCGGCTTAGTCGCGCAGCCGTTTGAGAAGGAGAAGTTGCGTTGGGTTGCTCATTGTTGCTCACGGCGGTGGCAGCGAGCAAGAATGTATCTTTTCCGCCAACGTTCGGATAATTGAGCGTTCGGATAAACTAAATCATCGTTCGGATAATTGTGGGTTCGGATGATCGAGGTTCGGATAATCGAGGTTCTACTGTAATAAGTGTATTAACAAAATCAAAATACTGAAATTGTTTGAACATTAATTCCGATATTAATTTCAATTTATCTAGCAATTCCTTCATTCAACGTTTTATATTTAACAGATGAAATTCATATTTCAACTCTAACAATTAAATCTATTGGATATCAATGTTACTGATCTTATGAATATTCAGATTTCAATAAAATTAAATTTCATTTATTTATAATTGAAAATAATGATATAAACATAAATAATTTCCGTGTATTATAGTTGATAATAATATAATTATTCCAAATAAAAATCAAATTCGTATATTAATTAATTCTTCAGATGTAATTCATTCCTGAACCGTCCCATCATTAGGTGTGAAAATGAATGTGTGGTATAACTCATAGATATATACCTATTGCAATTGAAAGAACTAATCATGAAAATTTTATACAATGAATTTCTTATCCATTTTCATTGGATGACTGAATTTAAAGTTATGATCTCTTAAATCAATATATAGTAATTAAAATTACCTCTATTGAAAGAAATTAGTTAAAATATAACATTAAAATGTAATTTTTAAATCATTAAAATTAATATTTTTTATATTCCACAAGTATCACTATACAATTGATTAACTTTGAATATAATTTTATTTAGATTGAAAAAAATATTAATTCGTATAATAATAAAAATTAGAAAAAATGTATCTTAAAATGATAAGAAATTTATTTTCTATTTTTTATTCTAGTACCAATTCAATGGTTGATTTAAATTGAATTTCTTCTATTCAAATTTTGTTATTATTCAAATATTATTCCGAATAGTTGATTCTCGATTAATAAAAAAAAATTATTTCAATAACTTTATTCAAAGAATTAAAAATTATTTAATGAACAAATTTATTTGTTTTGATATAATTGATTTTACTATTTTATTTATATTAATTTTAAGAAATAGTTTTACATATTTTTTCACAAGTCCCATATTTTTTTACAAGTTCAAGACATTTAATTTTTTCAATTGATATTTCCCTCCCATTTTGATTTAGTTTAATAATTTTCCTTTCATTAAACAATACAAACTTTGCATTTGCGCATGTAATCCCCCAAAAGACCCCCTTTTTTTTAATACCTTTTATAGTTTTAATTGAAACAGCTAGAAATATTATTTGTCCTTTAACTTGATAAATTCGATGAACAGCAAATATATTTGCAGGATATTTACTTTTAACTTTAATAAAAGAATCAGCTATTTCAATAATAATAATTTTATGATACGTTATCATTTTAACACAAATTATATTATCAATATGAGAATTTAGAGTTTCTATCATTCAATCTTATGTCTTGACTATATTAAAAATTTTATACACAAAGAAAACAAATTATGTTAAAATCATTATTAAACAGAATTTCTCATAACCATCCTTTCCATATAGGCGTTTCCAATAATACAGCTTGCCCTTTAAAAAAGGTACTTTTCTGTACGTCGTTTCAACGAAATGCTCTATTCTCGCTCTTTTTATTTCAGTGTACGAAATATTAGCAGGTAACGGATTTGTCTTTTTAAATGCCCTATCTAACCCCCGTGAAAACACCCGATTGGTCCCGGCGACTCTCGAGCCGAGCTGCAGGTTGGCGCGCCGTGCCGGCAAGAGGGGAAGCCGCGGACGTGTACCTCTGGGCTGCCGAAAATACCCGATCGAACGTCGGGGACCCCCGAACGAAGCGCGGTAGCGGCCGTGCGAGAGCGAGAGAGAGAGAGGACGTACCAGTGATGCTCATACCTCTCGATTTCGTCACGTCCGTGTGGCTCGCGCGTTGATAGTATTGGTGTGAATTTGTTTTTCAATTTTATGGCTAAACTATTGGAGATAGAGAAAAAACATCATATACACCTACTGGGTAAAATCTTCCCCTCTACAACTTTTGTTTGAAACTTTTTTGCGATTTCCTCTTCGTTCTCGGAATAATGCATATTTTTCGGTATTTACCCCTTTTCTTCACTGTTAATAGTTAAAATTCCTAGAAATTCGGATTCCCCGGGTCGATTAACATAGGAATACGTGTTTCACTAAGCGGTCGCAAAAATTTTCGACTTTGGCCACTTTTGACTGGACTAACATGCTTGAGAGCCGGAAAGCTGTCAGATGAAAAACCGTCCTGATCTATTTTATGCGAAAGAAAATGTAGGCGATACCCGAATCCTTAGAATCCGACAATGCAGCAGGTAGCCCAGTTTGAATGCAACAACGTAGCGTGCTGCCGCAGATTTCCGATCAGTGGCGTCGGGAATCCTCGAACCAAGTACATATAATGTGTCGAAGAAAGGGTGGCGGTATATACAAATAGATACCAGTATAGATTCGATATATAGATATAAACACTGCTGGACAAAGATTAGAGTACATCAGGCGAAATTTCTTGCCGCACTAAAACTTACATAGGGTACTCAAAAATAAAGATAATCAAATTTTCCAAGCGGCATTTTACAGAGGACAAATGTACCTTTATTTTCCCTCCTTAGAAAATTTTGTACAATTTTTTCGGCTCGATACGCCTATTTAAAAATGTTTTTTTTTCAGTTTTTTTGCACCTGCTTAAAAATTTGCCGAACTTCAGGCGAATTATTCCGCTTTCTTTTTCCATGTCAAACTTAAAAAAGCAATCAAACTACATTTCCGTTTTTTATAAAATTTCGTGCGGATTTTTTTCGACCCAGTGTTGCATTTTTGGCTAACAAAGACATATTCACAATGAGCCAATAATAGGCGTAGTCCATTAACTGTGGGCTTTCAGAGAAAATGTCAAGAGGGTGAAGAGTTGCGAAGCTTCACACTGGAAAAGCCAGAATTTTATCAGAATTTATTGCAGTTTTTTTTTGCAATTTTTGGTCGAGTTTCTGGTGACTGGAGAGGGCTGCATTTGAGAATGATAGTCTAGAATAATCTATCAAGAAAGAAAATTTATTTACTTTTTCATCCGTACCTAGCTACAATTTTTACAGATTTTTTTTGAAAAATTATCTTTATTATTCTTTTCAGATTTTTTTAAATTTCTTTTTAACAAATTTTTCAACTAGTACTCGGAGAATCATCTTCGGTTGAGTTGTTCGGCCTCAAGACCTATCGGATTTAAGACCGAATATCGAAAAGAAAAAAAACTTAAAACGTTTGAACTTGTTTTTTATCGTAAAAAAAGTTAATCATGTTTTTTACCTTTTCTCATTTATCTATTTTTTTCGTTAATAAACAAGTTAAAAAGTTATTCTTTTTAATATTTGGTCTTAAGTCCGATAGGTCTTGAGACAGAACATCTCAAGCGGGGATGCTTCTTCGAGTTCTAATTGAAAAAAATTGTAAAAATAATATTAAAAAAATTCCTGAAAAAAATGTTTTACTTCTTCCATTACTTCTGTCTGTTCACGCATATTAATTGTGAGATGTATGTTGTGGGCTCTTTCAGATTGAGCTAGAAGCATTGACAGGGTATTGTTGAGTATTTGCAAATGCCGCGCTTTACTTTTTCCTTGTTCTTGTATTTTTTTGCTCCTCTGCGGTTCCTTGCGCAGTAGGGTCCTCAGGCTGCGAAGGGTTATCGCTGTCATCAAACTGATTTTTTCAACCTGCGGAGAGCGTATCGCTGCAGGCTATGATGTTGTGTACTGTTTATCCCAGTTGATTTTTGGGCTGATGCCCTCTTCACTGTAGATTTTCAATGTGTGAGAGCAGGGAAAGGTCTTTTATCGCTGACAACTAGTGAGATTATTTAGGTTTGTTTGCGTTATAATTATAAATTTGGAAGAAAATAAAGGATGCATTAATCCTCTACCCGACGTTCGTCATTTTTGTATCGAAATCTTAATCATTATAAATAGTGTCACTGAACAATCATAAATTCGAAAAATTTTAGACGTAAACCACGTGGGTACGTGTATCGAAAAGAGTAAAATAAATTTAAGAAAAAAATTGCCCCCTGGCGGGACCGAACCCGGATTCTCCGCGTTCTAGTATCGCTGGCTACATAGTGAGCCACGCGGGTCGTTGAAAATTAAATCACCGCCAGTGCTTCTGATTCACTCGGAATATTTCAGAGCCGATTTTTCGGCATAGTTCTGGCAATCTAGCCTAACGGCTTTGAAACATTGTTATTCGGGGGCTGATCTTTCAGTACAATAATTGGCAAAAATTACGAAAATGCGGAATTCGTACCATCTCCATTCGAACTAATAGAGATGACGGCCTTACGATATACCAGCCAGCCGACAGACCGCCAGCGCCATCTCCCACCTTCACTCTGAGGCGCAAGTAACGTATTGCTCGATTCGCCATTCGGACCGTTCTACATTTTGACCCTCCGCGATTTCAACCACTCGACTTTTTGGCCGTTCGCTTTAATGATTTTCTGCATTGTGAACCATCGCCATTTTTTTAATTCGGAGAATTGTCGTCTCGAATTATTTGGTGTTATGCATACAGGCCCATCGATTTTATGTTTTTCGATATTTTATTAAATCTGATTTTTGTTTTTCGCTATATATCAACTTCCGAGATGTTCATATTCGTAATTGTTATTTTCGACTTCGCAGACTCTAGTAAGATTGATCTATCTATATTCGAACATTCGTCATTTTTGAATTCGACATTTTGGCCCATCTGCATATCGATCGTTCGACATTTTTCCCCCCACCCCGACATTTTTACCCCCACCCGCTCGGAGTGCCCGCGCTCCGCCCCTCGATCTATTGTATGTATAGTACCCATGGTAACTATTGTACGTATCCAAAGGGTTTTTGAAGAGTCTGAAGGGCAACTCTATGGACCAGGAATCGCTGATTAGCATATTATTGCGGTAAGTTCAAGAAAATTACGATTTTTTATATACGAAAACTTTGACGCGCGATTTCTCGGTTTTTCATTTTTACGATTTTTCCTAGTTGGCGGGAAAGATAGGGAAAAAATTAAACGTCCTATCGAAACGAGACAAAATTCATTGTATTCGGGATTAAATTCTCTTTTTGTTGAACCTAAAAAACCTTAAGAAAGTTATGATTAACCCACTTTTTAAACAATCTAAAGTGAATTTTTTTTCCAAAAAAAATGAATTTTTTTTTAATTTGCGAAAAATTGTTGAATTTCTCACTTTTTGTTGAATTTTCTTGGTTTAACTAGAAGCTATACTATTGAAAATAAAAAATTTTTGTGGGTTTTTTGTTTCAGATGGAAATTGCGACCTGCATCTTTCCCGCCGTACGACACATGCACACTCGAGGCGCCTCGGCGAAATGCTTGTACCAGGCATAATATGACATATATTTTAATGAAAAAATTTGAGAAGACTGTTGAAATATATAACAATAAAACCTGAAAGTTTCGTTTCAATCGAATATTTCTTTCCTTCCCAAAAAAATCCTCGAAAAAATCGATTTTTTGAAGCCTCTAAAGCAGGCTTCCCCCTTAATTTACTTTGGTTTCAAATTTTGTTGACGTAATTATTTTTAAAAAATTTACATTTCTCGAAGCAGGTTTCTTTTATTGTCCGGAAAGCTTAGGTGTCCGCCACTGGAGGACTTCCCCCTATTTTAGAAATGCGCCATTTTGACAAAGAACAACACGTCAAAAAAATCACACGTACTTCTATAGCTACTCTTATATATAATCGAAAAAACTTTAGTGTCTCATCATAACTCAAAAATTATCGGAGCTGTTAGTCCGGTCGTTGACAGAAATAAAGGCGTCATCGGAAAAGTCCTGCAAAGTCGCCATTTTGACATGTATCGCTGTGAAAAAATAATTTTGTACAGTCAATTACGTGTATAATAAAACCCCTATTTTGTAATTTGCATTTACTTTATGGTTTCCTGAAAAAAATCACAAAAAAGGCCTTTTTGCCTCTAGAGTGGTCTAAGGCCTTAAGGATAAGAAGTACAAACGATAACGCTGAGAAGTAAAATACGAGCGAGAATAATTTCAATGGTTGTGCCGCTTTAAGGGTCGGCCATCAAGGGAGAAATAATAATGCAAAGTATATCCATTACAATGCAGCATGAAATTGTGGCCAGTGGCAATCGGATGTTGCGAGAGATTTTACGACACTGTGGCAACGTGCTGAGTCTCTTTCCCTCCACGAGGGGTGCCGTTTAAGGGAGTAGGGGATTTCGCAAGGGCGTGCTGCAGGAAAGTTGAAGGCGTTAAAGAGCCTCGCACGTTGTACTGGGGGGGCGGAGGGGATGTTCGTGTGACTGTGACAGCCTGGGGGTTGAAACCCCCATGGATATATGTATTATACGCAAACCCATGCGTAGGCACACATATTTATCTATTTGTATGTGTGGCAGACGAGCGGTCCATAAAGATTTGTGGGTGTATACGGGGTGGCCCGAAAATTGACGTCCAAATGGAAAATCTTGATGCCTCGTATTGATACAGATCCCAATCATTGTTGATCTTTTTAAATTTTCGAGAAAGAAGTTTTATTATTTTTTCCCTATTTTCCCTATTTTATAATTTATAATTTTCCCTATTTTCCTATTTCCCTATTTTCCTATTTCCCTATTTTCCTATTTCCCTATTTCCCTATTCCCTATTTTCCCTATTTCCCTATTCCCTATTTTCCCTATTTTATAAATTATAATTTTCCCTATTTTCCTGCAACACAAGTTTTTATTTATTTTTCTCTTTTGTATATGTACTTTCCTCTTAAGGTTTTAAAAGCAATTGGGCGTCATTTAGACGTATAAGTATTTTCTCTTATCATCTGAACTGTAGTGACTGATCCTCCCAAAGCTGTTCTTTGGACTTTCGATCAAAATCTAAGCCACCTACGATGGGGTTCAGTTGGTTGTTTATTTATTGCTTAACAGGGCACTTCATAACGATAAGGCGCAAAAAAATCGCGAGGAAAGTACATATACAAAAGAGAAAAACAAAAAAACTTTTTCCCGAAAACTAAAGATGATCGTAGAACATATATGGGGGTGATTGGGATTGGTATTGACACGAGGCATGTTGATTTTACTAGAATGTTCAGACACAGAGATATAAAATTCACAAAAGGTATTACAGCCTTATATATGCGATTTCGCCGATTTTCGAAGGTACTTTTCTAGACGCAGTTAAAAATAATGACACGTATATAGACAACATTTTTTTACTGATCATTTATGCACATGTTTAAGGGGTTACCCCCACTTGCGATTTTGAAAAAATCGATTTTATTTTTATTGCATTTTTTTTAAGTATAAGTATCCGGGCCCATACTTCTGTATGGGCCCGGAATAGAAGACTCTATGTAAGTTTACAAAAAAAATATTTTCTTCGTGTAAACTGAAATTGAAACTTTAAACGCGTTTTTCTCAAAATGGCATTTTTGAAGTTGGTGACCAAGATTACTCGAACAGTAATGAACCGATCTCCTTGAAATTTTGCAGACTTATTTAATACATAAAAATGTAGTCTTGAATCGTTCGATTTTTTTTTCGAAAACATGGCCGTTTTATAGCCAAAAAACGGCCGTTTTTTTTCGTTAAAATCGAACCATTAACTTTGACTGTCCGCCATTTTGTGAAAAATGAATATTTTTTAAAATCCTTCGATTAAAGACTAGTTTATACTTATATTTGACTAAGTCCATCCGCATTTTTTTTCTTCAGATGATCCACTTCGCCGCAATGTTGGTCACCGCAAACCGTGTATATAAAAACATTATTTCATTGACGGCCATTTGCCACTAAACAATGTAATATTTTTCAATAAAAAAATTACTGAAAGTTCTTCAAGATGTGTTCTTTAAGATGGTATATTGATCGATTAAAAAAGTTTTGTAGTTTTCTTTAAAAAAATTCACGAAAAAGGCCTTTTTTGCGCTACAAGTGGGGGTAACGCCTTAAGGTTATAGAAAAATATAGCGGTGTAGAGAACTTGGGTTGTTGTTTGTTGAAAATCTTCGTCAGCTGTTAGAGGGAGATGATGGCACTGCAGAAGCGGTCTTACGGTCCCTAAACTGATGGCTAACACCATCTACAGGGAAATTCCGGTTTCATACTTCTACACCTGGTATGTATGGCTTGAAAAACCATTAAAAATTATTTTTTTTCCATCGCAAAATCATCGCGCAAGACCCTTAAAAAATACATGGCCACCTTATAAAAGTCACCCTGTGTATGAAAAAATATACATATGAGGGGTTGAAGTATCTACGTCGTATTAGCGCCGACGGATGAAAGCACGACAAAAAATGACCCCTCCATCCCTAAAATATATAAATGGAAGCGGGCGCGTGGATGTAGCGGGACTTGACGTTGCGCCAGCTGTCACTTGTCGTTTGCATGGCATTAATGAATAGGCCCGATATTGCTTGTGCGCAGCGCAGGGCACGGACATCAAAGAAGCGAATATCTCGCGAAAATCGGTATCGGGGCGTCGTGTCACTGCAAATGCGCATATACGCAATATAGGGCAACGCTTCTTTCTCAGCAGGCTGCAACGTTCGCGTTCGTAGCTTTCGTTGATCCTCCCCTGATGCTCAAAGACATCGATTTCTCATATCATCAAGCCACGCTTTAGGAAATCGTTTTTCAAGTTGTATTTTTTTGTTTTTCCCGGTTCTAAAAATAACTTGAATTGGTGTTTAGAATTAATTTGAATATACTGCGAAATTGGTGTGACGCGGCAAACCGAAAATGGAAATGTAGTTGCGCGAAAATGTTTAAAGCGTCGAGTGTACTCTAGATATCTATCTATAGATACATGTGTGTTCGTGTTCATGTGTAACTATGTGAAAGGGTGAGGGGAAAGCTCACGGGCGTAAAGGTCTTATATATATATATATATATATATATATATATATATATATAGACTTCCGTTCTCGTGCCGCTGAGCTCTTTTCCGCGCACTCCCCAGCGAACACATTCGCTAGCCCTACATCTCGCTTCCACTTGCGGGATGAACCTTTCTCTCTGCTGCTCTTTTCCTCTTCTTCCTCAATCTCCCACTCCCACGATTCGCAACTCGCTATCGTTGTTCTCTCTCTGTGCGACGCACAGTTTCCGGTTTGTAGGTATATATATATATTAGGGTGATTCGTTTCAGGGCAACTTTTTTGTTTTTGACCCATCGTGCCCGAAAACCTTTAGTTGGTACCCAAAAACGAACTTTCGTGAAAGGGGGGTGTTGTCAAAAAATATTTAGAGGTCGCGAATCAAAATCGAAGGTTTCCCATTTGATTAACATTGAAAAAAATATTTTTCTCATTATTAGTGTTACCATTCCGCGAATTCTGATATCGCGATATTTTCCAAGTGGGTTCTCATAGGAAATATGATACTCCACAATAAAGTTCATTGAGCCATGGCCGTAAATTCAACCGTTTCAGCGGCATCATTATTTGAAGTGAATATTGTGCAAAATATATATTCAAACGGCTGTAACGGCTAAGCTATTAGATATATCGAAAAAAATTCAGATGAGAACTTTGTAGAGAAAGTAATTTGCTACAAAAAAGTCTTATAAGCCGAGCCCGAAAATTCAACTCTTTCTCAGCTACAGATGGATGAAGTAAAATGAATAGATTTTTTTTTGTTTAAAAAAAAATCTATTTATTTTAAAATAGTAAAATGAATAGATTTTTTTTTGTTTAAAAAAAAATCTATTTATTTTACTTCATCCATCTGTAGCTGAGAAAGAGTTGAATTTTCGGGCTCGGCTTATAAGACTTTTTTGTAGCAAATTACTTTCTCTACAAATTTCTCATCTGAATTTTTTTCGATATATCTAATAGCTTAGCCGTTACAGCCGTTTGAATAGATATTTTCATACAATATACACTTGAAATAATGATACCGCTGAAACGGTTGAATTTGCGGACATGGCTCAATGAACTTTATTGTACAGTATCATATTTCCTATGAGAACCCACTTGGAAAATATCGCGATATCAAAATTCGCGGAATGGTAACACTAATAATGAGAAAAACATTTTTTTCAATGCTAATCAAATGGGAAACCTTCAATTTTTAATTCGCGACCTCTAAATATTTTTTGACAACACCCCCCTTCCACGAAACTTCGTTTTTGGGTGCCAACTAAAGGTTTTCGGGCACGATGGGTCAGAAAAAACAAGTTACCCTGAAACGAATCACCCTAATATATATATATATATATTCTTACTTCCGCTTGGCTATGCTCGTGAGAGCACCTGGACGCTGTTCTGCCTTCGCCTTACCAACACTCAGAATTTTTTTTATTAAGGACAAAGAATTTTGTCTCCCGGCGAATAAGTTTTCTTATTCGCATGTCGGCCTACTACGAGTGTATTAACAGCTAAGACATTTTTTTATTTAAGTTTACGTTTAAGACTTACTGAGAATTTTTCTTAACATCTAATAGGATTCTTCATAATCCGCCAGCTGTTTTTTTTGAGGGATTGTGTCGTTTCGTCCGTCAGTATTTTTTCACTTGATCGTTCTTTTCTCACTTTATATTCTTACTTACACTTAAATCATTCCTCACTTCCGAGTTTCTCACTTCCGAACCGCAATACTGACACTTGCGCCACAAGCATTGGCATATGAAGAAGCTACATGGTAAGCGTATGCGTGAGCTACATCTGACGAGCGGCCTGTTGTCGGGCCCGTCGCGTTGGAGGGCAAAGTGGGCATGCGCGCATTAGTATCATAGTCGCGAAATAAGAGGTTTTTGTTATTGGAAAGTAGTATTTATTCGATTTGAGGAAATATTTATTCAAATTTTCTATTTTAAATGAGGCTTTTAATTGATGTGAAAAATCGACGCGTAAAAAAACATATTTAGTGACGCCGAATAAATGCTGTAGTTACAATCACATAAAAATTGTCTCCATACGAGTAAACGTTTATTAATTTCTAATAAATTATGTTCTAATGTGCCAATTTATTAGAACATAATACATTTATTTTCTAAGTGAAGGCCTGCATCCCCCACCTCGTTTTCCGCCACATTTTTTCCCCACTCTCTCTTCCTCCTTAGATTATATAGTTTTTTTGCTTATGGTTTATAGTTCCATTTTTTTATTTTTATTTTTATAGCTTTGCTGCTTATGTTTTGGTATGTCATTTTTGAAACTCTTATAGTTTCTTTCTCAATGCTTTGTTATCCTTTCTTATTTAGTTTAATTTCATTACTGTTTATTTTTATACCTTTATTCTGGTTCTTCATTTGTTGCCTAAAGGCTTATACCAGGGCATATAATAAACCCTTAATCAATCATCTCTCTCTCTCTCTCTCTCTCTCTCTCTCTCTCTCTCTCTCTCTCTCTCTCTCTCTCTCTCTCTCTCTCTCTCTCTCTCTCCTGCCGCATGTGCTTTTACCAGATAAAAGTCGGAGTTGCTACGGTACTTGGCGCTTCTCGTTAAAGTGTCCCACGAGCGATATGTTGCGAATGCAAATGCCCCGTGTGCGTGAGGCAGAGAGAGGGTGCGAGAGAGCAGCAGGGGGGAGGGTGTCTTTCGCGTGATGCAAGGGAATAAATGAATAATTAACTTCAAGCACTTTGTTTAGTAGTAAAAAAACTGACGATCGCAAATCGTTGGAAATATATCAAATCGCATTCATAAATGTGTTGCTCAAGTTCGCATTTGTTTATGAAAAAATCCGAGTTGAAGAAGAGACGCCTAGAGATTAAAGTCGCGCAAGAGATGGGGGACGAAAGCTCTACAAACAGTCGCGTTCGCCCGGTAGAACTATAGCACGGATACATTCAGATGGAGGAAGGGACGGGGGGAAGGGCAGGGCAGCAAAGAAGAGCGAGAGAGTGATGAAGGGAAGTTACAGAAGCTCCGGTGAGATGAGAGCTCGTCGCCAGAGAGAAGAGGAAACCGGAAACGGAAGTCGTGCGCCTGGCTCACGTGCGCCAGATACATATATATATATATATGTACTTATATGCGAACCCGATTCTCGGATAGAAGTATTCGAGCTGTGAAATAAAACTGAGAGGCGAACATCCACGGAGATACGAAAAGGGAGAGGATATCATGGAACGTCAGATCGCAGAGAAAAATCGGTCATCAACGCGCTTCCTTGTGCTTGCTCGTGTACCCAATAACATCTGGAAAGCCTAAAAGCATTTCAACGTCGATAAAATTAATGATATACACATTTATACGAATCTGACGTGATACTTCATTTTGCAGTCAAGTCGTTTTTCAACTTAAGGCGTTACCCCCACTTGTAGCGCAAAAAGGCCTTTTTCATGAATTTTTTTAAAGAAAACTACAAAACTTTTTTAATCGATCAATATACCATCTTAAAGAACAAATCTTGAAGAATTTTCAGTAATTTTTTTATTGAAAAATATTTCATTGTTTAGTGGCAAATGGCCGTCAATGAAATAATGTTTTTATATACACGGTTTGCGGTGACCAACATTGCGGCGAAGTGGATCATCTGAAAAAAAAATGCGGATGGATTTAGTCAAATATAAGTATAAACTAGTCTTTAATCGAAGGATTTTAAAAATTATTCATTTTGCACAAAATGGCGGACAGTCAAAGTTAATGGTTCGATTTTAACGAAAAAAATCGAACCATTAAAGACTACATTTTTATGTATTAAATAAGCCTGCAAAATTTCAAGAAGTTCGGTTCATTAGTGTTCGAGTAATCTTGGTCACCGACTTCAGACTAGATTTCAGAAAGACTTCAGACTAGCCGGTCGTTTACACAACGGATTCTTCTCTTTCAACGCTCATATCTCAGTCAATTTTGTTCGGATCGACTTGAAATTTTCAGGACATATTCTCAGATACTTATACTTAAAAAAAATGCAATAAAAAAAAATCGATTTTTTTTCAAAATCGCGTGGGGTAACCCCTTAATTCGAAGTTGAAAGAAAAAGGATTGAAACATCTAGATTGGTTACAATGTTTTTTTTAAATGAATTTTGGTGTTGTCAATTTTTGTTTGTGAAAGCCATAATCAGCGTGAATTTGTTTGGTGTATAATTTTGATCAAATTTAGCACCACTTAAGTTCATTTAGAAGATGACATACCACGGAGGTTGCTTAAAAAGTTGATTATTTATTTATTCGTCTAAAAGTTGCAAATGAGTGAAACTAGAGAAGAAATTTGATGTATTGTGAACATTTATCAGAAAAAAGGGAAGAATGTGACTCAGGCTGGTCATTGGACATGATTTCCATGAATCTGTAATCCAATATCCGAAACATTTGTGGTTTTCCTCCAATTTTACAATATTAATTAGATTTGTGTGTACGTGTGTTTGTATTTGATTCATGAAAAAAAAGTATGGCCACGGACACACGTATACATAGCTGAGGCATTAGGCGGATCTAGCTCGCTGTATGCATCAAACTAAGCCGTAAAGAGTCTCGGTTGCATTGAGCCTCAGGGTAGAACTACACAGGGAACGAAAAATGTGGGGGTGCTGAGCGCGCCTGCATTTACTACGCTTGTATGTGAGCGTGTGTACGCCGCAATAGCTGACAGGCGAAAAGCATCTAACCGACATTATTCACCGTGTGCATTCAATGTGAATTGCGCCCTTTCGTTCGCTAGTCGTCACATTTATAGGGCATTCGCAAGAGTTTTCCAGCTGTATACGCACAGACCGCACTCGTCTCTCCTGTGAATACGTCATTCCGTGCACCACGGAGGGGTGATCGGTGCGACGTCGGGGATGGGGAAAATGCGGGGTGCCTCCTACGCCTAATCTCTTAGCAAACACTTTACTCTCGGGACGTAATAAGGATTCCCCTTTCGCCGATGGATCTGGCACTGTCAAGCAACAATATTCTCAAATCGTATTCAATGAATATTTTTTTTGTCCACACAACATGCATTGGCCCCCACGGTTTAATCATATCTCGCCCGTTGCATGGAAATTAAATACGTTAATGAGTAACTCTAATCGGTTTTTGTTTACAATTGATGGTGTAGCAGATGAAAACCACATATCTACGTTTGGAATTAAAGGTGTAACAGATGAAAACCAAAAACCACATGAACTTCCTGAATCGCACCCTTAGGGGGTGCGTTTCAGGCAAGCCTACCCTAATTAGTGGCGTAGATGCTCCCATTGCTCTGACAGACGCAGAAGGCACGTGCACCTATTTTTGTCATGAAGCCCACCCATACGCGTGACACGCTTCGCCAAATACTACACGCGATCCCTTTCTCGATTCACGTTGGTGGCAACCAACAAGGTGAGGTTTGAGTTCTTTTCAGCACTTCGTTTCCTCGGAGAATACGTGGATGACGCCAAAATTAGCTGCCAATGCGCCGGGAGATAGGTTGGCAGTCATTTCTGGAAGTAACAGCCAGACATGTGTTCATCTGTGGCGGTTAAGCAAACTTCCAATGTCCATGGAACTCGCTTCGATGTTTTTGAAAATGATTCGTGAGCTGTCTTGAGGCAGTCTAAAATACTAGAAGACTGTCCGAGACGATTAGAAGACTGTCCTAGAAGAGTAGACGACTGTCCTCGAAGACTAGAAGGTTGTCCTAGGAGACTAGAAGACTGTCGCAGAAGACTGGAAGACCGTCGCAGAAAACTGGAAGACTGTCCTAGAAAACTGGATCACTGTCCTAGAAGACTAGGAGCCTGTCCGCGAAGACTAGAAAACTAGAAGACTGTCCTGGAAGACTAGACGGCTGTCCTAGAAGAGTAGAAGACGAGAAGACTGAAAGACTGTCCTCGAAGATTAGACGACTGTCCTAGAAGACGAGAAGAATGTTCTAGAAGACTAGGAACCTGTCATAGAAGACGAGAAAACTGTTCTAGAAGACTAGGAGCCTGTCCTAGAAGACGAGAAGACTGTTCTAGAAGACTAGGAGCCTGTCCTAGAAGACGAGAAGACTGTTCTAGAAGACTAGGAGACTGTCCTAGGAGACGAGAAGACTGTTCTAGAAGACTAGGAGACTGTCCTCGAAGACTAGAAGACTAAAAGACTGGCTTCGAAGACTAGACGACAATCCTAGAAGACTATACATAGAAGACTGTTCTAGAAGACTAGGAGCCTGTCCTAAAAGACTAGAAAACTAAAAGACTGTCCTCGAAGATAAGACGACTGTCCTAGAAGACTAGAAGATGAGAAGACTGTTCTAGAAGACTAGGAGCCTGTCCTAGAAGACGAGAAGACTGTTCGAGGAGACTAGGAATCTGTCCTAAAAGACTAGAAGACTAGAAGGCAATCTAAACGTTTGGAAGTCTGCCTCAAGAAGTCCCTAGCTTCGCCTGTTCCACACAGATCGATGCAGTGATGACGCGAGCTACGACAGAGCATTGGCGACTGTGTTCTGTTGACATAACGCAAACAGTCATGCGAGCGCTGGCGTATGTCTGACAATGAGCCATTACCAGTTGATGGGCAGTTCAAGCCTCGATATTGATAGACTCGCCAGACTTGCACTGGGGCATAGTCTGGCACGTTGGCGAGCCACAGCTTGAGCTATGACGCATCCACGAGCACGTTCCAGAAAATTCCCGCAGAGTTGCCAATACCGGGCCAAGTCTGCGACGATCGTTGCCGCATGGCTGGGCATCATTATTTCTCTACGACTGCTTCCAATGTTGGCTCGAGGTACAATCGAACATTGGAAGACGTGTTCAATGGCATATATGGCGAATTTATATTCGAGGGTTGACTTACGGCTAGGTCATCATGGACACGAAATATCATTCTGATGTATCCAAGAAATTTGTCGATTGCAAGAAATCTAATAGATACATCAGATCATAGGAGTCGAAAAATCGGGACCTTTTGTCCAAAGGTCCGCCAAGTCCGCCATCTTTGGCCAAGCGTGATCCGGCGAAGAATGTCCCTAATTTGGCCTTTTCCTCAGATCCCTCATTTCCACCCTTCCAATCCTTCCCAATTTCGAAGCTTCCGAGTAACAAAGGTGAGAGGTTTCTCGCACGCGTATTTTGTCATCCAACGAGGCGCGGACGTTGATCCCTATGTGTAAGACGATATCGAGTACACAATCAAACCCCTAGCTCGAAGGGTGGGAAGGACGTTATCCGTGTTCCATTGGAGTGTTCGAAAGCTGCTGTCGCTGCGGCCCGGTAAGATCACGTGTGGAGCAGTGAGCTCGGCATTGGTCGCTCACACGAGAAGAACGTTTGGCAATCGCTGTGGATATAGACACTACCCTTTCAAGTCCAAGAGCATACGACACACGATTATACGTCTATGTGTGTGTGCATTGTGCGTATGTGTCGCAGGTACAAATGGTCTGCTTATCTCTGCATATGTACTGGTAAAACAAGTGAAACAATATGTATGTGTGTGTGTTTCCATGGATCATGTGTGTACATACGCTATAGGCAAGCCAAACGATAGGGAAGTACGCGGAGACCCAGGTAGCCATCGTGGGGAGGTTGTACAGGGTGAATTGGAATGAGAATCAGGCCAGATCGTGAGAAAAAAACGGGCTGGAGCGAGGCGCAAGAGGAAAATAAACAGCAGAAAGCTGTATATATATATTTGTAACCACATCCGCGCACACGGGCGAGTGTGTATGTATAATAGCGAGAAAAGGACAGCAGAGAAACAACGTTGCGTGGGCGGCTTGAGCAGCCACGGGAAATGACCGTATTCCCTCCAGTATTATGTGTGCGTATATATCTATACAGAGTGGCCCAAAATGTGACGTCTAAAAGGAAAATCTAGATGCCTCGTATAAATGCCTATACTAATCACCCCTATGCATTAGGAACTAATCGAGGAAAAAGCAGTTATTAATTTTTTTTAGTTTTCCTGTACCCTAGGTTTTTATTTTTGTCTCTTCTGTGTATGTACTTTCCTCTTAGAAGTTTTTTGAAGCAATTGGGAGTCATGTAGACTAGCGTAAGTATTTTTTTTATCATCTGAACTTTAGTGACTGATGTTCACAAACCTGTTTTTTTCTCTTTGATAAAAATCCAAGGCATTTACGTTAGTCTCCAGTTGGTAATTTATTTATCGCTAGGCAGTGCACTTCATAACGATGACACAAATAAAAAGAACCCGAGGAAAGTACATACACAAAAGAGATGAATGTAAAATACTTCTTTCGGGAAAACTAAAAAAGATAGCAGAACATGCATTCGGGTGATTCGGATAGGTATTGATGCGTGACATCTAGACTACCCTTTTGGACGTCAGTTTTCCGGCCACCCTGTATCTATATATATATATATATATATATATATATATATAGTAAAGGCAACTACGTCGTTTCCCAAGGCCTTGGATGGTATGTGCCAACGGTGCAATGCCATTGCTATAGTAGTGCGTATGTACAGATATAGAGGCACTGCACACTGTATGGGAGGTAAGGTTGGCCGTCACAAAAGCAAGCATAAGGAAAGAGAAACACGTGAGAGGCCCTATATACATACTCGTATATACCTACATTTCCATACATGGTAAAGGGTACTTTGGATTCGGTACATTTATGCAATGTTGGCTGCAATGTTGGCATCTTGCTCACAGATTGATCAACATATTTTGTAAACAAATTGTTAATATCAAAGAGCAGAGGATTCATGAAACCATCTTAATATCAGTTTGCTAATATTTGTCGGAAGGTGACGTCGACGGCCCAGGGTTTGCACATTCTTGTGTATGGGAACAATTGGCTACTATGAGGTCCTCATGGTCGAATTTCTTCAGCATCACTTGTCCACGTATGTGTGTGTTGTCTGTGTGGATGCGTGCGTGGTGCACATTCCATTTTTATTGACACAGCTTTGGGCCCAACGAACTTAAATTTCCTCAATTCGCTTGTATGTTGGTGTTATTACTAAAAAAAAAAACACTTGGGTATTCCACTGAGCATCCGCATCCGAAGTTTCTGCAAATCTCATGCGCCCCAGGGGAACGAATGGTAACGGGAAAAACGACGATGTGATGCGGTTTCCAAAAAGGACACCCTCCTCATATCCGTATCCTCAATACAAAACACGTAATTCAAGACTTTCCTTGATCGACGTAGGACGAAAATGAATGATTAAAAAAAGAAACGATACCCTCATGGGCTGGAAGTTTGCATCATTGGAATGCAACGAACGTTCTTTTCAATTTCTCATTTTAATTATTATCCGAAATCATATTTTGCAGATTCGTTGTAGATTCCCAAATGAGAATCCTCAAAAAAGTTTTCGTGATTTTTGTAGCTCGAATCTACCAGCGCAAGAGAACGAAACAAAAAATCATTTTCGTCGCATTCCAACGATGCAAACTTGAACGTCATAAACTTTCTCACAACTAAGATCGGATTTCAACGTGTCTCATGCTTATTACCAAGGGTTGTTCGGTTGCTTTCTCACGCCGGTACACATTTTGTGAGACCCCACATGCGTGTCTGATAATTATTTTCATACATTGAGAAGTGATGAACGGAAAAGCTGATAAAATAAAATGATAGGTCGTTACGGTGACGTCAACAACTGATAAAAAAAGGCAATTTTAGTTGGTCGGGGCCAAGTCGGTGGGCATTGACGCGGAATGGCCCATATATACATGTGTAGGTGTGTGTGTGTGTGTGTG